>CM037840.1:14569414-15264414 GCA_021234535.1 Stichopus chloronotus | reverse complement strand
ACACAAAGCTGTGTGAACTTATCTTTTCAATTCCTTAAACCTTTGGCTAATGACATTTAGGCTCTGTCTGAATACCATGAGTAGGCTACTTTCCTGCTCACAGTTAGGACGAAATGAGAAATAATGTTGAGGCATGATATTTTTTAAATTGGATTAAAATACATAGTGCTTCATTATATACCAGCGGTATTCAAAACACGTTTTCTCCCGAAATCGGGAAGTACTGGTTTTGGGTTATAAGTTTGAGAAGATACGTCTACTCGATGCAGCACGGACACTTCCGTAGCTAGTTACATAACTGAATGAGAAGACAATGATTACGTGCTACATCTTTATTGTGTTCTTTGGTGCGAAAAAACTAACAGAATTCGCTAAGTGCACAAGGCAGTGCTGAAGTAACCAGGTAATGCACAAGAAAAACTCGAACCACAAAAATTTCACTTTGGGTTGGGGGCTGACGTCCATTTTCATAAGCTCGAGATTTAATTTAAAAATTTCAGTTTAGGGGTAATCAATCACTGCGACCAGGTAGCATATAGGCCTAGGCCTATGGGTTACTGGGAGGCAACTAATTTCTCTTTTTTTCTTATGCAATAGAGTGAATAACAGCTGTGTCGGAATGGTGTATAGTCTGTATGGAAGGAGTGAGTCTGCATGAGAGAGTAGACCTCTATCGTATCTCCATCTCATCTGATGTTCAGCAATCAATGAATTGAAATGTTACTAATGGCTGGTGTCACTTATCGCAATGGCCTTCCACCTCAGGAAAAAAAGAGAATACTATAGCACAGTGATTGTCTACTAACAATGGAAAACCTATACACACCCTTTTTTGTACTTCCCTGCAACTGTATAGAACAGTGAAAAAATCTGAGTGGGAGGCATATGCTATGGTTGAACTGATAACTAAACACAATCAATAGAAGTTTTACAGCCAGTGCAGTATTTCGTTGTCGCTGTCCGGTAACTTCCCTATCCTAGTTAGTACACACTGGAAATGCATCTTCCGTTACTCATCACCTGCATGATGTTTTGAGGAGATAACGCTGTTGCAGATGTTTATTGATGAGTTTGAATGGTTTAAAAATGATTAAAGCTATTTTCGTTGTATACCATGTTGGAATATCCTTAACGTCCTATTTCCCTTTAAAGTGAAATTCTCAATGGCTTACAATGAAGGTAAACCTCCGTGAACACCTCAAAATTCTGAACATGACATGAAACTGCACAATAAAGATTTTAACCGCTGTACAGTTTAACCTAAATTCCCACTCAAAGCTGGATGGACGGACGAAACACAATGTGTATCTTGGATGGACGAACGAACCACTGAAAATATTGAAGTTTTCGAAATTGTCTGAACTTATGACTCTGCTGTTTGAAATGTTCACCAGGGTGGGGTGATAATTGTTGACAAATAAACTAGTTCCTTCTTCAAGTAAAACAATTTGCATGAAGTCTACACTAACCAAAGGCATCCTCATGGGATCACAGCTAGGGGTTAGGTTTGCGCGTTGTTACAAAAGTGTCGCTCATTTTAGTTTATATAATCCTCCTCTATAGAACCTACATAGTAACAAAATAGTTAAATCAGCAGAATGTCTGAACTGAAGTAAGTTCCACATGTTACGACAATTGATAAATTTGATAATTCACAGTTGGGGCTGCCAGGGGTCTAGTAATTGAAGGCAAAGTCTATGAAAGGACAGATCAGGGGCCGTGTCCAGGAGTTTTAACCGGGGGACGGAGGCTGGCCTGAGGGCATGTGTGACAAGACTATCTATGGGTTGCCGTGGAGCGTACAAAAAAGTCGGGGCTTTTCAAACCTCCGGGATGACCTGAAATAGCATTTCCCGACCGTCGTATGCTCCATATACACTGCCTTGAAAAGGGGATATCATGTCTGCAATTGATTAATTCATGTAAAAGTCAATCACTCAAAATGGTACGGTTAAAAAGAAATACTTTCATCCGTTAGGCAGAAGGTGAATGTGAATATAATGTAAACAGAAATTACCGTAGCAAGTTAAATGCGAGTAGAATGTTAACAGAAATTACAACAGCACCAGCAGGATCTAATGATTGGGGGCATATTTTGCATATACGTCATCGATGTCACATATGAAGCGCCTATCCTGGGTTTTCAGGAGGGGTGGGGACCTGACCTGAGGGCATGTGTGACAGTGCTATCTAAATGGAGTTTCATCATTGGTTGACGCGGAGCGTGCATGAACATTTTTTCGCTTTACAAACACCCCAGATGGTCGAAAACGGCACCTCCAGGGTGATCTGGGCTTCATGTGATCAGCTTTGAAATAGGGTTCCCATGTCTGCAATTTTTCCTTTAACGAGAAAAAGCACAAATATGTTCAAATCTAGTACTAATTTGGGTTGCTCTTACCTAGAATATTTATTCTATATCTAGAATCATAATTTTTCTGAAAAACTCATTCAACAGTTTTTACTTCCTAACGATAACAGGCTTTTTTCTTTTGAGACATTTTCAACCAGCAGGTGACCTTAAACAAAATCTGATGAAATATTTTGCATCTATTCATCTTTACTTCCCCGAATAATTATGCTTTCAGAAAATCTATACCAACAAGTTTACTCTCATTACAGGTGTTTATTAGTTCACTACAACCGTTAATGATTGCATGACAAAGTAAAACTTGTTGTTGTACCGGTGACGTTTGAAAATGACAGATACATTGAAAAAGATGCCATTCAATAGTATTTTGATACATGGGGAAGTATGAGAAGAGTGAAGGTTGGCTTAGATTTGTGAGGGGATGGTAAGGGAAAACGTTTCCCCACCCCTAAACTTAGATGCAATCTATGCAGTACTTGGCTTCTTTTGAAGTCATAGAAAGTGCCAAATTCGGAAATGAAAACTTCCAACTGGTTCTTAAGACTTTCTGTCTCTTCTCATTCCTAGACTGAAATATGAGATTTTTTTCGAACTAAACTTTTCCAAATTTAAATTGTCTCTAAATCAGTATGTTGACAACCTAAGGCAATCCCTGGTGAATAACTGCAGTGATTTGTTATTTTTTTCCTAGCTATACAATCTAAGTTTGGTTTCAGCATCTCATTTGGGACATTAAATTGAAATTCCGCAAAACGTTTATCTACTTTTAGATCAGAATCATCCGTTTAAGTAGGGAAAAGAGATATTTTGGTTGCAACATCCTTTAAACGTTTTTCGGTAAACATTTACGTTTCGTTTTTACTGTGTATACAAAAGTTGAATAAACTGATCAATTTTCATATCTCTATTCACATCCTTCTCATTGTACCAACGAATAATCGACTTGTGATGACAATTGAACGTTTCGGTGCTAAATTGTCGACCTAATGATGGGACTCCTCTATTTTGCTAGACTCTGCAGAGTCTGCTTGGGCTGGAAAGTTTCTGTTCCTAATCTTGGTTCCGGCACCTTTGAAGAAACATCCGTATATTTAGTGTACTGCTCTTCCTGAAGAGTGTTTACTCCCTCATCGATCGCTGCCCTCGCAGACTCTGGACACTCGTTTTAATTATGCACACAACTTTTAACTGAAATCATTGTTTTTCGCTACCCAAATTCGGTAGGAGCCAATCACGTCCATCGTGAGAAATAATGGGAGCAATGATGGGGACCTGTGACTGATTAGCTACGTAAATATCATGGTAATATTCTACTCTCCTTCAACTGTTTTAGGTCGATCTTAGCGATATCCTATTTCTGCCGTAGGCAAATCTGGTGATATGGTGAACGTTTGCTTAGGTATCATTATTTTCTCTCATTGTTCGATCACTGCCATTGGTTCATTTCATGGGACCAACGCGTAGTATGTTAATATGTATTTACCGTAACGTCAAACGTGACTATTCATTTGTACATAATTATATCGAGTGTTCAAAGTCTTTCGGGAGGACGGCGATCACAGGGAAAAGGGATTACTTGATGAGTAAATATCCTCGGTTGAGTATAAGTAGGCTGCAGCTCAAATTGTGAGGAATGTATCAAAGGAGGGGAATCCATTTGCCGAGAAAGAGTTTGCAATTATGTCTACTATTTTGCATACGTAAATGATTTCTCTCGTCAACCCACATAAATAAGTCTGAACAGGATAGGAATGAACCTATCACATTTCGTGTTTTATGTTTGTATGTTCCCAGGTATAATTCTTTCAGAGGGGGAACAATGGAGTAGGGTACGGAAATTTACAACTGAACTTTTCCGTCGTTTGGGAGTTGGTCGTGCACGATTTGAAGAATGTATAAGCGCCGAGGTTGACCGCCTATCTTCTGATCTTCTGAAAGCTACCAACGGCGACCAAGTGAACGATCTTCAGTTTCGCATCCAAAAAGGCATCGTGAACATTGTTTCTGGTATCACTGTTGGTAAGCAGTTTGAATATAGGGAGGATGATTTCAAAGAGATGATCCTCATCATTGAAACCTATTTGAGGTTGACTGGTCCGAGTGGCCCCGATACACTAACATTATCTCTCCCTTTTGGTAAAGGAGCCCAGCTACGTGATTGCATGGCAAAGTTCAAAAGATTTTGTCTTGCTTCAATTAATGATCACCAGAAGTTTATCGAAGACGGTGAGCAAACCGATTTTGTCGGTGCCTTTCTACGGAAAATGCAAGACGTAAAAAACGAGAGGGATGCAGTGTTTAATCATGAAAACTTAATGGCATGTTGCCTTGATATGTTTGTAGCCGGGGTCGACACGGTATCTTCCAGTCTGGCTTACGCCATTTTGTTCTTAGTTACATTTCCAGAATGCCAACGAGAGTGCCAAGAGGAAATTGATGTCATCATTGGTCGAGATCGTAAAGTGACCTTTGCTGATAGAGATAAGCTCCAGTATCTCCGAGCTACCATATCGGAGTCACTGCGATTAGCGAACGTCGCACCGTTTGGTGCTCCCCACGTTGCTCGCAAGAATCTTGAAATGTTTGGATACGACGTTCCGAAAGGAACTATGTTTATGGCAAACTACGCGGGAATATACTTTGACGAAAAGCGCTACCCAAATAGTGGAGAATTTAATCCAAGTCGATTTATGGAAGACGGAATTTATAAAAAAGATCCCGATATTTTCCCATTTGGTACAGGTAAGCTTTCATAATTCTCATTATTGAAAAAAAAAGAGCAGGTTTTTTTATCGTAACGGCTAATCCAGACGCATCTCCTTATGCAGACCCGCTGCATAGGAAGATACTATTAAATAAGTTACATTTTGAATTGTCATTGACTGAATTTTCAGTGGTGGTAGGGTTCTCATTTGTGCACAGTTATCAATTGTAGACGTTCTGTACTTTGTAAATTTCAAAACAAGCAGCGCCAATTGGTAAATACGTGGATACTTTGGACCGTTTGTCGGTTGGACTAGAATATTCAGTGATGTTGATAACTTCCTTTTCGACAAAACTAACTGCAGTTAAAGCATCCACTTGTCGCATTATTTTAGAAGTCAGCCATCTTTAGGATTACAAGATCTTTTCAACCACATAACATTGATTTGATTTAAGTGACAGTGCAAAGTCTTACTACAAATGCAAATTGAGGACAAACTTGTCATATTATCGTTCTCATATAGTCTAAGTTGTCGGAAAAATTATTAACTACAAGATATGCTCTAGTTACAGTTGAGCTAGGTGACCCGTTCGAGCAGTCATGTTAATGAAATGCATTTTGGTAATTTTCCATCAAACTGATCAGATGAAAGTGTTTGTTGTGGTTTTCAGTATTTTTCATCCTTCAATAGCCTGCGTTTCCCCTGTTTCACATCCATAGGATACAGAACCTGTCCCGGGGAATTGCTGGCTAGAATGGAATTACTTTTGATTCTGGGAAACCTCCTACAAAAGTTCAATTTCAAGATTCCTGAAGGTGCTGAAATGCCTGATATTCATGTTGGCAAATCTGGTGGAACAAGGTCACCACTTCCCTACCCGGTGATAATACAGAAGCGAGATTAGTTGCTTTCAAGAGCAACAACAACGTTAATCAGAAATGATATGATAGAATTTTAAAATTGAATGTTGCCACATGACTACAAAGTAAAATATTTTATCTTTTTTACCGTGGGAATGCGTTTTTTTCTTGTAATACGTTCGTTATGTTTTTAAGACAATTCTCTTTCCATTTCAAAAATTTCGCCTTTACGACGCTGTAACGCAAAGGTTTACAACAGAAGTAGACGTTTTTTTTTTACGAAATATACGTTTAACTGCGTGACTCCCATAATAATTGCCTCGGTCTACCCGAGTAAGGAGTTGACCAATTGCAATATGATTTTTGCACATAGATCATTTTTTATCAGACTGTACCAGAATATGAGGCTGTTTTTTATCTATACTTTTACTTTTGTTTCATCATATTCAACTAACAGGTTTAGGTGTTTGTTGATTATTATAAAGCAGGTATAATGATGATTTTTTTTTGGCAAACCTGATGGACGCCTGTAATCAAAACGAAATGCGAAGCTATCATGATGTCTTCTTTTCCAGCAGCTCGGAACACGTGCTTGTTCAGTGAATCTTGAGAGACAACGTAAACAAATGTACAGAAAGAACAACTTTTTGTATGCTTAATGACGTTTGGCTTGGTCTGCATTCATGTACTTAATATTGAAAATGATTTATCATGATAAAATTTGTAATTGTAATTCCCGCAAAATAAAAGTAAAATGCAATACCATATCATCGTTCTGCTAATGCAACATCGAGAAACACCCTCAGCTGCACATCGTTGTAGATTTCTTGTTCCTCTTTTCGGCAATTTCCATATAAAGGTTACCCGATTGAAATTATTTTGATAAGAAATATTTCATGAGGTCAGAGTCCCTCGAAATGGTAATGAAATAAAATTGTAATATATATAGTTTACAATTCACCATTTGTTATTTATTGTATTTGAGGATAGTGGAAGTTGCTTTTAGATCAGTCGGTGATCAATCAAATTGAAATAATTTACAAACATAAACAATCAGTCAAAGAAAACTAGGTCAGTCTGTCGAATGGGAACTTTAAAGACGAACCACCACCCACTGCAATTATCGTATTTCGCCTTATTTTTTTCACCGTATATGTATCATTATCGAGAGTACTAGCAAGAGTGAACTGGCTACGTCTAATGACGATCATCGCAGCAAGTAGTAGACAATACATTACAGTCATAAATGTGGTACAGATATGAAACTTTGTTAACTGCAAAAAAAAAAAAAAAAAAGGGTGGAATTCTTGCTGGGAGATTAAGCCAAGATATGCAGGTTTCAACAAGTAAAAATCCAAGAGTAATAATCATATGCAGTAGTCTAATTCAATGATTGAGTCCCTTTCGTGCTGCGTGCTTGGCTTCTTCAGGGTTGTTACTCACTCTCAGAAGAAAAGGTTGAATATGAACTGGGGTCACTTACACGTGTATCATGATGAATTACTTGAAATATGTTTTTATCTGCTTAAAAGTCAAGTAAATGATGATCCTCTATAGAAGCTAATCCAGTGTTTGTTACACATGCACTAACCCGCCCAAGTTTGGGTGAAGTTAGACATTTCAAACACCGGCAAGATTTGCCTCACTTTCATTGGTACAATTTGCTCTTTAACCATATTTAATGAGTACCGGTTCTAATACACATCTCATTACACATAAGACTGGCAGAAGATCTCAGCAAGGAAGAGATTTGAACAAGAATGAGGAAGTCTGGTTAAAAACTTAAAATAAAGAAAAGGTAATATTGTCGTCAGTAGAGAAAAGCTGTAATAGAAAAGCAGTGACCCGACTCATAGAAAAAAACGCCTTTACATTGTCAATTCGCTTGAATAGAAGCACAATACTACATATCATATAGGCCCACATATGAACGCGAGGATAAAAGGAGAATACTAAGAGATTCAATGAGTTTATCACAGCATCATAAGACGAGAAGATTGCAAGTAACACACAATTTAATACAACTAAAGACACTTTTCAGTCCTAAGAGAAAAAACTATGGACTTTCCTCTCACATGGGTTCTGACTGTTAGTTCACCTACAAAGGTTATAACAATTGATAGAGAGCGTGTTGGTATGTTGTATTGTACAATTATAAGAAAGTGAAAGGAGAGTTTAGCAATTGAATATATATACAGGGCACATGTTACAATTGATAAACGAGTGTCTCTGTGTTGTCTCTGATGATATGGGCAAGTAGCAGGTAGCACGGTCAACTGTTATTGGTTTCCCCAGAAGCTCAGCCGACGTATGTAAGTTATTAATTTTCCTATGTTGCTGTGCAATTGCACAATTTCACATGTTTGAGCGTCTTTGGAACGAAGGGACAGCCGCGAGCCACTGTGGGGAATGATATTACTATTTTATCAACATACGGACATCCAATGACACCTTACATGACTAATTTCTTTGACATATGACAGATATGCACATGAAGCGCGCTAATGATTACCTGATGTATATAACTAAAACATAACGACGTTCATCGTAATTCTTAAATCCAGATCCACATCAAAGTCGATTCAAACTTGCAGCGGAAAAAAGAAGAAGAAAAACTGTTAGTGAAAAATCGATAAAGATTCTTGCCGATATTTACAGCACATGATGTCACAATTGATGCAGTCATTTTCATATGTCAGTATATATACAGTACATGTTTCGTTTCGTCTTACATGCTGAAGATTCTGCATTTTACTTCGAATCAATCTGGCGCAAACCACCACTGGCGCGGTACAGTATCTGTTAAGAACCAGCTCACAATTTCGTGCACATAATCTAAAACTCTTACACCTTTCATATTTACATCATATATCACTCTCTGAGTTTAATGTTAAAACTTCTTGGATTTACGACGGAAGTTAGTCTTGTGTCACACATTGCCGTTGATGTCGCCTCTGATCTAAAGTTCAAATAGTAACGTGCACAATAATTACGTCGTTTTCTGCCGTCCTGTAAAAGTCACCATTTGCCTGTCATACTTGAAGAACAGGTTGATTGCAGTAAGTGCTTCTGCAGGAATCATTCTGCAAGGGAAGAAAATGAAACGTTAAGAACAACTGATACACAAGCTGTACTTCTTAATTGACATTTCAAGTTATGCAATTCCTCAAATGCTTGTTTAAAAGATCGTATTCAAACTTATGCACTTGCTTTTGTCTTTGTTTTGTTGCGTAAAATACCGAAATTAAACTTCATGAAGAATTGTTTCTATAAATAGCTTAGTTAATTGCACAGCAAGATGCAGTTATACGACCCTTTGATGGACAGGTGGAATTGTGTTGAAGCAATGAGTCATATCTTACGTTCTTAGAATTTGTGCCGGCCTAAAGAAATATCCAGGTGAGTAAACGTAACGCTGATCGGTTAGTATGGCATCCATAGCGTGATTTACGACTTCACATGGCTTTAACATTGGTAATATTGAGGGAACTCTGTGAGTGAAAATAAAAGAAAGATGAAGAACTAAAGAATATATGTAACAAGTAACCTTGCTCTTCATATAAACAATTTGCCCGAATGTAGAAGGTCTTTTTGCCTTAAGTTAATAAATAAGCTCGATAAAAATATGAAAACTATAGAAAGGTAAATATAATATCATAGGTAGCACTATAATCTTTAACAATAGCATGTGCAACATATCTCCTCCGCCTCCCCTAACGTCTTACGATCTGTTGACACTTATTGCTGTTCGATTATATTGTTGCCTTTTCCTTTCTCATTTATTTCGTAAGGATTTTAAGTACTTCATGAAAACTGGGAGGAAATGTCTCTTCGTATAAGTGTATTTTATCCAAGAATAATGTGATAAACTTCCAGGTCTTGTATATTTTCATCTTGTAAGATGAATGTACAAAAACCAAATGAAGAATACCATTCCTGTCTATCACTGGGGAAACAGACGAAGGTACACTTTTTGTCCACTGTCGGCAAGGGTAGTCTAAGCCAACATTCAGCACAAGGGTCTGATCTAAAGGTCATTCCTTGTCTTTTAAATATCCAACCTGACGTCAATTTCTTGTTGATAACTCCTTTCAAAGGTCACGAGCGAACGGTCACTCCACACGTAGCGATGACAAATTGGTAGCGCTTGTGTTTATAACGTCTTCAGGAGCGCGCGTAAAGAGTGACAGTATAGTTACAGTGTTTGCTGAATAGTTTTCGAGAGAAACTGACGTCACATACGATTTAATAACGTAATTAATAACATAAGAAATTCCAAAATCATATTTTGCAATAAAGTATTCAACAAATTAGGCTCAATCCTCTATTTCCTGGCGTTCAGGACAAATGAAGAAACATTTGATTGTTGTAAAATGGTTTATCCTGTGTTTTAACATTTTAATTCATCCATGTCAGTGGCACATGCCGACTATCACTTTTTGGGTAGAGTATTCGCAATTATTTCTGCAAAAGTGTCAATGAATCTCTGTCCATTTGTCTTAGCAAGCTAATCGTGAATATTTGATGTGATATAGGCAGTTACGTAAGACATAATCAACTGCTGATATACTCAAAATGATGAAGTTTTACAATATTGTAATATTATTCTATGGTTGTAAGCTGTAGAACTTACAAAAAAATTATACACTGACATATTTTATTGTAATTATTATTATTATTGTTGTTATTATTATTATTACTAGTATGGTAATTTTGCATTCTTGTAATACTATTACATGTCATGTACACTGATGAACTTTCGAAATTTGATATTGATATATTATTTTTATTATTGTCATTTTACTAACCACTAAAACTATAACGGATTGAATTTGAAACAGTTTGTGTACCTTCGACTTCCGGCGCTTCAGCCAATGATATCATATATATCAAGCGTTATTGACGATTGGATGTCATCTTAACTAGATTTTTACCTTCAATGTCGAAGATTACAACTGCCCTCTGTCATTCTCACACGAGGGGAGACTATATCATTTGTATTAAAGACATTCTTCACACTAAAGTTCACACTTTTAATTTCACTAATAGTTTGCATGCCTTGTCTTTTTCCTCTAAAATGAGAGACCCTCCAACCTCACATTTTCATTGTTTTACTGAGGTTCAACTTGTTGCCAATCCTCATCGCCTTTTATCTCCTCATGTTCATGACCCACATGGTCAATTAAACATCAATATCGTAAAGTAGTTCGGGTGTGTTAATTCAATACCTATCTTGAGCTGCGTTGCAGGATATTAGGTGTCGTGTTCATTGGCTAAACTTGTGTAATCGAGCATGGAAGAGGGTCTATGGAACATTTTAGCACGATCATAACGTCATGGATTGTCGCATTTCCTGAGACTATTGTTTTTTTTTTCCTTTCATGAGAATTCATTTCATTCATAGTCAAATTATCACTTAACCTAAATGTACGAACAGACCGGAATATGATATAAATCATCACATGGCCTAAAGGGTGCTAAAACACATGATACAAGCACAGTTTAGAAAACTGAAATGTAATTACCCAACTTGAACGCCATCAAACATGCCTGTGTTCATGAAGAAGGGATGGATTATCGTCGACTTCACACCGGTATTTTCATACAATTTCAGCTCATAGAACATTGCCTCCTCAAAACCGCAGACTGCGTACTTGCTGGCGCAATAATCGGCTAAGTGTGGCACGCCAAAAAAGCCCGCAACACTAGCCATCGTCACGATATGTCCGTGACCCTTCTCAAGCATGGTGGGTACAAACGCTTTATAGAGCTATAATGAGAAACCAAAGAAATGGGGGAAAAGGGGGAAAAGGGGAAAATAATAACAAACTTAAAAATGTACGTAAGTAATCTAATCATGAGGATTAATTTTAACCAGTCAAACACACCATGCACACGTAACGACTGTTTTTGTGTTTCTCAATGGCAAAAGTTTCTTTACCTACCCAAAATGCGGCTTTCACGTTGACGTCGATGGTACGATGTAAAAGATGATCTGCGGCTTCTAGTAGTTCCTTTCCTTGAACTATCCCTGCATTGTTGACGAGGATAGTGACATCACCGACGCTACGCCTGACTTCAGCAGCGGCTTTGTAAACTGCCTCACTGTTGGACACATCTACCCTATATGCGAATGCCTGTCCACCGAGGGCCGTACACTCCTCAGCGACATCCTCCGCTCCTTGCTGGTTGATATCCCAGAGGACTACCGTAGAACCTCGTTTGGTGAACTCAAGGGCAAACAGCCTTCCACATCCATTGCCACCGCCAGTTATGAGGACAATCTCGTTGCTCACATCTTTCTTCGGACGCAGGACATTTGGAACGCAGAAACATACCAGTGAAAACAAGCTGTGATACAGCACAGTAAACGCGAGCCAAAGTAGTTGGATAGTCAGAACGATCGTGCTGCGAAAAGCAAAGTACACCCACTCCTCAGTACGTAATTTATGTTGAATCTATGTTTGTTACATGTAAAAGTTGGCACTGTTGCGAATAAAAAAAAAAAACATGTGCAAATGGGTAATTCAATATCTTGTTGATAAAACCTGCAATTGTGTACTCAGTCTTTCAGATTTAAAGGTATTATCAAACTGTGAAACATTTAAACTTAATAAAGTGATATGTTCACTATCCATGGTTAATTGTGGAATGCAAATGTTACTCAAAATAAACTTCGATGTTTTTATTTCTTGCACAAGTTGGAAAAAATACTATGTATTGTAAATTTAGTAAATCAGTATATTAATGAGTGACGTTAAAGAATAATACCTTTGTACGGACATTGCTATAGCGTTGTGTATATTAACCAATATAAGTTGATTAATCTGCGAAGGGAACCAAAGAATGAAGATACATTCTTATATTGAAGTACTGAATTTGGTTGCTTTTGATTTTTTCTGTTATCATAATCGCAAAATTGGTATAATATGTAAAGCAATCGTAAGTATCATGTCTATTAAAAAAAAAAAAAAGCCGCCACAGCTATTACTAAAATCGAATAGAACTTAACTGATAACCGTGTAAATTCAACAGTTGAATATCATATTAATACCTCACACTTGTATAGTAACCAAGGCAATAAACATATTTCAACCTATATTCTCGTATAGTTTAATAAATGCATTTGGTACAAAATGATTTTGTAAATCCTGTAATATTTATACAAGAAAATTATATTGTGATAAAAGCTACTGCCTTGTAGCAACAATCTTCTACATAGCCAATCGCATATAGTTAAAAGATTGTGAGTCGCTGCAGGTTTGATGACGTCATTACTAATCTAAGCAACTCTCTATCGTTTATGTGTTATGTGTTTGTGTTACATTGACAACAAAAGCCCCACGAACATATTACGAGTATATATTTTTGGAAATCACCAACAGACATATGTATTGCTTGTACAGGACAAAAAATCTTCCACGTGACGTATATGGCTACACAAATAGCTGTAAGAAGATAGTAAAAACTTTTAACCTTTATTTACCAGGAGCAGATAGCGGATTTTGAAAACCGCAGCATTACGCCTAGTTCACTGACTGATATATAAACATCTTTTAACTCGATTTCTCTTGACATAATGCTTTTTTCCTCATTCAAACATACAAAATTTTATTTTTTTTTTTTTCACTTTTTCAGACTAGCAATATGTTACGCATTTTGAAACCGTGTGTAACCCTCGTTGCCGTTTCTACCGACTCTTGTCACACAGTGTAAAATGCTACCTGTCATTAGACAAGCGAAGACGTGAACGAGAATCTGTCTTCAACACTTTTAGTTCAGTGAAATATTTTTAGACCATATCATGGAGCACACATTTTTTTTAATCAACAACGGGCGTATTTACCTCTTCGTCATGACAGAATATCTTCCATAGGACATACTACAGACACCCAGGAGATCGATCCTGAATACATATTTATTAGTATCGAAATGCAATCCGTATTTTCACCAACTAAATGATAACTTCAATTTAACTGATCCATAAAAACAACTTTGACTCGATCTCAATTGTCACAATTTTCGGATGATGTATGGTGAACGTTATTCATTTTCACTTCGCTGTCATTATGTCACACGTTGTGAGACAATTGTGACCCATGGAATGCCTCCAGTAATTCATATGGCTGAGAATACGCATTTGCCAGTCATGAAAAAGTAGAAATTCAAGGTTTACGAAAATCTTCTTTCAGCAGTTGTAAGGTCAGATTTTGAATCAGATAAAAAAAAAGTAGAACGGAAAATAAGTTTCACCAAATATCAATGGATAAACCGTTAGAAGCTTGAAAATGAAATAGTCAATTTTCCTCACAAACATGTAATGTAAATAACAATAAGAGAATATTGCCACTCACCTTGTAGTAACCTTGCCTGTTTGACTTCTCGTTTTTCTCGTGATTAGATGTCTTATGAAATCGTATCGCCATCGAAACAATTTATATATTATAGCAAACCTTGCAAGTTGACATCAAGGGGGTCCAAGGATTACCTCCACAAGGATTGTTTACATTAAATCGAAAAGAAACAAACTGCTGTGATAGTGACCTTTGGAATTCAACGCACCTTTCCCAAGACTGTTGTTCAATTTTTCCTCTTGTTTTCATTTAAAACAGTTAATATTAAATGGTGCACTGTGTAAAAGGTGGGAGATGGAGTTGAGGGAATGTTTTTGTTTTCATTCCCCTCGTATACTTTTATTTATCAGTCTACAACCTTTTGGTACCCATTTAAGGAATTTCGCAGTTTGCAAAATGTAGCATGTATGTGGAAAAATCACGGGGAATCGAATGTTATCTACATTGGTTGGATTGCTAAGTTTATCTATGCATCTTATTGAGTACTTTTCGTTACATGTTAATATCTCTGTCAATAACTTTAAAATGTTAAATCAGAGGAAATAATTATTAATAATTTATCAAAGTTTGAATTGTTATGAAATTTTAGAGACGGAACAGCTACCACCTTCAGAGCTGGATTACCCCAAAACATTTAATGTCAGGGGAGAAAGTAAAAAAAATGTTGACATGCGTGACATGTCCCCCACGAGAAACCGTGACCCCCAGTGCACCTGGCAAAAGTCGTGGGACGCTGCGCTAGTACACTAGTTCCATAGAGAGTTGGAAAAGTATGAATTTATGAAACCCATCCGGAAAGCTTTGTGACCCAGAGTGCCGCTTGTTCAAAACAAATGTCCCGAATGACTACGTGACTGATCAGCAAATATTATACAAATTGAATTTGTAAAAAAAATGTATTACCTTTGCTAGTACTACTGTCATACCCGAACTTTACTTGAACTATTCATCACTGGACATGAGCACTAACCTTTGTACAAACTAGATAAGACAGAATCTTTGGATTATATCATGTGCATCGAAATAGTTACGTGTATTCATTGTTTTGGTAATATTGTAGGGATTGAGAAAGAACTGCGCGAAATAATGTAAACAAAGTAAGTCAATCGACGCGTACATCGCTCTGCTATGTTTGTAAATAGTCAAATCCATGTGGAAGAATTGAAGAGGTATAATTGATCATGTCATGAGTGAAAACTTTTCTAAATTTCATTTCCCATTGCCATTCTAGTTTCCTAAAAACGATCAACGTTTACTCAAAATCATATCCAGGAAGGTACATTTTTCTTTAATGTTTCCACAGTCAACTCAGTGAATCAACTAGTAGAACGTCTGGACTGAGTGTTCGGTATCTTGATATAAAATGTGATAAATAGGAGATACGATTGAAATCCATAAAGTAGTAAGCGGTTAGTACTACGCAGCTGTATTTGACTTCGTATTGTTCAAGACTGTTCTACAAGTGGACATCAGCATAAAATATATAAATTATATACATAAATGGAGTTCAATGTTAAACGCACACAAAAATAGCTTTACATACAGTTTCGGACACGTTGAACAACCTCCCAGCTGTCATTGTTATCGCACCTAGTATAGCAATACTTGAAAGAAAACTCGATAGGTATTGGGAAAAGGTACCTGTTCGTTTCAATTATAAGGAATTTATCAAGAAATACAGTCTCCGTTATTCACTTTAGACAATACAGAAAAGAGCTGCCACTCTAGGCACTAAGTGCCTTCTACCAGAATTTTGTCCAAGATGCTCTATGTTTTACATAACCCATAAATGTAATAATTTACTTTAAATGCAATACCCAACGTAAATTTTAAACCCACCCCACATGTAATACGCACTAAAACGGTAATATTTCTAATCATACGTGTGATAACTGACCACAGATGTAAACATTTTTAACCAGAGATGTAATAATCTGATCTCACCATACATTTATATCATTTTAATCATAACATGAATTGGCCTATAATGATAAATAGCGTGACTGGTGCCAAAGCGTCCTCTTGTTGGAAGTGTTCTAAGCAATCAAGAATTTATCATTGAGATAGAATGTAACCATCTGAAATGGTACCGCTTGGTACAAATTGGGTGTATGTTGAACATGAATACAGTTAGTGGAACTGTTTGAGAGCGGTAATGGCAATACAAAAGATTCTTCGATAATGGTGATGGTGTTAAGTCGATGTTCAATATGAATTCAAGCATGGGCCAGAGGGTCACGTGCACTGTCACCCCCGATGAAGGGAATCCACAAAATTACATTATTAAAATGTTTTAAGGAATAACAAGCACCCAAGGTTAATATTTTTAGTACCCCTTCCAGAGATGCTTAACACATGATCAACGCTGTATCATATTTCGGCAATGTCAAAGGTCACAACTTGATCTGAAAAAAAAGTTCAATAGAGGAAAGGTAGATATACTTTTCAGGATGGCATTGACATGAACTCTTTCGTGTTGGTTCACTGAAATTTGTGTCACTGGTTTGTCTAATTCCGTCATTTGTTTACTTCCCTGCATTACCATTTGGCGATATGCATCTGATGTATTGATCGCTTATCTCTGGTAGTCATATAACTATTTATTTAAGTTGATTACGCTACTCATATCTAAATCCATTCTGTAATTCAACTGTGGTTCATGACCCTGTCGTGAACACCGAGTTTTTGCACGAAAGCAGATGATGACACCTTTCCATTGACACATCAAACATTGCACGTATTACGTTGTTTATCGTTTATCGATTACATAAGCAAGCAAAACAAATATAAGGATAAAGATTACGGTGACATTAAACGATGTCACAAGAGGTGGTTTATAGTTCCTAATGTACAGGGAACCTTTTGTCAATATGTAAGAATCTTGGGCACTGACCTTTTGTACAAATATGATGTGATCCAATATTTTTATTTACTTATCAAACATTGACGGAAACGTTATGGTGTTTACCGTTTCGGTATTATGTAATACGTTAACCAATAAAATGGATAATGATAACAAACAGCCGTGACATGAAACTATTCCGGCAAGGGAAACATCTCATTTTCAGTTTCTGGGGAACCATTCAGGATCAAATTTTCCATAATTTCAAGTATTAGTATTCTTAATTGTCAAAACATAGTAGTACAATTAATGCAAGTAATTCAATTCATAACTGCCCAAGTTCAAAGGGATTTTACGGAATGCGTATGGATATGTACTACCAGATTTAAGGGGCAGAGTCATGTTATTCCAATCAGAGAAATTCGGAAAAATTGAATTTGAAAGCAATTTCGTAAGGAACATTGACTTTGGATATGGCCAGGTAGGACAAGTTGACAGATATAGCCATGAATCACTGTCCACCTTGTGAGTAATTGTAACAACCACGCACGAGTTTGTAGGAGTAGCAGGGGTTGAATACAATTAATGAACTTCGTGAACATACAAATAAGAGTGGGGGTTGGAGGTAGTTAACGGTTGAAGATGGTGTGGATCGGTCTACCAGACATGGATTAACTTACGAACTAGGACTGTAGTTACTTCCATACACGGAAATATAAGTTAAAATAAACTCACATTTATTTGAAAAATAAGCTAAATTTAACGGAAATTTGTGTGTCCCTATACCTACTGCAGTGTCGTAATGTCGTAGATGTTGATTGGTAAAAAAAAATGAGCATAATAAATCTTGATTTAAAGTGAACCAGATCTTAAATCACATAGGAATAGTACACCATACTTGCAATTGTGTCCTAGCTTCCACTAGATGACGTCATTAAGACAGTGTGATCTAAGGTTAAGGTATCAATCACCTGACGTGTTGTAAACAGTCGCTGAGGAAAAGCCAACCCTCTGTCCGATATAAACGAAAGAAAGATTCAAAGTGAATGTAGTATTTGAAGCTGTGTAACCAAGGACTGTCGTTTATCATATTTGCATGGACAGTTGGAATGCTGAAACCGTCAAACCGAAAATAAATATGTTGTGACAAAGTCTCATTGAAGATTTACGACGTGACTGAATCTTTGTTTAAAAAAACCCGCAGCATGAGTATAACGTTTGTTGACACGTGAAGGAGTTCTTAAAAGCAAGATTTTTATTAACTGAAAGCACCTCAGATCCCGCTGTTCGTAAGTCAATACATTGCTGTTTGACGAATGTCAAGAAGGATTTTTCTTGTGGTCCCAATCTTACAAATATGCAACATATACAACATGGGCAAGATATTGCAAGCGTCTTTCGTATTTCCTTGAAATTTTGGTTATATAACCATCAACTTAAACACCAGTGAAAAGTTAGATGATTTACGTTACACATTTACCTTAAATTGTTGTAGAAATTGATGTCATATTTCTTAAACTGTCATAGTCTTTCTTTGGAAACAGTCGAAACTATAAAGATATACAAGCGTCGATATTCAAGTATTTGTGTTTGGGTTTCATCACCGATTTCAAAAGTGCACTGAACCATAAAAAAAAAAATAGACATTTCCTTAACAATCCATGACTTCCAATCATGCTATGGGCATGATATTGAGATATGGTCTTCATCACTAAAGAGAAATATATTAATAGTTTTTAATGCTGGTCAATTCCTTAAATGGTAGAATTGACAGGGAGTGTCTGAGTCCCATATCAGACGTTTTAGTTGCGCGACATTGCAAATCGTAGTACCGTACTGCTTTCAATACGACAAGATGGATTTTAGTGTTCCTACAATGCAGAGTTTTCTACGTGTGTAACTAAGTCAAGCAAGCATAATATGCAAATTCGTCGTAGTTGCATTCAAACCAGTGCATTAGGTAAGTGTACGACAAATCTGTTGTAGGATCGGAATTAGTATTAGAACAGCACTTGGGGCACATATAGTACAAAGTCATAATCATACGCTGTTAAGTATCATAAGTAGTAAGTATATCACTTCTAAAATGTCAAAGTGAAGACGCGAGGTGATTTCCGGTACCTGACGTGAAATGTATCTTTCAATCAACATGAACAAAAAGATATTTGCTTTATCCTTTTTGATGTGTAAAGCAAACATGTCTCCTACGGCCATATTTTGAAGTATGAACTAAGAACCTGGTAACAATAGCGAAATCGGTTACCAAAAAGTCTTTTAAAACGATTTCAGTAAAGAATTGAAAGAAAAGAAAACACAACGTTCGTGACATGATTCAGTCTCCAAAACTAAGTGAAAGCTAATAAGGAACTTACCACATCTTACCGATTGTGTCAACGCAATCTCAGCTTTAGCTGCCATGTGCGCACTCAAGCTAGAAATTAAGGATACTAAGGACTTGCCTAACTGCTGGGCAGGTAGAAGCAGGGTGCAGATTACAAGGGGAAACCACAGAATGTTGAGGTCACTGACCATCACTCATTACTTTTCCTGACTTCTGCCTGTCAGGTCAGGGGAAAATGGCTTATGGACATTTGTATATCATCTTCTCTTTGTTCATAGTCTTAATATTATTATTCTAATATGTGGTCATTTACTACATTTTATTTGTTATTTGTGGTATTGATTGATTCAAGAATAATTTATGAACACTGTGTTGTGTGCTGCCATTTTCATTTCAAAACTAATTTTTTACGTATAAATCAATCAAAACCCCCTCCTCCCCCCTAAAAAGATGACACTACCTAAAAATATCACTGCAAAGCTTCAATGATTTTCGTAAATGTTTTTAAACGTGAAGTACACTTAAAAAGATTCGGCACTTTCTCTAAATCGGGTAGAAGCATGCCTATCAGAAAGATTTGTAAAAGAAAAAAAATATATATATCTGCCAAAGACAAAGTAGAGGGAAACAAAAACATTGTTTTGTTGTGGTTTTTGTTGAAGCACACAAGATAATCTTCATGAGTATGTTTTTATGCCTCTCCTTAACTTTCCAGCAGGAATGATGTTGGTTGAAGGCCATCGATGTCTCCATGCAGAGTCCACGTAAACATCAATTACCAGCGATCACATAACATTCGATGTTCAATCTAAACGGACATAAAAGAGAGCAAGGCAGACAGGAATACGGTTGGCCTGGACAGTTGAGAGGACAAATGTTAGGATGATAGGACAGGTGCCAATGGCTATGTTCTTGGTAGGTTCATTTAAATCTGTTTCCTAGGATAAGTATCACAAACTTGTGGAATGTCTCTTAAAAAGTAAATGAAATATACTCATCCCATGCAAAACAAACATTTCAATAGTAATGCCCAAACTGAAGTTATAAACGAAAACTTTGTATTTTATTTTGTAAAGCATTGAAGACGTGCATTGAGAAAAGAATGGGTAACAAAAGATTAAACAAAAAGCGAGAAAATAAAACCTATAACTTTAACAGAGAGGAAAGTGACGACAGAATTTGTTATTGCTTTCCATATTCAATTTAGAGTTTATTTTCTCTCAACTTGTTATTCTCTGTACACTTCTCTTTTCCACGGCTTCCATCTAACCTTTTTGCCCTTTAGCAAAGCTTTAACACCAGTGTTAAGAATCACAGGACAACATAATATATGAAACAGTTGTGAGCAGTGCAATCACAGACACATACTTTAATACGTACAGTACGAAATACGTACAAGCGGGCGACCAGACGATTTCTGACTCCTCTCCAGATAGTTGGATAATCGCCTCATTAACCCCCCGTACGGGAACCAGGCCTGCATCCGACAGATGTCTAGACAGATTATTTTAAAATGACATGGACACCACGTCCGGAAGGTATGGCAGATTGCCGTATATCGTCCGGACATTGTCGGGACATCAACCGATTTTTGCGGCGATGACTTTCTAATGCCCTTCCCTGGGACTGCTTTTTATCCGGGACTGATGTAAAAGGAATCGTCGATTCTAGATATATTACTCGATACCCGCCAGGAGATCTGCAGGCGTTAGACCGATGGTGCCTTAAAATACTGCGGGAACTGAACGTCAACTCATTGTGACTTAACCGTGACTGGGGTATAAGAAGGTATGTGCTACTGTTGTAGAGAAATCTTGCAATTGGTTAGGCCACTTTCCCGAACCATGTATGACTACGACACAATGTCTAACACTGTCGGTGAAGGGTGTCAGTGATTTAAAACGTAGTGTCATTGCATGTCACTGACTTCCAGTGGTTTCCATTTTAAGCTCACTGGCGAAGACGGTGGGAACTCGTCCGTGTGCATTACTCAAATGTGTCTCACAAACAAAAGCTTCACACTCCCGTACGTATTACCGGAAAAATTAATGATCCTTATCACGAGATAAAAATGTTACAGGTGTTAATGTAGCGTAGGGCAGATGACTTGTTGTTAGTATTGGAAATGAGCCAAAGTTAATGCAAAGTTGAAAAGTGCAACAATATGAAGAATTGGCAATTTTATCATCAAGGTCGCAAACAAATGACGTAACCAGTTTTAACGGTTCATATCTAAAACAAAGCAGTGTTATACAATTGAACTTTATAATGATAGCTTGATAATCTACGCGATAAATGTGGGCCTGACTTTCATCAAAACATTATCAACATTTCTCTATTGCAATCATAAAACAAACATAGTTGATTGACTTCCTCTTACATAACGAAACGTGAATGAGTTCGATACGCTATCGAATGACTTGTGGGTCAAGTACACTGACGTGACGTTATATCAGCTTCAAGGTAGATTTGAATGTGAGCGCCCATCTTTGATAACGGCTGACTTGCAATGAATTGTACTGTTTTTGAATAAATGATCAGATCCACAGAAGCATGGTATCTAGATACTGGTGATCAGCTGCAGTTATGGAATTAGCTAACTAATTAATAAGTCAAATGCAGCAAAAGTAGAAAAAAGATACATGTAATGTGATTACAGAAGAATGTATGTACAGAAGAACCGCAAGGATAGGATTACCGTTGACTTTACGTTTTCGTTGAATCTACGTAAGTTTGCTCTTGGACGAAATACCTCATTCTATTAACGAAAATGACAAAAAATACTTTGAAAAGAAGGATTAAAACAGCAGACATTGAGATTCTTATCTGAAAATTGACAGTACTTTTCATAGGTCTAAGAAGCAGCCTAGGTCTCACTACAGCCATTTCGACACATGTCCCTTCAGATTAGAAAATACTGACGAAAGTAATCCATCACGAATCCATCACTCTACTAAGATGATGGAGATGCATACTCGTCTTATAGAAAATGTTTTTCTTTGTGGTAGAAGGGTACAAAGAGGGAACTCACACGTACGCATTCAGTGCTCTGTTGTATGAAGGACATCACACTGAGTTACAACCCTTAATCGATGTCGGGTTTTGTTGGATTCAGTGAAACGAAAAACTCTCTACGTACAAACTATGCACTGATCACATCATTACGGCGTCGGCGATCGGCCTAGGCTTGTTCGAAGGACTAAATATTCACTTATAGTTATACTTACTGAAACTTCTCAAACTGACTTGAATAGACATCTGGTAATTTTATGCTGTAAACTGAGACTCTCTAGCGTATTCACGCAACCCAATGATGTCTATTAACCTGAGTTGAAGGTAGGTTTATATGAAGTATCTCCCCAAACTGCACGGTTACAAATGAAAACTGTCATCTCCTAAATTATCGTATTTTCATTATTTGTCAATGTGTTGTAGGTATTTGGAATAATATGCCATAATTTGTCCCTTGACAATTTATGTTTCTCTACATTATCTCAATGATAAAATTTAAAAAAAAAATGGACTTCTTTTTTTTTAAGTTTTTACGTTTAAGAGTACAAATTGGATCTTTTTAAATCATATAAAAAACAACACTGATACGAACTCCCTTGACTTGTCACGTTTGTCTTGCCAATAAACAAATGGAATGACTTTTCTTTTCCTTTTATAATGAGACCAAAGCTTATCAAAAGATCATTCCGGGGGGTCCACATTAACATCCGCACACCCTTGCCCCCTCCGAATTATCGTTGAGTCGGAATATTTATAACACCAATGGAATAGAATTTCGTCGAATTTTTCTATACCTTTAGACACTATGTTTGTTTTACATGGGTGTCAATTACCAACTCAAGGTGAGACACGCAGACAGAAACGTGAGTGATTCCTTCCCACAACCATTGCCCTTCTTTACTGCACACAGCTGTTTATATTGACAGATATTTTGCACGCCTACGATATAATGTTCATTCCTCTTTCGTTTTACGTGTGAAAGGTCACCGGCCACACTGCACAGCAGACCTATGTTGCTAAACAGCCATTGCTTTTCCGATGGATGAATTGTCTGTGCCCCGTGAGTGAGGACGGTCGTATGTATGGTTCAGTCGGTATATGAGTAATCACTGTGTGACTTTCGATAAGAGGCCCATAAACTTCCCTCAGATATAAAAAAAGGATGACTATATTGACATTCTTTAATTGGAACAATGTTTCCAAATTGAATGTTCTTTATTTTCCACTCTCTTTAAAGCAACCTTTAAAACTTATGCCCCCATTATCAAATCATTTTCAGACATTCTTGAATTTGTAGCACAGAAGTAAGTTGTGTGGTTGCCGTGATTAACAAGACCATGGTTAACAAGTCTTGTTACAACTCATTTTGTAACAACAGAATAATACAATAACTTGCCCCAAAATGTAACAGCTTTCTGTCCAAATATGTAACAACTTAGAAGGTTGGTCCAAATGTAACAACTTTCTGTCCAAATATTTAACATCCGGCATTTCATAAATGTCTTACTTGAGTATTTCCTCTTACTTGAGTATGTCCTATCTCAGCCTCAAATCGGTCTGAAAATAACGTTTTTTGAGCACTGCCTATTTTGCAAACGACACCTACGAATCGGGGTATGTCGAATCGAAGATTTGCAAATTATATCACCTCATTTGAATTCTACTGATCCGATTTATCAACAAAAGTTTGTAGTTACTGTAACAAACTTGATTTCCTCATGTGTGCAATAAACATATTCAGTTCAGTTCACTGAACACATTTTTTGTAGTTTTAACGAGTAGTTGATAAAGTGGTCCATACCCAAAGTAGATGCAAAAAGAGGAGCTTTGGCTCTGAATCGGCTGTCCGGACGATTACGACATATCATTGGCAATTTAGGGCACAATAAGGCATCTGTTGGGTCTGTTCATCGCCTTTGTTGACTCAGCGTCTATTCTTGCTTTACCCCTCCCCCATGCATCGCAAAAATAGATCTCGTTAACCAGAAGACATTAAAAATGTAAACTCGTAGAAATCAATGTTGTTGCTTCTCCCATAATCAATGATAGCACAAGAGGAAGGAGTACGGGAGGGGACGTTGAAAATTCAATTTGACCGCGGGGGGCTAATCAAAATTATTGTCAGAACCCCTGATCTGTACAGCTGGAGTGTGCTTCATCAACAAACAGCTAAACCATCAGAACAGCTGAAGCATTACAATAGGTAACTTGGAGTAAAACGTAATTGGAAATCTTCTTTTGGTCTGTTTTTTATTACAGAATAATGGAATAACTATCTCTTAATTACTACTTAATTAAGCACATTGATACATTCATAGCTTTGTACATATATTATCTAATATAACCGTGACGTCACATTCGCTATTTCAATTGATTCCTATACCTTGATTGAACCCTATATTGACGATGAGATAAATAAAGTGAATCATGCATAAGATATTTGTTATTTCATGTAAATGGTTTATTTTAAAGTGAACCAGATACGTTTTATTCAGGGCTAAGAAAACAGAAATCCAACAATATCGCTATTCATAATAAAACATAATAAAAACTTCCGTGTACCTTGTGGCAGTTTTGACAGATTATATGACGCACATCCGTTTTCTGGAGACAGAAATTCACATTCATACTTTGCTTCTTAATACCGTTGATGTTAATATATCACATAGGAATTTGGAAACATTACCTAATGTTAACGTATGCCATACAATACATAGGACTATAGTCAATTTACATGAAGTGATGTTCATGTTTTTCAATATGGCTTCAATACAATCAGCTTCAAAATCTCATGGAATTTTAAACTTTTCCTTGAGGCTTACTACTTTAATTTTACCTCTTAAAGGAACAATGGAACTGGAACTATCGAACTTCAACCAGCAGGTGATTTAAGTGATGGACTTTTGAAAGTCTCTGTTTTTCCTTTTGGAGCACAAGAAATACATCATTTGATCAACCACTGGCTTGTTCATCAACACCTTTCTTGTTTAGGTCAAGAAAGCTTATCCACGCACTTTCAG
The DNA here is from genome assembly GCA_021234535.1 of Stichopus chloronotus. NCBI lineage: Eukaryota > Metazoa > Echinodermata > Holothuroidea > Aspidochirotida > Stichopodidae > Stichopus > Stichopus chloronotus. Next base: position 15,238,909 of record CM037840.1, on the reverse strand, counting down.
ACTACAGGAGCCGAATATCCGACGCAGCTTTCACTTGGAACTTGTCCGACCCAAGGGCACTCTGAAAAGAATGTCACTAAGTGTAACACCTTTCGGTAAAATTATTGCATGTATCTACAATTATTACTATTTTACTTGCTCGTCTTGCTGGGTGGGTAAATACCGCTCTCCACTCCCACATGTGCCGATCCTGTGTTACAGGAAATTGCTGCTACTCATTGTCGTTTCCGTCTTTTGGTGTTCCGTACTTTCGTACTTTTTATGGGTCAATGCATGTAATCATGTCTAATTCATCTCTCCTCATTACGAACTTTACTTTCTTATAGTATAATAAAACAGTGTATAAAGAATAAAACGTGGTGTAATGCTTGACCCAAAAACAAGACATAATTTACATTAAACACGTAAAATGATTTATTCGTGAACTTTAATAAATATCTATGTGGAACTAAAATCACAAAGACAAAAAATGTTAGTAACTGAAACCTCTCTGAAGATGTTAAGTTCGTCACGTATTTCCATGTTGTGAAGGTTCTTCTAAAAGATTCTACATAGAAACTTCACAACATCAAAGGTGTGACTTATGAATACATCTTAAACCCTGTCATCCGGCATGATATGTGCCCGCCAGTGTTTGTGTATTCACTATATCCACATCAAACAACAAGGTCTCATCCAACCCAAACCTTCTCAAATAACTGCCAGAATTTCAGGTAAATATGCCTTATTTTATCCTTGAGATAACAAGATGTACCGCATCCGAAGAGAGAATGAGAAAACAGATTTTTAGTACAGTTTTTTTTTTTTTTTTTCGGACATGTCTAAGTTTTCCTAATGAATTCTTCGAACAGAAAACACGAATTTCCAGCAAATATTGAAACAAGTGGAATTTGTTGTTATGCCTCTTGTCATTTATAAAATATATCACATGATTTACGAAAATGTTAGTAAAATGATAAATTCTCACAACAAATATTTTTATATTTTATATGTATTTTTTATACAGTCGTAATTGGTATTTCAGTTGTTCTCGTTACAATTTTACACTCAGGAGTGCAAACTAAGTACTGTCAGGTTATATCCACAAACAATTTGTTCCAGAGTCTTATTCACAGAACGAAAATATAATATCTATATCTTTCATACTATACTAGAGCGACGGAAAATATCCTTCCAACACTAGCATTTACTACTCCCCAATTCTCAACTTAAAATATAGCTGAGATCCGTCACTAAATATATCGTAGAGCTTCGTTGAATTGCAAAGTGCACACAACTTTATGTCATGGTTCGATGTAAAGCAATTCTCATATTAAAGATGATGGTGGACCATACTGTTTATTGCGATATTTTTTTTCTATCCTCAACCATGAAATTCAAATATTGATGTATGTATCAGCACGTAATACCGCCAATTGCGTAATATATACTGTTGCCAGTGACTTGATAAGCCTGCGGTTGTTTTTATTCACTTAATACGTTAATGCGTCTACTCTCAACGCCTGAAATTGGAACATCTAAAGGGCTGAAATTAATAGATTTTCTTTGACGCCTTTTTCCACTTGAACTCGATAGGGCAAATGAAGAGGTGAGTGGTTCATCTGGACAACAGACAAACACTTGCCTCCATTTTTTCCGAAAAGTAGGATTTCTCATGGCGTATACCATGAAAAGTAGGTAGCCCTGACCGGAGTTAAAGGTTACAAATATCATCTGAAATATGAAGGAAGGGACACTGCCGGCTGGTATAAAACAGAAATATCCTAATCCCCAGGTAAGTCCCAACAGGAGGAATATTGAAATAGCGTTCTGAACCCTCTTGCGTCTCTCATGATTCAGTTTTTCTTTGTTGTATGTCTTACCAGGAACCCGTTTGCTTATCTGCCGAATGATCATGATGTAAACTACTGAGTTGAACATCACCATTATTGTCATGGGAAGAGCTAGTCCGCCAATCATCGGCCATGGAGCACTGACGAAACATCTGTGCAGTAAAAAGGAAATTTTTTTCCTAAGATATCCAATTTCACACTTATTCCCCGAGTGGATTGCTATCGGTTCTTTCACATCACTATACTGAGCATTTGGTAAACCATATTTTAAAAAAAAGATATCCAAGTGATTTTAAGTTCACATGTAAAATATGTCTAAATCTTCAGGTGGTTAGACCGCATTTCTCTTGATTCAAACGGCAAACTCTCATGCATGTAGATGAACTACAAATAAAACTAAATTTTTGGTATATCTTTCTACAGTGTTCTAGCTCATATTTCAGAATTACTCCTTATTTACAAGAATTTCAAAGGTAGTCACCAAGCAGTGTTCCCTTCTCAATTACACAGTTTTGCCTGTGGTCATAACTCCTTACAAAGCTTTCCATAATTTGAAATAAAGCAAGAAAATATGCCAAATTCATCCTCTTATTGCTTGCAACTTGAATGTTATAAAATCACCATGAGGCAAAAAATGACCGAGTTCGCTGTGGTTTGTAACAAGGTGTACCACCCTTTACGTTTGCCTAAAAGTAGTGTGAAAAACAGGATTTGTAGCAGCTAATCATTCGTTAGCAATAAAATTGTGCAAGCGGTAACAAATGCAAATAATGTTATTCTCCACTTTAAGTCGATGCAGAGATATTTTGATCTTAAATCTTAAGAACAAAAACAAATGTCGTTCCGAAAATCACTGAAATTAAGTTCATGTCGTATAAAAAATAACGACTTGAATTTCATACGTTAGTCCCCACAAATTCTCTTGTGGCTACCTTATCCTTTCAATTTATTAAGATTCAATCACAGTAAAGAGAATATTATGGTACAACATGGGATATGAAAATATAATATGTTGAAACATGCACTAGGGAGATATCATCAGAAGGAGATTGGACGAAAATTTAATTACTGCTAAAACTTTAAGATCCACCAAATCCAGTAAAGGTAAGCTGCTTAATTTGCTCAAAGATATGTCGTTCCCTTATCGGGCGATTCCAGTTCAACATCATTCACCTGGCAGCGTCAATTAAGTCAACTAATCCTTAGACAATTTGGTCACTCAGAACAATGATTTGGAGCCAGGTGTTCAGCCGACAACATTTTCGTAGCACGTGGCACAAAACGTGAAAAGACTTTTATTTGACATAAATGAATACTTTATCCTTGTTGTTAACAAGTTACATATCTATGTAATACATTGTCAACTAGATGTGCAATTTCCCGAGTTTCCTGAAATAGACTGACAAAGATTAATTGTCGTGTTCTGACATACAACCTAGATGTTGTACTGTCATAAGCGACAACGAGCGGCACCATGGCAGAAACACTATTTTTCTCTTGACGACTGGCAATGCTATTGCAGTACAGAAATCGCCTTACTCATGCCATATTTGTAGCAGACTACAGATATCATAATGGGTTATCTTCTAATCCTCTAAGTCCTGTAAAAATCTTAAGTACGATACAAAGATAGATTACTGGATAAACTTGGCGGCTGTACACATGATTTCAAAGCGTTGTATTTCCTTCTAATGACACCTCCCTGGATGCACTTACAGTGAAGTGATTTGGCTCAAAGAGGTACACCCATTTGTACGCATTTTGGTTATCTACTTCAATGTAAGAACCTGGCTTAAGTACTCACACGTCTTTCCGAGCATAACTTCCACCGGCCAAAGTTGTAATACCGTATGTTGCAAACACTAACAACAATGGACCACCTTATTCAAAGAAAGATAAACATGTAATGTGTGAACAAAGCTTTATCAACCTATATTTGGAAGTGATTCTTAATGAATTTTGAGTTATCACGGTTAATTTACATTATCACAATTTAAAACATGATCTTATTTGCAATGTCATTGTTGTGAACAATCACGATTAGCTAATATGTCGTGTAACAACTTCTAATTATTTTTTAGAATTTCTTAGTCTTATAGGACTGGCATTTGCTACCATGTCGTAGGAATATTTAAAATTGATGGGATCGTTTTCCCATTCGTTTCGTGGTACATTCAGGAAGATTACGTTTTATACTATTTGAGTAAATATGTTATTGGATGTCATTCATTTTTTGTGAAATGACTGAGTAAATTAAACTTAGTACGTCAAATTTAACTTACAGCTAATGTATAGTCCGTTCTATTATTATTATAGCAGACAAAGGAGTGGAATTTAAGTGAAAAATTTAAAACGCTATAAACTGCGTGCGGCTAAAATGATATAAACTGCAGTATGGTAAGTTATTACTATGTAGTATTGTAATTCGACCGACGTTAGCTAACACAATTAAAGAGAATTACGGCAATCAGATTAGCATAACCGTAACTCCTAAGTTAAAAAAAAATAAAACGATATGTTAACGTTGGGCACTTACCTGCGGCGAATAAAATTGCTTTCAAGAAAAATGCCGAAATTTCAGCATGGAAGACTCGAACAAAGAGAAAATACATCATGATACTTTCCAATGTCATCCATGCAAATGTTGAGAGCAAAAAGAACTGCATAACAGCAGCCATGATGGTGCATGATAGATCGTTGAGGAACGCTCTCTGTCTCTCAGAATCAAGCAAGGCCATGCAAAGAAACGAAACGTACAACGCTAGCAGTGTGGTCGACAAGCCAAGAAGAATCTGGTTGGGTCTTCTCGAACGGAGATCTCTATGAGAGGCACATTGAAAACGAAAAACAAAAAAGAATGGAAAAGATTAGGCAAAATATTCCACTACATTAATAACGAATGTGCTTGTCTACCTTATGTGTACTGGTTTAATTTTTCTTATGATTATAACTAATAGCAGAGTACATCAAAGATACAATTAAGTAATTTATTATCAGTATTTCTATCCTCAGGTGAGTTTTTGTCTTAAATTTCCTAAAATAATGTGCCCGAAGTCATAGCATTTTCGCTTGTGTTTCATTGTTCTTGTTGTTTTGGGGCTTTAATATAAGAGCTACCGAGTGTCATCTCCTTGCTCCTTTGAATACTGTCTTACTCATATGTGAAGCAATAATCGTTTTAATTGTTTCTGACACTTCTGAGAAATTTGCTGCTATACTTACTTATCGCTAGAAAATCCTAATATTGTCAGCAGTGCACCTATGATAGAAGCCCCGCACCCGAAAAGAGTTGCCGCATCAAGTGTTTTCAATTGTGTATCCGTTAGTGAATCACTATCAAATACGTCCTGGAATGAACCAAAAGGAAAGAAAACGAAATAAATGTTTTGATGTCATATGTGTGAGGGCAAATGCGAATCAATATGTCGGGCACTTTGTGACCACGATGGCAGATGCAATTGTACCAACCTAAAGCTGACATAGACGATTAAGGTGACCATGATGACCTGACGAGATAAGTCAAAACAGACAGAAAGTCGAAGGTGAAACGAAAAGTCTTGCATATGAGAGTTAATAAAGCAAAACCTCTTACATACGTCGGAATCAAAACAAAGAGGACTCCGTCAAGTTGCTGAGTATGAGCATAAGGTGGTATTAACCCTTACTTCTCATACTTCAACAAAAATTATCTAGAAAGTAATTGTGTAAATTTGGTCGAGTATTTTGTAATGGTGTTACTATCAGTGTATGAAACTCAGCTTACCATAAGAACAGCAAAATTAGTAAGATGGTTACATTCGCATTTAATTAGTCCAAAAGTGTCTGTCGACACCACTCTGCAGCCTTCGGTGGACCAATTGCCTCTCCCCCCATCAGCTCGGAAGTTCCAGAAAGAACAGACAGCCGTTTGCGTTACTGGCCTTTTACCGTTCTCCTGTTTAAATGAGGAAATATGTACATTCAACTGACCTTCCAGTACCAAGTAATCACGGCAAGATTCTTATAATATTAACAACATTACTTTTCAACTTGAATAACAAATCAACGTTGAATTTACGTTTATCCAAACTTATTTGTTACTAACCGTTAATGGCCGATACCACTGTTGCAAAGTAGAGTTTTCATTTCCAGATCCAGGGGACCTATCCCATGTCAAGAAGGGTTGCTCATTTCTGTAAACAGAACTCGAGATGACCCTTGTGTTTGGAACAAATCTCCGTTTAACTCTCCTTTCGTATTTATTGAATTCATTGTTAACATCGTTGTAATATCTTGAAGAAAAAAGACTAGGTCGACGGAAGACTACATTGGCAACTCGAACAGTGTCGGAAGGAAGAAAGTTTTGCGATATATCACGAGGATACAGTAAGATATTCGATGATGAGTTAATGCTCTTTTGGACGTCTTGGGTAGAGTCAAGAAATACTAATTCTGCAAACGTTTTGTTGTCCGTGCTTTCTTCATTACCAGTATCCATAGTTGCTATGCCGAGGCCATCAAGCATCTCAGGGGATCCATCCGCAATCTAACCACGTAGCAAAAGAACACATACAACAAAAGAAAAGCTGTATTATCTTCATGATAAAAGAAGATATATATATTTACATATATAATCAGGATACAAGAATTCACATAATGTCGTTACACAGTGAGTGTTTCACACACGTGCTTGTTTAATGCACGGCGATCGTCAGGCAACTGGTGTTATGGAGTCATTTCTTGTTGGCCCTATACATCTGGAAGTCGGATACCGTGACGGCAGGTCGATATGAGCTCAGTGCGTCTATTGACTTTATTTTTTATTTCGCAGTAGGATTTCGATCTTTTCATCCAGACATAAGTTGCACAGCACCGAAGCTCTTCTATAGATATTAGACTGCTTTTATATTTCCCAGTGAATGGAGTAGTTGTCTCCCTTGTCTTAAAGCCTCTATACAAACTTGGATAACTCTGTGTCGTTTGCGCTACGAAGGTGTCTAAGGATTTGGTATGGTTATTATATGTCGTCTTAAAAGCACCACTCACAAGGCCTACATATGGTTTGCGGGGGGGGGGGGGGGGTTGGGGCCACTCGTTAAAAATAACAGAGCAAACGGTATATATATATATATATATATATATATATATATATATATATATATATATATATATATATATATATATATATATATATATATATATATATATATATATATATATATATATATATGTATATATAACACAGATCAATACATTTCAATTAACAGATGTCGTGTTTTGGCTATGCAGTAAATGAATAGTTATTCTTTTGAATTGTGCTGAGTGATTGAAGCCAAGTTCGAACTCAAATTTACGATGAACTATAGTCCAGGATTCCATTTTAATTGAAAATCGTCACACTTAGTCCATGCTGTCTCACTCACTAGTAAACGCACTATTTCCAAGAATACGTGAAAAAAAAAAAAATTATAAAATATTGCCAATTTCTCAACATAACATTATTCGTCATAGGTCTAATTTATTTTCATAATGTTTGAAACATTTGATCCCACTAATTTGTGCATGCTACAATGCAGCATTACATACATGTTCTTCATTCGATTACCAATAAGTAGAACATTGACATACAGAGCAGAGCTTTTGAACTGCAGAGGGTGGTTTTACATTCCCTAAAAATATTGTGAGTGCAGTCTTTCTTACCATTACGACGATGTTTTCTTCTTTTTGAGATACAGTTGTATCTATTTCAACCATTTGAAGTTGTCTTTCAAATGCCCGTATTAACATAGAACCAGATCCATTTACAAAGGATTCCGTCAGTACCTCTTCTTCACCATTAAGGATGTTACTGAGAGATATGGTAAGGTTTCCGGCAACCTGTAGCGATTAACATCACTTTTTGGCTTAAAAGTTTTAGAATGCAAACTTTTTTTAAAATGAGTATACATAGATACAATTCTGTGTGATAACCGTCTCCTGTCTTTTATCAATGGCGGCACCGAGATTGTATGGTTTTTATTGGGGGGAGGGGGCAATGAAGGGCAGAGGAAAGTACCAGTGGGTAAAATTTCGCGAGTGGGGTTCCAAGCGGCCCGTCTTAGGGTTTCTGGTGGAGTTCAGGGGTACACCTACTGGGGCCCAGGTTGAAAGCCACAGGACGAGCTGAGAGTTTAGCATATCTCATAGTGAAAAAGTTGATCTCAGGATAGATATATCTTGGTGAACATGCATCATTATCTGGAGAGATTTCAATATTATAATTATTTCTGCAATTGCTTTTCAAGTTGACAAGGTAAGAGCTTAGGACCCTTAATGGGGTCAATAGGCAAAAGCCTGTTTCTGGTCCAGGAAGCAAAACCTCGGGAACCCTTGATTGTTTATCTCTGCGTGAAAATTAAGCCCCAAGGACTTTATAAATTGAAATTTGATCATTACTTGGTAATTCTTATGGACATGGCACACAATTTGCAGGAAACAAACACTTTGATTCTATTAAGATCTTTTGGGTATCTTCCTGCAAATTGTTTGTCATGTACATAATTACTAAGTAACGATTAAGGTACTGTACTGTCAGGTTTCGCTGGAGAAGGCTCCAGGGGGACCGAAAGTTCTGAATGATATCTTGTACTCCCTCAATCAATCAGCGCTACATGTACATGTATATGTACGGATGTGCCAGGTCACTTGACTCAGCTTAGTTGCGGGGGGGGGGGGGAGGGAGAAGTTGCTTATGGGCAACGGTTTGATCTGGAGCAATGCCCCCTCAATTTTCCCCTGCCCCCTTGTTATCGCCACTATTCTTCATTTTTCTCACACAAGCAAAAGTTGTACACCCCATTCAATCTGCTTACATCAATACAATTTCTTAAATAATAAGGTGTAAAAGTAAATCATCTCAAAAAGCTTTGGAAAAAGCACACATCAGAAACCACATAAAGTGCGCTTGTCCAAGTCATTACCCGCATGCTCGTTGAGTTCACATTAACAATGTTGTTAGCCAGCTGAGCTGTTTGCATGAGAGTGGTCATGGATCCTGCAGTATCGAAGAGTCTTGTCGCATTCGCTAACTGCATGCTAATGTCTTCAACGTTATTGGATGCCACCGTTACATTCTACCAAAAAGAGAGAAAAAAAAAAAAACTCTAACAACAACTAGAATGGTGTGGCTGAATCATGTCAATTGTTACTCATTTTGCTAGCTCGTGTATCGCTATGGAAGAAAAATTAATCATTCCACCTGGTTCATTACGAAAGAAAATTTTGTTGCTGTTGTTACTCTATACACGGATAACAAAGTATTTGTACAGGTCTTCTACACTATCAACAACAGCACAAAAACGATAAAAAATCCAAAGGTTCTAAACATCAGAATTTCTAATGTGACGACGAATTTAATTATTGTATTATTTCTTCTATTACTTATTTTTTACTTCCAGACTAATTCTCAGTCCTTAGAAAGAGATAGCAGGAATAAAATACACCAATCTTAACACATCGTACGCCACAGTGAACACTGACAACGGAAATATTAAAATAACATATGAAATAACACAAACACAAGACGATGATTGCAATGATCATTAGCAGCACCCGGTCGAGGGGACAAAAACTGGTGATCTAGTCATTGCGACAAAAGTAGTTGATGGGAGATGGTTGTGACAAAAGTGGTTATCTGTGACAAGCGTAGTTGATTGTGACAAGTGGTTGCTACAAGATGGGTCAAGCTTGATGAAGACAAACAACATACTGCTACCGTTATTGTGGATTCAACATATGATGTTTGTCGAAACCATCATGCTGAAATATTGTTTGATATCTTAATGAGATATGAACTCTCTTCAATGTTTTTCCCTTTTTGTGATGCTGAATGTCAGACACCTTAATTAGCAATCACTCGCCCAGTTTACATCGACAAATTGGCCTTAAAAGGTCACTATGTAACCTTATGTAACACCTGACATTTGATCTGCACTGATAGGGCCATGGACGTGTTACCACTACATATTTATTTGAAGCAACTCCAATGTTTTAAAATTGTTTTAAATTTAAAAATGGTTGTCAGATTCCATCGTCGGTGGAGCCGATAAGTTACTTCAGTTCACCAAGAAGGTCGACTTCTTATGTTCTGAGGTTCATAAACATACACTAACATTTTAAGTCAGTCCATACTGCCTTTCGTCAGATACACCGTTTATAGACCTTTTATGTAATTTAAACCGCCATCTAAATATGTGATTACGAAATTGTGTTCACAAGGTTTGATATTTTTAAGTTGAAATGATCACCTGCAGCAAAATGCCACTGTCTTTTTAATCTACGTTGAGGTATTCGAACATGTAAGCTACAAATATTTGTAAAAAAAAACTAAACCTTCGATTACCTGGAGCAGGGAGAGAAATTCTTCAAGGGTTGCATCACACTTGATCTGTGCATTCCAGGCCGCAGGTAATTCCGAAGTGCGGTCACAAGTTACATTAATATAATTAAGTCGCTTGTCATCTACACGAGGAACAAAAACGAAGGAAGACTCAATACTTTAAAAGACGGGAATACTCCTACGAAGAGGAAATACAAATCCAGCTCACGGTATTCCATCATCCTTGTCTATGAGTGTCATCCTTGTTGAGGAGTGCACTCGACTTGCATCGTTGTACTTCAACAGAGGTGTACATTATTCATGACTTATGCCATGCACATTAAAATTGAAGGCGTCACATTTCAGTCCAGTCCAGGGACGTAGATAGGACTGGTGTGATGAGGGGGCAAACTCGACTCATCGTTGCTTTTTAATCACCGTATTGGCGGTATAATGGGAGGGGGTGTACACCTGCCAAAGCGTAAGCCAGGATTTCAAATAAGCCAGTCCACGGTGATATAAGGAGAAGGAGCAGCCCCCTGTGTCTCGAAAGGATCATGTTTGCCCATCGTATTTGTCCAATCATGGTGCAAAATTGAATTGGGGGAGGGATGAAGCTCCCCGCCGGCTACGACACTGTAAACGTTATCTACCCACGTCAATTTAGGACTCACCTCGAAATTCCCTACAAGGATCCGGATCTAGAGTGGTCAAGAAAGTGCCAACTTCGGCTATCTTGCCAATTGTTATAAAGGAGTCCGCTGCATTTGTATCGTCTGATATTGGTACATTACCATCAGGACAGAACTGGGGGTCTTGGAAGAAAACAATGAAACCCTTCCATAACAATGTAAAAATATTTCCTTTTTGTAGCATGAAAGTACAAACTAACCCACAAGCAGAACAAAAAAGAAGCGTATGTTGCATTAGCTTGGCAAACATCCTCCGTTTATCATAGCAATATATTAGATCCAATCTATCCCAGTGATTTCGTACACTTCCAGGGACATATTGACCATAAAATAAATTTGTTTTCACAACAGCAATTCCTACACATTCTGAATGAAGAGCTGTGTGATAACAATGTTAAAGTAGTGATTGTATGGCAAAATTCAAAGTAACGTTTAGGCAACAATGCACATGGGGGTACATGAACAAGGAGTTGGCTTCGTAGACACCGTGTTAAAGATTACAGGGCCTAACCAACGTACTCTCAAGCAAATAATGAATTATCTTATATAGGAATGAACGGTTATGGCACCCGCAGAAACAAACCCTTACGATATGTGTTGTAAACACTTGCTTAGGTTGAGATTAATTGCCGTGAAACGAAAGCGCCAGTAACACAAATATAAAAATATATCTGAAAAAAATGAAAAATAAAAGAATTTCTGACGCATTTCTTACACATCTTCTGACACATCACTCATTAAAATTTGGATCAATTAGTCCACAAAAATCACTTATTCACTAATATGTATGACTCCAGAAGAAAACAAATTGCCCATTGCCGTTTGTGTTCTTACCTAACATAGAACAATCGTCAGCTATTTTTCCACGGTCACACCTTTAAGGTTCAAGAACAAATATCAGCGTGAAAATGAAACTTTTAGCCACTCAACAACTTTAAGTACACATTTTCATCAATACTTGGAATGTTCCATCACGATACAACAAAATATATCTAATGCTCCCCTGAACCGACTGTAAGCATTCATTTGGATGTCAACATGCTCTCTGTAAGTATAATTTGTACAATATTCTTTGCAGTTATATTTAGTGTGTGCAGTTGTTCCATTTGAATTGCATATGACTTATGAGCAACTGATGATATGTACATTGATTGGATCGGAAAACATTAGAAGACTACGATTATCATTTTTAAATCAATTTATTGAACGCCAGTTTTGAGTCGGATGGTATCTCTTGGATATGTATGGCAATAAATTGACTTTCTAGACGACCGACGCCATGCAGTCCTTATAACTGGCATCTGCTTTGCAACACTACCATTTCCTATTCTAAGTCTGTTTGTTAGTCGATATATTGTAAGTGTGTGTCGGGTAACATTAAATGATTTGGGTCTCACATGTATGAAATGAATGATGTGCCAAATGCAGTAATTTAAAAGCAGAAAAACAACAGTGGTTTAATTTAGTGAGGGAGATGAATAAAATGAAATACGAATTACGATGTTTGGTCACAATTTTTATCTTTTATTTGCCATAACATATATTTGATCTACATTTTTTTGTATCTCACACCTTTAAAAAAGTGTCCATAAGATGTAAATATACTCACTGACAAACAGGTCGAAAATCTGTCAGGTCTGGATTTGAAACACATTCTCCGCCTTCAGAACAAAACGTCTCCGGACACAAATCTTAACATAAGTTACAAAATAAAAAAAAGATTCATATGACAAATTAAATTCCAAATATTGATTTCAGCTTCCAAGAAACATTGTACCCGATTTCACAGCAGATAATTATGTACAGTAAAAACACATGCTCAGTCTGTTTTTCTTCCAAAATAGATATTTACCATCTATAAATATGGAAACGACCAAATTGATCAACAGAGAAAATTTGGATACATAGGAGATTTACTCAGACCTAAAAAACAAGAATTTAGAATAACTGGACGATTCCATTGTGCATTTATTTCATGCTAACTTTACTAGGGAATTCTGCATTTCATGAAAATTTGAAAGGTAAACTGGTTTCTTTCTTTTGTGTGTGTGTGTTTTTAAGGATGTTAAACTGAGTCTCATATATCGTACACTTTCTTACATCACTTGCCAATTTTTGTAACTGATATTGTTTTTACCTTGTAAAACCATCTCGGAAGGTTCCGGTGGACTGAGACCGGCAGGTAAACGTAAACCAACTTTCAATGCCTCCTCAATACGGTTTTGAAAGGCCTGAAGGGTTGCTTGTTGAGGACGATTTTCTAATAATATATCAGCTACAACCGATGAAATCTTGAAGGGTTGAGGTATGCAAATACCGATAAATCCTTTTTCCTGAGACAATGCCCCAGATAACTGTAAAAAAACATAGAGACAGATAGTATGTTTCTTAAGGTTTCAATGAGAAAAAAAGGCAATAAAAAAAAACAACATTCCACATTAATAGTATATGAATAGCATACCCAAAATCAAAGACAGAAAAAATTTGAGGAGGTTGCCGGTCAATGTTTTCGATTTGAAAGGTTTTGCTCGAATGGCGATACCGTCAATCACAAGGTTACCAAACAGATACATATACCACACTCACGTGACTGCACAGAGCAATTGGACAAACAGGTATTTTGATATTCCTCAAGACAAAATGTCTCAGTTGAAATGATTGTTTGGAGGGGAAAAATCTACATTGATAGGTATTGCTATCTATTCAACACTGCAAAATATGGTTACTTATTCATTAAGACACATGATCAATAACTTGGAATAAAAGTAATCTCAAACTTCCAGTTCGATTCATTTGTAAAGGACAGGATGTCACAACAAACATCGGTGTTTTAAGTGAATGTTCAGATAACGGTGAATCAACTACATCTGATGTCGGGGAAGAAATGTCGTTTCTTTAAACAATTTGAAAAGTTACTTATATGAAAAATGTTTGTTTCACTTAGAGATAAGAAATTATACTTGTAAATAGTTCCAAATAAGGCAATATGGTACAGTAATTGTAATTTCAAAAATTTAAGTTTCTTACAAATAGAAATATAGTCATTGGCTGCTAAAGAGTAAATTGTCCACGCAAACATAAAAAAAAAGAAATACTGGAAATGATGCATCTTCTGTAATGGAAGAAGGTAAAGTTTCTGCTGATGATGTTTAATGGTGTAACTGAACAGTTTAAGAATGACTTAAGTTTTGTTTGTCGAATTGATTTGTTGAAAACGGGAAATATAATTTTAGTCATTTTACTAAATAACCATCTTACCTGTTCAAGAAGAGAAATATGAAGATCCCTTGCGTCTTTACCGAATTTATCCTTATATGCGTTTGCATCCACTATCGTGTCATTAGTAGCCAGTGTCAACGTGGCATTGAATGTATTCTGGTAAGCTGAAACAGGAAAATAGAAGCAGTGCTGCTAACACTAAGATTGGCTTTATTGAATTGTTTTGAATGACGTCTGCTAAGGATTTCTTAAACATTAATTATGATTAAGCTTGTCTTGTTCATGACGATCTCGTGGAGGTTACTCACAATTACATTGACATTATTGACCAATATTAATTTTCTCGATGGTAAATGTGTAATAAACCTACAAAATTACCATAAAAAGTGTCAAGCAATATAATAATTCTACAGAAAAATGTTTGAGTGTATTCTATGAATGGGATCAAGTAAATGTCGCTTACCTGGTATGTGTGAGCTTGGACTTACGAAGATTCCCGACCCAAAGCTGTTTCCATTTTGACCAAACTCTTGGTTAGCTTCAACAATAACGTCTCTAATACAACACCGTGATATTGAGGCTAGAAATAAATCGTACTCAACTCGGTATCTCGTTTCACTCATACCGGTTTTGGTAATGTTCGTTATTGATATGCCTTGGTAATCTTCCCAGCAGCTTCCTTGTCTCAAGACACTGTGTAACTAAAGACACAAAGTGAATAGCATGATTTTTCATATACAATGTTCCTAAAAGTTTTTCAATGTGATTTCCAAAGCTTGAAATAAATGTCTGCCTATAACTACAACAAACGATCAGATGAATGACTGGAAGGCATTTTATGATATTCATTGCTGATAACACCAATCGAAACTGTTCACTGCAGAAAGGAAATACAAATCCATGTTCGATAAATAATACATCAATGTTCTAGTCACCGCTCATGACAGTTCATTCATAACACAGATCTCTGAATATATATCGAAGGTGGTAACAGTAGGATCATCTGGAATTTTTTTTTGTGTGCAATTCGAGCAAATGCTACATGCCATTATATTGCATACCTTGTTGAAAAGTAGGTCAGTGTCAGGGACGTCATTGAATGAATCAAACTCTAGCGAAACTGGGTATGTTTTGAAATCTGAAAGTGTTTGAACAGAAACAAAATAACATATAATTTACAATCATATGTACGTTTTGAGCTATGACATATGAAAATGTGAAAGCAATGTAAAGGCAATCACTGATTTATGGTATGTGTAACGGTTACGCAGTTGAGATGAAAAATCTTCACATACTTTTGAAGATGATAACGGCAAGACGTATGTACACTTCAATCATGATTAAGAATCATGATCAATTATTATTAATTATTATTAATCACTGTCACTAAGTTCAATAAGTAACGGTTCATACAAACTTCCACAACGAGATTCATTCGTATTAAATAGGTCTCAACAACTTTATACTGGAGAGACTTCTTACCTGTCGTAACACGTAGACGTCTCCTAGAACCACATTAGTGTATCATCGACTGAACATTAAGTTTGTAAAAAATTCAAACGAAATCCTGTTTTTCACATGTCAAACAATAACACGCAGGTTTCAAAAATCTTTCGCACTTACAAGACTACTTGCCTACCGTTGCACGTAGATGTCCCCTAGATCCACAATAGTGCTGTCATCGATTGGAATTAGGTTTGCGAATAATTTAAAAGAAATCCTTTTTTTCAGATGTCAAACCGGATATCTGATACGAATTGTACATATACTGTAAATTTGTTGTGGATAAATATATAAACACTTTCAGACAAGCACGATGTATGCTTAGAATATATTGATGTCTGAAGCGAGGTTTTCTTATTGCAGATATCTGATGACAGGATATATTCCTAATTCATAAATTTTTCATACCACTTGCATTTCAATTCGAAAATTGCAAATTCTCGTAAACGTTACCACTTGTTGAAGTAGCCAGGATATCGAATGCGCAGACGGCAAATCCTTCTTCATCATCATGAGCGACGTATGTTATACGCTGAGGATCACCATCCGCCTCAATATTAGCCTCTGGTAAAGTCGGGCCGTTACTAGGCGCTACCGGAACTCCATTTAAAGAAAATTCCGCAGGTTTCCACCTGACGTAAGCATTCAGAATTGAGGATGCTACTCGAACTTCGATATCATCTGGGCAGAACTCGATATTTGGTCCTACAGCAGAAACAATCATGCTATTTCTTTAGGTTGTACAAGTCATTTTTTACAAGTCAACCGATGTATCGATTTTATCACACATATTGTACTTCCATGGGTATCGGAATGCAGATGACCCGATTATTAAACATTTCCTACTAATTATTGTGATCAATTAGGTTGACGTTCTTTGCTATTTATCCCTTTTTCCCGTTTATTTGGAAGCATTCAGTAACGATAAAGAGATGATTAATATCAACCTCTGCTATTTAATACTTAGAGGTAACCTACTCGATACTTTCAGAATAGGACTAGAATACACAAAAAACTTTTTAGAAGACTAGTTGGTGTAGCAGTCGCTAATACAAAACCTAATGGAAAGAACTTATTGACTAAATCAAGTAACTTTCTCAGTTGACGGTAAAAACGATGAAACTTTCCCGTTTTATTTGCCCTTGTGTGTCTCATTTGAGACAAACGTCTTCTGTCAGCAAAATTCTGTCGACTAGTTTTAAACATTTGCATCAATGTTGACCCATTTCGTTTTTTAAGACAGTTCAATGTCAATTTAGAAGACATAGGCAAGGTAGTAAGTACAATCTGTCTCACAACTACGTTACCGTTGACACGGATTGCTTGCCTTTGACACAACTTTGTAACTTAACGAATTCTGTAATATTTGGTCTTGTTAGAAGTTTACCTTGATCATTTGTCAATATGGTTATCGTTCCAACTGCGTTATGAAGACAGAGACTTGCGGGAAAGGTAACATCAGTAACCTCCACCAAAAATGTTTCATTTTGTTCCTTCAAAAAGTCATTTATGATGGATATTTCAATTTTCGCCATCGTATCACCTGCTGGAATTCTGACCGCGCTAAGAGGCGGAAGAAAGTCCTCTTCAGCTATAGCAGACTGGCTGACTGCTCTTACATCTAAATTGTGGAAGAAATGACATCGAATATACAAAGTAAATACAAATTGCAACAAGATGGGCACTTTCACTTGGGTGTTGTTTGACGCACATGTGACTGTATTTGATCAATGTAACCTCAGTATTAAGTAACTGGTAATATATCCATCGTTCAAGCTGATTACACAGTGAGTTCCATTGCTTAGCAACATAAATGCTTTACCAAAAGGACTCAAGATTTATGGACTAGGTCTATGAGACTGAATAAAATAAAACGATACCGTACCATTTTGGTAATTATGTTGCTGGAATAACAATGTATATTCTGAATTGGAAATCAAGTAAATAATTCCATTGACAGTCAATGTGAAACATTCACAGTGGAGTGTGCTGCATTTGATTTATAAGGGTTTTAAAAAAGTTAAAAGAAATTTTCCTCAGACCTTTGATGAAAAGACACATTAACCTACCTATTTCAACATCTGTGTTAAGACTCCTGGGGATTGCCACAATGGTCTCCGTTATGCCATCAAATTCATTGGCATAAGCATCTCGTATCTCTACACATACTGAAATAAAGCAGTAGGAGAGTCATTTCTATTTTGTAGAGGAGCCTTCTTCTAAAGTACTCCATAATCTGTGGTGCAAAGATTTGGCCGTGCTAATGATGGCTATAAAGTTAACTGTGACGGCAGAGAGGTACGGTTAGGCGAACAATTTCTTTTGCGAAATACTTCAGCTAACTGAAAGTTTGTTGGTATTATATTTCATTTGATTCTTCTGTTGATGAAGACATTTTCTGTTGCATTTTGGTTGTTCCTCCAATGTAATGTAGGACTATGGACTCAATTAAAGAACAGAGGCAAAAAATATGGAAGTCCTCGCGATGTATATTCTCCTGTCATGACAAAATTCATAATTATTCTCAGCGTTCTTCTTTCCGATGACATTCGGTATCCGCATTTGAGCGCTAAAGGTTGATTGGAAAAGTGATCCACTTACCTTTATCATCATCTGCTATGAAGATGGTTGTTACAGCTGAAGAGATATCAATCAAATTTGGTTTTGTTGACGTTATCGACACTCGAAATGATTCCGTCAATTCCGGATAAGAGTCGGCAAGAATTTCTATCGAGAATGTTATATTCTGCCTGCCAGGTATTACAGAGTATGGTTCTGTGTTCCTTGACATGTAATCCGTCCCATTCGTTGCAGTGATATCTTCAACAGAAAATTCTAAAGTAAGGGAGGAATTACTTTGTGTTAACATGACATGTACTAACAGGAAAAAAAAAATACCAAAAGGTCTGCGGGGCACAAAACTTGTGATAAAAATAACTGAAAACACGACATTTCTGAGGGATGATATCTATTTGTTATACAAAATTGTGACATGTTTCGAAAGAACAGCCTTCATCATCAGGCAGTACATCTGAAATGAAAAATTGAAACCAGCTTAGTTTGAGGTCAATTACAATTGTTGGGTTTGGCCAATTGTATGTTTATAAGTGAATTCTTGTCTGCCCTAAGATGCTCGTAGATCCATATGGATAGGTTTCTGTGTTTCCCCCTAATACGACAGGCATTACAACTTGTACTGCCAAATTTATACACTGCATGGGATCTAAAGCTCAAAGGAATTAAATCTTCAATGACAAACATCTTACGAATTTTGAAAGAGTGACGTAAAGACAAACTTGACATCTATATTTTGAACAATAAAACTAGAGTAGGTGTCTAAGTTAAGGCGGTGTATGTACCCAATCTCAGTCCCTGATCGGTTCTTACCGTTAATGGTAGATGGTCGTTCTCAATCATTACCGTTAATGGTAGATATTCCAACACTGATGTGTTGGACCAGTCGGCAGATATTATTGCTGTAAGGATGTTTTTTTTTTTATAATTTGAACAACCTAATCTTCCCCTCGTGGTACTCGTGAAGCAGTGGGTTTGGGGACACTCTTACGTCTGGAGTCAATTTTATTTTTACTGATGTATCTTTCACCAATATTCTCTCTCCTCTACGAATCCAATTTTTAAAAAAAAATTCTCTCTTCTAAAATCGAATTTCATATATGTGTTATATATATAAGTGTTATAATCATGAGTTCGAATCCAATGTGTACTGATGTATCTTTCACCAATTTTCTCTCCCTCTACAGCTTCGAGGAAAAGAAAATATAGTGTATGAAAGTCATAGAAAGAAATAAAACATTCCGGTGAAAAAAAAACAAAGAGGGAAATACTGCAGACGTAACTCTAAATAATGGCTCTATCCACCTTTTGGTACCCCCCCCCAAAGCTGCTCCATTTTTCTACGCTCACCAATCAAAAAGGCCCCCCCTATTCTTGTGTTACAAGTTACTTATTGCGGTTAGACTTTTAATTGGTGTTAATTTATTCGAGGTTAATACTGCACCTGCTGGGAAAATTGGCTGGTGTATGACATAAAAAGTTGCCAATGTACATTAACTTGTAATATCTGGTGCTCGAAGTAACTATATAGATGGTACCATGAGCTGAAACCGTTATCAACTGTGTGAGGTGAAAACTGATTATTACCGAGCGAGGAATGCAATCGTTTTACATCTAAAACCAAAAATGTCTCAATTTTGTGTATAAAATGAATGTTATCTCTAAAAAATGTCGTGTTCTCATTTATTCTCTAAGATTTGCTTTTGTTTATTTCTTTCAAGAATATTATTGTTCTTTTATAGTAACACTGTCTGTCTGATAATGCGTTCAGTTTGTCCGCAGCTCTGTGTTTTTAATGCCTTGCATTTTGGTAATGAACAAAAAAGATATAAAAAACGAAAAGAGATACTCTAATGTGCACAGATCAGGTTTACAAGATCAAAGGAGATGCCGCCAGACGATTAGCTGTGCGGCCGATATTGTGGTCGATTTTGTGGATGCGTCTTTCTTGAAATATGACGATAACGATAGCTTTATATAACAAAACTTTTTTTTCAGCTAAATCAAATGTTAAACTCATCAATCGCTTACGTAAAGAGATCTCCTCTGACTCAACAACTCTGTTTAATTGAAAGATGATATTTACGATGGCATCGACCTCTTCAACTGAAGTAGAAGATTGGAGTGCAACGATGGTGATATCTAACAAATGTAATTCAAAATAAAAGACAAAACTAATGTTATTTTCCTGGAGAAAGCACTCAAAAACAAAGTTTGCTTACGCCAGTGTCAAATGTACAAAATATAAACATATAGCATATTGTTAATACATTTTAAATACTTTATATAAAAGTACAGCGGTAACACAGGCATCCATATATTTTTCACGTGTGCATAAACATAAGTGCTACTAAAATAGCAAATAGCAATTGAATACTTAATTCTAAGAAATATTAAACAACATTACTTAATAGCTCAAAAAAAAAACAAAAAACAGATGTAATAAGTGATGGCGATTTAAATGGTTCACAATCCGTTGAATTTGAAAGGCAACCGCATAGTGTGAGCAATGTAAATGATCGTAGCATGCACAGAACTACATCTTGCCTTTCTTTCATTTACCATATAAATGACAAATATGTATTTGCAATATCACAATTTTCAAATAACACAAAGGGAGTACACACGCATAGTAAGTCACTTACAATGAACTGATGACGCCCTTCTGTAAATGTTGTTTACTGGAACAGTTCTTTGATATTCGTAAGTAAATATAACCCTATGACCCTATAACTCTATGAAGCAAATGTAAGGGCGATCATAAATGTTTGAAAGAGGAACTGCATATTTTGCTTTTAATTAATCGTGTAGTACAGTGAAATATATAGTTTAAAGATGACGTGCACATTGTCGAAGAAAATGACAACATTTATGTATGTATGTTTGTGTAAATTCCTTTAAATTAACGTTTATTCTTCCAGTCATTACAATTACAATTGTCCTACTACGTACACTTAAGGGTGAAAGGATCGTCTTATTAACTTCCGTGTGATGTGAGTCTCTGCTAGATAACTATCCGCAAGCGTTACTTGTCCATGGGTACTCTTTCTACGTGTCCGGGTACAGCGTGTAATGATGTCCTGACACTATATCAGGACACAAACACTCGCTGCCGATGTTTCATTTCTATGCTACGTGCAAGGAGTAACCGTAAAGTAGTGACGTTTAAAAGTGACGTCACCAAGTAATGTTGATAAGACGACAAATCATCTTTAAGTTATAAGTTGTTAGATTACCATCAAAAGATTCGTTGTCTTCAATAGAGACGCTGACACGATATCGCGTCCTGTCAATTCTAATACCGTCTGAGTCCGTTGAATCCAAATATATAACAAAGTGTTCCTCAGACTCTACAGCGGAATCGTCGATGATGACGATATCCACTCTGAAAATAAGCTCATTCGTAGTTATTGCAAATGACGAATGAATGACTTCAAAATCTCTCCCGATTTTCGCGGTACCCTCCTCAATGCCGATATCTTAAACAAATGAGAAAAAAAAAAAACCGTTGTTAAGGTACTTCAATAAGGCTGAAGTGAGTTTGTTGGTGACTTTTTTACACACTATCTGAATAATACTTCAAGTAAAAACTTTTTTTGTACAGTGTCATTAATTGTGTAGATTACCTAACAATACAATCTCATGTGAAATTAAAATGCTTACTGTTCTTTAATCTGTGAAAATAAGTCGTGACTTTTCAGATGTTCTGTGATAATAAGTTGTGACTTTTTATCTGTTCTGTTTTGAATGTTAATAGCTTTATTAATATGTATATTTTAAAAAAAAATAGTGGAAAAATCTTACTGAAGGTAGCATTTGCAGCAGAAAAGTCCGACAAGACAAAATTAATATTCGCTCTCTCTTCATTTTCTCTGACGGCAACGGAGTCAGCCATTGCTGATAAAAAGACTTTTATGAAAATAAACAAGTGTAATTGCAACAAAGTTTACTATCACGGACAATGCTTTGCATCATAAAGCAATATATTACCTAATGACTTACCAATCTACGGTGCATGCATGTTAAACAATTAACAGGACAATTTTTTTGCTCTCTGATTACTAAATTCTACGTGGCTGAATCTATGAATACACTTTGCTTCAAGAATAATCATCGTGTAAATCCATAGTAAAAATGGTATGTCTCATTGTGTTTCATGGAAAAACATCGTGTAAACCTGTAGCAACGAATGACATAGATCCTCAACACATTGTCTGCATTGATTCTTTGAGACACACTTCTCACATCAGTCAGACGTTTCAAAGGTAAGTCACGCATTCATTAATTATTAAAATCTATCGGAAAATATTTGAGCTGTTTAGATTATTCCAGCGGAAAATTGAAGAGTGTCATTCCACAAATGCGCTCTCCTTAATCTCGGAATTTCTCCACACACTTTCTAATCGTTAAAAACTAAAAGAAAACATGATGATCATAATTTGACAATCCTCCCTATTGGCAGATTTATTTCTTTCTCTGTTATCGTATAAAAAAAGTGTAAGCTGGAGGGAAGCAGATTCTTACCTGCGGGAACATCGTCGTCAATTATAATGACCGTAATTACTGATGAATGGTCATCTACCTCAATCAATGGAGTCGGCTGAATCGACATGACAACGAAAAAAGCTTCGTCCTCTTCTAGCTCGTCATCCTGTATAATTGGCACTTGCAGAAATAGACTACTGGCATCATCATAGGTCACATTCATCGGTATTGGTCCAACATCGTTATCATCAGCAGTTATAAACACAGAGGAGAAATCTGAGTGATACGTTCGAAAATGGAGTATACAACATTACTGTTGAAAGTTCAAAGGTATTATATAGTTTCTTCATTTTTATCAGCAACCTTACTCTGCAAGTAAGGCGTCAACTGTCATCAAATAATTGAATGATTTTACTAAAAATCTTTAAAAAACTTTACGAAAATGAAGCAAGCAAGCAGTTCCCTCATATTCGAAGTAAGGTCCACTTAAGGGAGAGACATCAAGACCTGAAAACAACTTTAAGATCTCATTTGATGCATTTCAGACACAGTGGTTAAAAGGTGAGGAAATTTCTTTTCCTTTGTATGAAAACACATATATTTGCTTTAGGCAACATTTTCTTAAAGATATCGTATCAGTTAAATGCTGTCTAACTTTAAAAAATGTGTATCTAGAAAACGGGAAAGTGGTAACTTGAATGAACAGTACTAATGGCGAAAACATTTATAATTTAAACCTACCAATCGTAACCGGAAAATCACTTATCAGTGTGTCACCAGCTAAAGTCAAAGGGATGGTCACAGACAGGTCACTTTCCTTCACGTACATTTCCAATCCTTGAAAACCTATTCGAACTGAGATCGAAAATATTTTATAATTCATTTTCAACATCATGCAACTTTTAACAAGCGCCTGAATCTTGTAGTAATGTTGCATATTGTCAATCTGTCAGCTAAATGCAATAAAAATGAACACAATTTCGTACCGCAAGGGAAATACAGACGTATGCACAGCAGCGTAGGTGTAAAAAGTGGTACTTACGTACGTCATTTTCCAAGATAGTAACTAGTCGTTCGGTCTCTCCAACTGTAACTTGACTGTCAGGGCTTACTGTGAACTCACATTTTGAGGGCGAAGCAATCGAATCGCAAGTCAGATGGAAATTGATCGAGTTAATTACGAATGCTACATTTCCATCTCTTACGTCATCGTCTACAATTTCCATTCTAATCGTGCTTCTTAAACTTCCAGCCGGGATCGTTATAGACTCGAACGAACCAAAAAATTCACTGAAAAACGCTATAAAGAATACATATATACAATCGTATAAAATTAAACAAATACATTCACATTATATATGATGCAATTATATAAAATTATGTAAAGCAAAATTCTGGTTGTATCAAGTAGTAACTGGTCTTACCTATGGTCAAATCATAGTGTTCAATCGCTGTCGATATGGTTGCAGTGTATGCAATATCCTCCCCTTCTTCCACAACACTTGCTTCCGGAGAAAGCTTGATTGTAACTACATATCAAAAAGATTTATGTAGTACGAAAGTAAAATAAAAAAAAGTGCAGAACAAACCCGGTAATTAGTTAGAAATCAAGAATGGTGATTAGCACAGACCTTCTAAGTAGACCTATAGTGCACACGTATGTATACGGTACACATATGATGGACATAGTGCACACGTATGGATACAGTACACATTATAATGGACATAGAGCACACACACACACATATGTATGTATGTATGTATGTATGTATATATATATATATATATATATATATATATATAGCTATAGTACACATGAATGTATATACCATCATAATATTTTCATGATCAGTTGGTTAGGTGATCATTTCTATGTAGTAATAGGTTCGCTTAACTTTAGTCATTTCTCTAAGTACAGTAACGGTTAACTTGATAGTATTTGAAAAAAAAAAATCTGAATTGAATCCTTCCACCTCCTGAACTAGCAATGGTGTGAGGGATTGAAAAGTATAAATGTTTTGCCCTAGTGATCTGTTTTCTATTGTGTAGTTCGCGTTTCTGTTTTCTAGTAATGCACACTCATGTATAAAAGTCACTTTTTGCCAACTAGTGACGAACAACATTACGTTGTTCTCAAGCCATGTTTTTTTTCTCTTTCAGTATCTTATTATAATTTTCAACAGCTATTTAACATATTTAATCATTTCTAACTTAAATGGTGCTGTATTGTTAATCGCTTTGGAAATCTGATTTTTTTCTTACTTTTGTATGTATTCATCACATATAAATATCAAGTAACTAATCCAGCTTCTAACAGTTTACCTGTATCTGCGTCGATAATCTCCACAAATATCGGATGATCAGGTACAGATATTCTCTGAGAAAAACCAAGAGAGTCTGCACGTGATTGGACAGAGAAGCCACAAATCTCCGGATCAGCGATATTGTCATCACGTATTTCATAGAAAATTGTGAGAGATTCTAAGGAACCAGATGGTATTCTGATCAGACTGATAAGTCCAGTCGTCTGGAAATCTTGAGTAAAACTGGACCCACATTCTTGAGTATCTGTCAGTAGAATAACGAATGCAATTACTAGCTTCACGTTTTAAATTGTCATGTAATTTGTCCTACCTGTTTATTTCTAATGAAAATAGATTACGGACAATCATTAAACCGGAAAGAAACGTTTTCCATCAAAAAGCACTACAACACTACGTATAGGTTAATTGCAATATCCAGAGGTCACTTTAACTACGAATTTAAATATGTAATATGTAAGGATTGTAAGGTTGCAAAGAACAATCCTAGAATGTTGTAGATTAAACAATTATGGTGAACATTTTAACCCTGTACATAAAAGGCATACTGTAATTTTGTTTCTCATTGCAGCTGGTAATGCTAATATTAAGAGGGCCTCCGCGCAAGAGTGACCATTAGCAGATGTTTTGTTTATACCGTTACACTTTACAACTATTGGTGAATAGGAACTTCTCTCGTGGAGTAAAAGGAATTTCCAAAATTACATTGACAGATTGCGGTTGCCACCGATTTTAAATTTGCCAAGAAAAGTAAATGTACTAGATGTTTAGATTAAAATACATATACCAGCATGCCCAATAAATTGTAGAGAGAGATCAGAAAATTGAATCAGACATATTCAGAGCATGCATCCAACCACCAACATTTTCTTAAGTAGACTGTTCGCTTTATCATCTTCATCTGGCAAAATGATTACTAAAAACTTTGCCCAGTTGACTTACCAAGGTCAAATTCTAAATCCACATAGCCGGTTTGGACAGCCTTATCAATTGTAATAGCAACAGCGATCATACTCATATTAGATTCTTCTTCCAAAATGGAAGGTGAAACTTGAAGACTACCGGTAGCTGTATCACATTAAAAAAAAGATACAAACGATAAACCAAAAAAAAAAATAGAAAATACCTAGTATGATTGTTGCATAGTAGTGCAATGACCCTGGGAGGAAAGCATACTTGTGCATATTTGTTATGCGATAAATGTTATATACTTCATTCAATATTTTAAGGTATGATAGATGAAATCAGGAAGACGATGGAGCGACTTATATTGCTCAAGTAAATTGAACTGTTAAAATACCTGGTAAGCTTAACTTTTTCCCAGAACGTACCATTGATATTGTTCAATGTCCACTTAAGTAGTACAATACGTTTCTATTGAAACAGGTTAAGATCTTCACATGTGAAGCATTTCTTGCAGCAAACCTCCATATCACATCTTTATGAAAGTGGCGAAATTTCAAATTCAATGTAGTGTACAATGCGTGACGAGATGAAAGGAGTGGAAATATCAGACACCCCCCTTCTCTTTGGGTTCTGACTTCTTCGCCTGGAGGTTTTCGACAGCAAAGCTATGTGAGAAATCACTTAACGTTCAAGGAAAATATTGTTTATATGGCCGAATAAGTGAATGCAGTTGAAATATCTGAGACAACAGTCCCTTCTCTTTTATTTAAGTTATACAAAAAAGACAGAGAAATAAATCGAAGTATGGAATCCGTGTGGTTACTTCTGTCACAAAAAAATTAACCTCAATATCGTGAGTATAATAACAATTTTTTAAACGTTTTTGAATTTCTGTCTGCCGACCAACTTTGAGGAGAGACAGCCAAAATCCTAGAACTATTACTTGCAGTAAACTAGGTCTTGTGAGCATGATGCAGTGATAAAGACTTAATATTTGATACACTGGAGTTTGCTAGAATTAGTTGAACAGTAACTCTTCTTTCCGTCTAAAATACACATTTTTACCTTCACAACGACAAGTAATATTCCCTGTCATGACATATACAGATCAAGAGCCTAGGCTTTTAATATCTCATTGACAGCTCTGTTCTTTTAACTCGATGGGATGGAATCAGAGAAGATTCGCTGATACAGATGACCGCAGGAAATAGGTAATAAGATAAACAACACTTAACACAAAAAATGTCCTTAAAAGCATGATTTTTCAGCATGATGATGTTAGGCTAAAGCAGGATGTGCAGTTCAAATGTAAAAAATAGCCATTATGGGTAATCTTCTCTCATTCTCTTCCATTTGATACCAGGCTGGAATCTATGCCACGTTTCTCCAGGAGGAATCTCATTCATTAGAGTATTAATTACGGTAGAAAGAGGAATAATTTATTTTTTTTTCGGCTAAAAAAGTGGGGAACAGGGCCTTTTGATGGATGTACGGCACTAGAAAAACCTACCGTACACTTCAACTGTTGTCTTTTTGTCTTTTAGAAAGTACACAAACAGACCTCGGTATGGTAGTTTCTATATTTGTTATAACTATTAAAAGCATACCCAGTACTTTGGTGTGCTTTTAAGAACTCAGGAGTAACGGCATATCGTACTTTACAATTTAGTTGAAGCGTAGTCTCAAGTACACTTCACGTATTAATTCTTTGCCCTTTTGGTTTATACTCACCGGTGTCGTCGTCTTCGATCGTTATCAAAACTGTCGAACTTCCACGATTTACGACAATATTGTTCGTAACATCAATAATGGACACTAAAAATTCTTCATTGATTTCAAGGAGGTCATCATCATTTATTCTTATCGATGCAGTACCAGTTAATTCACCCTCTCTTATAAGGACATTTGAAGTGCTAAATTCGTAATCTTCATTTTCTGTCGCTTGTAGGTCAATAGTCTGCAAATCTGTTTCAAAAAAATGGTTAAAGACCAAAAACAAAAAAAAAAGGGAGGGGGTGAGATGAATGTCAATTCACAGTTTGCTTCAATATATTGTATATACTTTAATCTTAGTGGATATTGAAAAGTAAATGACAAATTCGTTTCATTTTTATTGCATATTTGTGTCACATCTAAGAGCTACTGCTGAGATAGTTTGCACCAAAATAGTTTAGTTGATGTTTCAAGCTAGTGGCTTACTAGAATATACCAAACCAACACAGTGATCACGCGCGTATGATTGCGTGTGTACTGAAAAACTAAAAAGATAAGAATATGTTTGATCTTAACTTTTTCTTTATTTTTAAATGTACTCGCGAGGTTGTACATGAACGGACTATGTCTTTCAATGAAGGAAAAATGACAGAAACTACTTTGAAAAGCAAACGGACTGGCATAAAACAGTAAAAAACAAAAATCATATTTGAAAATTAACGGTTCTTACTATTACCACCTACATAATGAATATGCAACAGTACAGGTCTCACTAGTGTATCACAAAAAACATACTACTCAAGTCGTCGCTCCTTGGTAGGTATCGGGAATTGCAGTATTTTGTAAAAGGAAACACCGTATCTACAAATAACCTACAAACTGAACACAACCTTGCCCGCGGCGTCAGTGATCCTGAGTTGGTAACTGAATATTCAATACTAGTGTACTTCCCATTGGCTTTCTGAAAGAAGCACACTGTTGATTTGAATGAAAACTGTCAACCACTACATTCTCGTATTCTACACTGTCTGTCGTTATGTTAGAAGAATTTGAAAACATGTGGCAAAGATAACCAACTGAAACCTATTTATTTTCCCAGATTGTCTGAATGGTGTAATTAAAAGCCTTACCAAATTTTTGGAGATGAAATTTCAATGTTGTTACATTTTGCCTACGGACGTAATCACTTTAAATTGTGTAAAATACTCCATTTGTGGTATATCATATCCAGGGTTCACAGGTGTGCATGAGTTAATGACCAACTTTTGTAATAAAGTAAATGCTTGCTCTTCATCTACCTTCATTGCTCCTAGTTAATATAACCCTTTCTAGTTCCCCTGTCTTATATATGATATATATGAGAAGGTTGAAGTAAGGTAGTTGTAGGTAGGTAATAACTACAATATTCCCGACAAAGTTAGTACTAATATGAACTCACACACTGAGACATCGCCAAGAGGAGTAGGACCGTCCAATTGTAGTGTGATGACGATATTATTGTCCTCTGTAACGCTAGATTCCGATTCGACGAAAGACACTATAATTGGATCATCTGCAAATAATTGTACAATATTGAACAACATCAGGAAATACTCACTTATATTAGTAACAAATCGTTTCTCAACAAACTAGAGCAACAGATGGAAACTAACAGTCACAAAAGCTGTTTATGCAACCCACTTCTTAAAGTATTAAATCAACCTGCACTATCATTCGTACTATGCTTCTCATCTGTATAAGATGGATTGAAACGTTTGTAAAACAAAAACAAAG
Organism: Stichopus chloronotus; assembly: GCA_021234535.1. Taxonomy (NCBI): domain Eukaryota; kingdom Metazoa; phylum Echinodermata; class Holothuroidea; order Aspidochirotida; family Stichopodidae; genus Stichopus; species Stichopus chloronotus. The sequence goes on along the minus strand of CM037840.1, from coordinate 15,209,556 downwards.
AAAAAGAAATACTACAGTGACAAAGCCTAAATTCAAACCGCAATTATTGACAGAGGACTATAGGGCGTTGTTGGAAAGAAGTTATTGTTCTGTCCAATCTTCACCAAAAAGTATCTGAAATATTCATGGTACAAGAAAAATTAACATTATGTACAGAAAGAACTCACACAAGAAAATCTGCGTTTCTTTCCACTCTTGTCATCATCAAGAAAGATGCAAGCTAAAGAGCAATATTACTCTACAACATGCAATTATTAATCAGCTTACTCACTTTCAATTATTGAGATGACGAATATACAAGCTGCTTCGTTCCCTGATGGGTCTTGGAATACATAAGTCACCGTCTCGTCGCCGAGACTAAAATAACTACCCGGAGAGTGGCTTTGGAATGTTACTATGACCTCTCCGGAGTTATCACTCGCGTTCGGCTCAATGAACTGCACTTCCGTCCCAGAAGTTCCGAAAGGTATGGTCAACAATACACCTTCACTACAATTTTTTATTTGAGGAGGCTCAACATCAACTAAAATGGAAGTAGGTCAGAAGAGGTTAAAGTAGTTTTTAAAGAGCCTGTTGAAATTTCATATATTTATTTGGCTGAGGTCATGTTTAATATTTGTAGAAATTGATTTTGTTCTGCTTACCACAAGTTTCACCTCGCGTCACAAAACCATTCACACAGACACATCGATATCCAATTGGCTCGTCAACACAATCGGTGGAGATCGGATCGCATTCATCCAACATCATTTCGCATTCGTTCAAATCTGTACGATGGAAATGCTTTTGTTTATACTGTAATGAATCTAATGTCATTCGTGGCACATTTTTCACTTATAAATATAGAAAAATGAGGATGGTGACATATACATTTGAATTTGAATTTAGCCTCAGTATGCTCCTTGCTCATTTCTCTGTTTTTGTACTACGTCGTTCGGTTAATATATGGTATCAAGGGATACACTTCGAATTCATTACCGGCCTTACATATCTTCCTAAGACAGGAATATATTTTTCAATTAATCTGAGAGAGGATTTGTCCTGATTGAAAGAAAGCTTTGCAAAGTGGAGTTTTAACCAAGTTACCGTCGTCTAGTATTGTGATCCGGGTGAGACAGTTTTCTCCCATACTTCCAGGGAGATCCACGTTCGATATTCGTATCTCAAATGATTCAGTAGACTCGGGAAGAATGTCATCAACGATTGGAATTATGATGTCTACTCCTCCTTCCATCATCGGAATTGCCACTGACATAATCTCCTCGCCTCCGACGTCTTCTCCCTGGTTGGCGGTTATTCCTACAATTTCTAACTCTGGACAGATAAATAAATTCCCCTTTGTGAAGATATCAGTGAGATGAGTCCCACAATAACAGTTTAAAAATAACTTGTAGATTAACATGAAAAGTCATATGCAGTATGTGAGGAAAATGCATGAAAAGTGTAGACAATTAAAGAAACGATGCACCTTTTTGCCTTAAAATGAAGGATTTCTAGCTAACGTAAGCATGAAAAAAGTGCAGAAATGCAGTGAAAAAAAGTTTTCCTGCAAGATTACTGAAAAACTTATCACCTGTGTTAGGGATCCCTAGACAGATAGCACAGTACGCTGTGGAACCAACGTTAGCCTACATGATAGCAGTTGGCAAATCTTGTTGTTTAACAAACATTGGCATGGCACTGTGTCGAAGTGAGACAACAAAACGTTGGCCAATGCACATTGGACTAACTTTGGGCCAACATTACACAACCACTCTTTGGGAAGTGTAAATTAAAACAACGTTGCCTCAACGCTGTAACACCGAACTATTGAGCAATGAAAAGGAGCTTGGGCTCGTGAATATTCCTAATTGTCATTACATCTGTAAAATTAAGTGGGCTAGTTGCAATTAATTAATAATGACAGGTCAATTAAGAGAATAGCATTTTAGTTAGACGAATATATTGCTGGTTTATTATACACTTGACATGAGTAATAGCATAGCCTGTGGAAACATCATTGACTTTGTAGTAAATAGTTCAAGGAACTGTCATCATCATCTGTTATAACAAGAAACATTGTAATAGACCTGAAGTTTCATGTCATGTATGCTGTTATTTTTATAACCCATTTATGCATGGCACTGGAAACCACATGGTCACGTAGATCTGGAGACGCTGTGATACATTTTTCTAAGAATTTTGCATTTACAGAGTGATGTTAAGAAGGCTGAAGATTGGAAACATACTTTTTGCATCCATTAGTGGCATAGCGATGGAGGGTCCGATATTTTGTAGAATGTTAGACAAGTAACGTTATTGCTAACACTTTTTGCATTATCATGATATGTTTTGGCTCAGCGTTGATGAAATGAAGTTAAGGTGACTGTTGGCAATACGTTGGCTCAATGTCAGGATAACACGTTCCCCCACCTTCCAGCCAAGGAGCACCCAACCGTTGGACCACAAGTTGAGCCAACGTAATTTGCCATCGTTGACCCAACACATTTTTGCTATCTGGGATTCAGGACGGTTACCGCATGGACCCGCATGTGTAAGTTTTCATGTTGCGGTGGAGTAAGGGGTTCGTCCCTGGAAGACTACCATGTTTCTCTGCAAATGATATTTACCGGAATCGCCCAATAAAAAATACATTGAGCAGCTGATCTTGTTTTGGTGGGTGTCCATGTATAACCAGTAAATAAATTAAAACACACACCTGGCTTCTGACGTTCTCTTTTACTTTATGTTGAAGTTGAGAATACATGCAATTGAGTTGAGAACCTCAATAGGCCTACTACACTGTCCTTTACTATTACACAGTCCGAACACAGTAAATCGAATCAGCAGTTTGAACAACTACTGTTCAGCCCACCAATCAAACGAATGATCAAACGAAACATGTATGCTTTATGCATGTACTGTGAGTAAGACTGTGGGAGAAGTCTACCTATTCCAAGTATCAAGCACGTTTTCGGTCAATAATTTGTGAAAAAAAAGGTTCATTATTGATATTTTCGTCACACCTATATTTGTAACGTCTTACATCCAGAGAAGGCTGATGTAGAAGTGTGATACAAATTGACGAAGGCTTCAGAGTCTGACAAAATTAAAAAAAAAATAAATAAAAAGTCAAATCCATCGTAGCAATATCGCCTTACATATACTTTATTGGGATACAAAGCCAATAAATACTTACCTACTGTTAAAGCATCTTGAGGAACAAGTGGTGGATTGATATGAAGTGGAACTGTCACCAGCATGTCACTTTCGATGATAGTGATATCGTCTAATGTTAAACAGACGATACCTGTCAATAAACAAACAAATAACCAAATACTTTCACAGCCGGAAATATGTTTTAATATTTTATTTCAGTATTTCAAGGAATTTCAAGGACGCATTTTAAAGCCCTTACCAATATCTTGTTCCTAAGTGAAGATATTACTGTTTGAAGAAAGACTGTTATATCACGTAACAGTTGCAAATTATTGCAGGAAGTCTTTTTTGTCTTTGAAACTGAAGTGTCCTATATACCCTTAACATTATACACCTGTAAATTGTTAGACATGTTGGAGTAAAACGTTAGATATTGAGTATGTTGTAGATTTACCATAAAATGTTAGAGAAATTATAGTCTCTTTAAAGGCTGAATTGCATCACCCTAAGCTATACTTTTACGTCCCGGAAAGCAAAATTCTCAACTGGTTCTAAGTTACAGTACTCTTAGATTGACCGCAAATTCGAAAGATGCAGAGCAGCTCGTATTACACAGGGTACACAGGGATCCATTGTTTTGATTACACATGAGGAGGAATTTAAGACAGGCTGATGGAGGGACTAGAGGTAGGTGGTTGGGAGAATTGAAACTGTCTGGAGTGATGAGTTGTCTTTAACTATCATAATATTTCTTTTACAGTCTATAATACAAAGACATAGAGAGTATGCTTGGGTACAGTTGTGCCTCTCTGACATCACAGATTTCCGAAAGTCCAATGAAATATGTTAAAAACGATACTGACTTAAAAAAATAATAATTTCCAAATTAAGCATGCTATTGAAATATAGTTTTCACCGATAGAGAACAAAACGAACATTTGCATTTTTTATCAAATATCAGATTCCTTCATTGAGCAATCTTTTTCCTGATGTTAGTAGACCTACGGACGATACATAATCAACCTTGATTTAATGGCTGATGGATCATACATAGTTACCTTCATCGTTGTCTTCAATAGTAATGGTTAGCCTTGCGAATGTCGGATCAACGTCAGCATTGCTCGACAACTCAGCAATAGATATAACAAATTCTTCATTCCTTTCGATAAGATTATCATCATCTATTATCACGGATGTTAAGCCACTCGGTTGTCCTGCATTTATCAATATCGTGGAGGTCACTAACTCGTAGTCAGCATTTTTAGTGGCAGTTACGTCTTCACAAATTAAAACTAGTAAACAAGCAAGTGAAGAGAAAATGTCACGTGATGTCTATTGATCAGCAAGAACTTTGTGAGTTAACGACAACCTCTATCTGTCAAGTATCAACCGGGAAGAAGTGAGAATTCTTTCGGCATAGTCTTTTTAAAGTATTTGCCGTGTTTTCCAAAAATTGCATTAATTTCCTTGTTGAAGAAGTCAATAGTACAGGCAATCCAGTTGAAGAGGGAATCACAAATTCTATCATGCAATGACAAACGTTGTGAAAGGTCTTGCTAGTTACTGACATGACTCCTACGTTACTGAGAAGTTCTAACATTTTCGTATCTTAGCAGACAGCTTGATAGGTATGTTTTCTTTGCCATCCATGCGAAAATAATTTCCGTACCAATTTAAAAGACCACAAGAATTAATATGGTATACGTATCACATAGTTTGAAGTGAACAGTAGTCACGTGTTTTCGATGTAATTTCCGGTAGTTACTTACATACTTCAATAACTTCATTCCTGAGTACATTTGACAGTTGTAATGTTACGAGTACGTTGTTTCCTTCCGTCACACTAGTTGGCGTTACCTGAAGGGACACAATGGGTCGGATACCTACAGAGAAAATAGCAAGCCGAAGTAGAGTGAAGATATGTGGAATAAACCATTCTTATTGTGGCAGACTTTGACATAATTTCGAACAGTTTGTGATATGCACGGTCACATGTGCCGGAGATAGCCCTGCTTTTCGGCTTCAAAAACAAAATGACGTAAAATTGCTGAGTTAGCTGACACCTGACCTGACGTTGCAATATCTATGCCACACTTTGATGATTGTGATTACAATAATTATAATAAAAAGAAAATTTGTTTTTTAATGGAGATAACAATGCTTACTGTCTCTAACTGTTACATTGAAGGAACAAACTGCTTCAATTCCCGAAGAATCACGGAATACATATATCACTTCTGTAACGCCCGTAGGAAAATTCTGACCGGGGAAATGACTTTGACTGACTAAGTTGACCATCCCGGAATTATCTGTTGCAGTCGGCTCTGAAAAGTCTACTTCCCCAAAGGGAGATCCAAGAGGTACATTAACCAAAACGCCATTGATGCAGTTCATTATCACTGGTGGCTCCGTGTCGACTGTGGACGACATGTTCAAAATTAATAACAGATTAACCAAGTAAAACTTCTCTCTTCATCTACACCAAAATACACCTGTAAGATTTACGCAAGTCCTAGAAAAATATATCAGTTCAGGTTTCCGATGGCAATGACAACCCTTGATAGAAGCGGTCACGGAGAACATACTCAGCAATATTGGAATAAACCACTAAAAATGTTTGTTTCCAGCCTATATGGCGTCTTTGTTTTAGTCTCATTGGTTGAGGGCATTCAGCAGTTTTCAGCTTCATTTAGAGTTGGTGATTGTACGATCTTTCCGATCTTGCCACTAATCCCAGATCCCGTAAGGTTCTAACAAACGTTACTGCATATGATAACCGAATAGTGTTTACACAGACTTTGTAATTATGGTATCGCACTTATTCCTAATCATTAAAATATGCGTGTCAAATCTTTATGCAATTGAGAGATTTTCGTTATTGCCTTGGAAAATGAAGTAGTTGTATCTCTAATCGAGACATGTAATTAGAGTCAAACTGAGGGGGTGCATAGAAAAGTAATCCCATTTCCCCATTTTGAGCCTTTCACTGTAAGATTATACTTACCGCAAATTTCATTCTGAGCTACAAAACCGTTTGTACACACACACTGGTACCCGATGGGTATGTCTACACACAATGTGGATATTGGATCACAGTCGTGCATCATTGTTTCACACTCATTATGATCTGTTGGGAGTATACACGGTTATTATTTGTGCATAGCTTCATATGACGGAATGTAGAAATGACCAGTAAAAGAAAGTAATTAACCAAGGCACCACATTTGAGAAACAGGGAAGTTCAACTTGTAGATATCAAGTTCTTGATTGTATCTTATGGGTTACCTAGTGTCATCATCAGATTAGTGAATATACAGTATGTATCGCTCAAAAACTTTAAGTCATGACATTAATTAAATGCTTTCCAAGCCCTGTGACATTAGTGTTTGGTACGGATAGTTGATACCCTTAATTTTAAATACTACTGAAACATTTCAAAGACAAAGTGGGCTACTGTTATTATAATATTTTTATTATATGTGTAAGTGTTATTTATGCTTAGACTTCATAGAATCTGCAATAGGCGGTTAATGCCAACCTACGTTGTAAACATATTAGATTGCTGGTTCTTACTGGGTGACAATATACTTGGACGCTTTGCATAAGATGATACTACTGGCCAACGATTAATCAAATGGTAAATTAACAGATTGATATCAAGTGTTCTTAACGCTGGTTAACCTGTAAGACAGCTGATAACACTTACCGTCATCTAGTATAACTATTCGTGTCGTACAATTTCTTCCTACAACAGCCGGCAATTCAACATTGGTTATGATGATCTCGAAAGACTCTGTATCTTCAAAAATATCGTCATCATTGATTGAAATCGTCAGATTGACTCCTCCCTCCATTTCCCGAATAACAACAGATGTTACCTCCTCTTCTTGAAAATCCTCTTGTCGATTAGCTGTTATTTCAACAACCTGAAAATCTGGAGAAAGTAAAGTTCACCCACTTAACATCATTTATTATTTTCTGGTCACATTTTAAAGGTAAGAAAATCAGGCTGACAGTTTAAATAAAGACAGACCTAAGGCAAACATTGATAATAAATCCGTTATTATCACATATCACATACTGTTTTGTTACACTAATACCTTTATAGTCAGCTTAATCCTAATCTGAACTAATGTAAAGAAAAACGACTCACTAAACCAATCTCATTAACATGAAATTTGAATCCTTATGATCCCAGGAACCAGTATCGAAAATGAACTGGGCTTGGAATTTCATCTGTACTTACCCACTGTTAAATTATTTGCAGGAACAAGTGGCGGGCTGATCACAACTGGAACTGTTACAAACATGTCGCTTTCAATGACAGTGACTGCTTCTAACGGTAAACATACTTCTCCTATTGTCGAAGAACATAACCCGATAAAAAAAGTTATCTCCTCTATAATGGTTAGTGATAACATCGAAAGGTATATCACGAGCAACTTCAAAATGCAAGAGTGAAACTAAGTCATTTCAGCACTTTACTTTATTTATCATTAGACGCATGCAAACTTTGGCAATGAGTTTTTGTAGATATTTGCTTGCTGTTTCTTTTAATATTAATTTTACATAGATCTACAACGGCAGAACATCTAGAAGATCAGAATTCAGAACAAGACTCCCACAAACATGAAGCTTCATTCAAAAATTCACATCAGTAATATGTTTTTATCAAATAGCATTCAATAGTAAATTTCTTTCAAAGTAATCAGGACTTAATTTTGTCGCCATAACAAAATCAATGTAGAAGAGATCATTTTGTTCATATAATTATACATTGATAAATTTGTATACCTATGTAAATGTCTATTTAAAAATAACAGTCCTCCGTTTGATGTTACCTGAGTCATTGTCTAAAATGGTAAGTGTAACCGATGACATATCAAGATCTATATTTGTATTGTTTGTCACTCCAACAACCGATATGACAAATTCTTCATCGTGTTCGATGAGGGTATCGTCGATAATTACTGCTAAAGCAGTTGAAGATAACTCTCCTGGGTTAATAGAAACAGCTGCGGTCAAAATCTGGTAGTCCTCATGTTGTGTTGCCGTGATGTCTTCGGATAGTAATGCTGATATATTTATAAGACAAACAAAAGGGTAAATAGAGGAGAATTTGTCGTATGTGCTTCATCATTTCTTGAAATGTCTGAATTGCTACTTATGTCATACAAAAAATATAATATTTTACATGTGATTCATGTTTAACAGCATACCAGGACAAATAATTCAAGTATTCAGAGATCTACTACATCTCTTGAGATTCAGCATTTGCTGAAAGTTGAACGTGTTTGCTGTTTTGAACGTGTGTGATTGTTCCATTTGTTCCAACTAAAATATAAGAGAAATAAAGAAGTCATTTCCAACCATTCTGCTAAAAACTCTCCTCAACAACTGTTAACTGCTAGTGATGATGGATTTATTGCAAGATAATTTTAACATGTAAACCTGTGTTGGTTGCAGCAACTCTAACAGGATCATTCTTTTGTGACCAAGGCGTATTACTCTTCGTGAGTGGCAGTCATATTCAGTTCTTCAAATAAGGCAATAAACTAATGAATGTCACAAAAAGTCATTAATTTGACCTATCATTCATTATACTTACATACTACAATTTCTTCCTCTGGTAATGGGCTTGTTAAGTTCAATGTGATGCTGAAGGTTTCCCCTTCCAGGAGAGTTGTTGGCGTTACCGCAAGTGAGACCATAGGAGGAATAACTACGAAAAGCGGGTTAAAATTATGCTTAGTTTGGTTTGCCTTGAAATACACCATGTTCATGACTAGATGCATGCATTTTTTCCCAAGCAACTCTCTGCAAACAAAATTTAACATATTTATTTACTCTTCAGTAAATTGGAAAAAAGTATTTATTTTATGATATTTTATCTCTTTTTATTGCAAGGTTATCATTTACTAAAATTTGAGTATTTTTTCCGATACCACATGCATCATAACCTCAAGAGACAATGCGAAACATTCGACTACGATTTCAATTTTCTGTTCTGTTGTCTGCTTTATGATGGCCATTATCTTATATGATTCTGTTCACTTCACGAGCACCGGTCCCGTCACTCAATTCTGCTTGTATACCTTAATTCTTCTTTGCATCCTGTCTAATGGCCAGTGAGATGCGACGAAATGGATATGATCTAATACTTGTCCTATGTAACAATAGTGCTTTTCTTCCCTTCAGTTGAGAAAAATCTTACAAGCAATTTTGCAAAATGTAAAATTTTGTTTACGTGATTTAGTTGACTTTTCAGTAAAAAATGTCCATCTGTATATATTAGGAAATACAAAGTATGTCGACCAGTTGCAATATCTCACAAATCGATATTCAACGTTTCTTTTGAGTATTGACCTAGAGATAATTAGCCTATGTATGACAATTCTAAGATTCACAGTTGTAATTTCTTCTTACATGTTTCTTAAATGGAAATAGGGCGTTTAGAACACCTCCAAATGACATTCAAAAAAAAAAACAAAAAAAAAACAGTAATCATTGTTAAACCATTCAAGCTCATCAATAAAACATCTACCAAAGCTTCATCCTCTCAAAACATTATGCATGTGATGAGTAATGGAAGATGCATCATTTGAATTTTGAAAAGTTTTGGTGAACAAATTAGTATTGAGCAACAAATAATAAATTTCTATCGGTGAGGGACTTATTTCTTGAAAAGAAGGCTACTGTCCTTCCTTATTTTGAATAATCTATCATTCTACGTCCACAAACATTGGTCTCAAAAATATGGATGTTTTCTCTGAAACAAACGCCCTGTTTCCCTTTAACGACATGGGAAAATTGTTTGGTATGGCACAGAATAATGCAAATAAATGTGTCATAAATAAACAGCAATGTTTTTTTTTTTTCATCTCATCAATGACATGTGGGATACTTACTGTCTCGTATAGTGACGTTGAATGAACAATTCCCCTGGTTACCAGAGGAGTCCTCAACAACAAACGTCACTTTTGTAATTCCGACCATGAAGAAAACACCAGAGAAGTGACTTTGGTAGGTTAAGTTCACCGTCCCTGAGTTATCCGTGGCATTTGGCTGAGCAAAATTTACTTCTTTACCGGATAATCCTACAGGTATATCTACCACAATATCATCGATGCATTCCAATATTTCAGGCGGCTCCGTGTCAACTAAAAGAGGTTATTAATTAACAATGATGGTGTGTATAATTCTTGCGATCTCAATGCGAAAGAGAAAAGAAATCTAACACATGAATATCCTCATACAATGTTTGCATCTTGTAAGTTTCAAGGTCCACTTTGATGGGGTCATTCAAATTTCGTATTTGCATATATGTCATTCCGTACGAATTTAAAAAAAAAAACGGTACTGATCAAAATGATGAAATCACCAGAATGGTTTAACTTTTTTTTAACTTAAAAATAGACTAAATTTATATCCCAGCGAGGTATTTTTAACCAGAGATTATGATGGAAAATCCATCATTTTTTTCATTCGCGTTGTCAACGTGAGTTCACTGCATGATATCCTCTGGGTTGTAATTTGCATCAAAGTACCGACCCTTTATTTCAAATAGCGTCCAATATATTATTCACCACAGTATTGCTCACCGCATGTTTCATTTTGAGCCACGAATCCGTTTGCACAAACACACTGATATCCAACCCGAAGATCTACACACACAGTAGATATCGGATCACAGTCATGCGTGCCCACTTGACACTCATTAAGATCTGTTGGGGAAATAAAGAAGTTTTTTTTAGGCAATTTTACCATCAACATGAAGAAAACGAATTATGGATAAAGAACCGTCAAAACCAGTTGCTAACCATATGATCAGCCACCACAAAATTAAATACTTTCTCAATTTCCCTCTCGCATTGATGAGACAATGTCAATTACAGAGAACAAAAACAATCAGCAAAGTATATAAACCTACAATTTTAGTATTTTTATACTAATGATTTGCACTTAATGGTGGAGTCTAAAAAAAGAAAGAAAACGTATTCTCGACGTTAAAAGTAGCCATCCATCAAAATGTACACCTGACCTTGAATTGAAAAATATCTTTTGTATTTATCCGATTAGTTGGTGTTGGTGAACATTCCACTCTCAAGATGTTAACAAATCTTATCGAACGTTAGTCAATCGTTTAGACAACTGATAAGGTACTGACTAACCGTCATCTAGTATAATTATTCGTGTCGTACAATTTAATCCTATACCAGCCGGTATGTCGACATTAATAATTGTGATTTCAAAAGATTCTTCATTTTCGATAATATCGTCATTAATGATTGGTATCGTCACATTTACTCCTCTCTCCATCTTCGGAATAGTGACAGTTTTTCTTTCTTCTCCTTCGAAATCAACTCCTCGTTCAGCTGTTGTTTCGACAACTTGTAACTCTGGAGTGGAAAAATATCATTGAGAGTATAAAATTCGTGTTTTGAGCTTACCAGTGCCTTGTATTGATATATGACAACAGTATACTATTCCCAAGTGCAATATGTATGATAGACCGTCTTGAGGTAAATATTGATAGTCTCCCAACAATAAAAACATACGAGTTATTCTGTAGACGTCCTTCTTCAAATTCATCATTCCTATGACACTTATTGAAAAAAAAAAGATAGACCACATCTATAACGGATACTTCTGCTGACTCGTTGTTGCGGATTTGAAATCAAATTGCTTATCCCCAATCTACATAATTTACTTTATTCACATAAAGTGTGTCCTGTCCTGTTTTCTCATGTATTTGTTAAACATCTTTACAACACCAATCGAGAATTAATTGCAGTTGTAATGACATAAATACTTACCGATTGTTACATCATTGTCAGGAATGAGAGGTGGTTTAATTTCAAGTGGAAACGTCACATTGATGTCGCTTTCAATGACAGTGATAACATCTCTTGGTAGACATACTTCTCCTGTTTTCAAAAATACAAACTAATAACGAGTTTTCTCTCCCAATATAGCAGTCAGTGATATCATCGATCTTTTCTAAGGAACAGTTCAAAGATCGTTTGTTTACCATTCTAGTCTTTTTGAGAATACTTTATTCTGTTAAGACGCTTTCGGCCGAACCATTCAAACCATTTACTTTGCTTATCATTTGTGATTTTTGATACAACCTGGAATGTAAAATGAGGATTGTCTCAACATAGATACTGAGATCAGAATTACAACGGATTCTGTTGACTTTAGATTCTAATGTTTTCTGATGTAGATTTGTGTTTGGATTTGTGTGGAGCCATTCCGAGTTGAGCTTTAGCTACATTCGGTAAAGTAATAATTAAAAAGAAAATTAATATTTTCACTGTAATTGTTTACCTTCTGGAAAATCAATACACGTAGATTCGGAATGGCTACAACCAAACCCAAACCTTGTTTAAACGTAATATTTGGCTTCAATGAAAATCAAGTATTTCATATGATATCTTCAAATGTTAAGTTGTGGATTTGTTTTCAAAATGGGGAAGCTTAACTTGATTTTTTACTGAAACAATAATATCCCTTTGAAAGCGGTATATCTTGTCGATGTTACATCTTTAATATATCGAGGTAACTAATTAATAACATTGTTCTGTTTGATATTACCTGGGTCATTGTCCACAATGGTAAGTGTAACCGATGACCTATCTGGATCGATATTTGTATTATTTGTCACTGCACCAATCGATATGAAAAATACTTCCTCGAGTTCAATTAGAAAATCATCGACAATTAATACAGACGTAGTAACATTTAATTCTCCTGGGTCAAAAGAAACATTCTGGATCACAATCTCGTAATCTTCATGTCGTGTTGCCGTGATGTCGCCAGTTACTAATGCTGATATATTTGTCAAGAAAACAGAAAGGTTGTAAATGGTGAAGTATTGGTGATAGTTGCTGATAATGTCCCCAGACTATTCATATAGTTAAAGGTCGGGGGAATTGTTGTTTGAACGTCTGAACTTACTCCCTTTGCTGTAACTCATTCGAAATATTATATATTGAAAATATCTTTCCCTTTTTTCTTCTTGTATACCGACAAAATGAGATTACCAACAATACTATCAGTCATGATTCTAAACACAAGGTACTTTTTAACATACATGTCAGTTGCGAATTCTCTTTGGGAATGACTCTTGTTTATAAGAGACCGTCTGCGGTTATACTTACTTTTAAATAACATAAAACATCGGTCTCCTTTTTCTTGTTATTACACTTGCATATTTGGAAACATGTCATTCCATAAACTTTTGTAAAAAGAGGTTCTGATAAAGATGATGCAATCACCAGAATGGTTTCCTTTAACTAAGGAACAGACAAAGAGACTATATTTATTTCTCAGCTAGATATCACTAACCAGAGATCATAAAGGAAAGTCCATCATTTTTTTTTTCCATATTTGGAATAACATATTTGGAAAAAAGTTGTTTATATCAAGGCGTCTGGCCTTGTATTTATTTTTTGAATAACATGAAGCATCGGTCTCTTTTTTCTTGTTATTACACTTACATACTACAATCGTCTCTTCTGGTAATGCACTCGTCAAAGTTACTTCAATGCTGAAGGTTTCCCCTTCCATCCTAGATGTTTGCAACGGGCTGACAAGTGAGACCACGGGAGGAATATCTAGGAAAACAAAACAACAGAAAAAAAAATACTGAGTATAACTTGAGCACATGAGGAAAGTAAAGAACTATATCCTTTTCTTCAAGTTATTTACACTTTAATGTACGATATTACAAATTACCATTAAAGAAATTAAAATTAGAAAAAATCCGATCAAGGGTCCATTGCCTGTCGATTAATTGCGTTATGAACACGGATATCACATATATTATGTGTTTGGTTTGTGTTTATGTGTACGTGTTAATGGCATTAAATCAAACTGCGTGATTCTGAACAAAGACACAAGACTTGCCACAAGGCCTTTTTACCTTACAAACAAACATAAATGTTCCATCCACGGGACATATCAGTAACACTAAAGTTATACCATCCTTCAAACCAATTGAAGAGCAACGGTTGATTAAAAGTAACATGCATGTATCCAAACAATCTTCTTCTTTTAATTTTATTGTGCTAATTGGTGTTAACCTAAAGGAACCTGTACAAAAGAATTATTGCAATGAAATCACTTGAACTTACTACTAATTGTTTTTTGTCTCATAAATGACCTCTGAGATACTTACTGTCTATCACTGTGACATTAAATGAACAGTTCTCATGGTTTCCAGACGAATCTTCAAAAACAAACGTCACTTCTGTGATACCAACCATAAAGAACTGGCCAGAAGAATGACTTTGAGAGGTTAAGTTCACCATCTTTGAGTTATCCGTGACATTTGGCTGAGAGAAATTTACTTCCTGACCGGGTAAGCCAACAGGTATATTCACAAATATATCATCTCCGCATTCCAATATTTCAGGTGGTTCCACGTCAACTAGAAGAAGAAATTTGCAACCCATACGTGATACATGTAATCGTTCAGTTTTCCAACGTGATAACATCTATTCTTAAAAAAGGACGAAAACAAGTATTTGTCTTCTCAGTATCGTAAGAGTTTGTGGAAAACAAACAATACTGCATACAAATGTGATTTTCAACGTATGAATTTTCCGGGTCTATTTTCTCTAGTATCTTAAGGCACCAACTGAAATTTGTTTCCTTATTTCCAATTTTACCAAATATCCACTTCACCAAAAATGCAACAAAAAAAGAAAAAGATTGATTACGGTGAGAGAAATTTCCTTTTTTCATCGGAAAAGTCTACAGGTATCTCTATCACAACATCATGGATGCATTCCAATAATTCAGGTGGATCTTTGTGAAATAAAAGAGGTTATTAATTACCAGTAATGGTGTGTGTAATTGTTCAGAAACTAAGTACGAAAGAGAAAAGATATCGAACACATTAATATCCTCATACAATGTTTGCATCTTGTCAGTTTCAAGGCCTACTTTGATGGGGTCATTTAAACTTCATACTTGCAAACATGTCATTCCATACAAATTTGGTAAAAAAAGGTACTGATCGAGATGATGTAATCACCAGAATGGTTTCCTTTAACTTAAGAACAGAGAAAGAGACTAAATTTATATCTCAGCGAGGTATTATTAACCAGAGGTTACAAAGGAAAATCCTTACTTTTTTTTTTCATTCGCGTTGCCAATGTAATCCTTCATGTTATCCGCTGGGTTGTAATTTGCCATGAAAGTAACAACCCCTTATTTCAAATAGCGTTCAATATAATATTCACCACTGTATGGCTTACCGCATGTTTCATTTTGAGCCACGAATCCGTTTGTACAAACACACTGATATCCAACCCGTAGATCTACACACATAGTAGATATCGGATCACAGTCATGCGTGCCCACTTGACACTCATTAAGATCTGTTGGAGAAATAAAGAAGTTTTTTTAGGCAATTTTACCATCAACATGAAGAAAACGAATTATGGATAAAGAACCGTCAAAACCAGTTGCTAACCATATGATCAGCCACCACAAAATTAAATACTTTCTCAATTTCCCTCTCGCATTGATGAGACAATGTCAATTACAGAGAACAAAAACAATCAGCAAAGTATATAAACCTACAATTTTAGTATTTTTATACTAATGATTTGCACTTAATGGTGGAGTCTAAAAAAAGAAAGAAAACGTATTCTCGACGTTAAAAGTAGCCATCCATCAAAATGTACACCTGACCTTGAATTGAAAAATATCTTTTGTATTTATCCGATTAGTTGGTGTTGGTGAACATTCCACTCTCAAGATGTTAACAAATCTTATCGAACGTTAGTCAATCGTTTAGACAACTGATAAGGTACTGACTAACCGTCATCTAGTATAATTATTCGTGTCGTACAATTTAATCCTATACCAGCCGGTATGTCGACATTAATAATTGTGATTTCAAAAGATTCTTCATTTTCGATAATATCGTCATTAACGATTGGTATGGTCACATTTACTCCTCTCTCCATCTTCGGAATAGTGACAGTTTTCCTTTCTTCTCCTTCGAAATCAACTCCTCGATCAGCTGTTATTTCGACAACTTGTAACTCTGGAGTGGAGAAATATAATTGAGGGTATATAATTCGTGTTTAAAGCTTTCCAGTGTCTTGTATTGATATACGACAACAGTGTACTATTCTTAAGTGCAATATTTATGATAGACCGTCTTGAGGTAAATATTGGTAATATCCGAACAATAACAACATACGAGTTAATTTGTAGACGTCTTTCTTCAAATTCATCATTCCTATGACACTTATTGAAAAAAAAAAGATAGATCACGCCTATAACGGATACTTCTCCTGACTCGTTGTTAAAGATTTCTAATTAAATTGCTTATCCCCAATCTACATAATTTACTTATTACATAAAGTGTGTCCTGTCCTGTTTTCTCATGTATTTGTTATACATCTTTACAACACCAATCGAGAATTAATTGCAGTTGTAATGACATAAATACGTACCGATTGTTACATTATTGTCAGGAAGGAGAGGTGGTTTAATTTCAAGTGGAAACGTCACATTGATGTCGCTTTCAATGACAGTGATAACATCTCTTGGTAGACATACTTCTCCTGTTTTCAAGAAATGCAAACTAATAACGAGTTTTCTCTCCCAATATAGCAGTCAGTGATATCATCGATCTTTTCTAAGGAACAGTTCAAAGATCGTTTGTTTACCATTCTATTCTTTTTGAGAATACTTTATTCTGCTAAGACGCTTTCCGCCGAACGATTCAGACCATTTACTTTGCTTATCATTTGTGATTATTGATACAACTAGAATTTAAATGAGGATTGTCTTTCAGCATAGATACTAAGATCAGAATTACAACAAGTTCTGTTGATTTGAGATTCTAATGTCTTCTGATAAAGGTTTGTGTTTGGATTTGTTTGGAGCCATTCCGACTCTAGCTTTAGCTACATTCGGTAAAGTAATAATTAAAAAGAAAGTTAATATTTTCATTGTAATTGTTTACCTTCTGGAAAATCAATACACATAGATTCGGAATGGCTACAACCAAACCCAAACCTTGTTTAAACGTAATATTTGGCTTCAATGAAAATCAAGTATTTCATATGATATCTTCAAATGTTAAGTTGTGGATTTGTTTACAAAATGGGGAAACTTAACTTGATTTTTTACTGAAACAATAATATCCCTTTGAAAGCGGCATATCTTGTCGATGTTACATCTTTAATATATCGAGGTAACTAAGTAATAACATTGTTCTGTTTGATATTACCTGGGTCATTGTCCACAATGGTAAGTGTAACCGATGACCTATCTGGATCGATATTTGTATTATTTGTCACTGCACCAATCGATATGAAAAATACTTCCTCGAGTTCAATTAGAAAATCATCGACAATTAATACAGACGTAGTAACATTTAATTCTCCTGGGTCAAAAGAAACATTCTGGATCACAATCTCGTAATCTTCATGTCGTGTTGCCGTGATGTCGCCAGTTACTAATGCTGATATATTTGTCAAGAAAACAGAAAGGTTGTAAATGGTGAAGTATTGGTGATAGTTGCTGATAATGTCCCCAGACTATTCATATAGTTAAAGGTCGGGGGAATTGTTGTTTGAACGTCTGAACTTACTCCCTTTGCTGAAACCCATTCGAAATATTATATATTGAAAATACCTTTCCCTTTTTTTTTCTTGTATACCGACAAAATGAGGTTACCAACAATACTATCAGTCATGATTCTAAACACAAGGTACTTTTTAACATACATGTCGGTTGCGAATTTTCTTTGGGAATGACTCTTGTTAATAAGAGACCGTCTGCGGTTATACTTACTTTTAAATAACATAAAACATCGGTCTCCTTTTTCTTGTTATTACACTTGCATATTTGGAAACATGTCATTCCATAAACTTTTGTAAAAAGAGGTTCTGATAAAGATGATGCAATCACCAGAATGGTTTCCTTTAACTTAAGAACAGACAAAGAGACTAAATTTATATTTCAGCTAGATATTACTACCCAGAGATCATAAAGGAAAGTCCATCATTTTTTTTTTTTTTCATATTTGGAATAACATATTGGGAAAAAGTCTTGTTTATATCAAGGCGTCTGGCCTTGTATTTATTTTTTGAATAACATGAAGCATCGGTCTCTTTTTTCTTGTTATTACACTTACATACTACAATCGTCTCTACTGGTAATGCACTCGTCAAAGTTACTTCAATGCTGAAGGTTTCCCCTTCCATCCTAGATGTTTGCAACGGGCTGACAAGTGAGACCACGGGAGGAATATCTAGGAAACCAAAACAACAGAAAAAAAAAAATACTGAGTATAATTTGCACATGAGGAAAGTAAAGAACTGTATCCTTTTCTTCAAGTTATTTACACTTAATTTACGATATTACAAATTACCATTAAAGAAATTAAAATTAGAAAAATTCGATCAAGGGTCCATTGCCTGTCAATTAATTGCGTTATGAACACGGATATCACATATATGATGTGTTTGGTTTGTGTTTATCTGTACTTGTTAATGGCATTAAATCAAAGTGTGAGATTCTGAACACAGACACAAGACATGCCACAAGGCCTTTTTACCTTACAAACAAACATAAATGTTCTATCCACGGGGCAGATCAGTAACACTAAAGTTATACCATCCTTCAAACCAGTTAAAGAGATATGTTGAAGAGCTGAGATACTTACTGTCTATCGCTGTGACATTAAATGAACAGTTCTCATGGTTTCCAGACGAATCTTCAAAAACAAACGTCACTTCTGTGATACCAACCATAAAGAACTGGCCAGAAGAATGACTTTGAGAGGTTAAGTTCACCATCTTTGAGTTATCCGTGACATTTGGCTGAGAGAAATTTACTTCCTGACCGGGTGAGCCAACAGGTATATTCACAAATATATCATCTCCGCATTCCAATATTTCAGGTGGTTCCACGTCAACTACAAGAAGGAATTTGCAACCCATACGTGATACATATAATCGTTCAGTTTTCCAATGTGATAACATCTGTTCTTAAAAAAGGACGAAAACAAGTATTTGTCTTCTCAGTATCGTAAGAGGTTTTCGAAAACAAACAATACTGCATACAAATGTGATTTTCAACGTATGGATTTTCCTGGTCTATTTCCTCTAGTATCTTAAGGCACCAACTGAAATTTATTTCCTAATTTCCAATTTTACCAAATATCCACTTCACCAAAAATGCAACAAGAAAAGAAAAAGATTGATTACGGTGAGAGAAATTTCCTTTTTTCATCGGAAAAGTCTACAGGTATCTCTATCACAACATCATGGATACATTCCAATAATTCAGGTGGATCTTTGTGAAATAAAAGAGGTTATTAATTACCAGTAATGGTGTGTGTAATTGTTCAGAAACTAAGTACGAAAGAGAAAAGATATCGAACACATTAATATCCTCATACAATGTTTGCATCTTGTCAGTTTCAAGGCCTACTTTGATGGGGTCATTTAAACTTCATACTTGCAAACATGTCATTCCATACAAATTTGGTAAAAAAAGGTACTGATCGAGATGATGTAATCACCAGAATGGTTTCCTTTAACTTAAGAACAGAGAAAGAGACTAAATTTATATCTCAGCGAGGTATTATTAACCAGAGGTTACAAAGGAAAATCCTTACTTTTTTTTTTCATTCGCGTTGCCAATGTAATCCTTCATGTTATCCGCTGGGTTGTAATTTGCCATGAAAGTAACAACCCCTTATTTCAAATAGCGTTCAATATAATATTCACCACTGTATGGCTTACCGCATGTTTCATTTTGAGCCACGAATCCGTTTGTACAAACACACTGATATCCA
Source organism: Stichopus chloronotus (assembly GCA_021234535.1). NCBI lineage: Eukaryota > Metazoa > Echinodermata > Holothuroidea > Aspidochirotida > Stichopodidae > Stichopus > Stichopus chloronotus. The sequence goes on along the minus strand of CM037840.1, from coordinate 15,189,581 downwards.
ACCCGTAGATCTACACACATAGTAGATATCGGATCACAGTCATGCGTGCCCACTTGACACTCATTAAGATCTGTTGGAGAAATAAAGAAGTTTTTTAGGCAATTTTACCATCAACATGAAGAAAACGAATTATGGATAAAGAACCGTCAAAACCAGTTGCTAACCATATGATCAGCCACCACAAAATTAAATACTTTCTCAATTTCCCTCTCGCATTGATGAGACAATGTCAATTACAGAGAACAAAAACAATCAGCAAAGTATATAAACCTACAATTTTAGTATTTTTATACTAATGATTTGCACTTAATGGTGGAGTCTAAAAAAAGAAAGAAAACGTATTCTCGACGTTAAAAGTAGCCATCCATCAAAATGTACACCTGGCCTTGAATTGAAAAATATCTTTTGTATTTATCCGATTAGTTGGTGTTGGTGAACATTCCACTCTCAAGATGTTAACAAATCTTATCGAACGTTAGTCAATCGTTTAGACAACTGATAAGGTACTGACTAACCGTCATCTAGTATAATTATTCGTGTCGTACAATTTAATCCTATACCAGCCGGTATGTCGACATTAATAATTGTGATTTCAAAAGATTCTTCATTTTCGATAATATCGTCATTAACGATTGGTATGGTCACATTTACTCCTCTCTCCATCTTCGGAATAGTGACAGTTTTCCTTTCTTCTCCTTCGAAATCAACTCCTCGATCAGCTGTTATTTCGACAACTTGTAACTCTGGAGTGGAGAAATATAATTGAGGGTATATAATTCGTGTTTAAAGCTTTCCAGTGTCTTGTATTGATATACGACAACAGTGTACTATTCTTAAGTGCAATATTTATGATAGACCGTCTTGAGGTAAATATTGGTAATATCCGAACAATAACAACATACGAGTTAATTTGTAGACGTCTTTCTTCAAATTCATCATTCCTATGACACTTATTGAAAAAAAAAAGATAGATCACGCCTATAACGGATACTTCTCCTGACTCGTTGTTAAAGATTTCTAATTAAATTGCTTATCCCCAATCTACATAAAATACTTTATTCACGTAAAGTGTGTCCTGTCCTGTTTTCTCATGTATTTGTTAAACATCTTTACAACACCAATCGAGAATTAATTGCAGTTGTAATGATATGAATACGTACCGATTGTTAGATTATTGTCAGGAAGGAGAGGTGGTTTAATTTCAAGTGGAAACGTCACATTGATGTCGCTTTCAATGACAGTGATAACATCTCTTGGTAGACATACTTCTCCTGTTTTCAAGAAATAGAAACCAATGACGAGTTTTCTCTCCCAATATAGCGGTCAGTGATATCATCGATCTTTTCTAAGGAACAGTTCAAAGATTGTTTGTTTACCATTCTATTCTTTTTGAGAATACTTTATTCTGTTAAGACGCTTTCCGCTGAACGATTCAGACCATTTACTTTGCTTACCATTTGTGATTTTTGATACAACTAGAATTTAAATGAGGATTGTCTCTCAGCATAGATACTAAGATTAGAATTACAACGAATTCTGTTGACTTGAGATGCTAATGTCTTCTGATAAAGGTTTGTGTTTGGATTTGTTTGGAGCCATTCCGACTCTAGCTTTAGCGACATTCGGTAAAGTAATAATTAAAAAGAAAGTTAATATTTTCACTGTAATTGTTTACCTTCTGGAAAATCAATACACATAGATTCGGAATGGCTACAACCAAACCCAAAGTTTGTTGAAACGTAATATTTGGCTTCAATGAAAATCAAGTATTTCATATGATATCTTCAAATGTTAAGTTGTGGATTTGTTTACAAAATGGGGAAACTTAACTTGATTTTTTACTGAAACAATAATATCCCTTTGAAAGCGGTATATCTTGTCGATGTTACATCTTTAATATATCGAGGTAACTAATTAATAACATTGTTCTGTTTGATATTACCTGAGTCATTGTCCACAATGGTAAGTGTAACCGATGACCTATCTGGATCGATATTTGTATTATTTGTCACTGCACCAATCGATATGAAAAATACTTCCTCGAGTTCAATTAGAAAATCATCGACAATTAATACAGACGTAGTAACATTTAATTCTCCTGGGTCAAAAGAAACATTCTGGATCACAATCTCGTAATCTTCATGTCGTGTTGCCGTGATGTCGCCAGTTACTAATGCTGATATATTTGTCAAGAAAACAGAAAGGTTGTAAATGGTGAAGTATTGGTGATAGTTGCTGATAATGTCCCCAGACTATTCATATAGTTAAAGGTCGGGGGAATTGTTGTTTGAACGTCTGAACTTACTCCCTTTGCTGAAACCCATTCGAAATATTATATATTGAAAATATCTTGCTCCTTTTTATTTCTCGTATACCGACAAAATGAGGTTACCAACAATACTATCAGTCATGATTCTAAACACAAGGTACTTTTTAACAGACATGTCGGTTGCGAATTTTCTTTGGGAATAACTCTTGTTAATAAGAGACCGTCTGCGGTTATACTTACTTTTAAATAACATAGAACATCGGTCTCCTTTTTCTTGTTATTACACTTGCATATTTGGAAACATGTCATTCCATAAACTTTTGTAAAAAGAGGTTCTGATAAAGATGATGCAATCACCAGAATGGTTTCCTTTAACTTAAGAACAGAGAAAGAGACTAAATTAATATCTCAGATAGATATTACTACCCAGAGATCATAAAGGAATGTCCATCATTTTTTTTTGATATTTGAATAAGATATTGGGAAAAAGCCTTGTTTATATCAAGGCGTCTGGCCTTGTACTTATTTTTTGAATAACATGAAGCATCGGTCTCTTTTTTCTTGTTATTACACTTACATACTACAATCGTCTCTACTGGTAATGCACTCGTCAAAGTTACTTCAATGCTGAAGGTTTCCCCTTCCATCCTAGATGTTTGCAACGGGCTGACAAGTGAGACCACGGGAGGAATATCTAGGAAAACAAAATAAAAGAAAAAAATCTACTTAGTATAACACAAACTACATTACCAATACAGAAATTAAAAGTAGAAGAAAAAAGGATTAAGGCTTCCTTTATCTTTCAATTAAGTGCGTTATGAACATCGATATTTCAGGTAGTATGTGTTTAGTATGTGTTTATATGCATCTTTAAATGTCATTAAATCAAACTGTACGATTCTGAAAAAAAAAAAGACGTGCACAAGACATGCCACAAGGGCTTTTCTTAGAAACAAACATTTTCGCTCCATCCACGGGGCAGATCTGTAACACCAAAGTTTACCGTCCTTGACACCAATTGAAGAACTACGGTTGTTGTTACAACAAACATGCATGTATGCAGACAGTCTTAATTTCAATATGCTAATTGATGTTTATTGTGCTAATTGGTGTTCATTGTGATAATTGATGTTAACTTGCACAAAGAAGAATTGCAATGAAATTAGTTGCAAGTGCTATTTTTTGTTTGTTTGTTTTTGTGTCATAAATGACCTCTGAGATACTTACTGTCTATCACTGTGACATTAAATGAACAGTTCTCCTGGTTACCAGACGAATCTTCAAAAACAAACGTCACTTCTGTGATACCAACCATAAAGAACTGGCCAGAAGAATGACTTTGAGAGGTTAAGTTCACCATCTTTGAGTTATCCGTGACATTTGGCTGAGAGAAATTTACTTCCTGACCGGGTGAGCCAACAGGTATATTCACAAATATATCATCTCCGCATTCCAATATTTCAGGTGGCTCCACGTCAACTACAAAAAGAAATTGCCAACCATACGTGATACATATAATCGTTCAGTTTTCCAAGACATGGGTCTCCGCATATGAAGTACTTATCTTCACAGTGTCAAAAAAATGTAATGGAAGTTTCTGTGGAATTTCCCAGAAAAAAATACTTCAAACAAATGTGATTTTATAAATATGAACTTTCTTTGCCTGTTTCCTCTGGTCGCTTAAGACACCAATTGCAATTTATTTCCCAATTTCAAACACTACCAAGTATCAGCTTGGTAAAAAAAAAAAGAACATGCAGAAAGGCATTAATGTATTCACAGATTGATTTCCTTTTCATCAAAGAAACAAGAAGTTTGATTCAGGGATTAACAAGTCAAGCTTTGGGAAAGTACATCGTTATTCGTGTGGGGAAGATCAAACACATACAGCGGGTGTTAAACTGATAATGTAAAAGGTAACTGATAATATAAAAACGACCGATAATGTAAAAAAAAAATCACCGATAATGTAAAACAAATACCGATAATGTAAGAAACTCTTTCAACAGATAATTTAAGAAAATATAACGATAATATAAAAACGCTCGTTTACCGATAATGTAAAAACTGTTCTAAAAACGATTTCATATGGCCCCACGTAGATGTGTGTAAGTTGGTGGGTAGACATGTATGTAGGTATAGGCAAAACACTTTTTACCGATAATGTAAAACTGTTCTAACGACGATTTCATACGGTTCTACGTACATGTGTGTATGTAAGTGCGTATGTTCGTAGGCATGTTGGTAGGTAAATGGGCAGGAAGGGCGACAGCGTACAGGCGGGAAGGCAGATAGGTTTGTGCGTGCATGCGTATGGATCGTATGGGCGTATGCAGCCTATGTGAGTTTATGAGTGTAGGCCTAAATAAATGGGGTCACGAAAGTAACAGAGTATTTGCGAATATTAAGCAAAAATAAAGACATGGGGGACCCTTACTCACTAAACACAACATATATAGCTACTATGTTGTGTCTGAGTGTAGTCAAAGTGGTTTATGACTGGGGCAGCAATTCTTCCTTGTCGCTACAGAAAGGGGCAGGGAAGAAACACCGGTAAGCATTGTCTGATCGGATAGGTTACTGTCCTACGCTATTGGATATGTATACTCACTAGTCTGTTGACAAAAGGTCACCAAGGTCACCAATGGCAAAGAGAGTCACCCATCGCACCCCTCGTTTTGTCCCAATAGTCATTTGCATAATGTTTATTATGAAAATAATATCACGATTCAAAATTCCCTGGAGAGGAATTAATTCCTCCGTAAGGGTACGGGTGAGGATAACAAATCAAGCAGGATAGCTATATAGTACACATATATACATATCAATATGTATGTAAAGTACGTGTGCATTAATGTAAATGTATTTATCATGTACTTCCACTCAGGAGATAGATTTGAGATCTGAAAGTGGGGGGCAAACCCTGACTGAATACCAAACGGCGCCGAAAGCGAAAAGTAATTTGGATACACACAGCAGTACATTACTATAAATGAGGCATTAAGTTATAGTAGGCTTATGAGAAGCACGTGGAAAAAATATCGAGAATTGCAATTCCCAATACATGGATAGGACTTGGGATTTGGTTTCCAAGGACAATGTTGCATGTAATAAGCCACACTAGTGCTTTCAGTGACCCTTACTTCAGATCTTCAAGTAACAATATTGTGTCGCGTAGCGGACGCCCATGATTTGAAAGAAATTGTATGGTATCCAGACCAAATTTGGATTGTATCAGTCACCTCCCTTTGAGGTGCGCGCGAAGCACGCAGAGAAAAATCTTCCTACCATTACGATGGTATTTGCCATCAATGTTTTCCTTCATTTAGCATTGCAAAATGAATCGTTGTAGACTATTGGAAATTCTCTCATATTTTCTCTGGTCTGTGGGGGGGGGGGGGAGAAGTGCCCGTATGAGGTCGTCTCTAAAACAGTTTTTACATTATCGGTAATTTTTTTTTTTTAAATTATCAGTCGTTTTTACATTATCGGTTAATTTTTACGTTATCGGTTGTAACATTGTTCTTCGGGATTTCACAGAAGAACATTGGCACAAGAGTAAGGACGTCATTTTACAACCAGTGGGAAATATAACATTCAGCATTATTTTACTTACTGCAAGTATCATTCTGAGACACAAATCCGTTTGTACAAACACATTGATATCCAATCGGTATGTCTACACACGTTGTAGATATGGGGTCACATTCATCTATCATCATTTCACACTCGTTAAGATCTGTGCGAGTAAAAGTGAGAGGGATAATTCATTGTTGTAGGTAGATTGTGTAATTTAAAACAAATAGTAAGCGTTTCGACTTTTTGTATAGTTGTATGATAATATTCACTGGTGTTCGATTCCACTTGAAACACGTCGTATTCAGAAACTTTTCAAGAATGAATTCATTTAAAACCGGACAACAAACAAATGTTTAAAAATTATGTTCCAAACGAGATGACTATATTGTTGTTGAATTATTGTTGTCTTCATACTTGCAGCATTTAATGTATTTAAAATTAAACAAATTACATTGATTTGCACATTACTAACCGTCGTCTAGTATAATAATATCTGTAACACAACTTCCACCTACAACGGCAGGTAAAGAAACATTAATAATTCTTATTTCGAAATACTCTGTTTCTTCAATGGTTCTGTCATCAGTGATGGGAATCGTAACATTTATCCCTCCTTCTTCCATCGGAATAATGACTGATATCATTTCCTCTCCTCCAAAGTCTTCTTCACGATCCGCAGTAATTGCTGTAACCTGTAAATCTACAACCAAACATTTATGTCGTGATGTAAGAGATAATTTTACTTTTATCTTGTCTTTTCTCTCTCTCCCCCTTCCATATTTACTTTTATTTTTTATAAATATTGCAATGGAAGGAAGTATTGCTTCATGGTCAGTCTGCCACGGCATAATTAGTTAAAGCTTTTCATCAACAAACTTGCAAATTTACGTTTTATTTTTGTAAATCGTAGTGCATTAAAAGGAAAGGATTGCTTTTCTGCTATGGCTATTCTCTAATCAACTAAAGTTTGATAAAAGCATGATTGCAATTTAATGAAATGCCTACTTAGTGACTAAACTACTTTAAGTAGTTTCTACTTATTTAGTACATACCCAGTGATAATTTATCATCACACGTTTGATTGCTTGCTACATTCAGTGGACAACAGTTTAATTATTCGACGACCTACATCATTCTACGCTCTGCTTAAAGAACTTCTAAGATCTCTATCGCCACTAAATACCGCTAGTAGTATTTTAAAAGACTGTACATACCGACTGTTAACTCATCCTCAGGAACGAGTGGTGGATAGATATGAAGAGGAACTTTCACAAGAATGTCACTTTCGATAACAGTGATATTGTTTTCCGGTAGACATATTTCTCCTGTTTATAAAGGGCGGATAACAACACAAACGTCAATTTTATATCTTTATCGGTCAATAATATCACTGTACGCTGGTAATCAAGAGCAGTGTGGTCAAGTCTCAAGAATATCCACTTTCTAAAAACATTACATTATAGTAACAAATAGCAACAATCATATATGGTAACAATTTCAAAGGTTGTTAATACTCAAAATTCGGATATCGTTTTCTTTATAACTACCTTCGTATCAGTTACCACCATTTGAAAACTGTCCAAAAAATATTAACAACATCACGAAAAGATTCGAAAGAGAAACAGAATCACATGCAAATTACGAAGATTACATTGAAATGTTGGTTCTAAATGAAGTATTGTTTGAGGCATACAAACATTAAATTCGATAATGCCTTTGGGTACTCTGTACATTTCAACGTAAGGGAGGGGTTACGGTTCAATGCTATGAAGTCACATTCGTATGACCTATGATGAAAATGTTTTAAACAATTGACTGTGGGAAACCGAAATAAAACGACCGCTTGGAAATAATTGCTTGCAATTCTCACATACGAAATATTCGCTACAAGAAAAAAAGTTTGTGATTTCGGATACATGAACTTCAGTGACATTTTATGTATGACCTTTTCTTGTTATTAAAACAGAGAAACGTAAATAGTACTTCTTCAAATACCTCGCAATTAAACAATTCTTTTCTCAAATCATCGGTTAAATCACAAATTTCTTAACTTAAAAGTCATAAATCATAAAATTTCATTTACTAAATGATCAGAATGTTTACTGGTTAGCTTGGTTGAAATATGTAACGATTCTCTCAAGGTCAGCTCAAAATTTTGGTGCCCACAAAAATCATGCAAGTACACTAAAAAAAAAAATATGTCTCAAGTGTCTGAAGCCTAATGGATCAAATATATTTTTTTTATTTGAACATGAAACATGAAAACCTGAATTTCTTTAACAATAAGAGATCTGTGATCACAAGTTCCCATTCCTTTTGGAAAATACCTTTTCATTTATTACAGATAAAGTGAGTGGTATATTAATATGTTCCACTGTTCCACTAACCTGGGTCATTGTCTTCGATTGTAATCGTTACAGATGACATATTAGGATTGATATTGGTATTATTTGTTAATACAGAAATGGTTACGATAAATTCTTCATCGAATTCGATGAGATTATCATCGTTGATCGATAATGAAGCCGTTCCGGAAAACTCTCCTGGTGTGATGACAATAGGTGAAGTAACTATTTCGTAGTCCGCATTGTACGTTGCTGTGACATCTTCAACGAGTAAAGCTGACAAATTTGACGAATAAACAAAGTCTGTGATCAATTTTTCATTTATTAATTATATCTGAAACTCTGACAGCAATTTGTATGACTACTTGTGTCAAATACGGTATGTGGACAGTTATGAACGATTACATTTCTTGACAGATTAAACAGGGACAGTTCTTGGTCAGTACAATTACAAAGCAGACGGTGTGCTTCAACCGCTAACCTCAAGCATTGGTTTTCGGAAAAAAAAAGTATGTGATAAACTTTCGATTAATCATATCTGGAGGACTGTTTACTTCCTGAAAAGAGTTTTGATGCAGTGGTGTAGCCAGCTTCTGTCAATGCAGAGGGGATCGACTGATGGATCAAAGGGTTGCAAAGTGGCCAGCAATCATGACACTTTGTGAAGGCATCAACACTAGCAGTTGACATGTAGGCGACTAATAAGTTTTTTTTTTTATATTATTTCCTATCAGATTGTGAAGAGTGGCCATTCCTTAGTCTTTCTGGACTTGTCTATTCAAGCTTAGTATTTTGTACTTTCTGTACACGAAGAAGAAGACTGAATAAGGCACAAAAGGAGGTTAGCAGCCACGAGACTTTCGAAGTGTAGGGCAACCTTTGATCGGCCCGTATCGTAAGTGTAGTGCCCCTCAGATTACAGGAAATGACACTTCCTTTAGCCTATTTCACCTTGTGCATCTCAGCTAAGTATTTAGTTGTTGTTGTTGTTGTTGTTGTTGTTGTTGTTGTTGTTGTTGTCTGGGAATGATTTGACGAAAACCACTCGTTACGGTGAGTGCAGGGATAATGTTTGACCAATAATCAACCTAGCGAATGTTGAGAACTCGTGGTGTGCAAAATAGTTAAAGCCATTGTGCACCTATTTTAACAATATTATGGTGCATTACCTGGAGTTTGTTTACAACTACCCGATGTCATACTTACATATTGATATGAGATCCTGTAGTAATGCAGTTGTCAACTGTAATACAATGGTTGCACTTTCGTTCTCTGGAAGAAATGTCGGCGTTACCGTAAGTGAAACCATCGGAGGGATAACTGCAAGTAGGGTAAGAAAAAAAAAGAAAAGAGATTGCTTTGAAGTAAGTTCAAGTATAAACGTAGACAAACAATCAGATATCCTTCCACCAGCATCTATCTTGAAAGAATTAAAAAGAAAGATAATTTAGTCTTTTTTTATTTTTGGTTTTAAAGTATGTTTTATAAATGTTTAACTTCATGCAAAGGAATGTAAATATGAACAATATTGCATTAACTTAAACGTTCGACTGTAATAATTGACGTAGACCTATGAGAAGCAATATCAATCTAGCTGTGCCACGACATCACTAAAACAGAATAATTTTCTTCGGTTTTTGTCTTATCAATGATTGTTGCAATACTTACTGTCCCTTACTGTGACGTTAAATGAACAGTTCTCCTGGTTACCAGAGAAGTCTTCAAAGACGAAAGTCACTTCTGTAGTACCGACCATGAAGAAGTCACCAGAGAAGTGACTTTGATGGGTTAGGTATACCTCCCCTGAGTTATCTGTCGCATTCGGCTGAGAGAAATTTACTTGCCGACCAAAGACATCTACAGGTATATCCACCACTATATCATCAATGCATGCTGATATTTCAGGTGGCTCCATGTCAACTGACAGAAGAGAATTTGAATAATACTGTATGTAATATTTTGAAGTCATTGGTGTAGAATTTCTTATCGTTCTGTTCCAACTTGTAATATTAATGATAGAAAATGGTGTATGGGTCGTAGCTGCATTATCATTATGCATGATTGTGGGTGCACTGTGTGCATTGAATGGACAAATCATGGCAGTGCTAAGGTGGTATAAATCCAAAGATAATAGATGTTACCACTCTATGAGAAATGTAAATAAAATGATTCACAAACATTTTCACTCTATCGTTCCCTGAACGTTGAAATGGGATTGACATTCAACAAGCTTTTATCAGCATGTGATTTGATACTTAGTCAGACTAAGGGACCTACAGAAAAATAATGACATTATTTATTTTGATCATGTTATGTTATGGTTAAACTTACCGCAAGTATTATTTAGGGCTACAAAACCGTTTGTGCAAACACACTGATATCCAATCGGTATGTCTACACACACTGTAGAGATCGGATCACAGTCATCTATCATCAGCTCACACTCGTTAAGATCTGCATATTAAAAGTGCCAATTAAGAGATTCTCTCAAGTGATGCAGATGTACTCTTTGTAGTAATTTGATTCTGCATAGAAGGCTTTGTATTTACATTACATACACCAGTTTAAAACTTGAGCTTATTTCGTTCCAAATGAAGACACGATATGTTCAGACATGGTTGAGTAATTACTATTTGTCCAAGGAACAGTTGTTATAGCTAGATGGACTAGGACAAAATTCGACTTGAAACGAATTCCTTAAAAATATCTTTAAAAGTATATTAGTTTAAACTAATATTGAACCCTCATTAATAACCTAAAAATATGTTTTGATTCCTTGACTTTTCAACAATATTGATGAGATATTGATGAGAATTCCACTGACCATCATCCAATATAATTATTTCTGTGCTGGATTTCTGGCCTTTAAACGCCGGGAAATCAACTGTTAAAATCGATATTTGGAAATATTCGGTTTCTTCTACAATGTTGTCATCAACTATTGATATCGTCACGTTTCTCCCGCTCTTCATCATCGGAATAATAACGGATATATTTTGCTCTGACTGAAAATCATCTCCTCCATCCTCTGTCTCTGATGCAAGATATAAATCTAAAACAAATAATATAATTCTCATCAAACTCTTTCTTCGTTTATCCGAGTTTTGATTTAAAAAAGGAGCAAAGTAATTACGGCCGATCATGTTGCGGTGTTCCGACGGAAGTAGTTTGCCTACATGTGTAATATAATAAATAATTTAATTTACAATAATATATATAATGAGAAAAATCCACGTATGCTCCATGGAATATAAAATTGATAAGTAGAAACACCACAAAAATGACAGTATTAGAGCACAGATACGATAATAAAATAGCGTATCGTTCGGACACCCCTGTGTCCTTCTTCAGAGCAAAATGTGAAGTGAAGATAAAATTACAAACAAAAGAGACAGCAATGTCAGAAGGGGAGTCTTTAACCAGTAATCAGATTATTTATGAACATCATCACCTCTGATTGCTCTTTCATAAGAACATAATGAAAAAGATTTATTTAAATTACAACTGTTCACAATTTCGTTACAACTGCAGTTTAATGCAACATTTATATTCAGGCAGCATATGTCCTAAGAGAGTTGTTGAGAAATTAAATAATTTTTATGTTACATACCGACTGTTAAATCATGTTGAGGAACAAGTGGTGGAGTGATGAGAAGTGGAATTGACACAAACATGTCACCTTCAATGACAATGACAGCTTCGCTCGGTAGACATACCTCTCCTTATGTAAACAAAATCGCATAGAACAAATCAGCTGATCGTTATCACACCAACAACTAGCATGAGAAGTAATAAGGATACTTATCACCGACTCCTCTTTGCAATTTTTGTATTGATGAAGTATCTACCAACTTTACCTCACATTCTTACAAATCACTGTAAATGGTCGTTACTAGTTTAATACGATACACTCAGTCCTGCTTCTCTTACTATTCAGCATTAGATTTTTGAATAAGATTAGTCTTGAAATAAGATTCCAGTTGATTCCAGTTGATTCCAGTTGCTCACCGAAAGCGGTGATACTGGCGTCCTCCGTAGACATGATCAAGCTGCACTCTTATTAAAGTAATAAATTAATTAGTCACTGTTGTACTGAACCTGTTCAGTAGTTTTAGTTGAATACCGCCACCAATTTATCATTCCAGATTAAGAAATTCAGTCTCCACAGTGTTTAGAGAGAACTTGTGAATTGTTGCTGGTAGATTTCCCTAGTTATCCAAGGGCTTATGAAGGAGGAATGGTAAGTATCGATGTGTAAATGTTTAGTTTTTAGATGATATGGCAAAATGGGAGTCTGGGCGAATTTTTATGGGCGATTATAACCCTAGTGATGTTGTACGTCATAACGTGTTTGTTGGATAAGCCTAATGTTATGTGGGCCTAGTTTGTGTGTTGTGGCCTACGTAGGACACGCTGAAGAGAGGCATAAAATTATACTCTTATAGAAGGGATTTCCTTGTTTAGGAAGTACATTCACTGCAGTTGTTGAGCCTATAGTTATGAATAATGCTGTCCTCAAGTTACTGTGATGGGTGTTTGTTTAAGTTGCAGGGTTTAGGAAACTAAGCTAGGCATGTGATTACGTAAGAGTGTTTATGAATGGTCATGGTCCCAGTTGTTTACTGTGCTCCTCAGCAGGAGTTTGTCAAAGGGAGGGCTCTACGCCTGAATGTTTTATCGCAAGCCGTATTACTATGACGTTGTTGATATGTTTTAAAGATGTTTAGAGCCGTTTTTATTTTTTTTTTACTTCAGTAATTTACGGCATGGTATAAGAAGAACCATACAAGGAAGGAAATAAACAACCAGCCAGTAAATTCTTGGGCCTTGAAATTTATCAACTGCTAGTCAGTTGCAACTGTAATTAGAATGAATCAGTCATATGAGAAAAAAAAGAAGACTCTGATGACTCGAATGAATTGTGTTTTTGACTAATATAGGTATACTGGTCCATATACAACATAATGATAACCTTGATTATTCCATTGTGCATTCGAGCTATTTAAGTCATGATTGGTTTGGGTACATGAGTATAACAAAGCACTATACCTCGGTCATTGTATTCGATTGTGATTGTTACCGAAGCCATGTCCAAATTAATGTTTGCATTACTAGTAACTCCAGCAATCGATACGATAAATTCTTCATTGCTTTCGATGAGGTGATCGTCAGTAATTAGTAGCGAAGTATTTGCCGATAGCTCTCCTGGATTAATCATAATGACCAACGCCACTATCTCGTAGTCCAGATGATCTGTTGCGGTGATATCTTCAACACGTAATGCTGACAGATATAATGTTTAAAAAGAATTAAAATAGATATTAGAAATCGTTTAATAGTTTTGATCATTCAACGTCAAGTTACGTTTGAGGCTGGCCGTAAATCGTATTTGTCAACTTAAGTATACTTATTGAAGTCGGTCATGAGACCCCCCAAATGTAAAAAAGGTCTTAAACGAACGTGTAAATATGGATATCAGAGGAACCAAGTTTATTCACAATCTCCCTGTACTTTGCAAAAAAATAAATTGTGAAAATGAGCTGGAAGCAATCGGTACTCAGAAAATGGATTAATTTATGGTAATCAGTACTTACACACTATGATGTCATCTTCGGGTAGCACGCTCGTTACCTGTAATGAAATGACCGCCACTTCCCCTTCCTTTACTGAAGTTGGAGTCACGTCAAGGGAAACCGTTGGTGGAATTACTGAAGGGTATGATATTGAATCAAATGACATTACCTTAATGGAATAACACGTTTACACGATTCCATGTCAGGTGAGATGCACTTCATTACTGATAACGCAGCAGTTGTTGTTTTTAAGCCCTCCACACCACAGAACTTTTTGATCTACAGGCTAACCTGTATTGATCTTACAAATTTTACACCGTTTCAAAATACGGTGAGGAACTCATTCAGCTTTCGTCTCATGCACAAGTCGATTTCGTAATTATTGTAAAATGAGTAGCTTTCTCAAAGACCTGTTGAAATTTTTTTTCAATTGATCCTTTATGTTGAGAGACTTCCTCAATTCTTGTATGCGCAATGGAGTAACGCATTTGTTCAATATACAGAAATATCTTCAGTGACAGTGTGAGAATTTGAGGATCGGATCTGCTTGGACGCTCTATGGCAATTAGAGAACACAATACTGGTCTTTAATATTTACCGAGTTTCTTAAAACTATGGCACTTTAAGCATGGACCAAGGAGGGTCCGATTATTACTGATATGCGCCTACGCGGTGTAACTGAGTGTTTGCAAAGTCATGTCATACATTATGTGACATGATTGTCTCAGTATGGCTATTCTAAGGTCATTCAATGTCGTTTTGTATGTTTTGCAACAAGAACAAAAATCAAACCAAAAATGAAGTTTGCGTAGATAGATTGTTGATAGAGGGTTGGAGAATACTCACTGTCTCTTATTGTTACTGAAAACGAGCATAATACTTCATTTTCAGAAGGGTCCCTGAAAACGTATTCCACTTCCGTGATCCCAACAGAAAAGAACTGACCCGGATAGTGACTTTGGTAAGTTAAGTTGACCATTCCTGAATTGTCCGTCGCAGTCGCTTCAGAAAAATTTACCACTTGACCACTTGAGCCTACAGCTATATTTATCAATATGTCGTCGCTACATGTCAATAGAACAGGTGGTTCATTGTCAACTGCAAACGGGGTATATAAAAGGTACATGAAATAATGTCCAGGACAAATATTGGCAGATATACCTTCATACATCCATATTTTTTTTTAACTTAGCCTTAACAAGGAAAAAAAAAACAAACGATAAAAAATGATAAGGTCATGGGAAGCACACAATGTGAATGTGAATAAATCGTTAAAGGCCGAACCCCGTCGTATAATCCTTGTTAATAGACCCTTAAAGGTATGGAAGCTGGTAAACACTAACAGTGAAATATTTTAGCAACCTACCACACGCATCGGTCAAGCGTTCAAATCCGATTTTGCAATCACACCGAAAACCGATGGGCTCGTCCACGCAGATTGTTGAGAATGAATCACAGTCATCTATCATCAGTTCACACTCGTCAAGATCTACCGTATAATACAAAACAGTGTCTTTTCTTCATGTAATTGCTTTTGGATGAAGATTTAATTTTCTTCACAATTACTACCATTACTGCGAGTTTAAAATCCTTAGTTCTGACTTTAAGCAATTTGGTTTTGAAGTTACAGTGCTTATCTCATCTCGAGATACGAGATACACATTTGATGCACTGTGGTCACTTTCTACTTTTCTATCATCCTAGTCTAATCAATGAGGGGCATTACTCTGAGATTCGAGTCTGATGCACGTTTGCGAGCCTGATGAATTTAAATTTCATCAATTGTACAATCATTTGCCGAGTTTTTTTTTCTTTGCTTTCTTCATGGAAGCTGCTTGTATTCCGTGATAGATCATTACGTAATTAACATATCCTTTGATGATATTGTTGACAGCTTACCGTCGTCTAGTATAATGATTTGCGTAGTACAATTTTGTCCAATATTGGCCGGATATTGAACATTAGTTATAGCAATTTCAAAATATTCTACTTCTTCTGGCACATCGTCATCGGATATCGAAATAGCCACATCTACTTCTCCAGCCATCATCGGGATGGTAGCAATAATCACACTCGGACCCTCAAAGTCTGTACCATGTTCCGCAGTAATTCCCGTGACTTGTAAATCTTCAAAAGCAATTTCAAGGTTGGATGATTATGAACTATGAAAGCAAATGTGATTCTTAAGTAAATGCAGTTTATTCAGGCTTTTTGATAAGCGTAAAGCAATGGAAAGATTCGTCAGAAGAGCTTTTAAGAAGAAGGAAGCCCCGAATGTGTCTTCCTGAAACTGCATCAAGCAGTGTTTGACAAATATTTTCTTTAAGTTTCATGGAAAAGTATTTTCCTTCCCAAGATAAGGGTGCTGACATATTTGCCTCCATTGAGTGTAAAAATACTTCTTACGATGTTATATAACCTCTGAGAGCGTGAACTGTTATGTGTTGCCATGATTTCTGTGAAGCTATCATCATGGGTTGAATTACTGAGGTCCACCATGCAACAATTCAAATGATTAATACTCTTATTTGAATCTATGCATAGCACATGTGGTCTGATTTTGTCAAAATGACAGCCCCTTGATTAATTTTTATGAAAATGGAAACTGTAATAGCAAAGAAATTAAAGAACGTATGTAAATCATATTTGGTGATTCTGTGAACCATAACAGAGAGCTGTATTTAGAAGGAATTGTGATCATTTGTAATAATCATAATTCATTGTAATCATTTTGTCCGGTGTGGTAAGAGTCTCAATATACAAATTGTGGGTAGTAGAACTTAGACTCGCTTTCACTTTGTGTGACTCATCCATTTCCAGTTAGTATCCAAGTTTTCAATCTTCAATTTAAGCTGCACATTTTTTACCACACTGTTTACGTCAAGCTCACGCTTTGCAATGGAACTGATACATTCACTTACCGACTGCAATGTTGTTCTGTGGTACCAACGATGAGTTGAATTCTACCGGCACGAAGACGACTGCGTCACTTTCTATTACGGTGACAGTTTCAGACGGCAGACAGACGAAACCTGAATATTAAACAATTACAACCAGGATAAAGCAAAGGTACTTATTGATAATCGCTTCGTTAACAGTTAATCAGCGCTGGACCGTGTTTTAACTGAAGGTATAATGCACGATCGGTGGCTACTGCAATCGATGCAACAGGGAGTAGCCCGAGCTAATCCAGCGATAGAATTAACCGCCGAGAGAGATTTTGATAAAAAATTAGCTGTTGAATAACACCATTTTTACCGAAAAAAATTCATGGGAAAGGTAAAGAAGATTCACGACAAGTCAATATAATGTCCGTGTGCGATGCACAAAGTAACACCTAAATATCAGAATGCACAAATACATTGTGGTTTCGATGATATAATTTGATCATAGTGCATAAGATGATAACGCATGATTGATGCTTCATTGTCTGTGTAATATTAGATTTATTGAGTCAGCAATTGCTATACACACAGTAATGGCATCTGTTGACCAGATCACGACTATCTAACATCATGTACTCAACGTGCACAATTGTTTACTAAACAGGAAAAAAACAAGCTTCCTGTATTGAGAGTCCATTTGTACAATTTGGGTTTACAAATTGACCCTTGCTAGCCAAGTTAGACATACGTTCACAAGGTTTTCACATTTTGAAACTGTTGACCGAAATCGACAATATTCACCAAAGTCGACAGAAATCTTGCATTCATTGTGGTACAACTAATCATAAAATACCAGAGGTTATGCAAGCTTCATTTCTTGAAATAGTGTGCTCAGAAGATTTCCCCATTTTGAACACTGCTGTACCCAACAAAGTTGAGGCTTCACAGAAAACAACAGGGTTCTTGTGCTGAAGTGCACTTACGTACATGAACATCATGCTTCCCTTCTTGAGGTATTCTTTTACAAAGAACTGTTTGACTCTAACTGACCTTTGACCTCCACCATCAACAACTATTGTGATCAATGCGATACACCAACGTACGAAATGTCTGTCACAAATGAGTTCTTGTACGTTATCCACGTAGCCTATATCGCAGTAACAGCGCGATTCAACAACCAGCTCCACGTCAGTTCCGTAAGTTTAGAGAACAAGCATGAAACGAAGTTCGAACGATTTCTTCTACCAACTGCAGGATTTGGCTACTTGTTTATTGTGTCAGAATTGTACACTCAACTTTAAGATATCCCTTCGAAGCTGATACATTTCAATGAATACAGCAAACATGCCCTGTACCATGTCAAGCTATCCTGTTTATTTCATCACACTTAGAAATTGTCAACTCCTCTGCGAAAAGAAGATCAAAGTGTTTTTTAAATGCCTGTGTAGGAAGCCCATATTTATACTGCCACGGCGGCTAAGGTTGATCGCAGTGTTGTCTATATAGGAATTACATAGAACCTTAGTCATCGGAAAAGTTGACAGTTGACAACTGTTCAAGCGCTCTGCTGGATTCACAAACATTTCACCCACTGTTGTGTTATGAATGAATGTTTGCATGAATACATGCAATGAATGAATGTTTAAACTATGCATTTACTTTTTTCTCCTAAATGAAACTACGTAGTACATGGTGTAATATTTTGCTTTGTTTGGCTAAAGGTCGCTTGGAGGCATTTGGTGCACGTTATAACCTTGATAGTGATAATAAACTGCAAGGTCAATGATTGGCCATCTTCCCTTCATTTTTGGGTCATTTTTTCCAGTCGCAGTGCCTCAACTCAGCTATTTCAAGAATGCAACCCAACAGCTGTACCAAAAAGTTGCCAATTAGAAATTTCCGAAGATGTGAAATGTTTTGGCTTTAGTCAATCTTACTACTGTGGGCTAACTAGGCAATATTTTTTTCAGTGACTTGTTCAGATTCGACTAACATTAAATCTGAAACCTTTCGTTCTGTAGGGACTATAGTTAGGTCTCAAAATTTGTCTGTTCCGCGTTATTCCAAACGGAATATGATTGTAACACATGGCTTGTAACAACAAGAGGAAGCAAACATTAATTAGGTTTAGGCCTACAAGCAGCATTCCCAGGCTTCAAGCGTACAGTATCGTGGAAACCAGTTGAGTAATTGCCCTAAGGCTCTGTAAAGATTTACCTGAGAACACAATATATAATATGTTTATTACCTTTGTTGTAAATTTAGTGAAAATTTTCTGATTGTGTAGAAAACATTTGCAGCTCAGTAACATGCACTTATGCTACATTAGCATTGGTGAGTGCCCTATTCTCATCCAACTATGTGGAGTGCATCATGCTCCGGCAGGCTACGTCCCACTGTATGGACACTGAATTCCTTTTCTCATGCACATTGCCCTAATGTAACTCCTTACACAAACAGCTTTCTTACTAGTACTAGTACTAGTTGCATTATTTTATCTTTGTATTAAGCTGGCATTTATTCCTACGGACTTCTATCCATCTCCTACATTGTACGCCCCCCCCCCCCCGGGACTGCACTGGTGAAGGTATTGTCCTGGATCCTAAGTAACTACCCTCTAGCCCAATCCTACCCTAACACTAACAGCAACCGTGTGACTGGACATCCTTTAGATTGGAATTTTTAAGCGAATGATAAACAATGATTTTAGCAGAACCGGATCCTGTAGTAAACGTATGGGAACATTCATCCCAATAGCCTAGGCAATGTTGCAATTAACGTATATAGCTTAGGATAATATTTATATACTACTCTATGATATAGACTAACATTAGTGTAAATATAACCTAAACAATAACTTTAGAGGAACAAATATATAAATGAGGTCCTCCACGGGTAAATATAAGTGCTTGACTTGTATGCGACCTACTAATACAATTGACATTACCTTTAATATTTCTAGATTATACTTTTATACTTCCAGTTGGCCTACTCCAGTTGTGTCGACAGAGTCGGCACATGGTTTACCGTTTCATGTTCCCCTCAACACTTTACAGAAATTTCAGGCGATCGTCTCTATTTGTTTGTTATATAACTCTTCAAATTTCAGCGAGTTGTAACATGGGAAATGCAGCTGCAAGGTCATTAAGCTAGTACGATCCAATGGGTACTAGGGGAAAAAAAAAAAACTATGTTTTTTTTCAATCACGGAAAAAAAAAACATGAAAACACCTTGTGTACAAGTTTTTTTTTTTTATATGAGAGTCATATGATGTGAATATACTGCTGCAAATACATTGATCAATATACCAGGGTAACACCTAGAATTATCATTATTGGGTTGCATGAATGCGAGGTCCTCTACGTTGCAAAAAAAAAAAAAAACAACATCACTTTCAAATTTCAATTGGCATATATTTAACACTCATATATCAGAGGTCCTATCATATTTGAGAAGTGGTGACCCTCTAACCCCACAGCTACGCCACTGCAATATACGACACTTCTCTAATGATATTCCCATGAAGAAGAACCAATTGAGGTTTGCCTGCAAATGTTATATAGCAAACTTGAACTGAAATCAATACTTGGTGGCGAGGAGATACGCTGCTCCTTGTATTGCCCTTTTGTTTATATTTATGCCCCAGCAAAACCATGGACATTGTCTAATCAACGTTTCAACCATTACAGTGAACTTTTTATCGGAGAAACAGAGATATTTTGTTGTCAAGGTTTGATTCTTCTCGTAGTCTTTCAGGTTAATAGAACAGTTTTCAATAACGAGAAAAATAAATAGAAACGGACATCCAAGAGAAATCCATTTTGATTTAATGCTATATGTTCCATTTCATGAATTTAAGTCGCACATTCAGTTCAATTATGACAATGATTGTGTAAAACAGAAGACATTGACAATGAAAGGAAACATACATATATAGATAGGCAGGATATAGAGATGAGACAGTTGCTGGATGTGAATGTACAGGCGAGCCACTATGGTAGCGGTCTGAACTTCTTCGTGACCAACCAATGGGATTACCTGGAGTCGGTGTAACCACAGAACCCACTAGTGTCACTTAGCAATCATGAGTCTTTTTTTATATCTCTTGCCTGAACCAAAGGGCCGCTGTAAATAATGGCTACGTTAACAAATTTAGTTTGATTTGACCCTATGTTTAGGTTAGCTTTCATTCCCTGTTGATAGAGATTTGAATGTCACGTAATTTACCTATTTTACATAACATTATTTTTATAGGTGTCGTAACTGTAACTGCTCCAACAACCTCCAACACGAAAGGTATGCTTTAATGGCAGAATATTTGAACGGCATCAAGCATCTTTAAAGACCGTTTCTCATCACAAGTTAAATGTAAGTCAACAGAATATCAGACGTATATCATACTTACCCAAGTCATTGTCTTCGATTGATATTATGGAGACTGCTTTTGCTTCATCAATAACAGCAGGTAACGACACATTGGTAATATATATGTAGAAGTCTTCAGTGAGTTCTACGAGTTCATCATCAGTTATCGATACATATGTCGAACCAAAAGATTGCCCTGCGTCAATTACCACAATCGGTGTTCGCAGGTCAAAGTCGGATGGGTATGTTGCCGAACCGTCCTCGAAAGATAATGCTGTAAAAAACATTTTCTTATTTTAATAAAATGCAAGAAACTGAAGTGGAAAAAATCGGTACAACCATCCTAATACAATGCAAGCAATTGAAATGGAAGCACAACGACCGTAAATACAGGTACTTGTTTGTCGGATCTGACAAAACGCTTTTGGAAAGTTATTCAGAAGAAAAGACATATAAAAGTCTGCAAATCAGTGATTATAACTGATGTTTAATGTAACTATCATAAAGTTTTAAGTGTTACAAAGGACGACACCGATCATATTCGAGTAGTTTGTTCTTTTTTTTCCCTGACGCTTCCGTTTCTCTCAGGCTGAATCGGTTTACAATCGTCAAAATATGTTTTGTTGCTATAATTAAGGACTGATAATGCATTTAACAACCTTTTAACTTCATTTCTTAGGCGCAATAATTACAATAAATTGTCAACATTGTTCTTAACAATAAAACGTTCAACCATGAGCCATCTTACAACTCTTCGGAGATTCAGATTAGTCAGTTTGAACACATTTTAAAAATCAAAGATAAAAGCTGTTACATTCGTTCTAATCAAACGAGTGGTAATATTCGTCTCTTGCTGTGTGTTACATTTCAAATAAGCAAATAGTGTTCTAATTTATTGTAGCATGATATACGATTAAGAAATAACAAGTTAAAGACTTAGAACAAAAGAAAAAAGAACTCATAAAGGAAACCTATGGCACTTATCAGTATCAATGAGCTCTTGTGATTCAAAGAAAATCTAATCGGATGTATGGTTGCGTATGTTGCGTATAAACATGTGGTTGAGTATTTTGTGACACCAACCACAGTTACATTGGTTTTAACCCTCAACGTTGCTGTTTTCAACAGACACCTTTTTCCATTAAAAAACCCTTCTTCCATGACTGTAGATTAACTGATTTTGTTTTATAATAAATGAAACTGTTGGTTTCAGGCAGGTTGACAAAAAAAAATTGAAAGAGAAAACTAGAAACAGAAAAAAGGAGCCCATCGTTTTTTGAGGAGGAAGCCAAACTTGTAATTTGATTTGAACAAGAACATGAAGGTGAACATCTTTGCGGTTAGAAACAAATGTAGTGGCCTGAGTGGGGACTTGATTCATCTTCAGTTGATGTTTTCTCACACTCACTGAATGAAAAATATTTGGTTTAAAGCAATACCAACAAATGACCATATCGCACTAAAATGTATCAGTACTAGCAAGCGTAAAACAAACAGAGTAGGTGGAAATTCAACATCACTCTTTCATTATCTGCTTCCTTCGATCGCAATATTTACCAGCTTTGGATGGAAGAGCCATGGTGGTATATGGATATGATGAGCAGCAGCTACCATCTCCTTAATAGTCCAGTTGAGGTACCCAATGGAAGTTTCACATAAACTTTTCGGAGTCAGTGCATAAAAAAACGGAGATCCTGATTAAGCTGATTAAGCTAATTTGAGCTGATTTGAAGAATTAAGTTTTAATACTTACAGACAACAATGTCATCAAGTGGTAATGGACCGGTTAATTCTATATCAATGGTGGCGTTGTCCTTCTCGGTGAGATAATATTGTGGAAGATTGAATGAAACCATGGGTTTGATGCCTGAAAAGTACGATTGTTTTAGAGATTCGATGCTAGCCACTGAAGTCACAATAGCACATTCATCGGAATTCTAATTGACACACATTTATACTGAATCGAATGTCTACATTATCATTGAAAAGGGGGAAAAATACTCACTGTCTCTGACAGTAATATGAAAAGAGCAATTGGCTTCATTTCCATAGGAATCCTGAAAAATGTATGTCACATCGGTGACCCCGACAGAGAACAACTGGCCCGGAAAGTGACTCTGAAATGTTATGTTGACAATTCCTGAGTTGTCACTGGCAGTCGGCTCAGAATAGTTGACTAGTTCTGCCATTGCTCCTACTGGTATATCCACTGATACATTTTGGCAAAATATTATAACAGGTTGTTCCACGTCAACTTGAAGGAGAAAGGTACAGAAGTTAATAAAACATAGATTTGAAACAATCAATAGGTTAAATTACCCTCAAATTGAAAGTTCTACTACTTAATGATTTTTTTTTTTTTTTTGGAACGAAATAACACAAGTCTTTATTTCTGCTATTGTTTTGATAGATCATCAGAGATATTGTTTGCAAACTACCGTTTGCCTCTGTCAGTACTTACCGCAAGTAAAGGACGTATCATACGCGAATCCATTCCTGCAAATACAATCAAAGCCGACAGGTTTGTCCACACACATTGTCGAGATAGGATCGCAGTCATCGATCTCTTCTTCGCATTCGTTAAGGTCTAAAAGATAATTTATGTAGGAAAATTCAATTTTATCTCAAAAATGCTCATCTTCATAGTTAATTGGACCCTGCGGAATTTGTGTAATGATATGAAAACTGTGTTTACAAATCATTTCTGGAAAGAAAATTCATTATATGCATATTACCATGAATGTGACAATGCATTGTCTTCTATTCATGGGCTTTCAACCGTGTGGTTTAATGTGTGTGCATTTGTTTCCTTAAAAATGACCTCAATGTGTCAAATCAACCAGATCTAAATCATAAACTTTGACACGAATTTCTATGCTATCTCATATCAGTTCCCTCCTTAGAACCTGTTTAGCAAACAAAAGTGTTTTAGAATGAACTGTGATGTACGTTGTCCGGTTGATTTCATATGTTTCCCACTGCTTTACTTTTACTGAGAAAACACATCTATTTACGTAATTTCAAATATGGTAGTCTAGTTTTACCATGTTAGTTTTAGTGTCTCGTTTCTGTCAGAGACTTGCACCAGCCACTTGCTTCGTGTAAAATTGTTTTCTTTTTCTTTTCATATACCCCAGGTGCATTTATCATAACAACATAGCTGTTGGGGGGGGGGGGCAGGAACTTACCATCGTCGAGTATCACAACTTTTGTTGTGCAATTGTCTCCTATCCCTACAGGAGGTTCAACACTTGTTATCGTTATGTTAAAAGTTTCTGTGTCTTCCTCATCGTTGTCATCAAAGATTGGAATAAGAACACTCACTTCCCCTACCATCATTGGAATAGTAACATACTCCACCTCATCTAATCCAAAGTCCTGGTTTCTTTCAGCTGTCCCTTCAGTGATTTGTAGCGCTGGTGAAAAAGGAAATTTATTATTTTATAAAACATATGTCTTTCATTTCACTGAACTTGATAAAAAAGATGCCACGATTTTCAAACGTTTAGAATGCTGCAATACTGCTACATACGCATACAGAATATATGTTCCGGAGAATTACTAGATAAGATAAGATCAACTTTATTAAACCCCACAAAGGGTAAAAGAGTAGCATGGCAGTCATTTGTCAACCAAATGTATCTCTCTCAGATATACAATAGACAAGTCCTGAGATAATAACCAATCAAATACTGCCTTATTTTACCTATATTTTTGATTTACTTCGGTCTTCGTTTTATTAGCCTAAAAGTACCATTAGTATAAAAGTAGTTATCTAATTGATTTAAAGTTCTTAGAAAATCTTTCCTTAAAGGTTTGAAACTCTTCACAATCCCTACTCATCAACCCGTTTAAATTATGTGTAGGCGAAAAATATGTTTGTGTCATCACCAAAACGAATTTGTATAACGTATCTCTATCTTTTGCTAAGGGAATAGTAAATTACCAAGTGTAGATCCTTGTGCAACATTCCACTTTAAGCGTTTGACTGTTTTTCATGAGCAGTTGGATCAATAAAAACCATGTAATAAACGGAAATTCTAATACCTTTATGTAAAAGTTTCTACGATCTATAATATAAAAGGCTTCCAAAGGTAAAAAAAACCCAACACATTCATGAATACTGTCTCATGACAACTGCAGTTGAGTTACGGTACCTGTGACGATACATGGGATCATTTCATTAAAATTTGGCCAAAAAATATGTTGAGTCAGTTATTCATTACGTTTTGAAAGATTTCCGAAATAATCTTTATTTTGCAAGATGCACTCTGTGCACACCATCACCATTGCATCAGTTTTATCGGCGTTGGGTTTGAGATTTTTTTTTCCAGTTTTCAACTATATTTACACAGACCCTTAATTGAAACAATAACATCTTGTCTACTTATTAGATGCATTCATTTTTTCAGCATACAAACTCAGATTAAGATCAAGATTCTTCAGTGAGATATTCTTTCTTTAACGATTAAAATTCGTAACTGTTGCTATGCGTGTGAACAGAAACCGACTATCAAGTACTACACAGAGTTCATTTGATGTTT
This sequence comes from Stichopus chloronotus, assembly GCA_021234535.1. NCBI lineage: Eukaryota > Metazoa > Echinodermata > Holothuroidea > Aspidochirotida > Stichopodidae > Stichopus > Stichopus chloronotus. The sequence goes on along the minus strand of CM037840.1, from coordinate 15,164,020 downwards.
ACAATAATAGTTATTACACCACTCATCACCAGTCATTGATGCACGAAAACTGTATATTGTTAGTTTTTCTCTGCTGAACTTTCAGTCACTGCATTGGCTGTATACTACAGAAACCATCATAAGGAGCAGATGTCTATCGTTATCCCTAACTACCCCACACCCATGCATAGTGCGAAGAGTTTCACACCGTAGGCTATGGTCATGTCTTAGATATGTGAAATATTGCCATGGAACTGTGCGCTTAGATGGCAACTCTATGTTATTGTGACAACGAAACATACATTCACGGATAGCGGTGGATAGGTGCATTTTAGGCAATTAAGAAATTTCGTGTAGGGACAGTTGACAGACACAGTTTAGAGTAGCAAGTCGTTGAAAATTCGTCTTGGGCAAAAGCCAATGTGCACCATAGGCATGGCAATCTTTGACAACCTGGTTATGTATATACATAATTTTAAGAATCGCAATCATAATTCCACAGCTTTTCTTTCTCCTTTAAAATGTTATCTTTCCAAAATTCGATCTTCCTGCTTCGCAGATGCAAAGAGCATACACTTTCATTGCTTTTGGTAATTACGAGTTTGTAATCACGTAATATGCCACGTGTAAGTTTTTGTCAGGTAGGCCGGATCAATCACATGAATGGTTAGACCAGTTTAAGATTTTCGCTACCATCTGGAACTTGCTCTAACATCATTCCCGCCTCAAAACTGTGTTTTCATTGGAGTAAATTCGCCAACAAATAAAGATTTCGGTCTCTGAATTTAAACTTGATATTTTAATTTGACCAGTGAATTGTATAAGAGCGCTCTTTATTATAAAAACATCAATGTACTAGCTACAGTCGAGACGGAAAGAAGTATCAAAATAAGACATTACGCAGAGTAATCTGTTTTGTGTAACGACGCACTTGTAGTCTTTGAAGTTTCATTCACTTTTAATCACATTAGGTCCACTTTAGGTCTCCTATAACATCTCTAATCATGTTTCGATTATCACTTTTGACATTTCAGCTAACTGTATTTAGCGAATCCTTTTCGATCCTTGCGTTTGTCTACTCGAGGCTACAAAGAAGTATTTCATTGTTCCTTTTTCTTGTAGTTCGTCAGTCAATTTAATTACTACTGACACCTTTTACAATGAAAACTATTTTATGAGACATTTTTCGTAAAATGAGTTTTCAAGTTTTGTTTTTCTTTTATTTCCACGTTATACTAACATTATAATATAGCAAATGTCAAGACACCGTTTACGAAGATGGGATTGCATTGTCTTATATTATCAAAATGTTTTTTGTTTTTTTTCTATAAATGGCCGGCAAAATGGGGAAGGCGTAGAAAACTTCAAGAAATAGCATTCAGTTTTAGTTTTTTTCAATATTTCAAGAGTAAACTAGACAAAGTTTAATTGTAAAAAAGGTACTCACCCACTAGGATGTTGCTCGCAGGTAAAGTTGGAGGTGGAATTCCAAGTGGTATCTCAACGACGCCTTCGCTCTCAATGACATTGATGGTCTCAAACGGAAGACAAGCAACACCTTTTAAAATATCAATTGATATGAATGATTATGTAGCTTACTTAACATAAGAATTTTACACAGTAAAAATTGAAGTAAACACTGTAATATAATGTTTATTGTTTAGGTCACCTTATTTACGTTTTGTAATCTTTGTGAATTAACAAACAATAAAAGCTACATCGTAACCTGAATGGTGTTCCACGTCGCTTAACATGAGTTTCGGTTCTAAGGGGGACCTGGCATCATGGCCGTCGATAGGGTCATATATTTCAGGGGGTGTGCAGGCAGGGTGGCTGGGTGATTTTTTTCCAACTATGTGGTGACCCCACGACGATAGTTTCAGACACTGAAAACTCCCAAGCGGCGAGTGAAGAATTAAAGGGGGTGCAGTCTTTATGAAATAGCATTCAATCATGTGAAACAAAAAAAATATTGGCTAAAGGAAAAGAAAAGAAAAGGAATTAGGGGATCAGTCAGAGCTACCTAAGCAGAGGGTAACCAGTGATTGGGGCGGAGGGTCTAAAAAAAAATTTTCTTTTCAAACCCCCAAATTGCTGGAAATGTCGCTTTCCGGGTGTTCGTGACGTGTATGTACCCCGCCTTAAAATATAGATATCATGTGGTAATACAAATCAGTGTTGCTAAGGTTATAAAAGAATCATAATAAGCTAAGCATCCTCTTTTCATTTTTGTTTGAGTTCTTGATAAATATTTCTGAAGACATTGGCGCACTAGCGCCTAGAAATTGGGCGGAAGCAGAGATTGTTTGAACTAATTACATTTGTTAATAACTAGCAGGGTTAATATCTAAGCGGCTGCCACCATTAGTTGGAGCGAATCGTACAAGAAAATGTTGATTTTTCAAAACCACCAGAGGGCAGGAGACGGTACTTCAGGTGTACTTGAGCTGCATGCACCTAGCCTAAAAATATAATCTTATATCTGCAATATCTCAACTAAAGATAAAAAACATTTTCTGTAATAATGGTAATAATTGGATTGATCGTTTCTAGAATATTTTTGCTACTGTTATCTACAGAACAGTTTATTCAACAACTTTTACTTTCTAACTACAGCAGTTTTTGTTTGAGAAATTTTCATCTACCAGGTGAGACAAACTGCATTCGCATGGAAGTTCAAAAACGTTTACTCTTTGGCTATTATTTTTATTACTTTGCTCCAATCAACGATGATTGCATAACAAAGTATAAAGCCAGTTCTTGTACCGATAACGTTGTAGATGATTGCCACCGTGATAATTTCTTTATCTACAAGTAAGTACTCTAATACAGTAGGTGGAGAAAACATGAGATGAGAGATTGTTGGCCTGGGAGAGGGTTGTAAGTCAGGAGATGTTCCCATCCCCCTTGTGAAATTTTTCACTTTCTGCGTAATCGTATATGCAATGTATTGCAATATTTGGCGTTTGTGAAGTTGCAAAATACGTAGACTGATGTATTAAACATTGTAACTGGTATTTCACATTTTTTCGACTGTCGTCGCACCTAGTCTGAAATATGAAATATTTTGCCTGACATTTCAGAGTTGCTGAAAATGTGTTAGTCACAAAATGACCTTAAACTCAATCTGGTACAATTTTTTAGTCAAAAATGTGCTAGACAGATGTATGAATATTTTCAACTGTTATTTTAGACTTTCCTTCTGAAAATTTCTTCAATTACCAGGTAATCTTAGACACAATCTGGTGCAATAAAAGACTGATTTTTGAAAGAGCTAGACTGAAACATTTTAACTGGTATTTTAGAATTTCCGACTTTTAACGCTTTTGCACTTTAATATGAAAAATTCCAGATATCAGATTTATTGAGAAATTATTCGACGACAGGTAACCCTAGACACAATCTGGTACAATAGTGGGCATTTTTCTCTATATGAAAAATTAGTAGACTGAGATATAAAAGAGTCCAACTGGTATTTAGGATTTTCCGACTATCGGCGCCTTGACAAAATAGGGAAATGAGACTTACCCCACCCCCGGGCGCTACTGCCCTGCCTGGCACACTAGGGGGGCTTAAATAAAACGGTCATGGGCAGGGAATGTCACTTGGTGTTTTAAGCAGGAGTAAAAATTAACAACTAACAGACATTTGATGCAAATAGAAACCAACGTAGTATTCCAAATACAGAATAAGCTCAAGTGAGACCCCCAACCGGTTGGCGTTTAGAGTGCGAGGAGTTGTTTTGACCAAAATACATGCCAGATCAAGAAACGTCACTTATTTAAAGTCACTTTACAACAATAGAATTCATTTACTTTTCAAACGAGGATCTAGAAGATTCAGAACTAAGGTATTCATTAAGGAGAATTTCTTTCACACCATCTTAGAGCAGTGTCACCTTCTGTGGGCGGGTACCGCACCAGAAAAGTTTCGATAAAAATGTATGCCATTTCGTAGGATAGGGCACTTTGCAGACCTATTCTCAAATTATTTAAAAGGGGGATCCTGCATGGTTGTTCTGGATTTGATGTCAATAGGTTATCTTGCTATTAAGGGTCATTTTGGGACTAAGCACTTAATTATTTCTTCTGATTCACATTAATGATCATTACATGTGTTCTGCACTACCACTAGACAATTTATAAACACTACATACAAAATTTAGTGTCTATCAATTAAAGAGAAGAGATTATACGCTGTATAAAGTTTATTGTAGCTAGAATTTGCAGTTTTGGGTGTCGTTTTACTTGGCGTCATTAATAAACAACAAAGAATATTGTAATGATTGAAATAGTGTTTTGCAATTATTAAAATGTACGGACTGAGACAGCCAGAAAAAAAGTGACCACAATCATGATACAATGTGAGTTTCATTAGAACAAAAAACTCGTCTGGAGATAAAAGGAACTATAGCAGACCTTCTCAACAACGATTCTGGCATCATAACAATTGTTCAGTGGTAGTGAAAATGTGTATTGGTAGGATTGAGGTAGAAACTGCACCTCATGTATAAAATTATATGATGTGACAAGTTTACATAATTGTCACTAAAAAGTTATTCATATTATTGTGAAACGACCACAAAATACAAACATCAATGATGAAATCAGACTTGTGATTGACACGTCACATGTACGTGAGATATGCTCATTAAAACCAGGCACGCACTCCAGCAATCTCAGAAAATATGTGGTAGCCCAAAAAATGAATACGATTATGTCCATGTTCTTGACAGGTTCCATTATTTGCCTAATAAGTTGACAAATAAAAAAAATCTAGAACACTTTGGACTTGACTAGATTCTTATTTACAACCTAACGATGGAAAGTTTAGACCAGCTGAGTTAGACTGCCCTCAAAAAGATATGAAAATAATATGCACACTGAGATATGTTAAATTGTTCTTCTAAAAAAAAGTGGTCAGATATGCATATCTACTTTTCTCTGTTCCTTTCCAACGTCCAGTGCCAACGCAGGTCAGTTTTCTCCCGTTAAGTCACCAAAGAAATGAAACGATATCTGTAATATTCTAGACATCTGTCGCATCTTTCATTGTTATGAGTGGTCCTGCAAGTTCATTGTGGTAGCATAATCTATACAGAAGTTAAATGATTCTTTCGCATTTTTGATCACCCTCGGTGAAAGTCAGTGTTATATAAATTTGGGTGTTTGTTTCGGTGCATTATCACAAGGGATGGATTGTTATTGGAATGATTTTTAAGCAGGCGGATGGAATTATATATGGTGTGAAGATACAGCCAAATGAAGAAACATTGAATAAATTAAATTGAAAATTATGGCCTGTAGTTAAAAATGTAACCACCTAAGAAACAAGAAAATAAAAATGGCATAAATGAGCAAAGTGTTGTCTTTTAAATCAGTAGTAGCTGATACCTGTTGCTAATTTCTACAAGACTTTACAGTTACGTTACTTTAACGATTAAGTGTGTAACACAATGGAGGAATTCATATAGGGTATGCTACCTTATAACCAACTGCACTGCAGTTGTCAAAGTAAAACTTGTGACTTGTTGACCTTGTGGTGTCCGCCCGACGATGTGTCGCCAGAAACGAAAGTTGTGTAGTTATGGCACTGTATTTGAACACGCCATCTAGTGACTATAAAAGGTGGTTATGTTCTGTCCCAACGTCATTTCTGACTAACCGTGAAAAATGAAGATGGCGCAAAAACTACAGGCTGTTTAAAAAATGGGCATAGACAAAGAAGAATTGCAACTTGGACAAAGTATTTCTGATGTAAACGTCCCACAGCCCATTTTTTATGTAACGAAGAAGAGACTCCTTCACCTTTGTCCATTCATTCCAGAAGGCAAATGTTTGGACGGAATATCTCTGTTAGTTGGGAATTTACAGCTAATAAAAAACAACTGAAACTCTCCTACATGTGACCCAGTCATTTCAGTGAGTCCAGAGGGACAATGTACGCCACCAGTGTATCTGAATTAACCGTTGTTGCTGGAACATTTGACACAAATGGATGAACTACGAAGATGAACGTATTGCAATAATCTTCTAGCAGCTTTCGTTGATTTCAGATGTTTGTATGTTCAAGGATGCAGTGCCATTTCCGCTGCTACTTTATCTTACAATAACATAATATAGGTACATGACATCTGAAAAACGGGGACGAAATGTTGTCTAGTTGATTCCATATCCCCTCTTTTGAGAAAGAACTAGCTTGGAAAAGATATGACAATTCAGTTTCATTTCTTTCTATCAATATTTGGTCTTTCGACCAGAGGTATAAGACAACATGCTAATTCAACTGATGTATTCATTCTTCATATTAATTTTTTTATGGTTCCCCCTCTCAAATGTATGTAAGGTTTGTAAGGTTTGTAACTGAATGGGTTTCCGTCTATATATATTGGCCCACTAACTTCGGAAAATTGGAAATTTCCAGAAAATTTCCACCTTGAATCGAGTTTGATGACCACTACAGCCGTCACCTATGAGTCATCACAACAAACTCGACATGAAATTATAGAACATGAATAATCCTTTCCAATGATACTGAACACTATTTAGTTTATGCGGACATCGAAAAGCAAATTTTTATTTGAATTTCCACAACCCCTATTTTCTCCTAAAAAAGCACTGGCGTATCTTCACAACGTGAGATTTTCGGTACCTTGCTGGTACAATGAATCTCCTCACTCAGTCGTAAAATGACCAGAAGGATTCCCTTTACCTACTGAAAAATCCTTTCCACTTTGGGGTTAAGCCAACCCGAAAAATATAGCGCTTTTGAAATTTGGTTCCAGGAGTAATTGTTACAACACGCTTTTTGAAAGATCATTGTTTCACTTTTTATACGTCCGAAGTTTGTGACATTTCTGGGATGCCTAGGGGGTGTATCCTCTTCCATGGCTATCCCACTGCTCTAACAGTTCGAGGTAAGGCACAATAAAGACAGGAGTAAAGTATCAAATAATTTGCCACGTACGAGACGTACCTATATCATCGTCCTCAATTGTTATTGTTGCTGTAGCATTCGTCAAGTCTACCTCCTCTAAGCCCATAACATCAGCAACTCCTACGATAAACTTTTCATTGCCTTCAATGAAAAAGTCGTCCTTTATCAGCACATATGTGGTACCAGTTACTTGTCCAGGTGGAATCACAACACTTGAATTCACGACTTCGTAGTCTGCATCTCTTGTCGTAGACAAGTCTTCAAAATACAATGCTTGATTTGAAAAGATAAGGGAAATCTAGGCACGGTTAGATGACGTCAGTCAGTCTTGAAAATAGTTATCCATAACCTCAAGAATCAACGTATTTTGTAATAACTGATTTTTCATTAAGGCTTTGCACGTTAATGTCGTAAGAAAAAAAAAGACAGGACACATGCACTATTTCAAATAAAGTGAAACAATTCTCCAATAACATTAAACAATGGAAATTCTTCAGCCAGCTTAAAATCCTTGTTTGTGTTTTACCTGGTCTTACTACCAGAGATTAACTTTGTGTAAATTAGCAAATTGCAAATGAATCGAAATTCTCCGGATGATTGAAATATTGCAATACTGTAATTACTAAACTGTTGTGACATGCTCTGTACATTGTTTCCAGGTGTGCGATATGAACTTTTTGGTAGATTTTATAGCAATCACTCACCGGTGGCGTGCAGCATATACGATATATTCAAACGAAGCGAACATGAGGTGACATAAGCAGTCACAATTACAAAAGAAGAAGGTCAAAGAGATATGTAGCTTAACTAATTTCATTTGTCAAGCCGAAGCGTCAGACGTACAGAAAACTGAGAAGGCACTAGAATTCAATTATGTAAAAAAGATCGTCATTTAACATCCGTATAACTCAAATTCGACAAATTACATGCACATCCACATTTTTCATTATCAACTTGCTTTTCGTCATATGCACAGTTGTGAGACGGCAATTGTTCATCTCTTGTAGATAATAGAAGTAAAACACAAAATACTTACACACAAAAACATTTTCTAAATGAAATGAAGTTGACAAACTTAAAAGTATCGCAATATCTTCAGATTCAACTTCTGACACCGAAAGATCCTCCACGACAAGCGACAAGATTGGCGGAATATCTGAAATGAAGTATGCGAAATCCCCATCGTAAAAAGAAAAAAATGTTCCATGTCACTACCGTTGATTATGTTCTATACGGCACGATAAACTGAAACTGTATTCAGATTAAAAAGTCAATTGACAAGCCTATACAAGCAAACTTGATTGCTTTAATGTGACCATTTTTAAGTTCTGACTGTCCACATGTCCTTATTTCTTAGTGCTTTAGTGAATCGTCCTTTATGGTGTAACAAATGTTTTCAGAAGTCACTACTAAAACTGTACCAAATTGAAGATAGATCGGGGAGTGCTTTGCATATGCATGGCTACTTCGGGCCCAGATGTTAATGCAGACAAGCAAATGCTATTCTGATCCCTGTACGCAGTATACAGAGAGGAGATATTGCATCTTCGTTGAGCAGTTAAGTGTCCAACCACAAAGTCAAAAGGGTTGTGATTTCTTGCAGTATGTTTATATTATAACAACATGAATTACACACATGACGAGTATGAAATCACATACAATTGATTTTCTTGAAACTCCATAGCAATTATCCTTTAACCCCAAATGACCTGCCACCTCCTCTTAAAATATAAAAGTGCAAAAAATGATAGAAATTATCTTTTCAACATGGGCCATACACCTTCGTATGCTGGGTATGAAATCCCTCACAATGAACCTTCTTGAGATTAAGTATTCACAAGATTTTGACTACTAAATACCAAACTAAATATCAACTTGCGAACTATGAGAGGAGAGGCCCCCTCTTACTCTTCTCCAGATATAGTGTTTACAAGGTTTTCACAGTTTGACCTCTGGTGACCACAGATGAACTGTTCCGTATAAACAATCCACACTTAAGTATAACATCAGCCAACATTACCCATCTGGAGATTGGAGATACCATGCTTTAACGAACAGTGTCACATACACCGTACATACACACTCATATAGCACAAACTCGAAGTCAGTTCCTAATCGGGACGCGAGGATTCCCCTTTTCAAGTACGGGAGGGGGGGGGGGGTTCCTGGTTTTCAATTGAGGGACCTCTCCTAAGTGACGGAATTTTCTGCCAGCTACGTTAGTTTCGAGTTGCGCGTGCGCGAGCAGGGATATCCGAGGCTCTCGCTCACGATGACTGCCACCCGCTAAGGTAGTGTTCGTAGAGGCATACACACGACATCACCATCTGACAGATTAATTCTCCTTCGAGCATAACACTTAAGTGGTCACGATATTCTCCTAGACGGTTAGTACGATGAAGGTCAAACGTTGTGGGTGGTAGCCCGTAGATAAGATGAAGTGTCCACTAGACTGATGACGCCATAGTTCAAATGTTAAGGGTCACAGACAGCAAAACCAAAAACACATTTTTAGCATTACCTCTATGTGCGAACATCTCAGAATGATGGTGCCGGGGTATGTGGCATATCGTCGGCTCGACCGATGATGTCGTAAGTCAATGTCACAGGTCACTGTTACTATAGCGCATAATGAAGGTCGTTGGTAGTGCATAGTGACAGCATGACAACATAGCATCATATTTTGGCCTTTTCCTGAATATATTTTTTTTTCTCTACTTATGCAACCATGTTTTGGGTGATTATGTCTGGTAACATTGTCATTGTTCATGCATTCTTAGTACCTGTATTCAGTATACTGTAACAGCAAATATATAGCTTTACTACACATTCTAGCAGTACAAGAACTAGACTCGAGATGTTACGCGTGGTGGGGAATTGAACCACGCACAACGTGTTTTTCTTGGAATTCAAAACATATAGCGTGATGACCCGTGCGAAATTGAGGAATACTTTAACGCGCACATATTTCTGAGAATACTGTTCTCGCTAGATTCCTATCCACATGTGTATGCGCATGCATGTATCTGTGCCTCCATGTATTTATGTTTCTGCACCAATACGCTGTGCACTACAGTAGCGTTATATCACTAACATAATTGAACATTCAGCACTTAAAGCCACCAAACAGTAATGCGAATCAATGATCAAAATAAGATACAGCTCGAATACAGGTATCGAATGATCATGTAAGACGATACTGATGAAATTTACACCTGCGTGGATTGCCTACTTGTTTAATAGTCGTCAGTCTTTCAATCTGTAATTTTCGTATGAAAATATGACCTAAGGAAGCTGCTCCTCTTAAAGTCACTTGTAGACTCTACAAACAGAGAACAAAACTTACTTTCACGAACGATAATACGAAATGTACAATTCGCGTCATTTCCAGCTGAATCAATGAACTGATACGTCACATCCGTTGCTCCGGGGGGAAACGTCTCACCGGGAGAGTGACTCTTGTATGCCAGAAATGCCATTCCAGAATTATCTGTAGCGTTCGGCGTGGTAAAGTTAACTTCTATGCCTGGAGCCCCGATATGTACATTTACTCTTAGCACGTCAATGCATGTCACTATCATTGGCGGTTGTGTGTCAACTAAACAAAGGAAGAACAACATTAATGCTGCTGAATAACAGCTCGAATAACAGTAAGGACGCTGTCATTATCTCAGCATCATCAACGGTAATGACAATAGTCATTAAAGTAATGAGAAAATAGAACGCCAAATGGGAATGATCCTATCAATCGTTGTTTCAAAAATGTTAGATCATTACAATAGTAATGGTAGAATGGTTCGCTATGTTTTCTTCTTGATATGTTACGTTACAATTACTTACCGCAAGTCCCATTTTGTGTTTCGAATCCATTTGAACAAATGCATTCAAACCCTATAGCTGTGTCTACACAGATTGTTGAAATTGGATCACAGTCGTCCGTCATCATTTCACACTCATTTAGATCTGCGAGAAAAGTGGGGAGATAATTAAAGAATTTCTTACGTATACTATGATAAATATAATATTATTAGTAATAATGTATTAAGGGAACATATTTACCTTCCAATGTCCCTCCCACATTCCCGCGTAACCCAAATTAAAGAAATACAGTATCACTCGGTAGCATTACCCTCCAAAATAATTGTGAGGGAAATATCTAACAAGTAGACAAAGCCCACTTTTCCAAAGTTGCATATTCATTGCTGCCTTGGGATTTGCTCCACGTTTATGTTTGCAATTTGACAACATTCTTTTCACTGTTACGATATAAAACAGGTTTTCTATGTTGTTATTTAGTACTATTATGTTGATTTAACCAATTTGTTTCGAGCGGTGTAAATCCAGTAGATGTTCTTTAAGGAGTAAGTAAAAGGAAAGAGTAAACACACATTTCAAACACATGTAGTGGACTACTTGCATGAAGCCGTAACAGCACATATGCCCTCAACCTGGGAGACTTGTCCCAAAGGTGGGACATTTTTCAGCTTGTGGCAGGACATGAGGTCGTCTAAAGTTCTCTTCACAAAACTAAGTGTTAATGTTTACTTATTGCGATGATCTTATGCTATACAATTTAATAAGAAGATTGAAATCCGGTTGCCACAACTGCCATTTTTTACTTCAGCCTTTCATGGCCAGCCTATAGGCCTCTAAGGCCTAAGTTAAGTACTAATGTAATTTAGTACCAATGTAAGTCTTCTAAAGAAGAACTTAGTTGACACCAGCACGGACGGTATCGTCCAGCTGAAGACAGTTCAAGATCTGATTGAGCAACTGCACTGTGTCTTCCACTCGTCTCAACATGCGTTGGTAGGCAGTCATGTCCTTTTCAAGTATAATCCGGTTTATCTCTCTAGCAAGATTTGGAATTTCCGAAAAACTTCCCCCACGACTAAGTGATCCATCACTTTCCCGAGTGAAGTCCACCGCACGGTGGTATTTTGATTTTGGATTATAACAGAAATCAGTTCAGAATGAGTGCTGTACTGTACATATGGCAGTTAGGCGTACAGTACCTGTACTGTATAGTGTCTTCTGACACAGCCTGGTCTGCCTCATGCGAATGCGTTGCTGAACACGTGGGGAGCTACGATACCGCGATGCATCGACATAGACTTACTGTGTATCGCGATCTTTTCTGATACCCTGATTTCGAGTTTGATTTTTCTTACACCCCGCACACAACTGTCTGGCCGTTGTGTATCAAAAATGACACGATGAAATCAGCACATCAATCGTAGGTGATTGGGGGTACCGGTTTGTTTTTAAACAAGCTAATTTCTTTTCTAACATGCTAAATTTATTTTTGATAGACTGTTTTTCTTTCTAATACACTGATTGTTTTCTGATATAATGGAATTTTTTTCTGATGTGTTGAAATTATTTATGATACTCTACATTTTTCTGTATTTATGATACACTTGGCACTCCTTATAAGTGACTCACCGTCGTCTATTATCAGGATTGTCGTCGTAGAATCAAAGCTTGGATATAAAGGATTTTCGGCATACTGAATTGTTACTTCCAGGAGCTGTATATCCTCTATGATGTCATCGTCCACAATTGGAACCCTTACACCTACTTCTCTTTCGCCCAATGGAATTTCACCAATAATGACCTGTACACCTGGTACTATCGCCCTTCTCCTTACTGGGAAAGGAACTGTTGATTGGAAGAGTGAAGTGAAAACGAGTTTGATTCATGGCTTATATCTATGTAATCTTGTACGCTCATATCCCAAGCTTCACAATGCCGAGGTAAAAAAATGCATCTACTCCGATGTCAAGAAACTTAATTTTCACTTTTATAGGTTGTAGTTTGTCTCTCTCCACCCTCCCTCTCTCTCTCTTCACCCCCCTCTCTCTACACACTCTTAAAGCCTCCAAAGATTTGTCGATATTTATGATTTCCACCTCTATAGTATAATTTAATAACGGTAGGCCAATAATTAAAACTTCTGACATAAGAGGGAAAGAGCGATTTTCCTACCTTAAAAGTTTGTAAAATAATGCATAGGAGACTTCTGCATCCTTTTTAAGATTTCTCGGTTATTTGAAAAAAGACATTACTGAAAAAATTTACGTTTACTGAAAATAGTGACATTGGAATTTGAAAATAGTGTATTAATATAGTCCTATGGAATATATAAAAGATGAACACAATTCTGACACCCCAAGGCCAATTTCACTCAATACTTTGAGAAAAAAAAAAGACTTGCTTCCTTCTTGTCCTTCATCTCTTTGTGGCGCCACTTGCAACACTGAAAATAAAAAGTAAAACGTTTTGTTGCAAATAAAGGTAACTTGACGTTAATAATTAACAACGCCACCGACACCACCCATACGTTGTGATAAGTAGTTAAACATACATTCTTCTGTGAAAAATCAATTTTTGGACAATCAATTTAAGTGCTAAAACTTTCCAATCACCTATTGTGGACCTCGGTTTAAATTACAACCAATTAAAAGCAACGGGTACTACATTCCCTCCTCAATGGTAGTAATCGTGATTCAACATTTATTGCACAGATGTCTCACTTTTCACAAAGGGAACACTAACGTTAGCCTAAGTTTTATTTTGTGCTCTGTCTTGTAACAAAGCGTGAATTTAAAGTGGCATATATCAATTTCGCACTTTCGTTTCCTTTGTCAAATATAAAATATTGACTAAAAATAATTTTGCAACACCTGTGGGGAAAAATATATAATGCAACTTTTTTTACATGAGTATTAAATGTAGAAACGTTGGAATTTACAGCAGTTATTTTCATATTTATATACAAATGAGGATTATTGCAAGTCAATGTTTTGACAAATAATACACAATAAGATCAATCAGTTCAATAAGCAACAGTCAACAGACGCACCAAGCATGACACTCAATTATTCAGAATACTTATTAAACAGAATATCCAAAATAGCCAAACTGAAGTTAGTACTGCAACAATATTTTAGAAAAAAACTAAATGTGTTTGACATTTTCTTCTGTAACATAATCATTGAAATATGCAACCGACACTGTTCAGTGGCTTACCTGAAAAATCAGCTAAAGTTTAAACTAATGGTTACAAGTCGATTGGCAGAAAATTTATTGATAAAACTGCTTACCAAATGCAATTCCAGATTCGACATCTGAGACAATAGACGCTTCAACTGGAATCACAACGTGGCCTTCATTTTCGACGACGAAGATGTTCATTTCCAACAGGCTGACAGATACTTTGAAATAAAGTCGTAAATTTTTCTCAGATAAATTTTCTACGGAAAAATTTATCTGAGAATCTCATTACGTATTGAGCGTAGGATATATGCCAACAATACGTTAGATAAAAGAAAATAACTGAAATAACTAAATTCCAGAAGTTTACTAGTTTAATCATTATTCCCTTAGAAAAATTTCCTATTTGTCACGTAACCGTTCATTATCTTATGTCTTTGTTTGTATCTCATGTTGTATCTCAAATTCTACAGTAGATGTATGTATATGTATGCACAGTTACCAAACTATCTTCAGGGAGTGTGCTACTTGTGAGGCGGAGCAATATACAAAGAATACATGAGCGTTGTGTAGAGTGTATATGTATATATGACTAAACTGAGGTCGTTGGGAGAGTCGGAACTTTCTGTCATTGACTGCCTTAAACCAAAGCGTATCCTTGCCCGAGATCCAGGCTGAGAGGGTACAGTAACAAGGAAATGTCGAATAAATATGAAAAGCAAAGTAGACAATACAAACAGGACTTTGCAGCAACAAACCAGAAGAAAGAAAATCTAGGATGTTGGAGGAGGTATTGTTCCAACATATTTCTAGGTATGGTGGTTCCTAACAAAACGGAATCCTTTATAGCACGTCATGAGACTTCTCCAAAGTGTTTTTAAGACACAAAATCCAGTGTTGTGATTGCCACCACATGTATTGACTCCGTTACAGCACCAATATGAAATTACCGATTTCAGGATGGGAAAGCTCAAATTCTTTACTTCACAAACGCTTCATCTAGTTGAATTGACAGTAATTTACATCGGCAATATTCTCTGTCATATTTTGTTATCACCTCACACGTTACATAATATTCTCGAGGCAAAGATTAGATCGATGTATCATTAAACCATGAGCTACCCCGACAATCCATCGATTAAAATACATTACCTGAAATCGATCCTCGTATATTTACTATGGTTGGCCTTAAGTTACTGAGGACTGGCAATTGTGAAACGATATCAACCGTGAAGCTCTCGGGTCTTTCAATCATTTCATTGCCGTTAATCGTCATGGGCACAACTCCTGTTGTTGTGCACTGTGGAATCTGAAGTACATACACGCTTGCTGGTCCATAGTCATCCTCTGATGTTGTAATATCGTTTATTCGAATTTCTGAAATGTGAGCAAATAAAACGTATTTGCTGTTGCCACAGGCGCCTTTCAGTTTAGTAACATAGGGACTATTTCGTAAGCTACGGAAATCCTCTCTGTACAGCTTTGCGATTACTCTCTTTATGAAATTTGTTTAAACGTTCCCCTCGGGACTAAATAACCTCTTTCAAGTCGGTATCCCAGGGTAGTTTCTACCTTTCAATTATAATTCACTTCATCATTGTTTCTGGGAGAGTGATTAATTTCGCCAATTTCCTAATACTACAAGTAAACAAATTTAGTAAGATTGTCAGTAAAAACGTAAAGACAATATTCAGGAACAAAATACCATATGAATATCATGGAGTCACACTTGCACAAGATACTGTTCATACAGTTATTGTTGAAATTAGTGCACATTTAATTGCAAAATACGACAATAAAAATGGTACTAGTAAGACCATTGTCCTCCCTTATTTTGAATGTTCTATTAGTTTCGAAAAAATAATTTCCTTCTGTAAAATATGATTTCTGTAAAGCAAACTATTTACCAATTTACCTTTAAGGAAGAAGTAGTAATGCATTCAAATTCTTTACCAAGTTGTTTTTGAAAGAAATATAATGATTTCTTAATGCATCTTTACCCAACTGTATATTAAATGCAAGTTGCCTGGAAAGAGTGAAAGGCAGTTCCAAAAGTTGTTCTTCATTGACTAGAATGTAATCCACGTCGAAGGAAAATGACGCTGCGAGTGACAGAAGGATATAGAGATGAGAGTAGTCTCACTTGAGTAATATCTGAATGTCTAACATCTTACCTTGCATCTTAAAACTATAGCTCACACGAATGATACACAATTTACTTTTTTATTGGCTGGCATCAGGTACATCTAATACAACACATAATCAGCAGTAATTAAAGATATTCTTTGCCTTAGATCTGGAAGCTTAAGGCAACGTTAACTTAACTTACTATCACTTACATATTGCAAGCATAGTATATTTCTGTCTGCCAGTATCGTTTCTTGGGTGAAAACACAAACGCAACAGATTAACTTGGTAACATGTCTCCTAATGTACTTGCAAATTTAAGTAAAACTAGCAAATATTGAGGACATAGGTCATGCACACAGCTCATTTATATACATGCGAACTCACAAAAGGCAAGGACTTCATCTGCAGAAAATCTAAAATATGTTTGGGATAAGGTGATTTTACAAACAACTGTCATTTGCTTAACGACGTGATATCTGCTAAACTGGGTAGGTAGCTCATCGACCGTCTGTGACGTGTTCTTTTAAAGACAACGATCTTCCTTTCCCACAACACTTTGTAAATATTTGTGCTCTTGATTAACTACCAACAAAGCAAAGTTCATTCACAAAACAAAACATCACACTTGCATAACTTTGATTCGTTTTTAATTCCTTTGTAAGTAATTTCGTGAAACGGAAGTTTCAAAAGCAGTCACATTTTCTTTCTAACAAGTTTGTTATTGGAATTCACAGTAAAAGGAATGGAAATGATAGAAAAATGAAACAAAGACACTCGATCTAAACAGTGGGTGTGAGTCATGAAGTTGACAGTCTTGTAAACAGAAAATAATAGGCTTCTTAAAGAGTTAGTTACACCAGCGAGATTCGACCGATGGGTTGAAACACTTCCCGAATGAATTAGTTGTACAGATCAAACGTCAATAATACGATGGTACCCTTAAATGTTTTTAAAGATCTTGTAGTTGTCAAGTTGGAAAACGAGCAATGTCATATTCTTTTGTAAACATCGTGAACAAAAAAGCTGGACTACAAAATGTATCAACCCCGATTTAGCTTCATTTCTCCAGTTTCTCTGAGTTTCTTTCTTGATGTCTTGCATGATATTTTGTGTGACATATTCTTTAGTACTTATTTGTAATTTTATAGATAAAAATGTGTACGTTCATGTATCTGTCAACGGCGCAAGCCGGATTTTATTAATTGGTAGTAAGTAATCTTATCAGACAATGACTTAATGAACACCTTTTTGTATTCTACATATACATGGATGTAAAAATCAAGAGATAAGAAGCCAGTGTCACAGAACATGCAATATGCCATTTTGAACCTACCGTTACGGGTAACAGCTGATTTACGTTAAACCTTCATCAGAGAAATTGGTTTAGTTCATGATTTTTTTTTTTTATATTGTGTCAAATTAGTAGGAACTCAAAGCGTTTCACAAACTTGATGGAATTGCAAAGTGGCATCATAAGACTCTCTTGAAGGGTTGAAAGAGACATTGCAATATCTGTCCTGATCTATGTTAATCACGAAACATCAGTTGGTACATTACTTGATGCGTGGATGTAACTTTGAACAGATACTTGCTCAACACTCTTTTGTTTGTATCCATCGGAGTACAGCCCATGCACGTGGCAACCGACAAGTTAAATACAGCGTTTGCACTTCCTTTTACTAAATGTTTCCTTCATTTGCTCTTGAAATGAATCTTTTTGTTATTGCAGTGTCATAAACAAAGAGCAGATGCCTCCCGTTGATAGTTGAAACACCTCACCTGGAAGACACTCGCCCGGTAATTCGCTAATTTCAGTACAATTTAGGTGATTGCAATCTTGCAGACCTGTCAGTAAAAAGGTGAATACAGTAGTACATTTTGTGACAGAAATTTTGTCAGTTCTTCGAAAGCAATGTACATAATCATATCATATCTTACACATGCCATCTACTTCTTATGTTCCAGATGACATTTACAGATATTTTCATGTACACAATATGTAATAATTACAAGATAACATTTGAATTAACAATGGAAGGGGCCCCAATTGCAAAATTAACGAGAGGGCGATGTGCATATCTCATTGCCAACTTGCATTACTTTCAATATACCTCAAATAGGCCCTGTGCACCAGCACTTGCACTAGTTTGTTGCAACCACATGTCTCAGAGACCTAGAGAAGGAGTAGAATGCTTGCTGTTGTTAGTTCCGGACACTGATTTTAAATTAGCATCAAATATTAGTCAATAATAAAATGGTGGTTAGCAGAGGAGCCGAACATAAAATGGTAATTTTGATTTCTATTTTCAGGTAGCTAGCTTAAGTTTAGGTTGGTGAAACTACTTAGGCTCAAGTGACGATAAAATTAACGGCTCAACAGTATCTGTGCACATTACGCTACATAACACAATAATAACATTGGGTTATTCCATATAGGTTAAGCTTGTGTGGTTGGTGTTAGAGGCAGGATATAACAGCAACCCTGTATGGGGTATTTGCACATTAGTCTCCTATTTACCTGTGGGGGACTTGGTTCTGAAGAAATTATTGTTTGACTTAAAAATAACGTTCTCATAGTATGCAGGAAACCTCAAATACATAACACACAGGGGCCAGTTCTGCTAAAATTGTTTTGACGAAAGTTGAAATGTGGTGTCTATTGACCAAGATGCCCCTCTATTTTTTTTTTTACCATCAAATTTCGGCATTTTATTATAGGAGTGATACACTGTATCTTCACTATTGTGTTCTTAGGAATGGCACTTGCAATTTTTGCTTATAATGCTCAATAAGATCTCAAGATATCGTGAAAAATCCAAATTGCGACACAAAATTCGCTTTCTCAAAAATCCGCACTGATATGTTACTGGATGTGCCATTACCCTCATATTATGTTGAACAATGTCGCCCCACGTAAGTTCTCACAAAGCTTCAAATAAAGTGGCGTTAACAGTTCTCATGATACGCTTGAAATACAAAGTTTGACTTTTATCTCAAAAATCAGCAACTGTCACTTACTTTACTCTAAGGGTGATATACTTGAATATTTAATTCTCCGGTAAGTCCTTGCACAATTTTGCATTAAATGCTCTAATATCTTTCAAGATATACTGGAAATACTGATTTGGAGTAATTTTTTTTTTTGGGGGGGGGGGGAAGGGTGTCTAAAACATCAGCAAATTATACTCAATTTACCATACACACAATACATCCTCGACATTTTTACATCACGTATAACCTTATCAAGTTTACACTTCATCGCTAATACACTTTCAATGTTCAATGTATTTTGGGAAAAATACATAATTTGGACATGTGATGTGGACACTCATCGGCACGGACACGTTTTCATTTATATCAACCAAACGGACCCCGCTGTAGCTATGGTCACTCTACCATGGCGTACCCCTGGGGTGTCGATACACATCCACTCTAAGCGTTCTACGGTAAGCATTCTCCAATCGGTGTACGGTAGAATAGATAGCCAAGTGACTGCAATATTTAATCTCGGCCCCTATAGGGCGATGAGATAGTAATGAAAGTACATACCTATAGCCAAAAGTTTCACATTGTGGAAACACATACAGTAGTGCAGTAGGTAATATGAATACCGGTGTACCGGTATCTCTTATTAACATCTTGTTAAAACTGATTTGGATTAGATGCCAGAGAACCGTTCAATAGTGCGGATTAAAATAATATCCAGAATGTTAATAATATGAGCATATGTCAAAACCCAGAGAATTGAGTTCTCTACGTTCATCAAATTTACAGATTCAATATATGTGTTGCATACACGACAAGTACTAAAGGTATTTGGGGCTAAAATTCCCCATGACTTATTTCATACTTTCGTAGAAGCGATTATTTTGGCTACTTGTTTCTTGTTTCATCCTCACTTTGCATTGTGCTGTAATTATTACCTGTTCAAAGCAAATAGTCTTTCGATGGAATGGCAATAGGTAATGTCGAAGGTCTGGAAAGTTTTTCGTAAAACACTATGGGAAACGCTTGTTTTTAGGTATCTACTATTTCGGTCACTAGCACCAGAAGTCGTATAGAATACTCGAGAAAAAAACCATTTTTGGGGGTTGAGGATGGGAAGGAGTGGTAAAAGCTACGTCCTGATATGTACATAATGACTTCTTCAAGAGTGCTTTCAACACATGATGGGACTTCGAAATATGCAATGAAAACGTGCAATCAGTATTAAATAGCGCAGGGAAATCGACACATGCCAATGGAAATCGAAGCTTTTAGCTCTTAAATCGATAATTTTCGAAATAAAATCGATACCGCTTGTTTAAATCTACACATAACAATTTAAGTCGTGCTCTGTAGTCCTTAAACATAAATCAAAAGAAACCAATTTAAATCTACCTTTTTACCGTGTAATCGACACATACCGATACCTTATGAGTTAATTAGTCAAAAGTGTCGACTTTAGGAAATTCTGCTCTTTGAGAGTCATATTTTTCTGTAAGCATACTGGCGTTTGAAATGCGGGGGGGGGGGGGAGGTGTTACCCATACACCAGGGCCGAGGCCTCCCAGTCCCATACTCGGCCTCTCCACTTAGCTCATTTGCCCCCCCCCCCCCGCCCTATGGTCCTTTTTTTCTTGAAATTTGTGTTTCACGTGTGAAAGCAAATTTATGCAGATAGGGGAAAGTACAAACTATTTCACTCGGTGACTAGCTTAGAGTGCACTGTAAAAAAAGTATATATGCACAACATGTCTGTAACATTTTTAACAGTGTATACCTAGGAATAGTTGCTGAAACTAGGCCGAGGATCTCTCCGTACATCCTTTTCCAGGATATTACTGTGTATATGCACGGGGTGTATCTTTGCGAACAGTCAGCGGCGTAACGCCTATGGGCTGGGGCGGGGCAAACCCAGGGCCCCCGAACAAAAAGGGGGCCGCGCTGCACTGATGTACAGAATTCAGTTAGAAGAGTAGGTATTTACAAGGTTTTTTTTTATTTATTATTTTTTTCTTTTTTGAAGCCGCACTTTTTCGTTGGAAAAGAAACTATAAACGAGTCAATGGACATATTTTTCCGTGCGTGAATACATTCGTCATAAATCATATGCCCCTGCAACTGCAAATCTTTTCCTCACGACTGACGCAGGTGCCTGAGGTACACACTGGAACTTGATAAGCTACCCGGTGCATACAATAGTGTAATACTGCCTCTAATTTAAGTGACTTCGCTCCATAGAATTAGATCTTATCAATTCGCTCTCTTTTAGGGTTGCAATATGACATTAGCCAATAACTGGCCAAATTTGGCATATTTTGAACTTTGGCTGATGTTTTCCATAGCTATTGGCCAAATCGCCTAAAAATTGTAGGTGGATATATGTTTCTGGATCAGACAGTAAATCGAATTTGGTATATTTTCCACGGTTTTGTCGTTATTTTGCCGAGATCATTCTCCAAGTTGAAGCTAATCAAAACATACCTACGTTCAACTATTTCTCAAGATAGACTGGATTCGCAGGCTGTTCTTTTCCATCGAGATCGAGAGGCAAGGTCACTTGATATAGATAGACTAATCGTTATGTTTGCTGGCAAGAGGACCAGGCTCAGTAAATTCAAGCTCTAACCTTTCCGAGTTCTAGGAAAGTTGGATACCATTTGCCCATATGGCACAGGATTTACACCACGGGTGGAAATATCAGTGCTGGGTAATATACACCTTTATGTTAATTGGACGTTGATCATTTGTTCTTAGTGTTCTCTCAATCTTGTAATGTAATCTAGCTTTGCACATGTCAGAAAGCGCCCTTTAGTTCCACTGCCGTGAGTTCGAAGCCACTGGCTTCCAACTCACCTTGAAGGTTAAATACTTTATCAAGTCAGTGACTTATTACGTAACCGCTACCTCCCCGAAGAAGACAGATTTTTCAGCCACACACTAAAAAGTGGCACGATTTTGGCAAGTTATTGGATTAAGGATGCCAGCATAGTGTATGGTGGATCATTTGCACCTGATTATGTGGTTGAATTTTTCATTGGTGCAGAATTCGTCAAATACTTTCTTCCAGATGCCCAATCCTTAAAAAAAAAATCGTTTGAATTTGCTGTTCCCTCAGTGTGCGTCCTCCTTTCAAAATATCTCCTACCACGCGTTTGTATTGGGGCGAAGCGTTGCAGCAACAGTCACGTTGTACACAGTGCTAGTGCTTGTGCAGTGCAATTAGGACTAGACTGTATGCTGTGTAACGTTGTTGGTGTAGAGAAGTTTGTAACCCACGACCCACTTACGTAACACAAACTTGATCGATGTAACTTTGTGTGTTAGTTGTGTAGTTTGATGTTAAGGTTGAAAGTATAAAGTTAAATCCATAAAATATAAGTAATAAGGGATACAAATATAAAATCAGTATGTCTGAAAAGTCTGGTATTGAAATCTTATGTTAAATGGGGTGCAAGAACATGTATTTATTTGAAAAATTCACGGTAATGGTACAGTCCGAATTGGACTAATGATATTGTCAATAGGAGGAAGTTTGTCTGCGAGAAGGACACATTTAAAAACGAAAGAAGAGCGTGATATTTTGTTAAATTGCTTCTTACCCAACCAAATTTTTCGTTTGAAAGTGCAATTCAATGTAAAATCGCCGTTAGATTTTGTATCTGGACATATTTTACTTTAAATTTCACTTTTGTATGTTATCTTGTAAAAGAGAGGCCAGTCAGCCAGTAGAGAGAGGCATTGAATTTCTTTCGAATGATGCGGTTGCCTTGATTTTTTTCCCTAATTCAACGAAAACCGGAATGGCAGTGCGATGAAAGGGCACTTTTTGACATGAACATTTGTTGTTCCCACACTTCAGTATCACAGACAGACAAACCAAAAATATGGCTATAAACAAAGATTGCCCCCAAAATCTCATCCCATAAAGTCACCACGAAATGTTCCATGTACGGCTTAGATTGCACCAGAGAGCTTGTAGAACCCCAGAGCTTCCAGGACCCGAAGGCGGACCCTGGAACCACGCCTTTTGGACTTCGCGCTTCGCGCTCGTGATGTGCCCTTCTCCGCATCAGCCACGAGCCTTTCCTTCGCTGGACCCAGACGCCACCAGATTCATCGTTACGCCACTGCGAGCAGTGTGTCTCTTTACCAATTATGTGTGTGACGAGATTCCTGACCTAGTACAAGAAGCACAAGGCGACCGAAATACTTACATTAGCGTTAGCAAGTTTCCGCGAACTAAGAAGCCTAGGGATGGGCTAGGTAGCCTGTAGGTTCCTACACAGTATAAATTTCGATCGAGGGAGATATTTGAGAAAAAAAGATGAAAAAATCAGGATGAGTTGATAAATTTACTAGTAAGGTATGGGAAACTCATTGTTGGCAATCTGGAGAGCATTTTGTGAAAAAAAGAAACAATCTTCATAAAATACTTGGTGAGTTATGGTGGCTCCGTTTAGATGGTCCCTCTTTTCAAATCCCCCCCCCCCACTAAAAAATTCTTAAAAAGGCCCTGTTATACACGCCATGAAAAGGATCGACAATCTAGAGGGCATATTCACGCATATTTCCAAGTGCTTGGAGTTCGCTAGAAGGACATACTTGACAGTTTAAATAAACATCGACAAAATTTTGGACTGTAACGTAAAGAAATGCTAAGACCTTCCATCCAACTAAAATGTCTTGGTCTAGCTTCTCATCGGAGTATTTGCTTTTCAAAATACGAATATCAAGTTCCTTCTGCGGAATGAAACAGACATTACATTTATCATAACGACAAATGTTAACTGCTTTTCAACCACATTGATAGTCCCGTCGTCCCCAAAGTTTTTTTCTAATTCATTACTCTTTTGTATCAGGAACATTGGACACTGCGTCTTTTAGCCTTGTAATTTCGCTGACGAATTCAGCCTAGGGAAGACTGAAGACATAGTATTATTACTGTAGCTTGGTGAAAAAAAAAAAAAAAAAAAAACTTGGTAAAAACGGCAACCTTTAGATAATCATTCTTCCAAAAGTCACCTCTACGCTACATGCCAACCAACGTTCACATTTTTCTTAATTACTAGAAAATCGAGCTCCAAGTCCATGCTGTTCCTCATCTACCAGAGCTCCATCTAACAAAAAAATCTAGATTCGCCCCTAGAGTATCTCTACAACATACCTTCCGTCACACATTCGTCGCTCGAGTTCGAAATTTCAACCAAACATTTGCAGGGATAAACGTCCTCTGAGTTATGTACACAGCGACGATGTGGAGGGCATTCGATTGAATAACATGGACCTGAATGATATTGATAAAGATCAAAAGGTTAGTAATAGAACAGATTTATGTGGAACATACAAAACATACATGTTGTGACGTTAACAAAAAGGCTGGGACCCACCTTAAGAAAAGTAAGTATATCATATGTTTTCTCTGTACCCTCATTCTCATTCCATATGAATGTTCATGACACTTTGGAGGGAGATTTCACAGAGCGTTACCACGACTACATTTCCTCTATCAATAAGATAATCCAAACGAGATGAAATATTATGCAGAAAAATCAAATGCGTTCAAACATCTCACACATCCATATCCTTTTCGACCTGGATCAACGTGTCTTGAGAAAACGAGTACGAACCCAGTAGCCTGCTTATGATGAGCCTACTTGAAAGGAAGTCAAAGTTAATCCAGAGCGACCAACATACACATATTTCACACAAATACACGAAGGATAGGAAATCAACTCGTCGGTCACATGTTTGAAAGTATCGATAACAGCAATAACCTAAGATGCAGCAACTGTATATTCAAACTCGAACAACACTTTTTTTCTACAGCCAGTTAACACTTACTTTGCAAAATAGTTACGTGAAAGTAGCAGAGTAGTACATCACCAATTCCAAATTGGTGAACAGTGGCAATGCCGACATCAAAAGTGTACTGCAAGAACCCATCCTCCGGACTGAACTCAACATTCCGGGGTTCATCGTCTGGATAGTAAACTAAAATGTTATAAATTGTACTTTTCATAGGCCAGGTGACGGTGTAGTTCACAAAATTTTCAGAAACGAAGACCGTATCTGGTTGATCACACCTTCGGAAAGTACCTAGATTAAAAAGATGGGGTAATTTCGAATTTAACTTCACTTAGGCTGTAAAATGTACGCGAATGGGAAAAGTGCAAGTACTATAGTCATAATAACGACTACGTGTACCTAAGCAGCGAGTGTAACAAATAATTTATTGGAATCTAAGGTAACCAAGATATCGACGTCGCATCTTAACATGAAAAATTTTTCTTCGTTATTTGAAAAGACGACATTATAAATGTAGAATCAGACTTACAACCTCTCTTACCACGTGAGTTTATTCAACTTCAAGTAATGTCTTTAGAAATGAGAAGCGGACTTCCACGAAAGGTCATTGATATTACTCAAAATGATATATACAGTATTGTAGCAAAATTATAACCAAGCGCTTAAAATAATGTCATTTTAATTGTCAGAGTGCGATCTGGTTTTTTTTTTCTGAGTGTAACTCTTGGGATAAACTCGATTATAGTTATGATCTATATATTAAATAATATCCTTGAAATGTACCGGTGCCCTATAATGTCGTCAAAGAGGACTTAAGTTATTGCTCCGCTTACACGATACATTTGCGTCACTTGAGCCCTCACATCATGTAGAAACACCGGTACAAAGAAAATAGTCATAAATGTAGAAAGACTAGACATCATCAGGAAGTAACAGTTTCCATTTATATGAAACGAGTCGTTACGACATTGCCTTACATTCTGGTTATCGTTTGTTACCCTCGTCAGGCCTCATTTTTCTAGTCTACACATCATAGTATCAATTGTAAACTTCTACCTCGTGGCCCGTCGGGGTGCATTCCAATGAAATTTCTTCGTAAGCAAATTTGAAATGAGCACATGGTACTAACAGTAAATAAAATACATAAATTCGAAAGAATGCCGCAGGGTCAATCGATCAATGCAGAGCAAAGCAATGTAACCTAATTATTAAATATAGTTAGGTCACTAGGTCAGTTAATAAATACTTCAAAGTCCGAAAGAAGCTTAATGGTGGAAGGTTTTCAAGATTGCATAATTCTCCCACAACTAGTGTAACTATAGCTTTGAAAAACCCGATATTAGTCACTCTTAAGGCCTGTCCACACAGGATGCGTTGCGTTCCGTCACGATCGATGCGTAAGGAAAGTTGACGCATCCTTCCGGATGGGTCAAATTTTGGCAAAGTCCATGTGCGTTCAGAAACAGAGTTGTCGCACGCTAGCATGCGTCAACTTGATTTATTTCATGAAATGCATTTTTTAATGGGATATAAATGCAAAATGGTACTCTGTTTGAACTTAAAATCACAATCAAACATAAAATAAGTAGAATACCTCATTTTTTGTGGGCTTTTTTTGTCACAACATTGGGAATGTATACGTAGGTATATGGTTCTTTGGGTACCAAATACATTTGCGATATTATTGACTTCGGCACACGAGAAAATATAAATATACAATGCAGTGTATATAATCAGTGTCATACCTTCGGGGGCTTATTGGATCGAGCCCCTTGTCCCCAATCGTTGTGCTCCACGCGACTCCACAAGCGATCTAGGCCAAAATAACTTCACTCGAATGGGCTACTCAACTTGATAATCTGGCTGCAGAATATTTCCATTCTAAAAAAAACCACTGATGACGATTTGTTTCTGTTCCTAAAAATACGCTAATTTTTTAACACAAACTTTACTTCAAAAGGTAGCTGATGTGGCACCAGATTGCATGCAAGTTCAGCTAATGTTTCAAACTCCTTCAAAAGAGGGAGGGGACACCCCTCCACTAGGACACCCCCAGGCCGGCGATTGCGCATCATACTGCACGTCTCTACACTTCAATGAGAGGGTACGCCACTGACCGAAATCCATCGAGATAAACCCACTTTGAATAATTTTGTACAAATTCGGATAGATTGTGACAAACTGACTGTGTTTAGGAATAAAATCAAATCAAATTTTACATTTTTTTCACGAAATTGCATTGTCATTGGAAACTACACACTGCCTCTCAAAGTGACGCATCAAAATGAACGTAGTGTGAACGCATCCTGTACAGACAGGCATGCGTCTTGACATATCCGGAAGATTGCGAAAAAAAAAAACAAAAAACGTGTCATATCCGGAACGGAACGCAACGCATCCTGTGTGGACAGGCCTTAAGTGTTTTACCATGAAAACTGCGATAGCACTATCTAACCACCGCTTTAGGGTTGGCACGACTAGCGTGTCGGTGTTTTCAGTAGATGAAACTTTGGTGATATCCCTAAGGCTGATCAATTAAGGTGACATATTGTTTTTTAAAGTAAAGCATAACTAAGTGTTGTCCTAAGCCCAGATGTTACTAGTTTTCACGTGTCACAAAGGGGATTGTGGTCGAGTTACTTGGTCACCCTTTTTTGATGGTTGCTAGGGTCTTTGGTGTCCCCATTGGAAGATATAATCTTCCAATGTACAGAACCTTCCTTGTAGGATCATTGAACTATTGTATAATTTGGTGTTAATGAAGATAATAAAGATACTTTTTAGTTTAGTTTTTTTTTTTTCGTTTCATACTCTCTAATTTCTGTATCATGTAATTTGCACAAACAATTGACACAATAACGCAATCAGTTACGTTCGTATATCACCCCTTGTAAGTATATTTCCTGCTATGTAATAACCATGACATGTTGGTATCGTCATCATCGGATTCACTGATCTCCAAAACATGTGTACAAACTTTTGGAACGACATAACAATTTTATTCAAAGTTAATCTAAATCACTGGGTTTTGTTTTGTAAGGTTTCACATCGTATCTCGAGACAGGTGTAATTTCATGTGATACTGTGAAATCATGACAAAAAGTAGGTTACAGTTAGAAATACGAAAAAGGTAATTGTTCCATTTCTACATTTCTACATTTCTACAGACTCATAGCCATGCATGCAATCATGTCATTGAATTAGGGACTGTTGCGTATGAACACTAGTTCGTTGATTTATGTATCATTTCAGTAAGAAGTTGTATAAATTGATTGCATAATAAAACAGACAAATAACATAGAGTTACACAAAACATAACACTAAGATGAACGGTGATTAGAAAAAAAAATCTAAAAGGAACTCTAAATCTGGTCATCTTCCTTTTTATTGATTCTAGGTTTTAACGGTAATTTTCCGAATCTTCCAAGAAATTACACTGAGGATATGGTTTCGATGAGTTTATAACAAATATGCACCCAATATATATTCAGCTGATAGACTTATTCGACCTTTTCGTACAATTATCCTTTTGCAAGTCCAGCTGATGAAAGGTGAGAATCTCTAAACGTAACACAGTCAAGCAATAGCATTTCACAATGCTGCTATGCTTTTGTATTGGCTCTTTTGAAACTACTGTCAACTGTAACTCGTTACCTCCAGCTACAGTTTTTGGCTAATTAGGTAATGGTTCTTGTGGTAAGCAAAATTCTCAATTGATCCTGCTTTTGATTGCCAGAAAATTTGGAAGAGAGTAGCTCATGTTATACAGCATACAAAGCTGAGGGGTCTATTGTTTTAATTACACCTGTGGAATTGTTTTAAACAATCTGAGGGCGACAAACGCTTTATGAAGCAAGAAACGCTTCAAAGAGTATAGTGTTATCATTGATAACGACTGACCGATTATTTCTTTTATGCTTCGTGTACATCTCTGACCTGTGAAACGATCAGATTCAAGTCTGGTCAGAAAAGATGACGGCCGTTTGTAAGCCCCGAAGTCTTACCGTCTTTGGAATTTGGCCAGTATTTATAGGTGTTTTGTCTGTGTTCGACTTTGAAGGTCTTTTTTTCAAATTGATATTACAATTTCATTACACGTACAACCTTGGTATCGTGTGATAAGTCCATTTGGAGCATCTTAGTAACAAAATCATACTTGTACATTAAAGGTGCTTGTATGTGAATGTAGTCCTATCTACAAAGTAGGAGCACCCAAATTCAAATTTAATGAAACGTACATATTTCCCAGTGCCCAATTATGAATGTCCATTGTAGAACAACAGCTTGGCCTTCGACGACACTGTCGTTTCCTCATTCACTTTGTGTTCTTTCACTCATATTCTTTCACAGTAGATCTTATCCTAGAATACTCCGTAGTTAGAAGCAAATGTAGTTCAAAAATAAATTATGGCGTACTTACCATACAATCTACAAATGTACAACTCTTCATTAGCCAGACATTCTTCCGAATCACAAAATGAACACGGATCTGATTGGATGTACAACAATGGGGCAAAGAGTTTCATCAGCAGCACAATAATTAGGAAATTACAGTGAAGAAGAGAATACACAGACAGCTCAGAAGGGCTTACATTCGTTTCTTAATCACGTATCATAAGGCAGATATACTTAAACTAAATAAAATGGACAAAATGTAGGAAACACTTGCCTTCAGGTGAATTTCGGAACGAAACAGGGCTGGACTTTCAGCCATATGTTCATTCTCCTTAAATCTCACAGGACCACACTCTGTTGGGTAGCATAGTGGTTACATATCCAACCAGTAAGCTTACGGTAACCTCTTGCCCTTTTGTTCGAGTAAACTCATACAAATTCAGATACCAAACTTTCAAGTAAATTTCATGTGTTTCAGCTTCATTCATGTGTTTTTATCCCATGTGCGACGCAATTGAATTTACTTAACTGTCTGGAAAATTTGGTACTGTTAAATTTGATAGTTTATGTCCATTTTGACATTATAATACAATTTAAAGCTGGAATATGAGTTGTACTGTCACTCGCGTGGTCATCTATCTTTAGTCTAAGTCAGTGTTTCATGGTGTTTGTTTTTATTTCTGCTGTGGCTATTGCATACTCTAATAAATTTGACTTGCATTGACATTGATGAATTTCCAACTCATATTCCACCTGCAACATTCCTTCGTTATATTACAGGGGAATTCCAGTCAAGGAACATGTCTTGTGACTAATTGTAGCCATTTCAAACCATTTCGATTCATGTTTTGACATTTTAAAATGAACTTCTCATGGGCAACATGATATGTTGAAACTCCTTGACAACAGAGTTTCTAACAGTAAACAGTACCAAAGGGCCATTATGATGCAATTGACCGTGATCTCAGTGATCTCCAACATGGTTAACCTACATAATTAATTATTAGACACACTGTGTCTTCATTGTGGCTATCACATGATAAAACAAGTAATCGATAAAATAGAGATAAGACACTTCAGAAGAGGGATTTCTGATCAAAAGGCAACATTACGCAGCTTAGAGCGGTGCGAACAATACATTGACGAAAATGAAAACGTAATCTTTATTAAATACGAAGTAAACCTTTTCAGAGACATTTGAATAAACCATCTAATTAATGCCCATGTATGACAATCACGTTGATCGTCGTGGATAAAGTCAATTACACCATAACGGCTACGCCCTTCGTATACACGCGTAGTATTGGAAACTATGGTGGGCAGGAAGTTTGACTATATCATGTTGCCCAGGAGAATTTCATGTCAAAACGTCAAGAATATGAATGAATATGGTTTGAAATGGCTTAAGTAAGTCAGGAGACATGTTCCTTGACTGGAATTCCCCTTTAAACGAACGAGTTGTAAAATATGTTCTAAATAATCACTACACTGAACATGACTTTATTTCAACAGCCTGCACTTTAACATAAATATACCTAAGTTGCACTTCAACATATCGTCTTTACACAAGAAACATACCTTGCGATAGTTCGTCTTGCCTTGATTACAAATAACACGTACATACACACAGTATTTGCGATGATGTTCAAATATGTCATTCGGAATTTTTGAGTTAGGTATGCAGACAATTATTCGAGTATCAAGGTAAAACGAACCTGCTCACGTCATCCACAACCAGAGACACATTTACTTAAAAGAAAAAGCTTCTCCATGAATGTAAGATGATATATGAGAAAATGGCACCTGTACAGTTCATAAACGTAATAATAAACCGACAATGTAATATCTTTGAAAATGTAATAAAGTAACCATAAATGTAATACTCACCGTAAATGGAATATTTTGTAGCATGAAACAACTGGCTCTTTATGAATGTGTCAATATTTAAATGTGAATGTGATTATGATAAATAGAGGGGCTGGGGCCAAGTCATCTTATCTTGATAAAGGTATCAAGTATTTCACAAAATCAAGAGTTAGTCACTGAGAGAGTATGTGGCCAATCAAATTAGCCTTTCCGGTACAACCTGAGTGTATGTTAAACATCAATCATTTAAGAAGAATTGCTTAATAGTGGCAGTCACAATGTAAGGGAAAAACAATCGGGCATGGTGATAGTAGCAAATCAGTGGGGCCAGATTTAAGCATAGGTCTGTAGGTATTACTCTGAGGTATTTTTTGAAGCTTTCATGTACCTAAGAAATATATTAAGATAACTTTTAGTGATGGATGTTGGTGCATATAACCATACGTTGAGCCATTTAACATTTGTGAAATAAATATAGGGATATACTCCGAAGCAACGTTTTGTTTGAGAATACAAGGTGTTCCTGCCGGAAAATCTGTCTATACAGGACAGACCATCTCCTTGTTGCATCATTAATAGTACATGAAGCTCAGCAGAAAAAAAAAATCATACTCAAAAGGTAGCTTGCTGAAATGTTGATCAACCAACCCACTTCTGCGTTTTCTTTTTTAAACTAAATTACATTTGTAGTTGGCTCAGCTGTTTCATTGAAAAACAGTGTTGCACTTATAGAAGGTATTACATTTATGGTTACATTTGTGTGGATATAATACTGATGTGTTACACGGTCACCTTCAAACATCTTACACTTCAATGAATTAATTCTTGATTTATATAGTCATCTAACAATGGATGGTACAAGTGGTGTAGAGAACCTGATCGTCTTGGCCGTTTGTGAATTTTGTGTAAAGAAGAATCCACCATTTCAGTGACTATTTCAAGATAATGTATACGTATGGTCGAACCGGAATTTACACTTACGATCGTTGTCGATACAAAACGAATTCCCTACTATGCTTCTTCCAAGTGGAAACGTGTACGAGAACTTATTAAACGGAGCGTGAGAGCTATTGACCGATGGTTCGGCAATGGTACCGTTTGGTAGCAGAATCGTGAAGTTAGACACGTCTCTCGCAGATAGCCATGAGTAAGATGTCGGATTACCGCTCTCTCCAGAAAACAACCGAACGACGTCATCGCACTGAGAATTAATACCTGCAACATTCAATTGGGAACAAAACGTCCAATTAATTAATCCTTACAAGCTATGACAGCGCTTCCCTATATTTCTTCAGATAATTACGATAGACTGCATTTACGATGATAAAGTGGGTACAATGAATGCGTTGTCACTTCTGGTCAATGCATTTTCAACATCGCCTAATTACATTTCCAGAACAGATTCAGAACACACGAACTTTAATATAAACGTATTCTAAAGATCCCGAACAAGTATATAGAGTAGTCTAGTAATTTTCTATAAATACGTTGTCTTTCTTGCTGCACTTTTGTTTGATGAGCGATTTACCTCTTAATTTACTCTTTCACAAGTGGACGTTTCCACAACGCTCACCATGAAAGAGTAGCAATGAATCATTAATGCGAAGTTAAAAGTAAAAACATTGAAATTGCATGTCGAAACGTGTGAAAGGCTTTCAATCGAGACATTCGGACAATTTGGGAAAATAAATAGCTTCTAGGGGGTTAATTCTGTGATATCATTTCAAATCCTTACATAACGACAAAAAGTGAAAACTACAGTAACATAGTGATTGTCAGTTTTCATATAAATGAACAGTGTCCTCCGTTGAACAATTTAATGGGAAGTATGCTAGTGTCGAATATTCAGTTAGTCAAACAACTCAGGATCACAGCAAAGATGTGACCACCGCAATGAGTGATCAGTTTGTAGGTTACTTGAAAAATACTTCCTTCACCAAATACTTCAGTTCCCGATACCGACCAAGGAGCGACGACTTTAGTAGCTAGTATGTTGTGTATAGGTGCTTATAGTAAGAACGGCTAATTTTTAGTTTTTTGTGTGTTTTAATGTGTTTTATGCCAATTACATTGCTTTACAAAGTAGTTACTGTCATTTTGGTTCATGGAACGACTTATCTCGTTGCGACATACCTTGCGTGTACATTTAAAAATAAACATAAAATTTGAGATCAAACACAATCTTTTCCTTCTGGTTTATCAATATACAAGCAATATTTAACAATATTTAAGGTGAGATGGTTGTTGAATTTATAGGACGACCTACTGTTTTACGAACTTCCAAAATCACTTCCCTTCTTCATTGACAATTCATTGTCGTTGAAAATGTTAGTCAGAAGTGAGCTTGGAAAGATTCTTTTGCTGTTTAAAATTATTACTATTATCAACTTCTTAATATGTGATTCTATTGTTTTTAACTTGAAACAGTCTACACTTTACTTTGAACACTCCGCAAATAGATGTGAAAAGAAGAAATAAATTTATTCGTTGTAAATGTTTCACACTGCCTTTTACTGAAAAAAAAAAATCAACAACCAAAATAGTTTTGTCGTTTGGGCTTTGTGTATTGTTAAGAATATAGTATCACATAATGAGAACAGCCTGTAGTCTGACAAGCAGAATCATTCATGCATGAAGTCATTTAGCAACCGTTTCTGAATGACCTCTTGCGGCAAACAGGAATACCCCTCACCGCTAATCGCACTTGTGAAAACACCACCACGCCCTCATATTTTTTAAAGTGAGCTACAACAAAAAATCATCATAAAGAACAACAAACTGTTTGCATGAGAGATCCTGAAAATCAGATCTCCTGAGCAGTATGAAGGTGTGCATTGTGGTTCTGTTATAGCCTACCTATTTTTGCTTGAGGTGTAATTTCTGATTGTTGTAAAACAGAGGCAAAGTAATTAACGTGATTTTTTTTTTCTTTGGTATAAGCTTGTACTGCAATACAATGTGCAGTCTAGTGAAAGTTTCATCTTCCAAAGTCATGTTTAATTTTAAAGTTGTGGTCATGTAACACACGTTGGGTCTTCAGAAACTTTCAAGGTGTTTTAAACTCAGTGTTGAAGAACAAAATACTGGGTATGTTAACACTACTACATAAGTAAAGCCAAGCTTCCTTTATACATTGCAGTGCTTAAGTCTTTGCCACAATATTTTGATTTAAATCTTCACATTCTATACCAGTATCCTAGATAGGACATATTGTTGGGGCAACTTCGGATCAACGTTGGCAGCTGTCGGTAACCGTTGGCGAGCCATTGTGTTGGTTAACGAACATTGCACCAAAACCGGACCCATTTTATGCTAATGTAACACAACGAATCGTTGGCCAGTGTACACTTAATTAAAGTTAGGCCAACGTTACACACCAAATTAATGGGCAGATCCAACGTTGATTAAATGCATGACAGTCAACGTATGGGTAGTGTACTTTGCATCAATGAAGAGCCATCAATCATTGGGTAGTTCAACACTTTCCAACGCTGCGTCAACGTTACACAACCAACCGATACATTGGGCCAACGTTGAACCAACGTTTGGTCAAATTTGGACCGAGGTAATTTTCATCACATCTGCTAAGTTCAGGAGTTGGGGTTAAATGTAATAAATCAATAATTACATGTCAATTAAGAGACTGTACGGTTAGTCAATGGAATACATTTTTGATATATTACTCACTTGAAATGTAAGTAAGTTCTGTAGTTCCGTCGGTAAATAGTTACAGGAAATTTTTTTACAGGCAATTTTTTTAGTCATTCCAGTGTGACGTATAGCACGAGTAAATGCCCTAGAACACTTAAACACCAAGCATGACCACACTGAAAAGCTTATGTTCAAAATAATATGAACATGCCCTGAAGTTTCTTCATGCAGGTCTGGGAACCACATAGTGAAGTGGATCTAGAGGGACTGTAATACGTTAAAACTTAAGAGCACACATTTACATACTGCTGAGGAGAGAGGGGTGAATGTTGGAAACATACCTTTTACACAAACATAAAACACTGGCATATTGATGGAGGGACCTATTTTGTAGCATGTTGAAAAAGCGACAATTTGCCCAACGTTGATTCAACGCTGAATATTCAATTGAATATCATTGGCGAATCTAGCCTAAAGTCTCTCCCCTATGCTGGTGAGACGCCAAAGAGGAAGAGATCAGAGATCTGAAGATGTTTAATGCTCTGATATTTGGGGCAGAGCGTTGTACAGTTTGAGTGATAATAATAGCAATAAAGTCTCGAATATGCACGTTGTTGTAAGGCAATTGTATTGCAACACATTTGGGGGTAGTAATTTGTGCTGCTGTTCGAACATTATTACTTACAAGTTCTTCATCCAGTGCTAGACTAGACTTTTCTTCTAGGGTGGGGCGAGGGCCTATTTTATTCACATTCTCCACGTCTGAGCATTACCGCACCAAGAGGAAATGTTGCATGCTTTACGTTTAGTTACAAACATATGGCTTACACCTAAGCAGTGGCATAGGTAGGATATTTTTCAGTGGGAAACAAACTTTAAAACCTCATTTAAATTCTCAAGGTCAATTGAGAATTGATTTTGAAAGTTGATTTTGAAATTGGGGTGACATCTGTCGAGAGGGAGAGGGAGCATCAGCTCTTCTGTATGGTGATATGATGGGACCTTTCGTCGTCCTGCGGGAGGGCTCTAATCTTCTAATGTTTTTTGGATTACTTTTTGCCTATATAAGAGGGATTAGATATAGTTACATTTTTGGATTTGGACTAAGTCCTCAGGCATTCCAATTCTTTAAATGATTGTATTTTTTATCTTGCTTGGCGAAATAAAACAGATGAAGTAAATAAAGAGGGTCCACTACCTTCTGAGCAAGATTACTTAAACTGAGCGACATCATTTGTTGGCATAGAAGGTACAAAGCAATGTTTAAAACGAGACATCTTAGGTGATCTGAGCTGCCATATACCCAGCCTTGTAATAGGAATTTAGTCCATGTCATTTCTCAATAAATGAGGAAAACATGAACCTATGAAAAATGTTGATAATTCAGAATGCTGATATCTAGAATTATTTCACCCATTTAACCACGTTCTTAAAGTCGTTGCATGTGTCTCTTTTATTTAGAACGATAAAATTATTCAGATTCAGATTCTTCCACATTTATTTCAAATCTAAGGGAAAAGACAACAATAAGTATATATACAAAGTGATCAGATATGAGGAGTAACAACAAGAAGCACCGGATAGCTTATGAACGTTGGTGCCCCAAAATAAAACTAGAAAAAAAGAAAGTAATCAAAAGAAAACGAAAGATAAAAGAAAAATTAACTAACGATGACAAGAAGAACAAACAACAGGGAAACAAAATATAAGTCAGGTGTAGTTACTAAGAAGGTGATATGTCAAATGTTTTTGAACCTGTAAATAGTTTTGCTATCCGTGATATAAAAGGGGAGTGAATTTCAGAGTTTGGCAAGAACAAAACGGATCGTGAGTTGGGAGGATTTTAAGTCTGAAGTAAGGAACTACAAGTTGATTGCCAGCACGAATGGAATAAGAGCGGTTAGCACAACCTACTTGAAAGAAATTTTTGAAAATGGACCGCGCACTCTTATGTTACCAATTAAAAATGAATATACTTACGTAATAACGATGTACGTTATATATATTTAGAATATTGAGGCTGGAAAAAAGTGGAACAGTGTGATGCAGCTTATCTATGTATTACTGATATAACGGATACCTCGGTTTTGTAGAATAAAGAGTGGTTGAAGTCTGGTGGCTCATGTGCTACCCCAAACAACATTACAGTATTTAAAGCATTGAGAAATAATTGTATTATATAAAATGGTCAATGATTTCCCAGGGAGAATTTGACGTAAGCTGTTCAGAACATCCACCACCTTTCGAAAGTTCCTCACTAATATATAGTCATTTCAAATGAGATGCTTATCAAAAAAATTCCAAGAAAAGGAGTAACATTAAATAAAACGGTATTCACTCCACAAAGTTCGATACTCAAGATGTTAGGATTGAGCTGCCACAAAGGAGAACGAAAAATAATGCACTTATTTTTACTGACATTGAGGGATAGTTTGTTCGCACAGAAGCAATTATGAGTATTTTTGAAGTCATTTGATTTCAAATAAGGTGCTGACATCGTTACTGGAGTAAAATATATTTGTACCATCAGCATATGAAATTATATGGAACTTGTCGCTGGCTTTATAAAGGTCATTGACATAAACAATGAACAACAAGGGACTTAATATAAAGCCCTGCGGGACACTGCACTTTATAGGTTTGGAAACAGAGTTAGTATTATTAACAGAAGCAAAAGTAACCTTTAAACCAACGCAAGAAGGTTCCTTGTATTGCACAATAGTAAAGTTTGTCATGACTTTACTAGTAAAATATAGGACGGCATGCATGGTAGTGCGGCCAGGAAGAAACCCCAATTGATAGTCATATATTGCATTATGTTTACGCAAAAAAATTATGCATTCTGGAAAACATAAGTTTGTTCTTTTCTAATGTTTTCAGAAAGCTTGGGAGAATCTAGATATGCCTATAATTGTTCTCTGATTCTTTATCACCAGTTTTGCAAACTGGAACAACACACAACGTTGAAAGGATTACTTTAAATTTTCAAAAAATACCTTGCATGAGAGATTGCAAATATCGGTGATTGGAATGCAATTATGCAAATCGAGTGGCGAATATGTAGACGTCAGATCCAACAGCAGATGATTTAAGAAACAAAATGATTTTAAGAACCTCGTCGTTGGTTGTTGGACCAATGAATAATGACCTATCAACTGCCATACGCATGTACGTTCTATAGTGAAAGTGAACATTTGGAATAGTATGTTGAATGGCGGGCTCACCATTAGGGAAAAGGTCATTGAAAATATTTCAAACGTCAGGTGAATTACAAATATAGACTCCCTCGTGTTAAATCTTGTCAGGACTGTAGTTAGTTTGTTCATCATTTAGGAGATTATTCATTGAACATTACATACCCTTCATATCATAGCTACTTTCTTTAAACATATTCACATTGTAGGATTTCTTAGCAAGTCTAATCACACACGTAAGGCGATTTAAAAAAAAAAAAAAAACGTTTATAATCATTGGAGTTGTTTTGTGGTACGACTTCGTGGGTATTTTTTACACAAGTGTTGTTTTCGTTTAAAAGAATTTAGAAAGCCAGGTGTCATCCAGTTTGATCAAGATGATTACCTTTCTTAGAACGGGCAACATCATAAAAAGACAATGTTTCAGTGATTTCAAAAGATGTTATTGAAATGATCAAAGCCAATATTTCTGTAAGTTTAGTGAAGAACGTCTAACCATGATTCCTTATAAGCAGTGAAACGAAAATAATGTAGTGCAGCTGGTCTGACATTTTATAAACGTTGAAACAATGAAATTAATGTTCCTTCTCCAGCCAGGTTGGAGAAGGAAGTATCTAAGGGGGCCCTAATTAAGAAGACTCAGTGGAGTATCACTAGTCACGGAAAGAGCCAGTGTGTAGCTATAGGTGCATATCCTTGTCTACGAGACTAGGCTATACACAAAGCCAATAGGTAGGCTACGATTGGAATAAAGTAGTGACCGCACTTACACAGGTCGTCATTTTTCATGGCAATTTCACTATGATAATCTATCCTTACTTTCTGTGCTTCAGCTTTAACTTGCTATCCTTTTCCAAAAGCTCTGAATACTGGATCATTATCCTGAAATGCAGCAAATTATGATAAGTGAGTATCAGCACTTCATTGAGCATTTCATTCAACTTCATCACTTCATTTAACTTTCTCCAGAAATCTTTGCAGTATTTGGCAAAATTTGTCCGTGGAAAATAACCCGATGCTAAAAATATAAGTCAGTGCCCAGTATAAAAAAAAAATATTTGTAGACCTACGTACCCCATCCGCATTTCACTAATTCTGTCTCTGTGCAAGCAAAAAAAAAAAAATGAAGTGTTTCTGATCAAATAGTAAGATCCGGGATTGATAAGGACAACCATCGTCCAACAACGAATACAGATATTAACTGCAATTTTTATGACCGCCGCTTGAGGCCCATTTTTATCTCTGCTATGGTAATTAGTATCACTTTGCCGTAAATTTCTATAGCATATATTCCAATGGTAGAGGACATCATTTCACGGACGAGTTCGACACGTAACGTGTGACGCCGACACTACCGGTAGACTTCCTTTTCAACGAATTCTGCTGTCAATTCACTCCCTTTTGGTGCGGGCAAAATTGCCCCGGGACGAAAAGTGTGTTGGACGAATCAGTAGGACGTAAATATAATCAGGTAGGATAGTGACATATTTTCATGAGATGCTGGAGTGATGGACATAATCGTCAAACTTGGTATGTGACTTCCTGCGGGTATAAGTGTTCAAACTGGATGGGCTGCCAAAATTAGGTAGAACGTTCATGACCAATTAACATAGGTTTTCAATATTGTCGCCATTAAGCCATGTTAATGCATCTTGTATTAACCAAGGAAATAACATAAGTGACCTTGTAGAGGCAAAATCCTAAAGTCCAAGATTTCAGCGGACATTGTGAGAAAACGTCCTCTAATTCATAAAAATTTGGCAGAAAATTTGGCAGTCCTTTCAAAATGTATTTTATGTTAACTATGAAGCTACCAACATAAACTTGGTGCTTTTGTCCGGAGTGTCCACATTAATTTGCTAAACTTCCTTACTAAATGAGCCAACTTTCATAGAGAAAAAGCCAACAGCCGTTTTGGGATATGACTTTTCAAAGTTTGGCAATGGTAAATGATACCGAAATATTTTTGAAGAAGAAAATATATGCTTTAAGTAAGATCCTCCATTCGAACAAAATTCTCAAATGCCCTTAAAATAAATGAGGGAAAAGAAACAAAAGACTAACATAAGGCATATTAAAGGAGTACATTTCTTGACATAACAAATTTGCATAATTAGCGAATGTTGTAATGCGGCTGTCAGACACAAATATGCCTGTAAAAGTGTCAATGTTTATGGATTTTGGTAGAATTTGTGGCTTTATATATTCAATGATTAATGTACCCAATACTCCAAAATGTCATTTTCATTTCACACTGCCGTTAACAAGTCCAACATGGTCTTCCTGACTAAGACTATAGGGTTTCGTTCGGAATTGCTGAAAAGTCATAACGGACCATTTGTTAATGCACATTGTGACGCAGTTCTTCACCAAACAGATGTGGTCGGTGAATCAGTGTGGTGCTACCTTTTAACCACCACCCTTATGGATCCATCAAAGGGTTGTGAAACTGGTTTCGATCGAATTTCTGCTGGTCAGACCTCAAAATTTATGAAATCTTCATCTGAGACCTCATTCCCTCAACTTTTAAAAGTAGTTGTAGTTGACAAGTGTCGTTTGATGATCTCCTGTTACATACTGGCAGCGCCAGGCTAGAAAAAGTTTGAGGGGAAAGGGTAAATGAGTTGCACATGGAGGGACCGCCATTGTGGAGTGGGAATGTAGACGCATAATTTTCTTCCAAATATGCATCTATTGCAGAACCAAAAAATATGGGTCTTCTGGGAAAAGAAATAGGATTTTCTAACTACCACCTTTCAAATTCTAGAAAATGAGCACTTTCATCCACGGGCACAGAAATCCATAATTTAAACGCAGTTTCCAATTTATCTGAACATGTAGGAGACTAGCCCCCATTCCCCCTGTGGGGGAACCAGTGATGTAGCAGATGGCAAATTTAAGAATTTTTCATTGTCTACCACCAAGGAGGAGACCTCGCTGAGTGCCACCCAACCCCCGTAGTTATCCCCCCTGTTTACTTTTGGACACAGTACACATTAGTATACATTGTATAATCACCAGAAAAATGGCAATTAAGACAAGAACTTACTCATGTATCACATATTACACATATTTTACTGTCCTACTCTTTGTGGTCATTAGGCATAGATATATATAGATTTTCCCACAACGTTACATATGTTCGATTATTCAACGATAGCTTCATATGAATAACTGGTACGTAAGGATTATTGTTAATGAAGATGAAAACCACCTGCTGCTGGCATACTACAGACCGTGGGTTGATAGGATTTACGTCTGATTTCACTATACCTTCACTTAATGTATCATACATCTGGAAGACAGTTTAAACCCAACAGATAAGATCTGGGTAAGAGTGAGGGGAGAGGGACTTATTTTTTGTCTACTCCGGAAAATGTTTTCGATCTGAAATGGTATGGAACGTAAAGGTTATAACTAGCAAATGATCTTTAGGTCCTTCCTTAGAGTTTGACTTTGAGTAACTACGAACACTGTAGTCATAAGGAGTCTTATAAAGCTCCATTTTTCTTCTTCATTAGATATCTTACAAAAATGTAGAGAGGCGAGGGACAAAAACGTAAAGTTTTTCTCCAGCACATGACCCTAAATGTAGAGAAAATATCAGTTCCAGGCTCTTGCGACGCCCACAAGATAGTAGCTATGGTATCCCCCGACAAATTGATGTATCCATTACTCTACTTCGTGTCACACATGCAATCGTAGAAGGTAATAGAGCTATACCTTTCATCCAAACCTTTGCGGTGGCAAAATGCTGAATATACACTTTACCGTTGTCTGTTATTACGTGACAAAATAAAATTGTGCACAAAAGAGATGCCTGGGATTCTTTGCTTAGTGTGATTACTAGGAACAACTTTCATGACTTTCATGATACATTTAAGGCTAAAGATTGAAAACTCAACCTACAGTCAGCGTAACGTATGACTTGTCCTAGTTACAACTTCCCGGTTCATGTTTCGGTTCATTCTCTGTAACATGTAATGTCTCTTTTGCCAGAAGTGAAACAGAAACATTAACCTTTATTGAACATTTACGTATCGTGAAAAATACCAAACGAGATTGCAGAGCATACCCCCATGGCATTATTATTTGAGATATATTGCGAACTCTTAGTGAAGCTTAGACTTAAGATATCACGCTTGATTTCAACGTTTTAGTGACGTGCTTAGATCACGATATATGCATAGAAATTTATTTACTGCCCTGAACCTAGACTACTACCAAGAGAAATATCTACTCACCGGTGATCTGCTGTGAAATTAACGATACGAAGAAGAGCCAACTACAGCTGCGTAATTTTAAAACACTTATCGTATGTTTTAAATATCTCGTATTGGTTTGCTCCATTCTACCTACTAAGAAAATATCTTTTAAGTAAATTTTTCAACATATCTTGGGAAACATCCTCCACAGTAAGTCTTTTTAGACCGTGTAGTGTTGAGTTCAAAAACTTGGCATAACAACGTTTAACCAAAGAGGTGGCACGCTGACCTAACGCACTTTCTTTTTCAAACTTGTAATATACAGGTTGTAAATAGTTGCTACTTTCCGGTAGAACGCATTTGCATAAAGATAAGATGATAATAGACACAAACAATTGATGCAGTTATGCGTCACTTGCATAAGTAAATCCACGGTTACGAAGGTTGGCTATGCCTTCATTACGTTAGTCACGTTCCATAAATGGGAGAAAAAACCCTAACAAAAGGCTGAAAAATTGTAAGGTAAGCATTTTTCTGACATAGGTTGTCTTTTGGTGTAAAGAAACATTTCGTAAATGGGGCTTAAACTTGCCACAATTTGATACCTGTATTTTGTATGGTTCTTTGTGTACATAGATTATTGTATCGTCAGCAGCTAACTTTGGTTGATTGTTATTTTCTTCCCTCTTTCAATAAACGTTGAACCGACTGCTCGCTGTGTATCTATTGAATTGTAGACTGTAAACATCACGTCACTGTTTTTATTTACGTACGTAAAATCTCTTTGAAAGACCTCAGAGCTCATAAAAAGCAAAAACAGATAACAGAAGTAAGCTGATGAGTACAGTGCACTTTCTACCATGAGGTGAGACCAAGATTAAGCAAAAGTCGCTCAACACACGAGACATCATTGAATCCTAGGTAAGGAACAGATTGCTTTGGAAGTGAAGTCCTTCTTACTTTCATTCATACTTGACCAAACATTTAGAAGAGGAATCGCTCATGCCAAATAGAGTTGTCACACTAATCCCTGCTAACACATCAAATACGTAAGATGGAACAGAAACAGATGAAATGTATAAAATAGATCGTTTAGTAATCGGTGACAGATGTCCTCCAATTTTTTAATGCTTGTTTTCTCCTTAGGTACTGTCTCAGTTTTATTAACTGGGCCAATTTAATTGTTTCATATGTACACCAATCTATCCTGTTATCGGTTCTCGGCTCTTATAGGCCTACCGCACTACCGAGCGCAG
Source organism: Stichopus chloronotus (assembly GCA_021234535.1). Taxonomy (NCBI): domain Eukaryota; kingdom Metazoa; phylum Echinodermata; class Holothuroidea; order Aspidochirotida; family Stichopodidae; genus Stichopus; species Stichopus chloronotus. The sequence goes on along the minus strand of CM037840.1, from coordinate 15,120,622 downwards.
TCGATCTCAGTGAAATAAACATGAAGCAGAGCAACTCATAAAACGTTGCTCTAATTCCTGTGAAAAAAAAAGATCCTGCTGTTCATCTATTATATTATCAACTATACTGTGCAAACTTAAAAATACGAAGTGAACTTTTTATTGTATGTATTACGCTTCAGCGGATTTATACACCCTAAAACCTGTGTTTTCGTCACTTTCACAGGCAAATAGCCAAATACACGTATTGCATGTACGTGTACTATGGGGATCCGGGTTGTCACTGTTGGTTTTAATTGAACGGTTTTGTCAGTCCACTGAACTTATATAGAAGCTCTGAATTTTCTCTCAACTTACAGGGTTGGTGCAAGGACACAAAGTTTACAGATGTTAAGAGCGCGAGATTCTTTTGAAGATGGTAAGAGGGAATAAGCCCGTTTCTGCGCCCGGAGTGTGAAAATGCGAGTGTGTATCCTAAAGTGTGATTTTGAATTCCCTTCACATACTAAGGTTAAAGAAAATTGGTAATAGCTCATACATCGTCGTTAAAAAGATGTTGAGATCAAGGACAAATGCCAAGGATCAAATGTATCGACATACAATATGTTTTCTAACCCTTACATTTCATCCTGATAGTTCCTTGAGGCATTTTGCCTATCATTTGCCCCTCCATTAAGCAAACTTCAATGAATTTCAACACCATGAACCACTCAACATGACCGCTACTCAAACACATACAGTCCACTCAAAATCAACTGATCAACGCTGAACAAACACTCATTAAAGTCACCATCAACAACTTATTCAAGGAATTAACTCTCAAAGCGGCACAATAGTGTCATAAAACATTCTTACGAGAAATTATACTAAGCAACCATAGGATGTAAACGTCTTCTTGTTTTGCGTCGTACGTTCATGTGACTCGTAGGGTATATTTCCTGTCGTTATATACAAAACTTGTCATTATTCAAGTAAGTGACTTGGCCACCTACACACTGGCACATGGCCACTAAATAGTATGGTAGTATAGCATAGTATGCGATGTTTTTTTTAACCTTTTGTTAAGTTTTCATGAATTCGTTACATTCTGAAATAATAACCCTACATGAATGCAAATGAACATTGTTGCTACTGTTACTATTATTGTTAATTGTTGTTTTTTTCTTAACCTTCATGTTGGTTTGTATTTGACTCTAAACTCGGCGTCCTACCTTAACGGACTTTAGGAGATCGAGTATCCTTCTAAGGATGAGGGCAGTAGTACTGTCTAGGTGATTTTTTTTTCATTTCATGATTGAGGAGCATTTCTTCTAGATGTTGCTCTAGATTGTTTCCATTGATGTGGGCATGACTTTCTCTCCGATCTTCCACAGTCTCTGTATTTTGAGTCGCAGGTCCTGGTAATTGTCTATCTTTTCAGTTTTTTTTTTTTTTTTTTTATGTGCTATGTGTGAGTTACAGTCATTGGGTATTGGCTTGTGCAATCCCAGGTTTTTTACCACTTTTTATTTTGTCTATGATTACCAAGTTTGGTCTGCGAGCAATTGCTGTTATATCATAATTGTTAAAAGTACAATAATAATAATTTGTGTTATTAGTATTTTATCTTATTATTTTAAGCAAGTTATTCCGCTATGCTTGATAGTGACAACAAACGTTTGCATAGCACACTGATATCCATCATCTACGTTTGGTAAAAAATAAAAAAAGTAAAAAATAAGTTCACGAGAATTAGATAGCAGGTATCTCATTCCTTGCTATTAAACAGAAAAAAGGTTGAAATTTTGACCTAAAATACTCACAATATCAAAGCAGTGCAAAACCCAGCATCCACCATCTAAAAACTGCACAAACGTTTTCATTGCTTATGACTGTTGACCAGCATTATAGCTGTCTTTTGTTGGTATCCATTCAAGAAGTTTTAAATTATTAAAAAATGATGTCCGCCCAATACAACCTAACATCTATTAATGAAAATATGAATTTGAATGAAGATGCTGCTATCTTGAACGCATAAAGGATAAAAAGAACTTCCAAATAGCCAGTGTCTTTATGAACACCAGAAACCTGGTTACGCGTGACAGCCAATGGTTTATGTACACTAGTGTTTCTGTTTGATGCAAATATATAAACCATAAAAAATCGCAAAAGTGGGTATTGGATAAAGACCTGTTCGTTTCGAACTATATGCTCCAGCTTATGGATTTTTTTTTTTCGATTTTATATATCAATCTGGTGGATTTAATGGAAACACCCTTTGTCTGAGGTTTTGCCTTTTGGCTGGGCCACTACTTCAATCCCGTAAAAAAGGACATCTGTAAATTTTCAGAATAAAAATTTATTTCCTATTGCTACATCTATACCATAAAAACACTTGTCATGCTCTACAATATTAAATCCGATGATTATACACTCCGGATATGGAAAGGAAAAAAAAAAGATTTCGTAATAAAATCAGTGTCATAAAGCTCACGAGGTGCCTGCTAGTAACAGTACACCTCATTCACCAAATATGACTAAATGAACAAACGTGGCGCCATTGCAGTCTAGAAAACGTCAGTATTCTATTGGATGAGTTGTTTAATAGTTCAAAAGTTACTATGCCAATATGTGAGAAAGTCAATATAACAACATTAACCAGTCTGTGGGACATACATGTGCGGTTACTCTTTCTTTCCCCCGCGGTTACCGGTTCTTCAGCACCAAACGCCACTACTGTCACGGTTTCATGTTACTGCTGTTGACAATTTGTCCTATTTTTTTTTTTTTTTTGTCTTTTTTGCTACTGTCACTGATCTTACGGTGATGCTAAACGAAATACTCGACATAACTGGAAATTGGTTTGCATTCCTCTCCTTTCAGACCCTACAGGTTTTTCGTCTCTAACAATAGTCCACTTTGTCGTCAACAGGCTTTCTTTTTCTCAAGCTTGAGTAATTCCACTATATGCAGTGGTCAAACTGGCCATACCCATGAATGTAATGCTTGTACTCGGTTACAAGCAGAGGTCGTTTGCGTTTCCACGTCTGTGGTATATCAATTGATCTGAGGTGGTAGAACTTTCACCGGACGTTGTTTTGAATGGACGTTGTTTTGAATGGAAAAATGGAAGAATTCTCTGTTTGTAATAAAAGCATGATGTTGACCTACAAGACTCTCATACCGACAATGATATTATTGTTTCCTTGCATGTTTTTGCTGTATCGTCAACAGCGTGAGGAAAACTTCGTTGGCAACAGAAGGTATAAGGCTGGTGAATCTTCAAAATGGTCAACCAATGATAATCAGTCAAATTTCAGTGAAAACTTTACGAAAGGTACGTCTGATCAGTCTTTTGATAATATTACGTATTGGTGCTTTGCAGGTTTCTCTCGGATATTTGTTGCTGACAGCTACTCATCATTTAAAACATACTTCACTATCACTTCCTAGAAAGACATCATGTGAGTTAACACTCAACTCAACACACATAATACACATTGTACGTCGAACTGCAATGCTTTTGTTTATTGTACCGCTTTTCCTATTTCTCCAAAGAGTCACACAGTCACCGAGTGAGCATTTTTTTTTTCAGTGAAATGTCATTTAATGGTTTTGTCTGTTTTTATTTTACTGTCTGTCATGCCCCAAAATATTTATAGAATGAATGTTAATATATGAGGGAATTGTCTCAAGATCAATCTCATCACAATTAATTAGACAAAGGTTGAGAATGTCTTGTGGGCTTTGTTTTGTATTTAGACTGGAAATGATAAATAGAAATCAAATAAATAATTAAATATATAATTAAAAAAATAAATAATACTCAAATGAAAATTTCAGACCTTTGCACTGCGCTAGATGAATGGTTTCAATCTCTACACCCGTTTAAAAAGTAAAGTTACAGAGGACCCAGTTAGGGTCACATCTTTAAGGGGGTGTGAAGAGAAAAAAAATCTGAATGGTTGGGTGTTTTTTTTCAAACTACGTGGGGAACCCACCCCGATAGTTTCTAACACTAGGACTATCTTCTCATGTGAAGTGAAGAATCAAAAGGGGTGCAGTCTTCACAAAAAGAGAATTACCAGGCGAAAAAAAAAACAAACAAATTACTAAGAGGAGCGCCAACATTAGTTGGCTCGGAGCGTGTTGCAAAAGTTTGGTTTTTCAGATGGCAGGAAACGGCACTTCTCGGGGTGTACTTGGGCTGGATATGCCCATCCCTATAGATAGGAACTTATGACTGCATTTTTGCAATTAACGATAAAAACCTTCTATGGAAAAATGGTAATAATTGTGATTAATCTTATCCAGAATATTTATGCTATTGGCATTTCCAGAAAAGGTTTGTTAAGCATCATTACTTTCTAATCATGTCAATTTTTCAGAAATTTTCAACTACCACGTAACCTTGGATAAAATCTGGTGCAATATTTTGTATTTTTTGCCATCAATTTTCCAGAAAAATTTCAGTCCCAGTACAATTTAAGCATGTTTTACTCTCTGGTGATTAGTTTCTTATTACTCTGTTAAAACCGTCGTTGCTCGTACAGTAAAGTACAAAGGTAAGTATTGTGTCTCTAACTAAATAAATACGTAAATAATATTCAGCCGGATGAGAAAATAATGTTGGGTAATAAAGTACGTTGAAAGTTGTAAAAAACATTAGAAGAGTGACAGTTGGCTTGGGATAGGGTCGCAAAGGAGAAAAAATTAGATAACCTTAGATGCAATTTAGTGCAATATCTGCCGTCTTTGGCATTCATTAAATTGCTAGACAGAGATATCAAAAACTGTAACTGCAATTTCACATTTTCCGACAATCGTGGCCATAGCTGAAATATGAAAAATGCCAACTAAGTTTAACAGTTATTGGGAAATTTTTCAATTACCAGGTAACATTAAATACAATCTGGGGCAATATTTGGCATCTCTGTATGTCCTCAACTGTGTTACTACAACATGAACAAGAGGGCAATCCACGGAGTTGCATACAGTATCTCATCGCCAACATACATTGACTTAAATACTGCGCATGCACATAGGGATTTGCAAATAGTTTACTGCAACTACATCACACAGAGACGTACAGTAGTTCGGGGAACATTCTTCAAGCATAAACTGGTGGTAAGCATCTCAATACTGATATCTACTGTAAGGTAGCAAACTTAAGGTTATAGCCTGGTGCTACTAGGATCAAATAACGATAACTAATGACTCAAAAGTATCTGTGCATATTACGCTACATAACACAATTATAACATTGGGTTATTCCATATAGGTTAATTAGGCTAAGTGGTTACAGTTAGGGACAGGATATAAGAGCATCCCTCTATGGGTATTTGCACATAAGTCTCCTATTTACCTGTGCAGGGCCTGGTTCTGCTAAAATTATTGTTTGACTTACAAAAATGTTCTCATAGAAGACATTATCCACAGGGGCCAGTTCTGCTAAAAATGTTTTGGCTAAAGTTAAAAAGGTGGTGTATAGTATTGACCCAGATGCTGGCTCAAAGTTTGTTACCAAACATACAGTTTTACCAGTTTACTATCAGAGTAATATACTGTATCTTCATCATTGTGTTCATAGGAAGAACCGTGCAAAATTTTGTGTATAATGCCTAATTAGCTCTCAAGATATGGAGGAAATACAAATTTTGGGGCAAAATTGGCTTTTTTTTCTAAAATAATCAGCAAATTTCACTCTTTTTAACACAAAAGTGATATTCCTTGAATATTACATTCTCAAGTAAGTCCTTGCAAAATTTTGCATTAAATGCTCAACCACATCTCAAGATATGCTGGAAATACCAATTTTGGGACAAAATTGGCTTTTTTCCTAAAAAATCAGCAAAATTCACTGAATTTATCATTACAGTGATATTATATTGAACAATGTGTTCTCATGTAAATCCTCACAAAGCTTTAAGATAATAGGTCTCATAGTTATCAAGATATGCTGGAAATACCAATTTTGGGGCAAAATTGGCTTTTTTTCTAAAAAATCAGCAACATTTATTGGATTTATCATTACAGTAATATTATGTTGAATAATGTGTTCTCAGGTAAATACTTACAAAAATTTAAGTTCATTGGTCAAATAGTTCTCAAAATTTGCTGGAAATACCAATTTTGGGGCAAAATTGGCTTTTTTCTAAAAAATCAGCAGAATTCACTAGATTTATTATTACAGTAAAATTATATTGAACAATGTGTTCTCAGGTGAATCCTTACAAAGCTTTAAGATAACAGGTCTCATAGTTATCAAGATATGTTGGAAATACAAATTTTGGGGCAAAATTGGCTTTTTATCTAAAAAATCAGCAAAATTCAGTGGATTTATCATTACAGTAATATTATGTTGAATATTGTGTTCTCAGGTAAGTACTTACAAAAATTTAACTTAATTGGTGTAATAGTTCTCAAGATATGCAGGAAATACAAATTTGGGGGCAAAATTGGCTTTTTTTTTCAAAAATCAGCAAATTTCATTCTCTTTACTACAAAAGTGATCTACCTTGAATATTTCATTCTCATGTAAATTTTGGCAAAATTTTTGCATTAAATACTCAAATACTTCTTAAGATATGCTGGAAATACCAATTTTGGGGCAAAATTGGCTTTTTTTTTCTAAACAATCAGCAAATTTGACTCGATTTACCATACAGCTATTACATCTCGCACATATTGGCGTCATGCACACCCTACCAAGTTTCAACTTAATTGCTCATACACTTTTTAAACTATTCAGGAAAAACCACAATTTTGACAGGTCCGGACGCACACACACACCCGCATACACGCACACACGCACGGACATTGGCACGGACACGTTTTCATTTATACCACCCAACAGGACCCCCCTGTACCCATGGCCACTCTACCATGGGGTACCCCCGGGGTGTCGCTACTCACCCACTCCAAGAGTTTCCATGGCAACCATTCTCCCATGGGTGCACAGTACAATATATAGCTCCACTAGCCAAGTGACTACAACATCTCATCTAGCCCCTATAGGGCGATGAGATCAAAATTCAACTGGTATTTCAGATCTTCCGATTGCCATCACTCCCACACTTTCACATTGTGGTGCAAATAGTAGGCATGCATCTTTCTATGTCATACAATGTGCTAGATTGAGATATGGAAAATTTCAACTGGTATTTCACATTTTCCTACTATCAGCGCTGTTACACTTTGATATGAGAAATTCCAACTGGTATTTTAAAATTATTGAGGCATCTTTCAATTACCAGGTAACCCTGAGACACAATACGGTCAATGGTAGGCACTTTTTTTAAATCACAAAATGTGCTGAACTGAAAAATGACAACTTCCAAATGGTATTGCAGATTCCAGACTATCGTTGCTCTGACAGTTTTTTTTTTTTTTGAGGGTTTTTAAGAGGGGGTGACGGTAGAACGGTCCTGGCTACAGACGATAAAGATTTTCTCCTCATATCGTTTTCTATTTCTAGATACGTGTCAACTGGACAAGACGTTCAGACCCCGAGGAAGTATGCCCTATATATTGTTATTCAGCCCCCCTGGTTCCGGTAACACGTGGGTCAGAATTTTATTGGAGAGGTCGTCTGGTATTTACTCGGGAAGTATTTACAAGGACGTCGGCACTGGAAACGATTGTATGTCCTTATCGAACGTTCATATGCCATTTTTCTTTTCATTTCTTTTACAAAATGAGTAACAGGCAAGCTTTGTAGCTAAGAGCGGCATTTCTTCCTATTATTTCTGTAAGTGACGGGGTCTAGAGCTTCGTTCCCTTAGTTTTGGTTCACATATAACTGACTTTTCAGTAAAGTTAATCGACAGGTCTGATGTATTTAGTTTAGGCTGATTTCTTTCACTCAAACTTGCTATCTTTATATTCAAAGTCATTCGAATTTTATTGTTTCATATTAGGTTCATGGTTTCCATTTTTTCTTTTATCATTAAAAGTATCCGAAAAACTTTTATCCTCTCTTGATGGACTTTTAAACTTGATGCATATTCACTCAGGACTCGAAATTGGAAAACTTCCTTAGTTTGGACTTAACTTTATTGGAACACATAAATGCTAGATACATTAGCATCTGAAATTGAGGAAACCTATAGCAGGGACTGAGTAGGTCCACAGTGTGAATTACACAAGAATCTCTACGAAAGTTTGTCTTAATTAGTAGTTTTAATGAAAAGGTATTCTGTGAGTTTCGTAGGAGGCTAGGTAGTTGTCACATACAGACTGCTTAAAGATTATCAGTGTTTACCATAGTTTTGCAGGTAAATATTGGTGAGTTTTTACATTCCATGTTGAGACCTGGGAATAGGCATAACGCACGTACTCATGAATATTAACTGTTTGATGTCAGCAAAAGACAACTTAAAAGAAACTTTTCTTTGCCTGGGACATTTTTGAACTAAATTTGCCACGGATCTCTTGCGGAGATCTGCTCACACCTGATACGGCAGGAGACATAAAAAATGTATACCACAACTACTATATCTAACTAATCGTGCCATGTCTATGAATTATGCATGACAATTCTTGTTTATCTTAAAATCGGTGTGTTATTTTACTTCAAAATGCCTGGTATGATTGCTAGTGATTATTTCTCTTGGGCGACATAATTTCGGTGATCATCTGGATCATTCTTTCAATAGCAATGGGCTTTTATTGAACAGTATGGCGTAGTGTCGCAAGAGTATACTTACATATTTCTATGCAAGTGTGTTGGCGATCATACCATAGAGTAAAATGTACACGCAATGAACAGAAAATGAATTGTGAATGTGCTCGAACGTAAACTTTACATGTGCTCAACAGCAGAAAACCGACAAGAAGTACGTTTTATGTTTGCAATTTACTAACTACTTCTACGTTATTCCCATTTGAACAGCTACGTCGATATTCCGAGCCAGCGATGTATGTTCGGGAACGACAATTGTAGTGAAGACCCATCTGGTATCTGACGAAAGAGTTCAGAAATGCAAAGTACAAGGGGCAATTTTTCTTATTAGGAATCCTTACAGTGCCATATTGGCAGAGTTTAATCGCAGGATGAGTAACAAAACAAGCATAGCGGACGCATCGAACTTTCTGGAAGGCAATGGTAAGTTTTACTTGTGTATGCATATACATTACGTACAGGAGATTGGAAAGTTGATTGCTGTTTTGTGCCTTTCAAACCTCCTTTCTCTGTGCTTCCTTGTCTGCATCTCGGATCAATAATTAACTTTTACGTCCGTCATCACCATCATCATTACCATCATCATCATTGCCATCATCGTTTTCATTTCATCGGTTTCATTTTCTTCATTATTTCTTTACAAGGAAATTTAAATTGCGTCTTAGCCACAAAGCAATGTGCAACCCGGGAAAAAAAATGAGGTTAACTTTCATTTCGATTGTAAATGCCACATACAAATGTTTGTCGAACAATTGGAGTTTCCAAGTTTCAAAGTCCGTGAAACATTGAAACTAACTATACTATGTGAATCGAAGAATACTTGTGTCTGTCCAAAACTTAGACGTTCAAAGGCATAACTTTTTAATCATTCTCCTTTAAATATTAGCATTCCATGTAGCAATTGCATATCATTTGCATACCTTTAATATAATTTTCACTTTTATTTTTCACTTTTTCAGCATGGAAAAAATTCGTTTCCTCGTCCACCCGTCGGTGGATAAACTCCATTCAAGACGGACTCCAAAATATGTCTAACGTTTTGATAGTTTATTACGAAATGTTAGTCCAAAATACCGAACAAGAACTTACAAGGATGCTAAATTTCTTGAAGGTAACGCTGGAGAAGAGAAGGATACAATGTGTCTTGCAAGAAAACAACGACAGCTTTAAACGAAAGCACAAAGATCTGGGCTTTAATCCCTTCACAGCGGATATGAACAAAACAATCGACCAAAATATTGCGGCATTGCGAAAAACTATGGAATCCAATTTTAGTTTCGATTTACCAAATTACGAATCAGAGATGGCTAGTTGATGACACGACTAACAGTTAAAGACTGTATACCAAATTCGGTTACGGCTGAGTTTCACAGTGCCGTTTTCACCGGTTTCCCCAGATCCAATGACTTGTAAGTAATTACATAGAGCTGGTCATACAAAAATCGTGTGGGAGATAATGGGATACGGGAACCGCGGCAGGTCCCGAAGAATTCACTAGCTGACTAGAACGACTTACTCACTGCTCCAGCAGAATTTTTACTATTCTCTATAGACAAAGAAATTAAGATGAAATCCAAATTTTTACTTAAATGTATTCAACATTTGTCTTTTGTTTAGTACCCTAAAATTTTGTGTATGAAAGATAAACGTATGCAACTTTCAACAAATACGACAGTATTCCATTGACTAGGTGTATGAACAAAAGTATTATTCATTCCGAGTTGTGTATTCATTGAAAATATAGTCTGTTTTATTTTGACTCAATCAAAAACATTTCTACATTGATACCTCATAACATCAAAGGCGGTATGGGGTATGGTCAGATCTCAAACTTGTCAGCTGTTCTGTTCCCTCCAGTGTCCTGATGTTGATTCTGCTCACAATGCAGGTATAATGAATTAGCAACATCTTCCACCGAGTAGAAACCTCGTCAAATAACTGTGTTAGACGTTAAGGTCGCAATGTGCCTTATTTTCTCACTGAGGCGATAATATGTATTCAAGCAGCGAATGAACAAATAAAAGACTTAAAGGGACATTTATGATGCAAGTTGAAGGAGTATCGGTCTAAATAAATCTTAGGCCACTTATTGAATGTCACAAATAAAAGAGTGTTGCCTTGTGCATAATTGGATTTGTACTGATGCTAACATTTAGGACTAGAATTTTCACTTTTGTTATCCAAAGTGTTCAAGCAGGAACAATGCACTGAAAGGAAGATTTTATAGCAGTTTTCAATAATTTGCTGATTTGCATATATTTGCATTCGTAATAAGCTCTAAATAAGTAATTTATTAATATGTTCTGGATCTCCACATTTTACACTGTCCGTTAGTATACAGGTTTCCTACAACATATTTTGTTACAATTCATTACATCATATAGAGTTAAGGTCCCACGGTTACTAACAATGTAAAATGTTACATACATATTAGTACTGTTGGTCATGAAAAGCTGATTTTCAAATGACATGGATCGGGATTACCCACTGGGATTAGGGGAGTGAGAAGGGGGTGTATGTTTGTGTATGTGTACATGTAAAGAACCGAAACTGTGTCACGATCTCCTCCTAGACGGTAAGTTTAAGTAACAGCAAACTTGGTGAATAGGTGCCAGGAGATTAGGTGTAGTATCAGCTTGAGCGATGGCGTCATAGTTTAAAGGTCACAGGTTACATAAACAGAAAACCATTTTAGCATTATTTCAATGTGTGTATATCTTAGAGTTATAAAACTACCTTATGTGAAAAAATAAACAATACGAGAACTTTTCTCTAAATATTGATGACGTCAACATGTGAAAAATCACGTTATTAAAAGTCAATTGCCAGATTCTTTAAAAAGTGTGTCACAACCTCCTAGGACGATAGTCAAGTCAATTATACAACATACGTGGGCACTATAGCCACCAAGCCGCCGGACTGATATGACGTCAAGGGTCACAGGTCATGAAAAGCAAAAAAAAAAAAGAACAGGAATTTCTCAATAAGTGAATGTCCTAAGAGTGTAACTACCATACATAGTCAATACAGGAAACAAGAATATTTAAAGTATTGATGGCGTCACGAAGTCAAAGATCACGTGGTTAAAGATCAAAACAGCAAAAATGCATGGAAAAGTGTGTCACTATCATCTTTAGACAATAAGTTGGAAGAACTTCAAACTCGGTAAGTGGGTGCCTGGGTGTGAGATGTAGGGTCCACCCAAATGATGACGTCACAGGTCAAGGGCCAAGAGCATGATTTACGCATAATATACTTTCAGGTTGTGGTAGAACAATCATCCAAACTGAGACGGCTGACAAGTTTAAAACACCGTGAACTGTGGTACGCTTTATGCAATTATCGAAAAACATCAATCCACATTAGAATTCCCTTGCAACATATTGGGAACAGGTTTCCTTTTGATAACATTCTAATTGTGAAATGTACAATTATGCACACACTGTAAAAAATAATTGTTAAATAGCAGCTTTATGCACTTGTTGAAATACATGTGTTTCAACTGTTGCCATTATACAGTTCTTTCATAATAAAAATACAACAAAGTTCTCACTCCTTCAACGAAACTTGACAGTTAAAATTGACAGTTTCTCGTGACATGACCTGTTATTTTCCCCTGGGCTGCACTAAGGATCACTTATAGAACGGAAGTTTGAGAACTTCCACTTTACACGTCGAGCCCTGGCATTGAAAGCAATTTCTTTGAAATTGTGAATGATGCTAGTAACAATTTATGTAATACTGAACCTACTGGTTCTAAGTGAATATAAGTTTTGTGAACAGTATTTGTGATAAATAAAAGTATAATAAATTAAAATAAAATTATCCCATCGCTTAATCTCACCCGCAGAATTATCTTTAAAAGAAATTATTTCTAAGTAGGATTGTATAAAACTTGTGAGCTGGAACACTTGATGTAACGCTCAGAATTCTAAACTAATAATACTAGACAAATGGAAAGGCGCAGTAACCCTTCTTATTCAGCCACTTTATACCCCACTGATATCGAGAACAACCGTCCATGGGTTAATCTGTAAATAGGCTAAGCTAACAGCCATTGTTGTAGAAAGACTCATATTGTCTACATCGAGTAAAAAATGTGACATTGTAGTCAGTGATGCCTTTTCTTTATGAGAAGGAGGAATCGATTGCTTGTCATTCTCGTGTCTTAAGTGTTCTACTTAATGTAAGCCAATAAAATATGGAAATAAAATATGGAAATACATAATATTTTATACCTTGTCAAGAGAGTAGAAGTTATTTCATACATAGAAATTCTTCCCTTCGAAATTGCAAGTTCGAGTAATTTTCACTTCCTTTATACTTTAGTTGGATGACATCTTTCTGTTAAAGAGAAAAGAGTCAAACCGAATGGACTAAATGAGTGCTGCACAAATCGTTCATTCTCTCCCTCCTAGTATGCATGTGATTACTTGTTTTACCTGAATTGAAGTTGCTAAACTTTAAAAGTTTGTGTATCGAAATGAAGGAATTTGAAAGTATCGTTTTTACTGATAAGTTTAACTTGCTTTAAGATACGAGTGACAGATTTAATTCCGGAAACGTTTTTTTTTTTGTTATGGGGGGTATAATCAGGAATTATATGAGTGCCACGAACGTATGTTAGACGTTCGGACGTCGCTTTCCTGTTTTTTAACACCCCGCCCTCTCACCGTTGTATTGTTTCAACTTCAATAGGTCCAAATGAATCGGTTTCTTAACAATCCTTTCCTACACAACCCCACCTCTGTAGTTTCACTAGCATGCACATAACTATACGAACTGACTTTATGTCAATATATAGTGCTGCGTACTATGTGGGGTAATGTAGTTACCATACGTACTGATTTGCGTGAGATACCCACAATGCGTTAAGCTTTCCTATCAAATACAAATTTAATTACAGTAATCCTTGGTGACATACAAATGATAAAAAATAGTGAAAGTATTTATGGAATTGTCGGTAAGGTCTCATCTGAGATAGGGCTAGGCAAGCCGCCTGTACTGTTGTAGATATTTACACGAGCCCGAGTGTCTTGTAACTTTTGCAATGTTGTAGTTGAGTCACCGATACCAAGACCGATCTCAAGTCACCACCCCGTCCCCCCCCCCCCCCGATTCCGAGTCCTGTTCAATAGTTTCCGGGTCCAGGTCACCGTGTTTCAAAGCTCCCAAAGTGTTTTACAATATTGTTTAAAGTGTAAAGTAGGCACCAGTATTTGTCTTTTATACTGGTCTGCTGGCTAGTATTAAACTTGCAAAACTTTCAAAAGTACAATAACCAATCAAAGTGATCAGTTAATTATGCATTTGTCTTAACAATATAAGGAACATTTGTCCTGGAGCTGTGAAAAGTAAGCAAATCCATTAAAAGATGTCTTTTTTTAAGGAAAGGAGAGAAACTTTTAACTGAAAATAGCACATAAACTGCGATTCAGAGTTCAGTTCATCTTCATACTTGCTAGAATGTTGTATAGACTTAGGCAGACTGATATGATTTGTATACATGTTGCATTTTAGGAACATGAGAGTCTCCTGCATATAGTAGGTAAGGATAACTTTGTGCGTGATGTGGATTGTGGACACATGATAATGGAAATTACCAAACACACACACAATGAGTGAACTATCAACAGCTAGGCACCAACAAAATATTGAAAGTTGAAGCATGTAAGACATATTTCACGGACCCCTGCAATACTCTGCCCGTTTGCTGGGATAATCTGTAATGTGAAACAAAAATATCTTCTTCGGAGTTTCTTTCATTTGTTAGGGTGAAGTAACTTGTCTTGCAGTTGACTAATTCCTCAAACACCAGCTACAGACCAGTCACGGTTTACCATTTACATGAAAATTGCACATATGTGTCACTAAACAATGCATAGCAATCAGAAAATTTTACTGCCTTATGAGAATTATTATTACGCCTGTTGTGTAACACTGCAATCTTTTTTAACTTGATACTACCCCATGCTTTATGCTTTAAATCCCACGCCCGTCAATGTTGCTATGACTTTCAATTACTTGATGGTTTCATGGTTACTTCTGTTACAGTTCCTTTATCCCTTTTGTTACAGTGCACATACTTTCACTTGTTTTCAGACTGAGTTAGGACAATGAGTTCTTACAGAAGGCATGCCACTGGATTTTTTTTCATCATGATACATGTAGCAGAGGGAGAAATTTATTGTCTGCTTAAAACCAAGACACATATTTGTGATTCTGGTCCCAATATTGTCTTCTCTACAAAAAGCAATAGTAGTGCAAGTGTTATTTTATGATGCTCAACCAATTCTCTGTGTACAACCTGGTGGATGCAATGTTAATAAGTTGAAGGTCAAATACAGTTCAACATCTGATAGAGTCAACAAGAGGGCAATCCACGGAGTTGCGTATCTTATCGCCAACATGCACACTGATTTCAATACAGGGCCTGCACATGAGAATTTGTAATAGTTTATTGTTAAGTACTTACAAAACTTAATTGGTTTAATAGTTCTCAAGATATGACGGAAATACAAATTTAGGGGCAAAATTGGCATTTTTTCTCAAAAATCAGCAAATTTTACTCTCCCTACTACAAAAGTGATATACCTTGAACATTTCATTCTCATGGAATTTTTTGCAAAATCTTGCAGTAAATGCTCAAATACTTCTCAAGATATGCTGGAAATAGCAATTTTGGGGAAAAATGGTTTTTTTTTCTAAAAAATCCTCAAATTTGACTCGATATACTATTACAGTAATATTATGTTCAACAATGTGTTCTCAGGTATGTACTTACAAAACTGTAAGTTAATTGATCTAATAGTTCTCAAGATATGCTGGAAATACAAATTTTGGGGCAAAATTGGCTTTTTTTTCTAAAAAATCAGCAAATTTCACTCTCTTAACTACAAAAGTGATAAACCTTGAAATTTTTAATTCTCAGGTAAGTTCTTGCAAAATGTTTGCTTTAAAAACCCAAATACTTCTCAAGATATGCTGGAAATAGCAATTTGGGGGCAAAATAGACTTTTCTTCTAAAAAGAAAAAACAGCAAATTTGACTCAATTTACCATACAACTAATGCATCTTGCACATATTGGCATCATGCCCAAACTTACCAAGTTTCAACTTAATCGCTCATATGCTTTTCAATCTATTCTGGAAAAACCACAATTTGGACAGGTCCGGACGCACACACACACGCACATAACACCCACACACATTGGCACGGACACGTTTTTATTTATACCAAACAACAGAACCGCCCTGTACCCATGTTCACTCTGCCATGGGGTATCCCTGGCGTGTCGCTACTCATCCACTCCAAGCGTTTTCATGGCAACCATTCTCCCATGGGTGCAGAGTACAATTCATAGCTGCACTAGCCAAGTGACTACAATATCAAATCTAGCCCCTATAGGGCGATGAGATAAAAACAATTTATAACTGTGCACAAACTGCAAGAAGAAGAAAAAAACGGTTGTCAGAAAATCCACGTTTTGTACAATCTGATTTGTATATATATATATCTAAAGAAATTTTCATAAAATGGTTCTCTTGTCAAGTTCCATGTTAGGTTTAACTACTTTCAATATTTTTCATTCTTCTACCTAAGCTTCTATATATATATATATATATATATATATATATATATATATATATATATATATATATAAATTTTGTAGTATTCTAGACTCGTGGGAGTGAAGTGCTCAATTAGAATACTAAGAGAAGAGCAAATATATGTGTATCTTCTCTCAAACGAAAAAAAACATCGATTTTGAGATTGAATGGAGAGTGATAAAGAAAGCGCCCACCACTCAAACTCCTAGCGGCAGCTGTAACCTCTGCCTGGAAGAGAAGGTCGCTATTATTCGTACCAACAGAGCAAATCGACTGAATAGCCGGTCCGAGCTAGTGTCCAACTGCAGACACAACACCTTGCAACCATGCCCACCAGACCATCACAGCATTACCTGATTTGAGTGTAATTTGTATAAAGCATCATACTTGAAAATCTCTTTCTTCTCATTTAGCGGCCAATAGATTTGTTGACAGTTTCCTGTTTTCTTGTGTCCTTCATATGTTTGTAATATTTCTTTATGTGACTGCTCTCCTGTGTTTCGCTGTCGATATGAAAAATAAATTTGAATTGGATTGGTTTTAATTGAATTGTTTTCAATTTGTTTTAGTGCATCGGTGCTTTGTTGTTCATTTAGATTGATGGTCTTGCTAGTCTTTAGATTCCACTGTTCCCTTAGCCTAAGGGCATTTGTATTCACCTGACCTAATTTAGGTCAAATTTGATCAGTACCTAACTCTTAGTTAAAAAGGTTTGGTAAATATGCTTGAGTGTTAACGTACACCTAACATTTACTTAGAGTGAGTTCTAAAAATTTTAGCAAAAGCTTCGGAATGACCATTTGAAACATGACCTCAAATTTCTTATTGCGCCACCATGGTAACCAGCTAGTATACAACAGTAGTGCACAATATAGCGCAGATCAGTGTGTAGTAGGCCTTAAAGTACAAGATATAAAAAATGTGAAGAAAGTATGCTCGCAAAATAAGGAAACAATTCGACCTTGTGCGGGCCTCGACACAAATTACCGAGGCCGAAAACTGAAAAATTGGCCTCGAGTCCTGTTACACTGCTGTTTTGTCTTACTTGGCTTGGAGCTGTTCTGGTGATCTTGTGATCGTAGTCGGGCTTATTGTTCGGCCAATTGTATATTGTACACAATGCGTTGGCATAGGAAATCATTCAAGCGCCGCACAGCTGTTTTCTTCTATATAGGCGTTACATTAGTTACCGTACTGTGAGAAGAGATAGCTTAAAAACTCTAACTAGAGGCGAATTATTGACCTATTAATTATTGGACTATAGGTACGCAATTGTCTGCACTTTAATTACTGTATGCCGGTTAAAGGAACTCAGAGTACTTACTGGAAGTGATTCCGTGGGATAGGAACATGAGGTCACAATAGTTGTGCTGAGGGGAGCATGGGCAACGGACCGCTGCTTGAAATGTTGACCTGTAGAGGACTTATTTTAAGCCAATCAAAGACTCTTCCAATTACAACTTAATCCCATTGACGGTAACTTCTGTCAAATGACTTATCTCGTCACCAACAAGTAATCTTCCTCCGGCCGAAGTCTAGATGTCCATTTGGTACTTGTTTAAAAAATAACTGTATATATTTAGAATTGTAATCAACTTGAGCTCGAGTGACGACTCGAGTGGAGTCTTGCACATTTTAGTCAAGTCAGGTCGAGTCAGCAATAGATGTCGAGTCAAGTCGAGTCAGTGAACCATCCGAATAAACTCGAGTCAGGACGAAAATACCTTGACAAGTCGTTTCGATTCAGCAGTGATTCAGTAGTTGATTTGATCAAGTCAGTTCCAAGTAAAGAAGAACTAGGTAAGTGACCCATTGGCCAAATGTTAAAGCAATTTTCTTTCTTACCCAGCGAAATTTTAAATTTATGTGCACAAAGGAGGTCCAGAAAAATCGCCCAGTACAAGGGTACATGTTAAATGAAATGTCGGTATTTACGCCTTCTTTGCACAGTAAAGACCCGACTGCTAATAAGATGAGTTTAGTTAGTAGTTTCTAATGTGTGATGTGTTTAAAACAGATATGTTGAATGATATTCGAATAGCACTGTGTAATAAAAGCAAACTTTCTCATCGTATACAAAGTTGCCATGGCTTAAGCTTTCATTTTCAAACAAGTTATTGAATTAAAACAGTCACTCATACATTTATTCCCGGGTTTTCATGTTGTGTGGCGTACTGACTGTATTGGTTGTATCGAGACAATTCCCTATGACTGGATTTCATGCTGAGATTCTTGATGTCGTGTTTATGTTTATAAGCAAAATACATATATTCGTTGTATTTGTAGACGAAGCTATGCAAAACACGTAGTTATTGCAGACACGAATGTAGGTGTTGGTATGGTCCGTATTATTTTAACTTTTAGTCTTAATGGCATGATGTGCTGTCCGGAGAGAACTGTTAGTTTACCTCAACTCGGTGCCTGATTGTGTAAATGACGCTGTTTTGTGACATAGACGCAGTTAGAATTGTTGATCCTTATCTGAGTACCTTTGTTCAAGTTATCTATTGATTTACGGGGAAATTAATTTTATGTGCTAAGCTGCCATCTTCAATGTTATGGTAAGAAAAATATCTGATAGAGCATAATTGTGTATTGAGTATAAGAGAATATGGTTATGATTTTGAGTTCATCGTGACCTGATCGAAGCAGATGAGAAACTAACCTGAATCCAAACACAAGGTAAAGTCGGAAAAATCGACGAACAAGAGAAGAAATGACTGATGAGATTTATGTTTACCAACTAGATGAGTTATGTTGTCAAATATCAGTACTGACTAAACTGCATACATGTCAATATTACTGTACGCTATCCACTTTTCAGTGAAAAGCGTCTTTCAACTAAATAAGGTAGCATATTATCACGACACTTAATGATGGGATTTAATGGAAGGTGTAATCGGTGTTTGTGCATGAAAAACTAATACTGTAAGTAAAGGATGCATTTGTAAATGTATTCTCCCTGCAGGAGATAAAGTGTCTGAAATAATCACCTTAGAAAGATGTGTTTCTCCGTTTCCATCAAAATACACATGTTATGAGTTAAAATATTAATATTCGTATGAATTGTGTCTCACATTCAAATGGCAAATTAGGTACAGTTAAATAGTAGTACAATAGGTACCATGCATTTCATTTTCATATTCCTTTCAATGTTTTGTGATTTGTTGCTGCTGTAGTGTAGCGCTTATTTTCCATGGGCAAAAAGAAAACATAGATAAAATAACCATCAGAGATACTAATCTGAATAGCGCATTGCTACAGCGGATTTTTAGTGTGCATACTTTTAGCAGTTAAGTTTGCATCCAGTCTGCTCAGTAGTTACGAAGTGGACTTTAGTCTGTAACAGTTCTAACAGTATATTTTATTGCAGCTATATTAATATTGAAAGAACACTAAGCGGTTGCTTCAAAAGTGTTAAATCTTTCTACAGTGTTAGTAGAACATAGCCACTGTTACGGTAAGTAACCTGTTTAAACCACAGTATGTAACAGTTGTAAAGGTCACCAAATATTTACCTTTACAGCAGTTTGATATGAAAGCGGATTCCCTCATGTTTAAATATTACATTCTAAAGTTCTATTTGAACCTACATTTGACTGACTATAAAACAGAAATTATGGAACTAAAATATATCGTGACAGTATCTCTCCACTCGGTGATCAACAACAAGAATTCTGTGGTCATTAAACCACGTTCCTCAAGCATCATGATGGCATAAAAAAATCTTCAGAAACACGTGCAAAACAGGCACCAGGGAACGGATAGCCACTTAATCACACCATGTGAGGCATCTGTAGCGGAATTTCAAAATCCTTTTAACGACTCTACTAAAGTGAACTTTTTTAAAAGCCTTTCTCCAACATAGAGTCGTCTGAGTATCGTAACAATAGTAGTTCAACAGTATAGCCGAAAAAGCGATGGTAGGGGTAACAAAATTGCTCATCTTTGACACACTAGAGAAAGACATCGAAAATTGTGATCTTCTACACCAAAGTAAGAAATAAGATAAACTAGACGTGCCGCCAGAGAGAGTATTATCAGGGCAATTCATAGAAGCCGAACGATCACTCTTGTGACCTTGGATTCACCTATAGGAAAATTAAAATGAATTATAAGCTGACAATTGTGAGCTGAAATGACATAAAGCACTGTAAAGTACGTAATACATCTTTGTTCGTCGAGTTTAACAGCTTAAATTCAATAACACACTTTTATCTCTTTTCTTTTTCTTTTGGCAGTTTGTTGGTTTGTTTTGGTATTTACACTTTTGGTTGCTATCCGTGGTCTAATACATACAGAGTATCTATGTTATGTAGGACATGTCACCCAATTTGGTTAACTGATAAAGAGCTAGGAGTGTCATGTATATAATGTGTTTGATGACATAATTGACACACTTATGTTAGTAAGCTAAAGATTTACGTGTATTTCTACATCAATTTGTATTATGAAACGAAACACAAATATTTTCCCATCCTTGTTTATTCAAGATATACAATTGCAAGAAAGACAAAGATTGACGTATATTTTATCGTGATAGGTAATGTCATACAAATTGAAAATGAGTTGTCATTTATCACTAAACACTAACTTACGCAGCTTGCTCTTACCTTCTTTGCAGTCATTGGGATAATCGTATACTTCGTAAAGAAGGAAAACAAGTAAATTTTGTGAATAATCATTCAATTAAATATTCTTAAAAGTAAATTTCTCGTATTTTCTTATTTCGTTTCTGTGAAATGTAGTACTTTCGTCTGATACAAACGAAAAATTAAAATGACCCGTATCAGGGAGGTTTTCTACAAACCTTAGAGTAGAGAGAAACTATTTTGAATGCATCATGTAGAAATGTAGGTTCAAGACCATCCTTGCAGAAAGTACAGACTGAGGGAAGAATCTTCTTAAGTCTCTATAACAAAACTACTTAAAAGTCTGAGAATATAACGAAACTGAAAGTCTTTTGAACTCCTCCTCATGGTTTTGAATGGAAGAGTAAAATGTTGTACCAAGAATAAGAATAATTGTCAAGGATTCCCGTAGCGATTGTATAGTCTAGTCGCAAACACCAAACTTACAACAGACATGGTATTTCTGGTTTTCCGGAAGACCATTAAACAGTTATTGTCAATAAGGATCATTGTGCCGTGCTGCGATTGCATTGCCAAGTCTAAAAGAAAGAATGTAAAGTTAACTTTTTAAAAAAAAAGTTCTTTTTTCAATAGATCGGTCAGTCCGTCGTGAAATCTAACTTGGTTTCACGCTTACCGCAATTTTTCAAATTTGGAATAAAACACAGTGACGTCGTTACAGGGGCTGGTAGGTGTTTTTTTAAGCGATCTGGTTGTTTGTTACTTCAATATTTTGTAGTACCTTACCCGCCAGCTGATGATGATGCCCTCCTTGGTAACTCTCTCGAATAAGTGTCACTCCACGTTCACACTGAAATTTAGCAGTCCAATAATTGCTGCAATTTTACAAATTAGCATGCAAATTCTGTGGACATAAAATTATGACAAACTGAATTTCGTCCTCTTCAACAAAATGCAAACAATAAAAACTAAGTTTAAAATAATAACTTGAAAGTAATGACTGATGTGGTAGTAAGATTGCATTGCGAACAAGCCGAACTACAAGTGTAAAGATTTACATTAAGATATCAATATCTTATAAATTTTAAACGTTTTCAACGAAACCAAAGAGATTCCAAAGATGATAACAATTAAATGCTTAATTTAAGGATTATATTGCAGCAGATATATCACACTACTTAGTGTTAATTCATGTTACATATAGTCGCATTCTAAAACCTTTTGGTTGCGTATGTCTCTAATTAAACTGTTAAAAAAATACCAGGTATCCCAGTATCCGAGTTTTGCCCAATGAGGGTATTTTTTTTTTTTTGAAGTTCTCTACGCAGCACTTAAGAGATTTTTAATCATATTTATTTTGGCATGATAAGTTAGTATTAAGTTTTTGAAAAGAGATACGTATTTTAAAAGTTCTGTTCAGTACTTCATGTACCAAAGCTGGCCAATGTGCAACGTGTACGGCTTTCATGTTACTGGTAGATTGAATAAAAATGTCGGTAGTTAAAATTTTATATATCCAACCAGTGTATCATATGTGTAATATTGATCAATACAGCATTCAATATCATTGACTCGTAAAGACGACATTCCATGATGACACTTCATCAGCACCGGCAGTTCTAGACAATAGCCAGACTGCGTGAACACCAAAAAATAGGGACAGACCCATCCCACCACGTTAATAAAAAAAAAAAAAAATATGTACGATGTCATTTTATTAGTTGCATGCAAACCTCGTTGTACTGGAAGAAGGAAATGACGCAGTCAGTGGTTTACGACTGTGGACCACCGGTAAACCTCCATAGACCCGCACATTTAACTATAGTGATTTTACATGGGAATGATAGGACACATATTCCTGAACGACAGAGGGTAAACTATATTAAAAAAAGTTGAATCATGCATGTTTCATCACCATATCACATATTTGATACAGTTGGCGCATATAAGTGCCAAATTTCACTATGTTATAAGTTGGTCACTTATGTGTGTTTATTTCCCTTCATGAATCATTATTGCGTTTACATGTGTTATTGCTTTGACTTGTGGAATAAACACCTTCAAAAGTTTAAAATCTGTTGAACAATGTGTTTAACCGGTTTTTACATTGTAGATTTAGTCAAGGTTAAACTTTGGCAAGAATCACTATTGCCAGCATATTTGTGCCGCCTCTCTTGTAAAGTGTCGAGAATAGGTTGTTACCAATCTACTTTGCCTTCCTGCAAACCACGCAAAATATAACAGTGGTCTTGGAATTTGCTATTTAGCAACAGTTTACTTAGAGCAACAAATTGCAATGTTTAACAGGGTGTGATGTTGCGATGTTGATGAACCGTAAAAAGACAATAATGGAGGAAATATTTTTCAAACATTTTGGTCTAGCTATTGTTTATATAACCAGATGAACTGTAGGTTTTCAAGAACCGGAATGATTTTTGGGTAAACCGTGACTACTAGTTGGTTACACGTTGGCCCTGTCACGCTATCCAAGCGAACACTACCATCATATGGCGGGCTGAGCAAACCAGAAAAAATTTCATATAAACAAATACCTCGTAGATCACGGGGACCTCTTTTCTCTGATTCCGCAAGTAAGCTCCTGGAAACGGTAATATCAGTAATGTTGGATAAAAAACGAGCCATTGAAAATTCTTCGCTATAAGCGTGGAAAGGTATCCGTTCTAAGTGATAGATAATCACTTCAAATTGTGCATTTTCTAATTGCCATTTTGTATTGGCTATGACAAGCTAAGAATTAAAAAAGAAAAACAGAACGTACATCCCTAACTGTACGATACTTCTGAAACATTTTTGAACATTTTAAAGACAAAATTCACCCACGGTGGAGCTGTTCGACCACTTGACATTTATTTCCATCCATGCATTGTTCCTTTGTGACATTTTTTACAGCATGAATCGTTTGGCAGTTCTTAAGGAATAAACAAACATACCATGGCCAAGATATACGATAATCTAAGATGATGGGTCTAGAATTATTTACTGAATGTTCACGATTATGTTCAGGTATTACAGGTGTGTAGTTTGGTGGTTTTGCTTCACCCTAATTCTGGGTTCACCTCTAACGGTAAAGAATACATCTACTAGTAGCTACAGTAACTACTCTGTATGTAATGGCCCAATAGTTTAAGTCTTTCTTCCAAACAGGATGACAAAGGTTTATGTGTTTTAATAAATCACGAAAATATGCACTTTACCTTGTGATGAAATATGTATCAAAGCATTTACTTCAACTTTTGTGAAGCAGTTTTCAGCTTTTCTTCCTTTCAATATAATTAAGTGAAATTCAAAGTCACAGCAGTGGATTGAACAAACGTTTGCTATCTAAAAGATCGCACACAATTTGTAAGATGCAACGGTAAAGATTCTTTCCTTACCACTGTTTATATTGGGGTATCTCAAGGTTCCATTCTTGGACCTTTGCTCTTTCTTATTTATGTAAATGGCTTATGTAACTCTTCCAATATCTTAAATTTTATACTCTTCGCTGCTGATACAAATATTTACATCCATGATAATGATATTCAACTTGCCTTAGATGTTGCTGCTTAAGAATTTAAGAAATGGCGACTTTGACTAGCTGCCAACAAATTATCATTTAATCTTAATAAAACGAAACTCTCAGTTTGCTTTTTTTTCAAATACAATTGGCCACACTTCAAATTGATGAAACTACAATTTCACACAGCACCAACAGCACCAAATTCCTTGGGGTACAAGTCGACAATCAGCTAACCTGGAAAGAGCATAGCATATTTCCCACGTAACCACCCAAATCTCTAAAATAGTTGGATTAAAAGCAAGATTAAGGGAGTATCTGTCAAGTCACATGTCCTAGTTACAATGTTCTAGTTCTTCCACACGTGAATTATAGTATACTTTTGTGGGGTCATTCCGGCTGGAGCACATCTAACGGCTAAGCATTCTTCAGAAGCGAGTTATGAGGATTTAAGAAAAAAAATCAAACAATCCCTCTTACCGAAGTACTGCCAGTAAACCAAATAAGAGGTATTTGTTTTTGTTTCTTTTTATGTTCGTTCCTTATCATTCTACTACATTGACTTCTTAATGTAGTGGTAGAACACTCCTTAAATAAGCATTGCTGATATTTCTGTCTTGTTCTCTGTTTAGTCTTTTTTCTTTGTGTGTGTGTGTTTGTTTGTTTGTTTGTTTTTGTCTTTTCTTGTTGTCTCAGTGGTTTGAGACAGGAATCAGACTCGAAAAGTTCTTACTTCCTCCTGCAGGATTCCTCTTCCTTGCAAATTGTGTATTAGTAGATTATCTTTCATTCTTCTTATATCATATTCATGTAATTATTTTTATTTAATACCACCTATGTATGATAATGTTAATTACTGCCAAAAAGGACAGGAAGAAGTAAACTAATCTAAACATTCGCTGTAGATGTTTAAACCAGGATGAGCGTCGTCTGTGTGATGGAAATTCCGAGTTCATTTGTTTCTTTAGTGACAGCTCATATTCTCCAATATATTTTATGTAAGCTACGGTACGCGCAACAGGTGATGGCGCTGTGATTAGATTAGTCGTCCTTCAATTTCCAGCCCCTACAGTCTAGTCTAAATACTGGGTACCAAACGCACTGGAGTAGACGCATACTGCATTGCCGTATCACAGCTTTGTTGCAAATGATCCTCCGTGACTTCTGCATTCATATTCCAAATTCCTGCAAAAACCAAAAATGTAACTGCTTCCCTAGGCGAATGTCAATTTTCTTAACCCCCTACAAACAACCTTTGTGATGCCAATAGTTCTGAAGATATGAGTAGAACACCAAAATGCTAGTAACTGTTGAGGAGAAGACGTCTCCATAAAATTATGGAGACGATTACTTCACATTAAATGAGAAATTGCAGACATTGTGTTTCAAAGCTGGGTACGGTACACAACGCTTAAAACATCTAGAAAGTGCTGCTTTTGGCCATAGAGGAGGTAAAAGATGGTTTAACTAGAAATTTTTCGTACGATCTGCTCAGTATCATGGCGCTCGACTGAAATACTATTGATGGCACCCATCATTTGCCCTCTGACGTTTTCGATTCCAAGTCCGCTTGGATAATAAGAAAGCTATCGTGTTAACTAGTTTTGGCAATTTAGAAACATTTCAAATGATATGTGTTTCTCACATTCCCGAACGCTGTCTATTTGCTCTGTGTGCTCTATTCTCTATGATCATTCGCTTTAGATCTGTATTGAAAAACACTTACTACGCCAGTGATATATACTGACATCAAACTTAGACTGCTACCCTTGTAGGTAGCTCACGTTACTGCAATTTTGCGTATTCGCTTGTTTTTCGTTTATTAATTGGATTTGCCGTTATGATCATACTTAGACTTACAATAAGTCAGACCACAAACCAACAGAACAAATTAACAGCTTGCGAAGTCAGAAGTTTTTATGTCCATATTTGCACGACACAGCTGATCCCATGGACCAGAAGAAGGTAATGATGTTTTATAACATATGAATATTTGTAAGACATGCGACGACCATAATTAACTGTGGAATGGATATGCGATACTTGGTGGGACAAATTAAAGACAGACCTTTACATCTACGAAAATATCAGCAGGGATAAATTGACACCTCAGTTGACTAAACATGGCAATGATATTAACTCAAAACATTCTGCTGTTTGATGTTGGGATGTTGCTGTGTTACAACTGCTAAGCGAGACTCTATTTTTGGTGTTTAGATACCGTTACTGCAAATGCTTGAGTGTAGAAGACTTTCAATGCATGATATGTGTTCAACTGGCGGATTGCGAAAGCCCTCACCTAAAAAAGGACTTATAATGAGGAGGAAACATTTCTCTTTTTGATATCAGAGAGTCGTCACCTTGTTCAGCAGGTCAGTGTTGGCATTACTCAAGAAAATACATTGTCACTGCGGGAGCTTTTGTACAGTAACATTGTTACATGAAATATTGGGCTAAGTTCTTTGTTTAACGTGTAAAACAACAGGGGGGATCCTAAATGATTTTTTCTTTGCACCAGGTAGGCAAATATTTATCGATCGATAAACCTGTATTATAAAACCTATTTTGACAAGCCAATTTCATCGAGTCCCCAAAATAAGTTTTTTTTTCCTAATAATAACCCATATTTATCTAACGATAATTAAAGATTGTGTATTGGTAACCGTGATTATCAAAACTATTTTGACAATCCAGGTTTTTCGACCGATAATCCAGCAACAATCCAGATTTATCGAGTGGTAAACGGAGATGCTTGAAAAATAAACCAGGATTCTCTACAGGGATACACCTGGACTGTTTACTTGTTGCGCAGTTATGAACAGTGTTGCAACTCTCTCAAAAGACAAACAACGTGGAAAAAGACACAATTAGTTATGTCGAACCTATCGATCGTCAACGGAGACGTGTGGTCGCCATAAATTTCATATGTGTCCATATGGGTTGCGCACTAGGGTCCCATATGAAAGCCCAGGTATGCCCATGGGAGATTTTCTTCTTTTTTTTTTGACGGGATGTGAAAACTTACATGTATAAGGTACATCGTCGACAATGGTACTTTACATAAATTGGAACAATTAACGATATTTACATTTTGCTTTATACGTACAGGTTATACAATACGTATATTTATGCTTAAAGCGGTTAGATATTGAGGGCATTAGACGGATACGTTTTTTTTTTTTTTTGGGGGGGGGGGATTGGCCCGCGTTTCTGGATAAAGTTGTCTTCATTGATAATCTATTATATTCCAGTGTTTAACCAATTTTGTTTCAGTTATTGTCTTTAGGCTATCACATGATTAAATCATAACGTCATGTGCTTCATTTCTATGAGTTGTTTTCAGAAAATAATATGTCACATACGAACTTCCCAGTTTCAAACTAATACTGGACATATTGGCTCCAAAATAGCTCATTCCTACTAGTAAGAAGCGGATGTAATTAGTGGCTGTGCACTTAATTCTTGCAATCACGTGATCATATTGCTAAGGAACAAGAGAACATAGGAAGTAAAACACGTACACCAAAGTAATTGATAAGCAATATTGTAAGTACAGTGGTAGGTTTCAGTGCAATTTGCATCGATTAAGGTCACATGGATCCAACTGAGGAACAAAGAAAACAAAACAAAAGAGGAAATTGCGCACTATTGTGACCAAATGATCCTATTGCTGAGCAAAAAGATAATGTCAGGCTGAGGGAAACAATTTGACAACAATGACCAAAGATCCAGTTGTTAAAAAAAAAGATCACATGAATTCAATTTAAAACCCAAAACGACAACGCTGGCATAGACTCGAGTATGAACTGACCTTATATCTTACCTTATATCTGTCGCGATCAGGCTTTTTCATACTTGTAAGTAAAACATTTAATTTTCAACACAGTAAAATATATACATCGTTTAACTGTTTGCAAGCCCCCGCGGGCATTCATTTTGTGTGCATGGTAACATAATTGCAGCAAATCTGAAAGAAACTAAGTGATATAATTACTTAAACTATTAAGTGGCACATTTCAGAATTTGGTCATGCAGTAGTAACGTGAGTTGTGACTAAAATTTTAATTGGCACTTAAATTGATTTACTTCCACTTTTACACAAAGTGGTCGTTCTTTGCCATATTTTACTGATAGCTGTGAAGCTTATTTAAATGTTACACGAAATCTCGATGTCACGAACACAAATGTAATTTTTTGGAGACAGTCGATAATGGTGTACCCGTAGGTAGAGTTATATGCTTGAGTCGTTAACTACATCAGTGACTATCATGAATAGACACCATCCACTATCGTGACGTGAGAAAATAAGATTTCAAGATTCTCTCGATTTATAAAAAGAACGCTTACGATGAACGCAACATATTTCATATGATGCCCCCAACAGAAGCCGTTAAATCTGGACTCCCCATTTTTCTCAACTGGTCAGCTTTTTGCCTGTAAAAAAAAAAACATTGATAATGTTTTTCATTATTTGCGTAAAACACTCTTGATGTCAATGGCTATCGTGCTTAAGTGCATGGCGTGATTACAGTTAGATAGTTTGTCAATAGGGTGGAGGCAAGTATCTTTATTTTCCGCTTCTTTTTTTTAGTTTTTGTCAAAGTGTGACCATTCACTTCATTGGAAAAGTCCTGGTTATACAATGTAGTAACCAACAAATATTTTGTACGTAAGCAATGGCGTAGACAGGATCTTTATTATGGCGCGTGAAGGAACAAAATGCCACACTTCTCGCGGTCAACGTGTAAGCTTAATTCTGAAGGTGGTGTGACATCAGTAGCTGAAGTAAGCTGGTCTTAGTCTTTAGACCTATATGGTGATATGATGTAATTGATAACCTATCAGCCCCCTGTGAAGACTTTTAAGGGTAGGAGATTTAACCTCCTTTTTAAAAAAAAAATGTTTATGTAGGAATTCCGAGTAACGATTTTATCTTTGATTTCTGCAAAATCTCAACATGGTTAGAAAAAGCAATCACTTACTTTTGTAATCTCGCGTGTGTCCAAAATTTTCAGTAGAGAAGGGTTTGTCTAGTAAGGACAGGGCCATCGCATCCAAGAGGTGCTCACCTATAATTGACGGCTCTTCTTGGGCTTTCTAAATTGCATGAACCCAGCCATGAAATAGAAATCTCTTGTCTGCAATGTCTTACTTATTGGAGAAAACAACAATCTATGAAAAAAAAAAGATAACTTAATTGCTTATGACAAGAGACGCGTTTGCGTTAACTTGTTAAAATTTGGTCATTTGGACAAGCGCGTGGTTACTTGTAATGCTAATGTAAAAACTATGCTGCTCATATAAGAGTGCACACTGGATGGGCATATCCAAAACTCATGCAATTAACAATACTCTCACCTTATACATGCACTCATTGCTCACCGTTGGAGTGTCACTGTTCTTGAATAATGCTTTATCCAATCGGAATTATTCTTATGGATATGAAATTGAAAGAACCCCACATACATTGTTAACTAGAATGTATAGTTCACCTTTATTGGCATATTTCAAGTTAAGCCAAGAGGAGGTCTAATCTCAAAGATATCTATACAAACTTGTTAATTTTATGTCAAGAAATCACATTAATATGGTTAGGTCATAGTTGAAGGTCGTGTGACGTGAAAATGACACTTCATGTTCATGTTCATTTAGCATTAAAGTTATTGCGTGTGTACGGAAAAGTAAAAAACATGGAAATTTCATGTCCAAATCATAGTTTGTCTTTTAATTGCACTGTTCTGTCAATTTCAATGAGTAAATAAGTATCGAGCAACCAATTCTGGCGTGTGATTTTGAATGTAACTAAAATTAACGGAATAATTGTAAAATTCGATAATGTAATGATTGACAGTTTTTTTTTTTATGAAGCTTAACCGCTCCCCTTGCAAAACAAGCCAATGCAAGCATACCTGTAATGCATATCCAATAACACTGTAATGCATATTCAGTGATCTGAAACAGCGGATCGCTGATATCGCACATACATTGAAACAAACACACTTACTGTGCTTAGTGAAAAAAAGAAAAAAAGAAAAACACCACGGAACGAGAGGTTGAGACAATACAAACATCATCAACATATATAATAAAGAGTAAGGGCCCTAGAATGGTCCCTGAGGAACTCCACATGTTACATCAAGAAATCTGAAATGCACATTATAAAAAGAAGTAAACTGTTGCCTAGAGGAAATGTAGCTTTTCATCCAGCCTGAGTGGTAAATCTTCCTCTTATCCCATAATGTGATAACTTAAAAACGTTGGATCAACTTGTATTGTTCATCTTTTCTGGTAATTGCTATTCTAGTATTAATAAAAATAGGAAACTGATCACTAATATCAGTGGGCAGGATGCCCATACGACTTTAACTTCATTGCGTAAAGTGGCATTAGTTAGAATGTTGCCAATCAGTGGGGCAGACTGATCAGTAATACAGGTCTGGTAATTGTGGGGTAGAACCCACACGAGGATACAGTATTCAAGAACTCTGAAGATCCTTTGCTTAGAAGATCAATGTTGCAGTCGCCTAAAATACAGTAGTATTTCTTTTCGTTCGAAATTTGACATAAAGTATCAAAAAAGTAATGATCGTTAAATGATTCCATATTAAAACTAGGAGGTCGGTAAACAACTCCGACTGCCACTTTCTTTCCACAGTGGGAATACTTAGTTCAACAAATAAACTTCCAGTACTGCTATTAAAAATTGATAGGTCAGTACGTTTAGCATACTTATACTCTTTTCGCACAAAAATACACACGCCCCACCTCGTCTGTTCAGACGATGATTCTCTATTAAAGAATAATTATCAAGGAGAGTAATAGGTGAAATATTATCAGTCAGCCAGGTTTCGGGGAACCTATTAGAGAAAAATTATGATTAAGAGATTATGAGTAAGGAAAGGTAATAAATAGTTGTGTCCAAGTTTCTGTTTAGACTTCGACAAATTGATGAAACAAGTCAAAATTGCTGTCACTGGATAGAGCGTTTAAATCTTCTAATGTATAGTAATTACAGTAATCTGAAACACATTCAAGCTTATCAGTGGCAATAGGTAAATACTTAACGAACTATTACATTCATCTTTTGAAAACAAGGTATAAGGTTGTTATAAGTATCAATATTACTAGCGTGACAAAAGGAAGAGTTCTCCTTAAACAACCAGGGTATACCGAGGAAGACCTTATACAGTCATTACAAGATATATGCGCCAAGTGTGAACAGGAACTGCAATGAATAGTGCTTAACAAATCGTTGATACCCTTATTACATGATTCACAGACCTGGATATCTATACACCCCTGTTTTCTTTGTCCTCAATGTGACTTACGTTGAGTGTCTTCTCGGTTACTTAGATTGTTTTAAAATAGGTAAATGTAATTTTCAAGGTTAAGGGCAGGATCTAGGAACAAACCAACGATCTAATGTGCACAAACTTTATTTCGCTTGTCGTAAAGGTTCAAATCACTTCATTCCATTGGTCGTTGCCGTCCCTAAAAGGATCACTTTTCGTAACTTACAGTTGATATGCTAACATGAGCTAAAGAGCAGTAAATATCAAACTGAAAGGTGAGAAAACGCATCTAGAAACTAATTTGCTGATTGATTCAGGAATGTTTTACCCATAAGGTGTAGGACATACTGAGCTTGAAATG
Source organism: Stichopus chloronotus (assembly GCA_021234535.1). Classification (NCBI taxonomy): domain Eukaryota; kingdom Metazoa; phylum Echinodermata; class Holothuroidea; order Aspidochirotida; family Stichopodidae; genus Stichopus; species Stichopus chloronotus. The sequence continues at coordinate 15,088,608 of CM037840.1, read as the reverse complement.
AAATTATTGGTTCTTCTATCATTGGTCGGATTTGTGTAATACTGACATAGAGAAGGATATAAGAACTGAACGTATCTACGGTAATAGCCAACCTGTTATGCGGTACACTGAGCCTGTAAGCTAGTACACTGGTTAGTTGAAATAAACGCGGTCAGGCAAATATATGTAGTGAATGAATACTAGAATCTTACGTTATCAGGCACACTTCGCCTCAGTGGTTCAAAATTTATCTTACTGATAGAAAACAATTTGTTTCCATCAACAATTCCAATCCCGTTTCAAAGAGTATTACATGTGGTGTTCCTCAAGAATCCATTCTTGGTCCATTACTGTTTGTTGTTTATGTCAAAGGTCCTCATAATGTCAGTAGTTTTTTCCATGCCATTTCTTATGCTGATGATACAAGCCTATTCTCCTCTAGTCCCATATTACCCTACTTTTAGAGACAATTCAGAGCACGTTTATAAATATTCATACTTGGTTTTGTGTGAACTAATTGTCATTTAATGTTAAGAAAACTACTTTCATTGTATTCAGTTCATCATCCAAGAAGCTAACCAATAACGCTGGTACTATCAATCTCTGTGGTGAAAATATACTGATCCGTAATGTCACCAAATTTCTCGGAGTTTTCATAGATAAGCATCTTACTTGGAATAATCATATTTAGTATGTTGTTGCTAAAATCTCAAAAGGAGAAGGTATTCTTAATCAAATTCGATATATACTTCTTAGACACGTCATGATTACTTTGTACAGCATCCTTATCAACCCCTACATCATTTATTGTAATATTGTTTGGAGTGGCACATATGCCACAAGACATCAGCCCCTTTTATTCTCCAGAAAAGGGCTAATTCGTCATATTTGCCAGGTGGATTTTTTCACCATACCGCACCACTCTTTGCTCATTTGCATATTCTAAATGGTTATGACGTTATCGTTATTACGCTGCGATTTTTGTGTTCAATTGGTTGCATAATATATCTCCGAATATTTTTCTCAATTATTTTAAGTAGTTAGTTATTATTAAGTAGCTATTATTATCCTATTCGTTCCCAAACCAACCTCACTGTACCGTACTTCAGACTTAATTCCTCTGTTGGATGATGTTATAGTGGTACAAAAACATGGTATGACCTGCCAATGGAAGTAAAGATTGTAAAACCCTAGATTACTTTAAAAAAACACGTGAAAGTATACCTCACAATGAACTACGTTTACGTCTTAAACACTTTTTGCTTCTTTTCTTTTATATTTTCTTTTTCCTATTTGTTCTTATTTTCGTAATTTCTTAGTTTCTCTGTGCAGGGGTGGCAACGTAAATAGGTTCTTTGTTAGCTTCTTGTTAACTCTCCTCAATCTCCTTCAATTCTGTATATGACCCATGTTTGTTGTATTACACTATCAATTTGAGATTGAAATAAAGTTATAGAAACAAGCAAACAAGTGTTTTAATGTACCTGTGTACTTTGGTCACCTTTTTACGTGAATATCTATGGTTGCAATCGGAGATGTCCATGTTTACTAGTTGCAAATTGCAGTTTCACTCCGCATTTGCTGTGAAAGAAATCATTAACTGCATGCTGGTAATGTCTGAATCACAAATATGTTCCTTGAGTACAGACCAGCCCAGTCCCCTTGTTTTCAATGGGTCTTTGTGTCTTGCCCAATTCCGATAAGCCTACGCCCCACATCACATACAGGACATATTTACATTCTTTTAATATTTTAATGTCGTGGCCTTTGACGTGACGACGTCATCGACATTTGTAGATTTTTTTTTTTTCAGAATTGTCTACTTTCCATACATGTTAGTTTTATGACTGAATATTCCTAAATTGAGATTATACTGAATATGTGTTTTTCGTTTACATAACCTGCGACATTTAGCCTTTGACGTCATCAGTTGGGTGAACACTATATGACATACCCCGGCACCTCCCCACCAAGTTTGAGGTACATCCGATTTACCGTCTAGGAGAAGATGGTGACACAAGTTCGGTTCTACAAACACACAAAAACACTTACCCACACATTTGGACCCCCCCTTCTCACCTTCCCTAACCTCTGTGGGTATTACTGATCCATGTCATTTGTATACCATGAGGTGATGGCGACTGACCCACCAAGTTTCGGTTGAATACTAAGGGGTGTAAGGTGGGCTACTATTTAAGTGTCATTTGTGGCGACTTCAAGTAAGTGTAATATCTCCTCCTTGCATACTACGTATAGGGATGTGATAAAATACATGAAGACTGTGAAGAAAAAAGTGGAAAAGTGAAAGAAAGAGATGGACTTCCAGTGAGAAGCTTGTTTAAGGGTTTGACAACGGAATATTTTTTTAAAGCTTAATGAATTTTAAAGGTTTAATTACAAACGGCGCGCAATAGTGGAAATATGCCATTTTTTCTCGCCCTTCGCTCACTCATTAGAGGTAACCCTCTATCAAGTTGTTTATAAGTACCGTTCATATACCCCAGCACCCACTATCCCTCTTCTTTACCCCCAGAGTCTCTAAATTGTAAGTTGTGAGGGGGCATGGTGTGTGCGTTTCATATTTTGAGGTAGAAAATTTTACTTAGATTTGCTTGGATCGAACCTACGATGTAATTAAATGTTGCCCAGCATCCGAATGCGATTTAATAAGTGGAAATTCTATCCAAATAATTACATTTTTAGGGATAGAAGTCTCGCTGGCTAATTGAGACAGACAACCCTGCCTCACATGTTGGAATATGCAGCCTAGAACAGCCGAAAAACAGTCATTTCCGGCTGGGGGTAGGGGAGGATTAATGTAGTGTGTCGAAAATTTCCTTGTTCGTTCCTTGCCCACCAACCATGGCGTACCGCTTAGTTCTGCCACGCGTGACTCAGGTCAGTCCCCCCTTAAAATCCTGTACGGTGCGCCTATCGTACCATGTGTCGAATGAAATCGTCATATGTCATTTTCTCGCAATCTGATAAGATGAAATTGTTTGGAGATTTTTTCGTTCTGCTTAGCGCCAAGAAGAAACTAATGTTTACAATTTTGGAGGCAAATTTCGTTTACTTCTGTAAAATTGATAAGTAAACTTCAGCAGCAAATCTGCAGAGGCAGGGCTTTTAAGTAAAAGACAAACACTTCTACCCTCGCATAGCTGCGTAGATCGACTGCAAATAATGATGCAACTAGACACTGCCACGCCGTTACATCGTGTACATACACACTACAGCGAAAACCAATTACTAACACTGATTTTATTTATCGCAGTCCACCTACCTCACGAGTAGTAGACAAATGGCCATGGATTTAAGTTAATAAACGTTTGAGCTATATGCACTAATGTCTTACAAGCGAATCGGAGCGGTGTTCACATGGAGGGGGGGGGGCGCTATGCAGACAGTTTTAATGAAGTATTTTTCACATACGAGTGCAATGCTGGAAGTTTGATACATCAAAATGTGGTCTAATAGCTCACAATGTGTAAGGTTTCTTTACACATCTATAATGATTGTGATTGCCCTTCAAAGGGATGGATGTAAATTTTATTTTTAATTCAACACAATACATAATACAGTTCAATAACAAACTTATGAATGGAAATTTGTTCCCTCAGTGCCACTGCTAATGTCGTATAAATAAAGACTCTCACAACATTTTGAAACGGGACAAATGTTACTTGAAATCTTTGTAACGAATTTACTTTGGTATTTATTTCTTTTTGTAATTTACAGTTTTGGGAAGCGCGAAAGGTCAAAAGATGTCGGATGAATCAAATCAAGGTGGACAATCTGGTGAGTAATAATATAAATATAGAGTTATTGCCATCGGTGAAATCGGTGCCTTGATGTAAACGTAACTCGCGGTGATTAAGCATATACTGTTGTCTGAGAAATGGTCTCTCTTAAATCTGAGAAAATAACATTCATTTGTACTTACGACAAAAAACTAGGGAGTGGAGTTAACCAAAGACTCCGATGCACAAAAACAAGGACAAAGAATCAAAGTTTTGTCTAACTTCTTATTACTTTTCTGAAAGACAACAGAAAACAAGATTTTTTTTTTTACAAGCAATAGCCAAGTTGACCTTAATTACCTAATAAAGCATCAGGATTGCACTGATGAACAGATCTAAATGACAGATCGTACTTTCAGTTATGTAACACTCTATAACGTGTGTATGCTGTTCAGGTAAGTAATATATTTGTTTATGATAATTAAAAGAAGTATAAAACGTGTCAATTTTAGCTATTATCTACTAAGACAATGAAATACCAAATGCGTATCTTTCTCATCCTTGTGTAGAATTCCCAGAAAGAACCAGGGAATTAGAGCCATTACTTCAACATAGCAATGACGGTAAGATTAAGAAAAGTGGCATGCGAGGTTTCAGAACTCGTGCCCGCACATTACATGAAGTTTATAACACAGCAAAACTCATGAAATTGAAACTCATCTGGGCTAAGGCGCTCAGCTTCTTGAAAATTTCACCCTGAATATGAAGTGAACATCCACCGTTTTTGTTGAGATAACACCTTTGACACTTACCCTTTAGCTTAAAGGAAATTTATAAATCCAATGGACTCTTTTCTGAGGGTTTCAAAGGGTGTGAGAGAGTTTTAAAACTTACCAAGTTAAGTGTTTTGGTTTTTTTTTTGTTTCTTGCCAAGGACTTTGTGTCTCGACGGGTCTGCCAACGGGTGTGTCATTCTATGAAAGGGCCTATTAGGTTATTTAAGTGTCTCAGCATACAGGATCTTATGATCCCAGGTCATATATTAGTTGCTATGTAACCTAATTTAATGTGTGTAAGCTTCAGTCGTAGTACTAGCTTCTCCTATCAGTCAACTGCTGATTTCTTTTTAAATTTATATAGAAAAACTTATATTCTCTAGAATTTCTAACTTTTTAAGTGAACATAATTCTGTTTACGACTATCACTTTGGAGTTTTACCTGGACGTTCAACTTCACATGCTCTTGTTCATTTATCTGATTTGATTATTAATTCATTTGAGAAAAATCAGTACGTATCTGGAACTTTTCTGACCTTTCTAAGGCATTTGATGCTTTAGATCAGAACATTTTACTTAGTAACATAGAATATTGTGGAATATGAAGTGCTACCCTAAGTTTGCTTCGTAGCTACTTCTCTGACCGAGAGCAATATGTTGCAATTAGAAACATCAACTCCAATGTAAAGCTTATACACTGTGGCGTCCTACAATTTTCTATTCTGGGTCCGTTATTATACATCATATATGTCAATGATTTGCATAAAGTCATCAATAGGTTACACGTAATTTCTTATGCTGATGACACAAACCTTTTCTTCTCAAATAGTGACCAGAAAGTCTTGATAGAAACTATTCAGGCTGAATTTGGTAATCTACGAATATGGTTTTGTGTAAATAAGTTATCTTTAAATGTAAAAAAAAAACTGTTGTTTCCAGATCATCGGGTAAACAATTTAATGAAAATATTCAATATGTTGACTTGTGCGGTTTTAAAACTAGAATTTCTACTAGTGTCAACTAGTGTTCTACTAGTGTTTCTAGGAGTTATTATTAATCAACATCTAAGCTGGTCAGATCACATCATGTATATAAGTAATAAATAGCTAAGTTAAGGGGTATTCTTACCCGCCAACGCACTACAATACCACGTCACATTCTTCTCTTGCTTTACAATACCTTTATAGTTCAATATTTGTCCTATTGTAATATTGCCTGGATCCAACCACTGTTTCTCCTCCCAAAAAAGATGTGTCATCACGAGCAAAAACCCCGTTATTACAACAGCACGCCCCTCTTTGCGATATTAAATGTCTTAACATTATGTAATCTTAACCGTTGTGTTGTTGCTTTTCGTTATTTTCGTGTACATTTGGTTACATAATAATTGTCCTTCAATTTTCAAACATTTCTCTAGATTTGATGTCGATGTTAATTCCTACCAAACTCGATCGTCACACAAAATGTGCACTCCTTTCTTTAGACTGAAATCCTCTCAAGTCACTGTTCGCTACGTAAGTGTAAATATTTAAAAAGCTAGGTCTATATATATATGTTATATATGCTATATATGCTACATATGCTATATATATGTTATAGTTATGCTATGTATATGCTATATACATGCTATATATATGCTACATATATAGACCTGGATTGTACATTTGCTGGACATACGTTAAAAGTGTACATTCGGAGGACATGATTCTGAAAAATGTCCTGCAAATGTTCATTTTTAAACAGAAAAAATCAGGCCAAAGTAAAAATAATGCTTGTACAAGTAGATGGGGATATACACTATTCATCATTATAAAATGGCAGATATTCACCTTTGTTTCAACGTAAATTTTGTTGTTCAAAGAGTAGCTGGACAGAGATATGTCCTCCTATCGTAAATGTCCTGCTAAAGTTCATTTTGAAACTGCAATATATGCAAAGGTGTTCTCCATATAATCCCATATATATATATATATATATATATATATATATATATATATATATATATATATATATATATATATATATATATATATATATATATCAGCATTAAGATGAAAGAATCCAGCACATCTGGAGCCTGAAAGAATCCAGCACAAGCTTGTGCTGGATTCTTTCAGGCTCCAGATGTGCTGGATTCTTTCATCTTAATGCTGATATAGCATAGCTCTTAGCCTAACGCTACATTGAGCACTATCTCTACCGGCAAAAGCCTTACATATCGTATATATATATATATATATATATATATATATATATATATATATATATATATATATATATATATATATATATATATATATATATATATATATATATATATATATATATATATATATATATATATTATAATATATTATATATTATACATTATACATAATATATAACATGAAATATATTATACATTATATATTACATATTGATTTATCGAACTAGAAATACATGGCAAACACTACAAATTTGTTTTGTGCAGACCTATGTGGTGCACTCTTCAGGTGGTGTGTAGCGACTGGTCGGTGTTTGAGTTACTTGTATTAATTGAGAAGGAATTTGCTGGTATGTCGGCATGTGGATATGAATTCGTTTTTATTTTAAGCTGCGCTGTTGCTGTTTGAATATAAGGAATTTTTTTTTTCAAAAAGACAGAGATTGCATTTCATCGTTTTGTTGCTGTATGGTTGTGTTTGCTTGAAAACTGCCATTTGATTTGGAATTCAATGTCCTTTTTCTCAAGTGACCAAATATACTTACTGAGCTCGGTATCGTTCTTTTTGTGTTTGTTGGTGAAAGAACTTTTATGATTGTTATAGCGTGCTTACAATCTCTTGCACAGATTTCGATGTATGTTTCTGATTTGGCGCTTTTATTTTCCGTGACTATTGCTTGGTAAACAATAAACTTGCTTCTACAATGTCCACTGCTCTTTGTTCCGGCAGTTGCATTGCTTTTGTTCTTCCCTTGGTGGGCTGGTGATGCTTTTGTCGTGGGAGTCATTAATGTTTTTAATGTTAGGCATACAGCTACAACTAAGTTTGACATTGTTTCTATTGATTATTTTATGTAATTTGTGCATTGCTAGGAATTCCTCATCGATAATTTTGAAACAGCTTTTCCAAGGTTGGTTTGAACATGCTTAATGAAGGGAGGATTGAACCAAATAATATTTCTGCTTCTCTTTTTCTTTTCGGGTGTGTTTTGGACGTATTGAGCATGTTCTAATCTGAAATTGTGGCCACTTGTAATGAGCGCTTCCTGGTATTCTGTAGCTGCGTTGTGGAATACTTCTGGGCTGGATGAAATTTCGCTTAACCTTTTGTTGATAGCATGGGGGATGTTCTTGATGATATTTGGTGGGTGGTTTGACTTCACGTGCATATATTGCAATGTGTTGTTTGGTTTAGTAAATGCCTGGTAAATCCCTGTGGATAGGCCAAAGGTTACAGGAAGGAAGCGCTCAACACAAGTTATGTTTCAAAAGAAGGAAATCACCGCCGCCAATTCAAGAGCTCGAGAATTTTGAGGATAAAATGCGCAAACTTGTAAAAAACATACAATTCAAACCGGTTTTTTCCAAGTTCCAGGACAATCTAAAACAAGACGTAAAAAGGTTTAGGAAAAGCACCAAACTCTTTGTGAAAGCAGACAAAACCACAAACTTCTACCAGCTAGACTTGGAAAATTATAATGACCTGTTAAGAAAATCTGTAACGAACGACTACAAAAAGGCAGCATCAGTTAACAAAGAATCAAGAGCAAATGCGGCAAATTTTGAAATTAGACGACAGCATGGAAGGTATGGCTGAAAGAGAAGCATTTATAACTATAAAGGATCATAAACCAAACTTAAAGAATAACCCAACATGCCGCCTAATAAACCCGGCAAAATCAGAAATCGGAGTCATAAGCAAGAAAATATTTGAGAAAATAAACAGCGTTGTAGTAAGATGAATCCATGTAAACCAGTAGAAAAACACAACGTCGGTCCTTTCTTTGGTTCCAAAACCTACCAGAAAAGGAAAATCGCACTTTCATCTCGTCTGATGTCGTCGATTTGTATCCATCCATAAGCGAGAAGCTACTACACGACGCCCTAGACAGTGCATCAAAGTACACTAATATCTCACCCGCAGATAGACAAATAATATTGCACACAAAGAAATCTCTACTGTACCACCAAGATACCCCATGGTCAAAGAAATCGTCAGAAAAAATTTTCGACGTCACAATGGGATCTTTCGACGGAGCTGAGACATGTGAGGTAGTCGGTGCATTCCTCCTGGATCAACTGACGGAAACCGTAGGACCATACATCGGCCTGTACTGAGACGACGGTTTGGCTGAGATGAAAAACTCACCAAGGAACTTGAAGCAAGAAATAACCAAGATTTTCCACAAGCATGTCCTAAAAGTGACTTTCGAAGCAACTAAAAAAAGGAGTTGATTTTTTAGATAAAACCAAAACAAGTTAGGTGCAGTACTAACTTCAGTCTATATTTCTGCAGCAAGCTGCCTTCGTCAGGAACGTACTAACTGTCCGCAAGCTTGCTGCACCGTAACCTAGCCGTTTCCAGATTGGAACAAATACTAAGTATACGAAAGGCTTGATTATAGAGTATGCTACGTTTTATGTGGTTAGGGTGACGACTGGAAGCGAGTAAGATCAACAACTTCATCAATTACTTAATAGAAAGGAGAGAAAATGGATTTGGGATCTGGGTTTCACTGCTCCGTTTGGTTTAAACCAGGATGATGGGTACTTCAGTCAAAATGAAAGGTGCAGGTTGCATTGACTTTCAACTTTATCAGCTAGGTATTCTCGTCGGGATCTCTGCAGCACTTTTTTTTTTCTCCTCGTGCCGGTGTTTGGCCGATGCTACCTATTGTTTTCCGTTTTACTTTGAAAGTTTTTACATGCTTTTCTTGTTAGGGTTTTTAGCCTAGTATGCTTTTGTTTTACGTTTTAGTCTTGGCTTGTACATTCCTTTCTAGTGTATTGAGTCTGTACTCTCGTGTGTACGATGTACAATTTTTTAATTTTTTAAGAATTTTTAAACTACATTGACAGTAGAAAGCGGTGTTCCACAAGCTGCTGCTGAATAATACGCTAAGCTAGAAATCCGATATATTCGAATTACTTTAACTATTGTGTATTTTATTCTGTGGTCGAAAATAATGAACAACTTTTCACAGGCTCTGCAGCATCACATAAGCCAATTTTCATTGAAATAGACATTTGTGCTGCTACAAGAGATTGAACAAGTTTGGAAGGCGATCCATTCCCCCTCCTCATTACCTCCTTACTGTCGTCCAAAACAATGTATGGATTTTTATTTTTAAAATTTTCTTACTTGCAGTAAATGTTACGTTTGTTTGATTTATGATAACGAGAACTGAAGATTGTTCTTAATTTTGATAGGTGAATTTTATGAACTTTCATTATACAGGACAACACCCGAGCCATTGTCAAGAAAATCAAAGACAACCGCCAAGGGAAACTCGATGGAAACTTAATTGTGTGGTCTGGCTGCTTGGTAAGTTGATGATAGAAAGAATACAAATAAAAAAGTACATTGGAGAAATAATGTTATAGTTACAGAATCCTTTTACTGTTACCATGGCTCATTTATGTTATATCGAAACAAAACTATTGTAAATGAACTTATGAATATATGTGCTTTGAAATTTAACTTAGAAGTAGGAAACACGTGTTTCAATGGAACAACAACCAGATCAGGGCTATGCGAATATTAGATGCAATCATGCGAATGAAATCCCAATGAAAAGCTACTCACTTGTTTATGCGGCAATGTATTGAGCAGTTAATATGTACCATTCCCTAGATGTGGCTCATTTCAACCAGCAAAAACTTAATTTTTCGTAACAGCAGCACACAATCCCTTCAGTAACAACTTTCTAAAATGAGACAAACTTGATCCAAAGTGTAAAAACTTGTCGCCAAAAATGTAAAAACAATGGATATTTTCAATAGCGTCTGATGTGAATCTCTATTGTCTTATATTAAGAAGAAAGTTGTTGCATTTTGGACCAAGTTCCATAATTACTATATTTTGGGCAGGGAGATGTTTCATTTCTGTTCAAGCTTCATCGTTTGGGCATTTTGTGGAGGAATTCATATTTTGTTCAGTTGTTACAACATTGTCATAACAAGCATCATCTATTTTGTTCTAACAGGTGGTCTCACCGCGAAAGGAATCGGATACATTGTCTGTACATGTTTTCTGATATGTCTAATGTCATGTTCTGTTTCGGGGCTTGTGATTTATTTCATTTGTTATTTTGGCAGAGATGAACACTTGTTTCGATTTCTTTCTCAAGTATCTTACAGATCGTCACTGACAATTGTCGAACTAGTGTTTTCTTGGGCCATGATTAAGAATAAATGCTGCCAACCTACTTTAACTGATCGTTCATGGGCTAATGTTTTTAATGTATCTCTCATTTCAACTAAACTAAGGATGTTACGTCAATCAAAGCGGTTACATTGGTCAATAATTTGCATTCCCTTGCTCTGTCTGGTTGTTGTTGTTGTGCATATTGCCTTTAGGATTTGGGTATTCTTATTAATGAAGAAAACATGTCGTACGAAAGTGGAGAAAGTTTGGTTTTTTTTAGATTTTGCTGAGCCATTTTTCTTCTTTATCTTCTGGCATCTTATTTGCATTCAAAGGCTTGCATTAAAAATATCACAGCAAAAAGTAGTAGATGAAATTTGTCAACCTGATCCAGACATCACTGATGGTAATGAACTTCTTGACTCAAGATATAATGAGTGTATTGAAAAGATCAAGTCATTGTTTTATCAATATTATCCATTAAGAAATGTCATTGTGAGCTTAATGTACCTACTTCTCTTTAATGCAACGTTTGGAATGTCAGTAGTTTTGACTTGGAATTACAACAAGCAATCAGCGACACCTCTAACAACTTCTACTCCGATAACAAAGGTAGAAGTTAATAGATTTTGTATATATAGTTGTGATACAGCAGAGTTTATGCATGACCGCAATGTGTTCCTTGCTTACAATTTTTTTACATTTTGGAGACACCTGATGACTATAGTTGTACCCTACATTTGCGCAAGCGGTTTAGACATTGAACACATCTGGGAAGATTTAAGGACAGATTTGTACTCTAAGTACCCAAACTGTCAATACATTAATACTCTTAAAAGTGTCACTGCATACACTGAGTACTTCCAACCAAAAAAGTCATATTACAGATTGTTGAACATCGTGCTTCCTTTAATGGCGTTGTTTGCAGCAATATTAAGAGAAAGAGACAGTAATTTCTTACAGTGAAAAGGACAATTCCTTTTGCGTAAATCGTATGGCAAAGTACTGCGCCTGTGTATATAACACAGACGGAAGCCACATATTGACCCTTTATGGGAAGGTGGCAAATAATTAAAATAACAAGCTTAAAGGGGAAATCAGGGTTTGACTGAGAAAATTCTCCTTTAGTTGATTTTCTTTCTAAGCTGATTGTTCACCGAAATATAGAGACGTTGGGGAGGTGTTTAAAAGTAGAAGAAACGGTTATTATTGTGTTAATTACTGTTGAATGAGAACTCGCAATATTTGTATATAAACGTCCATGTACAAGACAAGACAGCCTCCTGTATACGATTATACCGGATTTGACTCGTTTCTCGAAATTGTCCACATTTTGAGATAATCTTGATCATATTTGTCAGTTATAAATCATTGTGCGATACCAGTGGGGAATTGTAGTGAAACAATTGTACCCGCAAATAAACCCTGATTTTCCCTTTAAGGACGTCAAAGTTTTAAAGTGAAAGGGGTACAAATTGTCAGTCTCATCCAATTTTTTATTCCTTTGCGAAAGCAGACATGATGGTGATTTCGTGTGTGTGTGCGTATGTGCGTGTGTATGTGACGCCCTGGCTTGTTAACACGATATTTCAAGAAGGAAAAAGTGTTCGAACTTCAAAATTGGCGTGTTGGTAGTCCTTAGAGAGAAGATGATCGGCATTGTTTTCATGGAGCTTAAAGGTCATTTAAGGTCACCAGAGCATAAGATATGAAAACTTATTAAGTGAGATATCTCAGCAATGGAATGCTGTTGGAACTTCAAAGTATTATCATTGGTAGCACTTAATAAATAGATAATGTCTGCCTTTTTTGAAGATCAAAGTTTATGCGAGGTCAATAGAAGACATGCAAAACCATGTAAACACAGTGGCTCAAGGATGGAACGGTACCCGGAACTTAAAAGTAAACACTAATTTAGTGTTGGTAGTCTACATATGGAGATGTCCTCTATCGATTTTTATGGAAGTTAAAGGCCATTTGAGGTCACTAGAGGTTGAAGTATGAAAACATATTGAGAATAATATCTCAGCAAGTGAACGCAACCAGCACATCAAACTGCTGAAATTCGTAGCAGTTAATGAGTGGATGATCCTTGTCAATTGAGTTGTCTTATGGGAGACAGATCATCTTTCCAAACTTATTCAAATGTTAAAATCTCAACGTTAACGGTGTTCGAGATTTGTATTTATAGGAGAAGACGAAATTTGTGAATCAACTTGTAGATGACAATTGTGTAATCTTTTCGGGGAGTCAACTGTCACGTCTTGTCGCCACCAAAATGTAAAAAGATGGATCATTCCCATCCACCACTGTTGCTCCTTGCCAACATTTTAACAGTAGATGTTAAATGGCAGATAAATGTTGCTGAATAGAATTTGGTCTCGTTTTTGTCAGATTTTATCTGATCTCATTTTAGACTTATCAGCAACTTCTTTGCAGGCAACTTCCTGTCAAGATCAATAAAGTACTTTGTTTTAGTCAGCTTTTCTTAAGGGAACTAACATTAGGCCAGGAAGTATTTTTGAGGTTTCCATTGCAGACGATAAATCACACTTTTGTGTCAGGAATTGTGTATCCATTTATGAGATTTATTGCATTGTTCGTTACCACAATTTTCATATGTGGTTTATACTCGTTTTTTCTCCATATTTTCCCTTTCCCTCTGTCGGTGTTGTTTTGTTTAAAGTAATTGAATGTGTTTGGTTAAAAAGGAGATATTGGCTAAGAATCAAAGTCCTTAGACTTTCTTTTTTAATTGTTCGCAGAAATATTCACCAACCGGGAGGGGTCTAAAGCGTGTTGCAGACAAAATTTATCAACAGTCTCACAACGAACCTTGCTTGAAAACTCCTATGAAAAAATAAAACTACTGCATATTCATTGGGTTAAAACAGCTGATCGGGCAGCACTACCTCGCATTGTACACAAGTAAGGCTCAGATTAAGCGAAAAACATTAAGCATAAAGTACATAAGGCAAACATGCTTTGTACACTGAATTGCGTACCATTCAACATCCGTATGAAACTACATAATAAACAGTGGTTAAGTAGCATTTACATTTTAGACTGAACCAAGTACTTGATCACTTGCAACGTCGAGCTTTTTCTTAGTTCGTTTTCTAATCTGTGAAGGAAACATGATCCGGTAAGGGAACAGATAAAATCAACAGGACTGGGTACTATTTAACGTAGACTGCGAGAAAAGCCCAACTGTCTAAGGAATGATCTAAGGGCAGAACAACAGGCGAAATGATTAAGTGTGGGGGTTTACTATGAAAGTGTTACCTTCATGTTGAGAATAGTATTTTCGAAGCAGGAACTCAAGTTTATACCTCATTTATATCATTATTTGGAACTGTCGGCATATATACTGCCCTAGTATACTCATGCTGTAGAGACCCCTCGAAAAAAAAAACATAAAAAAATATGAGAGTGACAAATTTTTCTTACGTCAGTCTAGCTTAGTTCATAGCATCAAAAGACCCCAAATATTTGCTCCTTATATTCAAAGAGATTGCGTGTGTACTGGAAAACCAGGCTGATACGATTATGTTTGATCTTAATTTTGTCTTTATATTTTAATGTACTCTGGGATTTGTATATGAACGGTTTTTCATTGAACAAAATTCAGAGTAGCTACTTCGAAAAGTAACGAGATAGGCAAAATAGTAAACATAGAAATCATATTTAAAAGTTTTTAAAGATAGAAATCATATTAAAAAGTTTTTAAAAAGTAAACATAGAAATCATATTAAAAAGTTTTTACCTACTTACGCAATCATCCTAAATGGAGACTCTCACAAACATATATTTCGGTAACTCTATAGCTTTTGCGGGGCAGTATGGCACATTTATTCTTTGTGAATCATTACGATCGCGCAAGTAATCGCTCCTCCCTGAATCTGTTGTAATTAATAATACCATAAAAATGCAGTTGCTATTTACAGCATTTTTCATGGTTTTGCTCTTTATTAAGTAATTCCTACAATACAAGACAGTCCACGTGCCTACGATTATCACACTGTCTCTTTTCCAAGATAACTGAGTAGGTTTTTCAGCATCTGCTATATGAAATGGATTTTCCAATCGTGACATTGAAACCTGTAATTCCATCTCAGAAATTACAAAAGAGTTTATTAATCATTGTATAACTTTACCAGTGATTACGCAGATAAATATACTTGATATAGATGTATATGTACAACATTTAGTTTCCTGTAGTGTTGATTTTTGTTATTTGATCTTTTCCTTGTTTTCCTTCTCATTTTGTTGATTTGCCAGGCAAACCAACGTGTTTGCGGATTAATTATATGTAAAACTAATATCCTTTTATGTTCTAGTGCTGTGTATTAGATAAATATTTTATCAAATAATAGTGTGTCCTTGGTGGAGCTACCATATGATCAGTTAGAGGGGATTATCGACGCACTTTTCAGGCTCTTCACAAAAAAGAAAAGAAAAAAATACACAAGGTAGAAAAAGATAAGAATGAGAAAAGTCGTAACTGAAGAACATACAAAAGCTTAAGAGAAGGTAAAGAAAATGCAAGTTTGAGTATTTCAGTAAACTACTCATGAACTGCCGATTTTCACTCGGAATACATGACTTGATCAAAACTTAGTAACCTCATAATTTGGGTAATTTTCCCAAAATAATGTCCATATTATGCACAAAGTCAAGAGGCTCACTACAAAACTATAGATCCAAATACAGCCAGTTCTCCCCCTGCTACCTATGACATACAACTCCCTTAGCCGTGTACATATATTTATAACTACAACTATTAATGTTATAATTTAGGTAAATTTGTGATGAAGACACCTTTTTGGGCATAGGAATCATTTTCATAAAATGGTGATTTACAGCAAAAGTTAGCGACGTATCCAATCATACAAATATTCATTGGGTATGTACTTTAATGAACATCACAAATCCAGTTGAGCCAAATCTTAAAACAGAACCCCAATTACTACATCAAACGAAAACCCTTAAAGCTGAATTATGAGTGAAAAAATGTCAGTGAGAGCCATATTCCTTTGAATATGTCATCGGTAGAACTGGAAGACATTGTTTAAGCTCCCGTTTTGCATACATGAAAATGAATATGTCTGTTTGATTTGGAGAAATGTGATTGACTGCTTGTCTTCTTGGAGAGTTTGAGTTTTTGTAGGGCCCTCAAAAAATGTTGAGATAATTTTCATATTAAAATATTCGGGAAGACCAGTGGTTTGTTCTCTTTCTTTTTTTGTGACAGGTGATCGTTTCCCTGACCCTCAAATAGTAACGAAGGGCAAACATAGATGAAAAATTGATTGCAAGTAGAACTCATAATCCAGCGTTAAGATATACCATGCGCCAGCACACTGAAACGCATTTGCGAGGTTTGTGGTCACAACTTTCGATATTCAAGAGAATACTGTCAATACCATCTTCTGGAGCTTACATGTTAGGCCTGGGAAGGAATTTCCGGCAATCTAGGAGATACCTTATGTATATATTTCTTTTTGTTCTGGTACGCCCTCTACAAACAGTGATGTCATTCCACTTAGTCTTAACTTTCCAGTCCACGTCTTGTCAGAATTGTGTCTGCGCCAATGCCCAAGGGGAGGTAATGTGTTTCCGTATAACACTCCTTTGCACTCGTTGATGTCCCCCTTATCCCGAACCCATCTGATATGTATTAGCATTTTCATAGATTTATTTTTGCCCTCATTAATGTGAGAAATTGGAAACATGAGATCGGAGTTTTAAGGCTGTGCAAATGCAGCTTATAATACCAAGAAAATGCTGTCACCGGCCATCTGGGGAGTTTGAAAACCCAAAATTTTCTTGTACGCGCCGAGTCAACCGATGGTGACGCTCCGCCTAAATAGTCCCTACTCCCTAGGGTTCCTATACAGACAGAGTCGCGACGCTGTTTATGCCTCTAAGTGTACGACGTTATTGATCCTTTCTGAGACATGATTTAAAATGAAATGACCGTTATACATGTTTGTATTTTTCATAAGTTCGGATCATGCCGGTGTCACTGTTTGAGTAACCTTCATGCATGTACACACAGTGTTCGCGCAGTTGGAAGAAAATGACTTACAGCTAAAATAGCACCCCTCTTTATATAGGAGCCATAATAAGTCTGTCGGTAGACTCCCCTCCTTCACTAGCATGAAGGGACATTACCATAGATACCTCCATTATGTGCGCCCATCAAAGCCATTTTCGCCCCCTCTGGCTGAAACTGCTAGCTCCACTACTGGTTTTTCGAAGTGTAGAATAATACACATTCAGTAGGAATCTATGTACTATACAGGAATCATAAATGAATGAGAATACAGCATCATTATTGGTTATTACAATTTTAAGTCTGTTATGAACACCATCCATGGGGTATTGAAGAGTGTGTTTGTGGGTGTTTTTAGTTTCTACAAACTTGAACGATAGTTACTATGGGATTTTACACTTAATTGTGTGTAATTTTTCCAACCTAGGTCTTCTTTGTAATGAAGAAGTGATTTTCACAAGTCGATACTGCAAAATTACACGGTTTTTGTCTTGAATTATGGTGTTGTGCTTTTGTTTTCAATCCACCTATTTCAAGATATGTAATTGTCTTTATTTAAGCTACCAATTGCCGAACCATTAAATAAATTTAAAGTGCATATCCTGTCATAAAAAGATGTCACAACTGTTTAAGGGTTACAAGACATGGACCAGTGAGAAAGAGTTATTTGAGGTTATCCTCCAATGTCTACACAACGTTTGACTAGAGTACTGCTTTGCAATGCATAATAATGTTATTCTACATTGCGTGATATTAATTATTCAAGAATTTAAAAATAAGCAATATGATATATGGTATTTTTACAGCCTAGCAAACTCTACTGTAGAGCCAGTGTTTTGTTGTTTTTTTTGTTGTTGTTTTTTTTTTTGAAGAAAAATGTCTGAACAGTCCTACACATTGGACATATCGTTTAACATTTTCATACGCCAATACATCACCATATTTGTAATGTAAGAGAAAATGCAATTTCTCTGACTTTTTCCTCCACTTATTGCATTATCCGTTTCACTTCGTTTTCGATGGTTGCAACTTGTAATATTTACTTTTATATAGCTTTGCGTTATATTTACATAATCTTTACACCTGTACAAACCTAATTCCAAACTTTTTATAATTTGTAAAAGAATAAGGAAGAGAAAGTACTTTCTACGTATATGATCAACAATTATGCTTAAGGAATGAAAAATAAAAATAAACATTGTGGCAAGAGTGTTGGAAATCTCATCCCTGTCGTTTTAAATAAACACTTTCTGGAAGTACGCTGCGCTGCACATTTCATCAGAGTGCTCGATGTGGATAGAAGTCCTAAATATTCAAATTACTTAATGATATAGTACTGCAATACATCTCGTGAGCGTCGAATGGCACAAATACATGCAAGCGCGTACTCATCTGCCTAGATATCGAGCGTGCTGTAAATGCATTCCCAGAAAACACCTGAGAGTCAGACTCTTCCTCATATACGCACGACCCATCACCTGTGTATCCTTTGAGCGCCGTGAAAAGCGCGTTATGCGTGGCTCAGTATTTTCTTCCCAGTGCGTAAACATCTCGAGTTCTTGAACATTCGTGTAGTAGATCTATCTATGTAAACGTTGTAACATATAGTGAGTGAATGTATTATGAATGCAAGAGAAATGACGTTGCTACCAGACTCAAAAACTCAGCCTAGAACATGAGTGTATAGATTGAAACAACGTGTCACATTTATGGAAATGCAAATATGTAAAGGTTATGTTGGCATCATTTACTACCAGCGCCTAACACTGTACTATGCGTTACATTAATTATGCCCTTTGCCCTTTTACCTGCAACGTCATCAGTCGCGCGGACAGTACATCTCACACCCTGGCATCCACCCACCAACTTTAAAGTTATTGTTGAGGTTATAACGTACTGTCAAGAAGGAGATATGACACACTTTTTCAGAGCACTGAAAGTAAGTTTCAGAGCACTTTTTATACACATAGAAAAAAATGCTAAAAAATCGTTTTGTATTTATGGACTGATGTTTGAGGCAAATCAGTCTGCCGACACTATGCAATATACTCTGGCACCTTCCCAGCAAGTTTGAAGTTTATTCACCTAACCATCTAGAAGAAGATCGTGAGACTCTTAGAGTTTTTTGGTTGACGATGTTACCTTGACCTGGTGACGTCATTTGTATTTAAAAAAAATCTCACATTGTCTATTTGGTTACTCGAGGATACAGATCACAGATTGAGAAAACGCTAAAAGTTTTTCATGACATATAACGTTGGAACTTTCACCTATGACGTCATCGGAGGAAACTATACGACATACCACATCACCTACCCACCAAGGTCTGTTTTAGGTTCATTGTTACTTTTCTCTGAATGTCAAGCAGTTCGTCTGAGGGTTAAAATGAGAAAGCAATCAAGAACTTTCAACCGTTGAAATCTGCGTAGGGAATTTAACTGCGTAGATGTAGGGGATCAAGTTTGTTTTTTTCCCCACTAATCACGGTGTCACCCGTGCCCATGCAAAATGCGTAGTTTTAAGTTTGCTCCTATTGCTAGACGATGTCGCTAGTCTGCTAATTACTGCCTTAATCCTTGAACGTCATCCATATAAGAAACAAAAGCATCATCGGTTCCTTAATCGACACAAGGACCTCTGATTTTCTTCAGAAACAAATTGTGTTCTCAACTTTTTGACTCCGCTAATTCTTTGTTCCTATTTTAACGATATCGGTTGGAATAAAATGCCGTAGCATGTTCGAAGTAACAAAATCTATGGATGGGGGTTTTGCAAAGGGTAAATTAAGTAGATTTCGTTGTCATCAACGTATCAGAGCTCCGTAGCCACCCATCATGTACATACTACAGTGACAACAAATCTTTGTCGCGCTTGCGCGTTCGCTCAGCGGCGTGAAGCGACTTTGTATAGACAACGCTCAAGATACACGGATTTATGGAAGTCATCGACACTTTGAACGTGAGAACTACAATTCTATCTTAATAGCATCGTGAATCACACAAGAAAATTGGTAACTCGAGCTAGTTGGTTTTACGAAACTTCACCCAGACCGAACTATTGCGTTACTGTAATCTAACACTATGCCATGATAGACATCAATCCTTGTCTAAAGGCATTATGCGCAGGAAAGCCTACCTTATCGTACTTACAGGAAACTTAGTGTATCATGTTACAGAGTTATGTAACTCGGTTAGGTAATTTCGGGACATGATTGTATTTATCCTCAAATCTCTCATTAATTGCAGTCTCGTGCATGCATAACCTACCATACAAGCCAGCCTAAGTGGTATCCTCAAGCGTTTTTCGAGGTCTGTTCTCAAGCTGACATAGGATATACAGTTCTCATAAGCCTAGGATACACAGTCCTCATGAGCCTATACCTAGGCTAAACCGAAGTGTTGCTTAGCAGTTAAGTTTGCCTATGCCTAGTTGGCAGGACCTTAAGGTATTCCTGGCCTAGCTTACCAGTAACACTAATTTATATACCCCCAACTTTCGACCTGTTAACAAAACATGAGTAGGCTAAGCCACTGAGATAGGCCTTTTAACTCTTTGTAAGGGCTAATGAAGTTAGAGCACTACACTAATCGTAGATCAGATCTTCAGTTTCAAACAGAGGTAACATTACATTTTTTCAGCCATGATCTAGACTCTATCTTTGTTGGTATTCTTCACTGAAAACTTTAACTAGTCACAGACGTCACTGACCATCGATTGCGTTAGTCCATAGATTGATCAGTCGCTACGGACTAACCAAAGCTCACCAAATTGGTCGGTGATATTAGTCCATTAATAACCGATCAGTGATATTTCTTCACTGACTAGAATAATTGAACGGACTAGAGTGAATAACATTGACGGACAAGACAGTTTCGACGGACAACTTTGACCGACTAACATTTTGGACTGACCAAACATACCGACTAGCGTTACCGACGAACACTCCCGACCAGCAATTGGGCTATCGTAAGCATGCTATAAATAGACCTTCTTAGGCCCAGAGCGTTGGCCAGGCCTGTGGGGGAACTTGATATCAAATATTCACATATTTGCAAATCGATGCGTCGTCGAATTAATATTGGGACGATTCAACTTCCATCGACGTTGGGTCGACGTCAAGTCTTTTTCTGATGTCTTACTCGTTCGCTGATATGGAAATGAGCACAGCCCCGGATGGACTAAACTTTTCACCAGTTTTCTCTCGAGTCATACGACACCCCTACCCATCACGCCTTCGGTACCTACCCGATTTTCTTTGGGGGAGGGGGAGCGAGGTTCTGTACGAATTCTGAAGACATCATTATTTATTAGTTGGTGACTCGAACTCTCTGTCAGACGGACTAATGGATTGCCCTCCATGGAATATGAGTATTTTTTCCGTCTTCGCCCTCACAAGTAGCCCAAAGGCCTAGGCCCAGGCATACCGAAAAGTTAACGTATATTGATCGAGAGATTGGCATACCGCGCGTATCCTCACCACTACGGCTACGCATGCTGCAGTTTCCGGGAAGGGGGGAGTGCCAGTCAGTTGTCCATATTTGGAATTGCTTGTCACAGGTTGTTATGAGGCAGTTCTCAAGAATCGGGCCATAACGATATGAACTTTGAACTCTTGAATGCAGGCTTTGAGAGGCTAGTAAATCTGTTCGATTTTTTTCATGCACAGATAAGATAGTTGCCCCATCAGCGTCAACAACACCAAATATTCACATACCAAATATCTGCATTAGTCTTATTGTAATTGGTGTAAGATGCAATAATGTGACCACTTCTTCTTCTTTCTGGAAACGGTGACACATCCACAGGAGCGGACAATGCTTCACCACGCATGCGCCATATACGTCGTGTGGAGTTCCCACGCAACACATTTGAACTTTTCAAGTCACAGCAGCTTCACCATGGACTGTTGAAAAGATGGATCACTGGATAAGACCTCCGGCCTTGTCCGCTCCCCCACGTGCCCTTGCGTGAGTTTTTTTTCATAGTATAGCGAGGGGAATGTCAATTGCACTGACCAATCAGTTTCTTGGAAATAAGCCGCTCCCCTAATTCCAAAATAACAGCTTTTGGACCCTTTTTTCGTAATTCTGACACCTGATTATGAAAGAACGGGTTAAGAACACCATCACCGCCGTAATCCTAGACCCAGCCCTATAACCATGATTTTAAAACAAATTTAAAAATTTGCTAAAAACCGATTTTCCCCTCGCTGACGTACGAATAAAAAACTAGCCTCCCGCGCGGCATAGATCTACATGTGTGCATCCGGCATATACCCCTGAGCTGTACTGTCCGCACGTACACACACGTACACACGTACGTACGTTGATCTGTCTGATACCGTACCACGTTTGATAGAAATATAATCATAACGCGTACGACAAGCTTCGTTTGTAACGAACGTTAGAACGAGTGGAGTTTGAATCTTCTGATATCCGAAGGATCGTAATCAGTACTGATTCTAATTCATCAGATCATATTACCAGACAACACAACCTCGGTGGTCACGATGGATAATAACGAGAAGACTGTTGTGTAAGTTGATTATTTTTAAATCTGAATTTCCATTCTTGTCTGTGTCGGACATGTACATAGGCCTAGCTAGTAAATTTGTACACACTTACGTTAGGCTACTTCGCCTAGCCTAGGCTATAGTCGAATAGGACATTCTTAAAACAGGCACAGTACTGTACAGTACATGTTCTCTCACAGGGCTTCTGAGAAGTTGCATTACAGCCTAAAGTTAAGAACTTACAGGCGACAACAGCATTTCATCATTTACTTTTATAGCCTAGGCCACAACAATGAAAGTCGCAGTTTACGGCCCACCTCCTGTGTCTTCGTTCACCTACCTACATTTCTCATAACAGCTAATCACAAAGTCTTCACCTTTATTCAGCAAATGGGTGATTTTCTAAATAAGGGTACCAATGACAAAAATACACTTTCAAAGGCTACTGCCGTGCAAGCGTAATTTTGATTGTTTTTATTTTGTCACAATAACGTAGAGTAATTACATAATTACCACAACATTTGTATCATGGTCATAAATCCTCAAGATTTGGGGAAAATAAGCACCAAAAGTGGCCATTTTCGGGCCAAAAATTATGACATTTAAAGATACGATTTGAAAATTTAGATTTCCCCTTGTTTAATGCCTTGTTTTGTATAGAGTTCAACATGAATTGAAGACAGCATACAAATTATGACAACCAAGCACAAGCTCAATAAAAAATGTTGACATTTAATTGATTGAAGAAAATTGATCACAGAGGTTTCGCGTGTAAACTTTTGTGTCAAACTTTACGCGTGAAACTTTCCTACTCCTTTTCCAATATTATAGCTCTAGTTGGGTTCTGTAATCCTCTCCAGTAGTTTGCAAATTGTTAAGGCCTTGGCACTCAGGCTGTTTCAAGCAGTAAACAATATGGAGAGAAATTTCAACATAAATACAAATACAAGATCATTTTCAATTCTGAAGACTAGTTTGGTGTCCCACTAAAAGTTTACGATGTGAAAATTGACCTTGAAACCAAAGTTATGTACTAAAGTTTGAACTCTCAAATGTCTTGTTAAATTTCACCATCTTAAAGGGCAAATGCAGTCACCCCAATTTGAACAAGGATAGTAGTCTACACTAGTTTGTGAATGGCCCTTGGCAATCATGTGAGATGATGTGACAACATGTTTTTCACTGAATTGTGAAATTTACAAGAAGTAATACCTTGGTTTACCTTGAATGTTGAATATTTAAGTCTCAAAATATCCTGAAAGCTTCTTGGAAGAAAAATAAAAAGGAAATTACAAAATTTAGTCGTTAGTACAACATACTTTTGGGGCGACTGCCCTTGACCTTTAATGTGACATACAGTAACTGACATTTGATATGCCCTTTGTGAAATTTTACTGGCTGCTTTAAAATTTGAAATATTAGGAAGACTAGTTTTAGTGTCCCACGTACTTCTTTACACGGGAAACAAATGGTTTCGTACCACACAATTAAGATAAACCATGCATTGAGAAATGAATGTTTTTTTTTGCTTCAAAATATTAAAATTATTTATATAATACCCTTAAATGCTCTGAAAAAGACATATTTATGGAATTAATGTGAGAAATGTAATTTGGTGTCACAATTTACACATGAAATATATTTTTCCCCAAATAAGGCCATTTTGTGAATGTAAATAATTCATCTTCCCTTGATTGGAACTTAACCTCCTCCCCAGTTTTCAGGAAATTAGTATAAGACAAATGAAATAACTGTCCCATAGAAAAAGAAACATAAAAAGTGAATTCCATGCCAAAAATGGCATGTCACAACTTGGTACCCCCAAAAAGAAAATCACCCAAATATAACAATCCTGCCATCTGCTGCAAGATTTGAAGACAGTGGAAGCATGTATAGGCCTACAAAGTTATCCAGGGTTGGTCGATTTAAATGAAGTTGATTCTGTTTTCTATAATTTTGAAGAAAAGTCAGCTAGCCTGGGAGTTTACCTTTGTGGCTTTTGAAATGTTGGACGATTACACATATAATTCTGATTTTTTTCAACAGATCCCAGTGGTACATTGGTAGCCGAGTTTGCAGTACAGTAGAACAGTAGCAATCCACCGTGTTCATTTTGAGCCTATTTTGTCATTCAGGTGTTCAGGCTGATGTATGCCTACACCATCAAATCTGGAAACACTGTAATTTCACAAGGTCACTGGTCACATGAAGTATTTCCTAGTTTGTTTGATTGTCTAATCATCAAGTGTGCTTTAGTGGTTCAATTTGTTCACTAATGTCACTGTTACATGTTCTTGTGCACCACTACCTTGTAATTGTTTTGAAAGCATGTCTAACTCACAGTATAGTCTATGAATATTATCAATGTTTTTTCCTTCACACTGGAGAAATGGCATACAGCTGTTCAAGTTGTGAGTTTCTCACTCCAGAATTTGAAATCCTTATAAAGCACTACAGATATCAGCATGTAAATGAACCAAATTTCAAGATTGTGTGTGGTATAGATGGCTGTGCAGAGAGATACTCAAACGTTCGTGTATTCAGACGGCATATCAGGCAAAAACATGAAATTTGGTATGGAGGGCAGGCTCCCAATGATCACATTGATGGAGGTGGTGATGTAGCTGACCTTGGTCAACCAGACGAAGTTCAACCAGAACAAGGTGGACAACCTGTACATGCAAATATGCCAGTTGCAGCAAGGGAAATTGAATTTGATGCTGTTGCAGAGGCTTCAATGTTTCTAATGAGGTTGAGGGAGGTACACAAAACTCCACAAGCTGCTTGTTCACTTGTCGCAAACGAGTTTGTTGATCTGCTCAAACATCAAAGACAAAGTATGGAACAGGAACTCCATAGTTTGTTGATACGATCTGGTACAAATCCTGATCTCCTAAATGAGTTTGGTTTGGTAGAATTGTTCCAAGAGAGTGAACTAGAGAATGCTTTCAGTGTGTTTTCTCATGCCAGAAACCTTCATAAATACATGAAGGAAACACATTCGGTAGTTGAACCATGTGAATATGTTCTTGGTAGGGATGCTGAGAGTGGCAAAGAACATACAATGCAGTATGTTCCCATCCTTCAAACTCTGGCGGCATTGTTACAGTTGGATGACATTCTTGGGGAAGTATATGGTGGCCATTCGAGCTGCCAGGAGGCAATGTTAGAGGACTTCTGTGATGGTTCTAAGTTCAGGAGTAATGAACTTTTTTCTGAAGAGCCCTCAAGTCTACAAGTACAGCTGTACTGTGATGACTCTACTGTTGCTAATCCTCTTGGAACACACTGCCAGTTGCTCAAGTTTTGTGCAGTGTATTTTGTGCTTGGCAACCTCAGCCCAGTTCACAGATCAAAGTTGCGCAACATCCAACTGGTGTCCCTTTGCCCGTCACTGTATGTGAAAACATATGGTTTTGAGAATGTGTTCTTCCCACTCCTTCAAGATCTGAAAAGACTTGAGGCTGACGGAGTACAATTTATTAAAGATGATGTGCAGCATACATTCCGTGGTACAGTCTCTTTCATGTCTGCAGACAACTTGGCTGCTCATGAGATAGGTGGGTTCCAAGTTCATTTCAACCACGGGAGGATTTGTCGTGTCTGCAATGTTTCTAAGATGGATCTCAAAAATCATTTTCGCATGTCTCCCAGATTGTCGCTCAGGTCTAAGGAAACTTATGACCAGCAGGTGGAGGCAGTTCAGTTGAACCCAGCTCTTGGGACTACCTATGGGATTAAAGGTCCTTCCTGTCTAAACCAGCTGACGTTCTTCCATGTCACAGACCGTCTACCACCAGATCTTGCCCATGATCTGTTCGAAGGGATTCTTCCCGAAGTTGTTGGTGCAGTAATGAAGGATTGTGTCAGTAAGGAGTATTTCACTCTTGATTATTTGAACCAACAGATCAAGTTGTTCCCCTATGAGGGATCTGATCGCACGAACAAGCCCTCGGTCATGTCTGCTTGTCTCCAGACATTTCGTATCAAACAGACTGCTTGCCAGATGTGGTGTTTCATTCGTATGTTACCTTTGATGGTGGGTCATACAGTTCCTGATAACTGTCAGTAGTGGAAAGTCCTGTTGCTGTTGTTGGATGTTACAGAATACTGTACCACTGCAAAAGTCACACGGGGACTCGCCATGTTTCTGGGTGATTTGATAGAGAACTTCTTGACGTCCTACTTTGAGCTTTTCCCTGAGGTATCCATGAAACCCAAGTTTCACTACCTAATACACTATCCACAGATGCTGTTAGACTTTGGACCTTTGGTCAACACATGGAAAGTTCGGAAAAACTACAGAGTATGTTGCCCATTTACATGCTTACAGTGTTCAATTTGGTGAAACATTGATGCTCTTCAAACCTAGAGATCTGCATGATTATTACCCTCTGGGTGTATACCAGGCTGGTGATATGAATTTGGTTACTTTGGAACATTATGTACAGAATCTTTGATTCTGGCAGTTTTGTATTGTACTGCTGCAGATATGCATGTTGTAGAGGAGAGCGGGGTTAGTTGGAACGTGGGGTTAGTTGTAACATTGGAATTTTCTTCCAGGCCAATTAGTAATATGATTAAGCATTACCAATCTAGGGTGGCCCCTGTCAGTAGCCATTACCCATGCAAATATTAGGCCAAATAGTTTGCAGTTGGCAAAACAGGAAACAAATGTTCGTTTTTTGACACCCTTAGTAAAATTTTGACAATTTGGAAATTTTGAAATATTTTAATAATGGAAGTAGGAGGAACTCACTTCTCCTTGATTATTCAAGCAGGGTTCCCACGCAGTAGGGAAAAAATGAAAAGTTTGGAAAAAGTCTGGAATGTTATCATGGTCTTGAAAATCCTTGAATTTTGGGTATTTGGTCTGGAAAAATTGCAATGTGGTCTTGAAATTTGCAATCATACACTTTCAGTAGCTGCCATCACTTTTAGTATGTGTCCATTCTGGGTAAAACTTGCAAGAAAAAGGACATTTCGTACAAATTCTTTATTTTTCAGTAGTAAATATTTCCATTTTGGTCTTGGAAAAAGTATTGAATTTCAGTATGTCAAATGCGTGGGAACCCTGTTCAAGGCACTGAGTACTAAGCTACAGAGTAGGGATAATTAAATTTCTGGATGTAGTGTACTCTTTCTCTAGTGAGGTCACAAATGTCAAAACTGGCAGGTGGGGTTATGCACTTGTCAATTGTAACCACGGCCCCCCATACCTGGGCATAGCGGGGACTTTGGTTGGGATGTGATTTACAGAAATGTAACAAGCGTGCTTCCTTACAGGCTACATCCCAATAAAGTCCCGGTAGAGCGGGGCAACATTTAACTGCACATCCCGGCTAACGTTGCAATTTACCCGGCTATTCTTCATGCAAATCTTGGGGTAAATATCCCGGCCCATGTTTTTACCATGCACATCCCCACTAAGTCCCATCACATTCCCGGCATAGCGGGGACAAACCAAACTGCACATCTCCGGCAAAAGTGTTGCAACAGCCTCGCTATGGCCCGGGTATGGGAGGACCGTGGTTACAATTGACAAGTGCATTAGTTGGAACATTTGTAGTGGGGTTAGTTGGAACATTATAGTCCAATGCCAATTGCACACAAATTTTTACTGTATGTCAGTTTTCGAGTTGAAGAAAATTGCTGAAATTGACATGGAAATGGTCCACAAGGAAGGCAATTATACAGATATGCTTCCTTTTCTCAAATTCATCCCTGGTAAGTGACATTAAAGGCCTTCGTTATCAATACCTAATACCTGACCTTTGACTGTGGGAGTAGTAGCCATGCTTGCATGGGTTGAACGGGGGTCTCAGACGGCGTAGCCTTTCCAGTCAACTCTATTCTGGGCAAGAGCCCGATCTACGATTTTTGCCACAAGATCACTTCTCACTGCATCATCCCCGCCTGTTCATTTCACGATGTTGTTTGCTTCTAAGACTGCAGCCTTACACATTTAGTGTGTACCACAGTGGCATTGAAATTTGAAAGGACTTAGACGATTGCAGACTTGAACTTTTGGGACCACAGTGGCAGAATTTTTTATGAATGTTTAAGTGGCAAAAGCTTATAATCAACCCTAAAAAAAGAGTCGAGTAATCTGATAAATTGAAGATTGTGTACCATTTTAGCTATAGCTTATAAAGGATTATTTGGTGATAGTTTATACAAACTCTATAGGCATGGGAACTCAAGCACTTGATGCCTTGTGTTTGCCCAATGTACAGTATCTTCCGCTGCTAAATACAATCTATGCAGAAAGTATGAGCTTTCCTTAAAAATCAGTGCTCATAAAAAAGTGTGGTTGTGAACTTGTGATGATCACTACCTAAATGGTCAAAAGGTCAAACTGGCTAACTTGGAATTGTACGAAGAGGTGGGGGGATAGGGGTATGCATGGTTACAACAAATTGGTTTATGCCCTGGAAGGCACAAGTCATTTTTTTCTAAGATTTGACTTTGCTCGAGTCTCCCCCCCCCCCCGCAAGATTCTCAGATCCCCCAAAAAAATTTTAGACCAAGGGGGGAATTCCCCCCTGAAATTTTTGAGCTGGCGCTAACCCTGTGACGTATGCCATGGATACATTAAGATTGCTAATGCTTATGAAGACATTTGTGTTGTCGGGTTTGTCATACTTTGTTGGCTCCACTAGTGGCACTTAAGTTGGCACTAAAGGATATTTCATTGAGACAGTGGCCTTGTGACCACATTGCTAGTGTTTTTGTAGGATGATACCAATCCTTTTTTGTATGGTATATTTCTCAAATGTAGTAGTCACACTTGAACAGTGATTACTGATGTTGTCCTCTTGCTTTCAGACACAAGTTTTTGGTATCTTACGGACAAAATAAAAAAAGAGTGCAGGTCGATGGTACTGCTGACGGAGCAACCAAGTGTGCCATTTGGAAGGCAGCAGAGGACCTCTTTGCCTTGGAGGGGAAGTCTCTCATTCTCCAGTTGTACGACAGAGACTTTGATGATTATGTGGACATCGAGGAAGGAGATAGAGTTCACGGCCCTACAAAACTTCAAGTGAAGGTGGAGGAACCCGCCGTCTTCCCAGTGACAATAAATGTCGGCCAAGATGACATCGAGAGGTATGCCATGTAAGGCTACTGTATAGCCATTTTAGTTTGCAGTGTATGTCAGGTAACAAGTTGACAGAGCTGTCTTATACCCTGCTTATTTTGAGCTGGGCTAACATTTGTGTGTCATCTGGCATCTGCATTCAGCTTTCAAGATCATGTTCTCATGAATGTCATCAACTTCAATTTGTAAAATTTCTTCCCTACAGCCTTGATGCCTGTCGTGCCGTGGACCCCCTCGACATACCAGAGGAAGACGTGACAGATGACATGACAGATGACAGTCATGACACCACAACAGAGAGCTCTATTGGAGACTCTGTGGAGGAGATCCGCGATGCCCAGACTGATGAAGAGGATGTACCTTCGACATCGGCAGCCTCTGAGACTGGCCAGTCTTCCACTGGGTGGGTCACCAGATTCACTGTGCCTGTACAACCACCATTGATTACGGCCAAGTTGAGGGATGGTGGAGACACTCTGAGGTCATCAGAACTCGGCATATTTCTCGAGAGTGTTTATACGGCAATTTCGAAAGACCATGGAGTCTTGTAAGTTGAACAGAGATGCAATTGTGAGACTTACTGGCGAATAAACTGTCAGTCTGAATGTCTGGTTGACGAGACGGAAGGCAGAGTTGTTTATTCAACCAGATTTTCAGTTTTTGTCGGACTGTTAACGAACCAGTACATGACCCCATCAATGGTCAACCGACCAACCGTTATTCTGAAATAACGGTTGGTTAACTGACAAATCAGAATTGTCAAAGTTTTGGAAACGGTCAGCTGGGTTGATATCAATAAATTTCGAAACTTCATTGATCCAAATTGGTATGACAATTCATAGAACTGTAAGATGAAGTCACAATCATGCCAGGGGTCACTGCATGGATGCCTACAAAAGAACAGTGCTTGTGACATTACTTGACCTAGTTGTCCAGTATTATGAAATATACTGTATTTGTTGAACGAGGTTGTGAAATGGTGACATCAGAGACATTGACTGTGTCAGATGATCATGTACAGGGTAGACCACAGCAAGACATGTAAAACTCCCTGTTCGTGCAACAGCAAGCAGCATTTTTTGCTATTAAGTCCACTCAATGGGATCAAATGGTGCTGAAAATGGGATTGTGGTAAGGAAAATGATGGTGACCAAGTTCAAGGGTTTTCTATCCGCAGCAAGCTATAAAAGGTTTGTCTCTCTTGATCAAAGTTCGTGGATTGGAGGGGCTTAGCAGTCACTTTTATGGTTTTGTAGTTATTTAGTACATTCTGGTTATTCAGTAACATTCTGTCCAAATTGCATATTATAGTTGCAGTACTAAGTTTGATTTTTTTGAGCACTGTATTGATATCAGCACTGATTGATTTGTTACAAGCTGGTACATTATTTGAATCTACAGATGTCTTGAAAGGATCTGTAGGCCTTTGTTTAATTGAACAACTGCCCATGTGCTTCATGCCTGTTCGTGTACATACTGTAATAATTCCTAATTCTTACATAGTGCCTTTTCACCAGCCCTAGAAGCACTTAGCAGATTACCACAAGTCCACAATTGTAAGGACAAGTAGCATCTCCAGCAAACTCAGTAATGCAACAGATTTGAAAACACGACTGTTGTGATCTGCCCCTCACAGGGTCCCCTGTGTAGAGGAAGATAAATTATTTTGTCAGTCTCAATAAGATTCAAGCTCTGTCCTTGGATTAATAGTTGGTGCTCTGCCAGCTGAAGTAATTTGATCTCCTCACATCACGTGCACTTCGCATTTATCTTTTTTTTTTTACTTCACCATGTCAGTTATCCCACTCGAATGGAGTACGATGTAGTCATTGAGAAGATATTCCGAAAATTCCCTGAAATGATGAAGCCTTCAGAGAACCTACCCATTGGGGATAAGAAGGTATGTTGTGCTAGTAATAATCACCTGTATACTTCTACAGTAGTCAGTGCCAGTATTACAACCGACAATAGTGCTCCGGAACTGCCTTAATAAGGTCGGCTTTCCCTTGACACTTGATTTTCCTTCAGCTGTTTCCTATACTTTGCGAGACCGCGTGTTTGGTCTAACGGTAGAGCATCTGCCTCTCACACGGAAGGCCCGGGTTCAATTCCCACTGCGGCCGAGTCATATTAAAGACTTTAAAAATGGAACCTACTGCTGTTGTGCGTGATGCTTCCCATAAGCAATGGAGTAGGGAAAATAAGCCAGTGAGCTACAACTGGAAAAAAGGCTGCGGCCGGCTTGACTTGAACCAATGGGTTGTAAACTGGGAAGTAAAATTCCATCTATCTAACCTATACTTAGCGAGGAGTGAGATACCGCTAATGACAGCTGCAAGCGGGCTTGAATGCATCAATACTTTAATGCTCTAAAAATTTGTGGCAGCATGATGTGACAGTAGTCATATCCATCCATGCAAGCTTGATTAGTGGTGTGCCTATGGGGGAGCAGTGGAGGGTGGGGGCAGCCCCAGTAATAATAATCACACATTTGAGAACGTAACCTGATTGTTACAAATTGGATCCAATCGGTAGTGATAAGGTGATGATGCTGGAATTTTGCCGAGTTCGTAGTAATCTGACAGCCTGTAACACAATTTTCCAAAGCGAGGTTCAGACCAAATCCCAGAGCTACAATTAGACGAACTGGGGTAATAAGCCAAGTATTGATATAACAATTTTTTCACAATATTTCTCGCCTTACACACTATCAAATCCCTGCCAAGTGCCATTTGGAGCGATCTGGTAGATAACCAAAATATTTTGTTTCTCGCCACGCTGCGTAATCACCAGCCTTCACATGATTCAAGCACCAGAGTTGAATGAAAAATGTCAAATTTTTAACTATTTCTCACAAAATTGCAAGCTTTTAAACATGGCCAGTGCCATTTCCAGCGATCTGGGAGGTACCAGAATTTCCTCCGCTCTGCGCTAGCCCTCACACAGTCCATGTTCTTGGCTTAGATGGTAATCACCAGCTCTCGGAGAACCCAGGAGCCAGATTTCTACAAACATGACATGCTTTTCACAATATTTCTCACCCAAATTTCCCATCTCTAGCAAACATCTGGAATTCCCTATGCTCCGCGGCAGCCAAGGGTGTCGCCCCGCTTAGATGGTAATTGCCATCCCTCACAAGATCCATTGACCAGATTTACGCGGACAAATGACACATTTTTAACAATATTCCTCCTCGGAATTGCAGACTATCAAAACTAGCAAGTGTCATTTCCAGCGATCTGGGGGGTACCAATTTTCGTTGTACGCTGCACGCCATACAATCGTGGTGCTTCACGTAAATGGTTACCTATAAGCCATCCCACAAACATGTTCATCCCTTCCCCCCCCCCCCCCAGGAACCCTATGCCACTGAGTTCCTAATTAACCTGATTGTTCTGCAGTTCACAACATAATGGTTACCTTGCAATACATGCCTTCACTGTATTATTTGCATATGATTTAAAAAAAAATATACAACTTTCTTTTAGGCATGTTCTCAAATACATACTCTACTACTGTATAATGGGGGTTTATCCTTCTGGGCTAACTTCCCCAGTTCCGATTGCCTATGGTAAGGTGATCCTTGAGAATACTGAGCAAAGATAGTCATTGGATGCATTGCTTCTCACCTTGATGGTTAATTCTTTAAACTGTGGCTTATGACATTTTCTTGCTACTTTTCAGATGTTGTGGAAACACAGACTGCAATATAAATTCCAAAACAAGCGTAAGAGGAAGGACACCACAATCGCAGCTGTCCAAAATAAAAAGCTGAAGACAGCCAGAAAGCCACCCTCTACCCCACCTTCCACTGTTGCACCTCCCACTTACTGGGGAATGAAGAATTACCTGCCCCAGCGTCCGGCTTCAGAGGATGACGAGACAATCGCTAAACATGTCGAGTGGCTGCAGACGGAAAAGAGGAAGAGGCAGCCAGACTTCAAGACAGTGTCGTGTCTCATGGACAAGACACTAGCCGACAGACGGAAGTGGATAGTCTCTTCGAATCCAAAGCCGTCTATGCTGGAGATCCAGGAAAAATATCCTTGGCTCTTCGACGAGGATCAGGTATGAGTAAAGATGCTGTTTGGCCTTGATGTCCTACAAAAATATTGTTTGGGCAAAGTTATTTGGCCTCATCTGATGTAGTATTGATGACTGTACAAAATGTCACTTGGCCTTAGTTGCCCTCCTAGTTTTCTTTGAAAAGCATTCCAATCTGGGTGAAAAATGGCTTGCCCTCCCGAAACCATTATTCTAGCCCTGGGCATTATCTTCATTTTTCAAGCAGTTTTCAGTGAATACAACCATGATTTCTAGAGGTTTCCACTGATCCAATAACACCTGCAAGGTTGTCACACTTCAGTAAACAGACAGCTACATACTTTATGTAGCTTTTGTTTTAACATTTCATTATCGTTAATAAACATTGTGTGGGATAATGCTTGTAAGACATTACTCTTGTGGTCACCAGAACGTGTGATTTGATTTTATGGGTTCACGAAGCCTTTGAGTCACATACAAGTGACCCTGGCCATGCTGTTTTATTTGATCCTCCTATACACGATTTCCTCCAATACAGGAACTTGGCACACCTCCTTGTGGAGTATCAAAGCCAAACCGCCAGAGTCAGTCTCATGCAAAATTTAATGACATTATTGACAATTTTAATGCCTGGGTTTCAAACATTCGACCTCTTGATTGGAAGACATGGAGCATACCAATACACCACTTACTCGGTGTTGGTCATGGGAAAGCACCGGCGATAAGACACCTTTTCTCAACTAGGCACGGGTGTAACTATTCCATCCTTCTCCCAGTACCATTATTTTAACCCAAGGATTAACCCGTGCGAGTGCATTATCCTTTATTTAATGCACAGGTCCAGAGTTGTACCTTGTTCATTCAAACACAACAATTTTTTTTTAATTCAATTGACCATGGGTCGGTGACTTTACTCTTAATTAATGTACCGTGCGTTGATCCATTTACCGTGGGTTAACCAGAGGACTAACCACGGTTTGCCAACCGCAATTGACCAATAGGAGTTGAGTATTATTACCAAGCCTGAGTTTCCATCTTTCCAGTTGCTACAGTACGTACACCAAATCATGGCACAGTGTTTTCCGCAAGCTTTCGAGAGGCAACTGCGTGCGTCTAAGAGCCAGGAGCTCTGGTTAACAAAAAATTCTGGTTGGTGTGTGCTAGAGTACCTTTATAGTGAGAGTAGCGACAACTTAAAATTGGACGCCATTTTGTTTCCATTTCCTGTATATCTAGAGCACACTGCACATGACTGAAGAGTGCCTTTTAAGCGTTGCGGGATTTCTTTTGTCGTATTTCTGGTCTCTATTGAACGAGAGGAGTGGGGTTTCGTGTACAAAATCTTTGGGGAGTCACTCACAATGATATGGGTTCGGGGAGGGGGCAATTAATGTCACAAGGGGCCAGATTAGGCATCCTATTTTGATGACTGCATGGCACATATCGAGTACACGCTTGATTTTAAAGCAAACGTTTAGAATTGATACTGATACCACGTAAGGGGGAGACAAAACATTATTCGCTGAAGATCCCTCGGGGCACAAGGAGGAGAACAAAGGGGGGGCAGGGGCTGCAAATGGGAAGATGCCCCTTGGCAACAACAAAGGCCCGAAAGGTCAGTTCAATTCAGGTGAACTCATTTGGCTAGAAAATTTGTGATAGAAACATTTAGACTACATTGTACTAGTTTAAGAACCCTCCCCCTAGTTTGGGCCGGGCGCTTGGATCCAGGTCCCACCAATCTCGAAGTAATACGAAGTATGACATGTGAGGTATCTACGGATACAGCATTTGAAGAAACATACAAAAATGTTGTTCATGTTCACCATTGAATCTTGTCTAGAATCAGAGCTTTATTTTAGAGTTCTCCCAACATTGGGCCCTGAGCCTGAGTGTCATAACATATTAGAAAGTATAGCATGAAAGGTAATTATGAATAACTAGTTTGAAGGAGAATATAAAACTGCAGTCCTTAATCCTGTGTAACTTGACCCCTACACAACAGTTCAGTTTGAGTGAATAAACTTCAACATTTTATATCTCAGCTCAGGAATGCCCTATGAAGATGGGAATTGGACTGTTAGAAGTCATTCTTAATGGTCTTTAATTTTGGATTTTTGACTGTAGGTACACTTTTATCAAATTGCCAGCAAACATTAGAAATTTTGATAGCATACACCGTACGAAACGTAGAAAGACATAGAAAAAAGCCCTTGGGGAGACTTTGATCTGAAAGGTAGGTTATTGAGGTGAATCATGAAGGTATCTGAAGTTTATGCAAATGCCAGCATTATTAACTATTTCTGTACATACGTACTAAATTACAACCAAAGATGAAACAGCGAACAAAAAATTGTGAGTGAACACAAAACTTGAGAAAAATTGAAAAAAAAAAGACACTTCAAGAGTCATTTCACTTTCTTAGCTAGTGTACCCATAGTCATACGCTTGCTGAAAAGTTCACCATGTCTCTTCAGTCTTGCTGACTCCTTCAACAGTTCCTAATTTCTTCTCTTTTTTTTTGAGAAAAAGTGCAAGCGAACATTGATGAATTTACTAATGACATTATGTTTGAGATTGTGGAAGGGAGAGATCTTGATATCTTTGGTCAGCTGTTCTGCCTCAATGACAAGAACATCTTTGATATTGGGTCCCTTAATGAGATTTCTTTACTTGCCCCTGAACAGAGTCTCCACTTTAACCAGCATGTTAAAGGCTTTTTCAGACACATGCTGCAAACAACCTTGTCTGTACTCTTTCAAAAGGGTAAGCGTAGCTGCCTGATGACGTGATGTGGCCCATCCTGAGGTCCACTGGTAACCTCA
Organism: Stichopus chloronotus; assembly: GCA_021234535.1. NCBI lineage: Eukaryota > Metazoa > Echinodermata > Holothuroidea > Aspidochirotida > Stichopodidae > Stichopus > Stichopus chloronotus. The sequence goes on along the minus strand of CM037840.1, from coordinate 15,052,225 downwards.
TTCAAACATTCGTCACAAGTCTTTTCATTTTTCTTGATTGAATTAAGATAGTGCCCAGCAAGGTTATAAAAACTGTCAGGTTCGACTTGGGGAAGGTTTGAGAAAATCTCCTCATCTGATAAGCAAGGTTTAGGAATTTCTGGCTCTTGTTGTGGCATCTGCAAATTCTGGTTGAAGAACTCTGCCAAAAACTCTCCATCATCTTCGTCATAGCTTCCTGCTTGCTTGAGAGTGAGGAACTGTGCATTACCGATTAATTTCAAGGCATAATTGAATTCCAGTGGTGAAGGAACAGGCTTCTTCAGACGAACTACTGAAAATAAATTCTCTAGGCAGTCCTGAGTAAGTCGAGATGCGCGGAGAAATTTGTTCCCAGCATTGAGCAACTGATGCAGAATAGCAGTTTAGTTGGTTAACCAATCCAATGAATTTTGTTATCCAGCTTACTTTGCCAGATAAAGGCTAGGCGACGGTTTGTCCCGTCCTACACAGACTAGAGTTCCTTTATAGAGAAGGAACCCTAACACAGACGAGCCTAAAGTTAGGCCTAGCTACCCTTTTCGTCCTATTCACAGTACGTTAGTAGCCTATGCCACTGAGTGTTGAGTCTACCACCTACTTAGTTCTAACGTTACATGGCAGAGAAAAGACGTTGGTTGGTTTCCAATTGACACGGCTGACTTTATTCTCCCAAATCTTTCTTCTTTTAGTATTTGTGGGAAATCTATACATCCTAAACCCTTTCTCGGACCGATTGTGGCAACTAAATCCACAACAACCCGTTCTTTTCTTGGAGAACTGGAAAGTTTACGTGTAGTCGCTGTCATTGACTGCGTGCGGCGCAAACTTTTTGGAAACAAAATGGCTCCTGTAGTCACATGACCTGTAATATTTGGAACGTCAATGTCGCTACTCTCCCTATAAAGGTACTCTAGTGTGTGCTAATCTTGTTATTTTTAGAAATTGCTGTCGTGCCCTTATTGAAAATTGAAAATGGCCGTAATGCCCCAACTAATGGCCTTGGTGCCCTCAAAAATGGAAACTGAGCGAAGGCCAAATGGCCATGCCCCTTGAGATCTGAAGGTCGAGGCCTGCCATTGCACTCCTAAACATTATCTGTATAATATTCAACTGGTACTTTGTTTGAGCAGCATCCAACTGTACATAGGTGTGGCAATTCACAAGTATTATTTTGCCTTATAAACATCAATATGTCACATTCTTCCTTATTCATTTTGTTCAATCAACAATTTCAAGTGAAGGTTATTTTATTTCTACAAGTTCAGGATGTCACTGATGGCTCTGTGAACCTACTCTACCTGGCAGAGTTGTAATTGCTACATCACTCCACAAAAGCGCCGTACTTTCCCTCTGAATGGCTTGCACACATCATGTTGAATATTCAATAGCCTGGACTGCAGTCCTATGTGGCTGTGTAACACATTCGTGACACTCAAGGGAAAATTTGGCCCTACTCACAACAAACAAAAGCTTGTTAGATGAATCCATTAGCATTGTTCATGATGACTGACCTTAGCTGCTGTTTTTAGATTTTTGACATATTCCTTAAAATGACTGTATCCATCATCGGAAAACATACCACTGATGCCAGTGATTGACTCTCTGCAGGTATACGTGATATACCATTCATTTACCTCCCATGTGCAGTTCTACGTATTCATTCGTAAGCTGAATGGGCATTGTTTGGTATTTAAAATAAATTAAACATCCACCCTTGTAGCTTCATATCAGTTGTCTTTGAGTTGCGTTCTGAGGACTTGAAAGATATGCCATAATGGGTGGCAATTGTTCTAGGAATATGTTCAGAAAGTTAACTTTGTCTCTGTGTGACTTAAATGGAGATGAGAAGAAATTCCTAGTCTACTCTATTTGCCTAATTTTAATAGGCAAAAAATAGTTCAATATTCTGGAAAACAGGAAGGCCATTCTTTTTATGTAACACAAACTTCATTTTCTCTGTTGTAGATGCAAGACTGGCAGCAGCATTTCTTTCCATCCCTGGATTGTTCCAAGAGCGCATCACAGATATCTTCATCCCAGTTAACAAAAGTGTAAGTTTTCAAATGTGAGCTATGAACATCGTGCAGATTAAGTTCAAAGGATTCTGTAAGGGTTGAACAAGTGTACTCGCTACATCTGTTTAAACCAAGCGGCTCCAAAAATCTTCACACGTAACCTTGGAATTAAGCAAATAACCATGTCTTCAGCTGGACCTAAATTGTGGCGGAGTTGCACGAAACTGAATTTCTCTTGGGAGCTCATTGCACAGGCGGGGCACACAGACGGTGAAGACACAGCCACCAAATTTTTTGCATCTGGACCTAGGAACATCCAAATTCATCTTACTGTTAGTTTCTAGTAATTCACTACGATATGCGGGGCTTCATCATTCAGACACTTCCACACAGTCATAAGGATTGTAAGCTTGACATGTAGGACAATTGGGAGCCAGTCTAATTTTTCTAGACAGCACCTCACCTCAGACATGTTACAGGAGTGTCATGTTGTATGGTAGCTCCAAAACCTGTACAGGCAAGGTGGAATACCTGATTCGACTGTAGAGACTGGGCCAGCTTTGCTTCCTTGTGGGACAACAAAACATGAATCTTTTGGGGGATGGGTATTTGTCGCCTTTCCTGATCTTTAATTCCCTTGGTGACAAGTAGCTCTTGCACCACTCCAGACAGTCACCCAATACCCCAACAGGGTTCTGTGCAGTACCTGTTCAAATAGCACCTGGCCATAAGCATTTCTAGTATCAACCACGTCTGCATGTTTTTTTTTTTTCAGACGGAAATTGCAACTCATCTGGGGATGGATGGCTCGACACCATTCACAAGCGAGCAGTTCAGTCTAGTGATCGACGGACTTGTGGTCGCCCAATCATCCACAATTTTGGGAGCTGCCACCACCTGGATTGAGGCATTTTATGTTTTCAATCTGGGCTATCCGACCCCTGTAAGCAAGTCACTGACTTTCCTGCAGCAGATAGTCTTGAACATTGATGCCAAGCTCCCGATGTCAAAGACAATGAGATTGAAGGTGAATGAGCTAAACGCGGCAGGGCTGGCCTAGATCACGGTCTAGAATATGTGGTCTTTTTTGTCTCGCCTAAACTTGTTTCAGTGGGAGACTCAGCGGTCACTTAGGGTAGTTGTATTTGTCATTTGCTTGTTATCAAGTTGATCTTGCCATTACTTGTGAATCCATTTGTCACATATATCCTCTTGAGCATGCATCACAGATTAACTTCACATGGTGAGAGACGGTATATTTACATGAATTCTAAGTAATGCATCTCTTGTTCTTGCACATCCAGTACATTGTTAATAGCAGATACTGAACAGTCCAGTTCCAAAAGAATTTCATTACTGAAAAGTGTTCCTGTGTAGCCTAACCTATCCCTTCTAGGTCCACTTAGTTGTGTGGTATGAACTATGTGAATCATTTTTCGACTGTCTACCCTATGCACAACATGACAAAACTATGGGATTCACTCCCACGTTGTGATGGCCGGTGTGATGACCTACTTAACAACTTGAGATACAGTACCTTGTATAGCATGTTAATGGAGTGGATGGCCTTCATATGCTGACAATAAGTGAGTAGTGCTAACAAAAGCACCCAGGTTCAGCCAGTGTACATTTACACCTCAGATTGCCTTTTTTTGGCTGAACTGTCCCTTTAGGGGACATCATACAATCCATTTTCATGATATCGTATAGAATATTCAAACCTTGACACAATTCACATTCTGAATCTGAAAGGTTGTGTGACATGCCACCAAAAAGAGCTGTTTCACTTGTCGTTAAAGAATTAAGTCCTTCAATGAAAGATCTGTTGGAATTATTTCAATATCTTTTACCGTTCTCAAAATATGGGTCTTCAAAGTTTGATGGTTTCTGAAGAAACTAATTGCTGTGCAAAAATAATGATGTGGAGTGTTGCACAGTGTGAAGATTTCTTTTGTTAACCCTATATAAATTATATCTTAATTACTGATCATACATATTACAGTTTGGTGAGTGATATGGATATTTTTCAGGGGAAAAAAATTAACTTTTATATTAAACCCCTCAGGGAATAACAATTGTTACCAGTGTCCTTGAAATTAATTTTGAAAAAAACAAAGACTAACATGTGGCACATATGGTATGTCCCTCTTTCGATGTCACATATTTGCATATTTAGCTCATGTTTATTCATGATACAAGTGTGAAATAGAAATGTACCTGTAAAATAGTGAATATTTGATGGATTTTAATGGGAATTGTGGCTTTTTTCTGGATTTTTGACGCGACCTTGAAGTATTATGCTACGGGGAGTGTGCTAGCTTGTAGGTTCATCTTAAAGTTACTCATCCAAATGCAATGTATTATCTAATTGTTTGTTATCCTAACTACTGTACATCTAAACGAGAGGTGGAGCTGAATATAGTGAACAGAGTTAACTTGCTGTTGTGTTCCTGTTTATCATTTTGTAGTGCCCTGTTCAATCCCTGTGACTGAAACTGGATCAGGCAAGTCCATTGGTATTGACTAGGGGACTGATCGACCAGAATGTAAATTAGTCGGTCAATATAGACTAGAAAAAATTAGTCGGAGAGGGCCTAACGGACTAGCATTTTTGCTAGTCAAAGAATTAGGGGGTTAGAACCGACTAGAAATGGTGTTGAAAATTAGTCGGGAGAGGCACCAAACCGACTAGCGTTTTTGTTAGTCAAGAATTGGTCGGTAACAACCGACTAATGTGACTGACTAGCGATTCATTGGTCAGTGGCAACGGACTAACTACACCGGCTAACAGGTGGCTAGTCGGTTTCGACCGACCAATTTTAAATTAGTCGGTGTGTCAATGCGGACTAGTCGGTGAAATTAGTCGGTTGTGACTGACTAAGTATTAATTTGTCGGTCATTACCGACTACTTTATAGTTAGTCGGTAGAGGCACCATCCTGACAAGCAATTTTGTTGGTCAGTGGACCAGTTTAGGTTTTGTGTGTTGGCCTTGGGTCCAATGGAAGTAAACCATATGCTGTTTTCTTTCATGTTACGTGCTTTGCAGTCCCTCCTTAGGCAAAGTCCATGGTGGAATCCATTGTGAAAGTCACAAGCCTAGCTAGGTTATTCTCATTTGAAAAAGTGATTGTAAAGGGGCTCATTGAGTTGATATCAGTAAAGATTACGGTGATTTTGAAGTATACAAACACGCGACAATACTCACAATTAGCATAATTAATCAAGTTTCACATCCAATAGTTTTACGAAAACTGTAAATTTTTTCGAATTTTTGACCGTTACTTGCTCTGATTGTGTGCATGTAAATGTACTAATGTGAAAATGTCTTGTCACAAAGTTTCAAAAACCAAATTTAATCGTTGGTTACTCACTCATTAATGTTCCAACATATGTAAAACTTTGGGATCCTTTTAGTTTGACTGTTTGTCATTAGTATGTGAAGGAAACTTGACCGATTTAGAAAAATTGAGTGAATTTCACAAAACAACTCAATGCCCCTCTTTAAGTTCATACCAATCGTTGCTTGTAAGTTCAGCTAAAGTGAGGAGGACAAACGGATCATTAATGTTCACCAAATTGAATCCACCGCAAATGTGAACTTATTTCTGACATTTAAAGAAATGTAGTCCCTGTATTGACTTTTCAAAGCTGTATTGCCTTTTCTAGACATGTCGTTCATTATGAGACAAATGTCCGTTTGCCAACTTTGGTAACATTGCACTGCACTTAATATTTACAATGTTTTTAACCAAAAATTCAATTATGAGGCTCCAGCTTTGCCTAGATAGGTAATGGCTAAAAGGTACCACAGGGCTAACCGTATATGAGTCACACTGAGAGTACAAGGCCTAGTATAAATTATCCTTTCCAGACACCAGGGTTTTTCAGGGAAGAATATTCACTGAACAAGATAGTATTCTCTTTTCAGTCTTCATCCTCATTTTTCCCTACAATTTCCTACATTTGGGAAGTGTGCTGTACTCAAGCTGACAAGAATGGCAGCAAACAGAAATGACTACATTGAGCAAGATTGAGGAATTTACCACAAGGTGATCCATCCAAAATTATTGAATCAGAGGTTCAGATGAGATATGAGCATGCTAACACAAAGACAACCTTGACCAGCAGTTTTACGTTTTGCTTTGAAATATATAGGTGAGCTACAGATCACTAAGGATATCTAGTAAATTACTACTTAATACTAACAGAACCAAATGTTGTACTGTGCAACTAGGAACTATCTTGTCTTGAGTTGTTGCTAGAATCAAAGTATAGCTTTCTTAAATGATAATATGAAAACTCCAGTACATATACACAGTAGTTTTGGGATCTGAGTAAAAACCAAAAAAAATGTATACGGTACCCCGTCGAACAGTCAGGAACATAACCTCTTTGCCAAAAGATGGCCAAAAATAAAATTTTGGCTCACTTGCATTAACTTGCGTTTAACTTGATTGTAAAGTTATATTCAAAGTTCCAAATTTCCTTATATAATTTTAAACAGCAAATTGACTTGCTTCAGATCTGTCAAAGTCGCCTGACCAATCTACTATTAAAAAGTCAATTTGCCGTAAATGCTAACAGAATAATCAAAATAATGTAAAAGTAATAATATTTCAGAAAATTTCTGAGTTTTCTTCTGTCAACACATGCAGTTAAGGTGCATGTAATATAACAAGTTGCCAGCTCATACTCGTGTCATGACGACAATGTAGACTCAGTTATAGTGGAATGCTTGTAGTCAGGCATGCAAGCTCAGGAAAGGTTTTGCAAATATTTAGTGATTCCCTTTTCAAATTACTTGCGAGTGGCAATAGCTGACTATTATGCACAAAGGTCATAAGATACCACACTTTTTCCTGTAAAGTAGTCAAGTTATTGGCGGAAAAATGCATTTTACTTGCCTGGATAATATCAGTATAGTGTAGATCATCGTGCAATATCCTGATTTTTTTTTCTTATCAAGGCAATTACTAAAGGTCTGCTGTTTCTTTCATAGCAGTATAGAAAAGGGGATCTAAACCTTTTGCAAGTATGTCCATGTCTTTTCTCTCAACCACCTCTCATGCCCGACTTACATTACTTCTTGAACTTTTTGTCATAGTACTAATTTTCTTAGTACCATTAAAGGCAGTTACTCATAAACACATGCTACATTTTTGGCTTGGGAAAAGAACAATTTTCAATAGATTCTGCCCTGTGATTGAAAACAAATTTGGAAGATGCAGAGTGGCTCATAGTACACAGTTGGAAGAGTGTTACACAAGCGTTTAGGAGGGACTAGGCGTAAATGCTTGGGAGAATTGAAACTGTTTGAATGATGAGTCACTGTCGTTAATGTGCAGTACTTAGGTTGAGATATCAGGCCTCTACATTCAAACATTTTAGTAAAAAGAAACTGTACTTAACTTCGTTAAGCCTGTCTAAAACACAAACGGAACTATTCGTGGGAACGATCCTGTAACACTGTTACGTTCTCAGAAGTCCTATAGGTAATCCAAGTCAAACACTCTTACCACGTTCATTAGCTTTTGTCACTACTTCCTCACACACAACTGAGTGGGAAAGCATGAAAGAAAAAGAAACCAATCAACTGCTTGCTAAAAGAGTGATTCCGTTGCTGGTCTCAATGATTGCAAAGTATGTTTTATATGTTATGTTTTTAAGTTATGTTTTATTACCAGCATTGTTCATTGTTAATTTTTGTTACAATTTATGCAAAGTATATTTTTTCCGTAATGAAATAGGTTAATTGGTTTAACATGGTTTCTTTATTGTCTTTGCAATATGTTGATGAAGTGTGTAACCCGTGCAGACATATGCAGACCAGCAGTCTAATTGGAAGAGACCCCTGGGAATTACCCTGACCCAAAAGGTACTTAACACACCTATAACATGCAATAATCTGGGATAGGTTTGCATGCAAGCATATCTAATTTGCACCAATATGAGGACATTCTCGAGGAAAATACTTCTGTAAACTTGAACAGGTAACAAAGTGATGGTCAACGTAGGTGAGAAGGCGTTTTGTTTCCAAAGCTAAACGTTGTTCGTATTATCGATATCGAGATAAATTTCAGAAGCCCTTATGTACTGTGTAATAAGTTTACATGACATTTTTATTTGTTACAATGAAACGTAGTTTGTCAACCAGCCATTCATAAAGTGGGCTACCATGTTGTTTGTTACTAAAAACAACAATCTAAAAACAACAATGAAATGTTTCCGACTATCAAGGAAGAGCTTCTGAAAGATGAATTTGAAGACTAAAGTAACTACTCATCTACGGTATTATTCAGTTTATGTAAAGCACAAAGACATACATACTGCTAATTGATATACTGACATTTCTACAGTTTTCAATTTTTGGTAAATACATGGAAGCAAACTTCATTATCGAGGACAATACTCAAATTTCATCAGATCAAAAACTGTCAATTTTAAACACAGAAACGTTTATTGAGAGATTTGTAGTTCCCTGAGACAGGCTGATTTTTGTGAACATCTTTCAGAAGAAGATATAACTTTATACCAGGGGCCATTTAAGATCCAACGAAAAATGTTAGCCCTACTTAAATGCTTGTTTTAAATAAGATTTTGCTATCATTGCTACAGGTTGCAGGAAAATTTACTTCCAAATCCTTTGAAAGTATAATTATCTTACTCTACTTTACATAGACCTGAGTGTTTGATGTTCTAAATTTGAAATTTCTTGCGTATATTACACAAAATGATAGTAGTTTTCTGTCAATAATACATGATACCATATAAAGTTATTAAACTGGAAATTGCACATGGTGATATTAAAATTAATGTTTATGTCTATGACGTCACAGACAGACATTGCGCACATGGGATGAGCGCCATCAAAGACTACAAGATTAAATTTGCAGTCTTGTCAGCAATACTATGTTGCCTTGATTAGGGCGGCGAACTTTTTTATTCAACACTTTTTTTTTGAACGGATGTGGAAAATAGATGTAGAAAGAGAAAATATTTTGATAAACGTCTGCTGGACTGGTTGATACATTCCACGCTTGCAGCAGTGATATTCGTACAATCTAATGTGGGAATGAATCTAAGAATTTTGAAGTATGAATTCGTACTTTTGCTATTGTTTTATTTGCTTATTAGTCAGAAGAATAAAGCTGCTACTTTGCGGCCAGGGAAGTACTACCACCGGTGATACCTGTAGAACTCACAATGCAAGTTAAAGGAAGATGAAGGTCAGAACAACTATGGCAGACTGAACAAAAAGGAAGTTGTATATTGTGCCTAGTCAATCTACTTACAGTGTATGTGTCAGGATCTTTGTCTCGACTTGCAACATTTACATAACTTGTCCCACGGGTAGGCGTCACAGTAGATGACGATATGAAACTATTGGAACCTAGGATTCTATTTGAATGTAGTTTTGAAAAGACCTTGGTTATGGAATCTCCAAATTTGTCCTATTTATCGTATCTTATCATCCTTGTTTTGTACTTGAAATAGGTTGGGCAGTTGAAAATCCCATTATTTCTGTTAGAAATGTATAGTAGTTTGTTGCAACTAAGGCGTTAGAGTGTGTCTGGAAAGTCATGCTAGCCATTGATCATAGTTTATAATACACATAATAACAAAGGTGAAAAACGGTCCTTTCGTAATCACTACAAGTAACTGCTTAATAATTAGGAGGAATAAAAGACGTCTCTTTTCTAAAATTTTGTACGCGTATGTATGGATGTTACAGGACAAACGTTGTTAGCGACATATACCTAATTGTAACTGCTGTTATGATGCAATACTGTGCGGGGAAGCAGGACGGAGTATTCTACATCTAAATAACGTTTCTAAAGGGGTTTTATTTAAAATGGTTAATTTGCAGTCAGGAGTGTGATAAGGTCTAGCTAAGGTCGTTTTATGACAAATTGTAACAATTTCTAAGGTTTGTTGAATCAATGTAAAAGTTAATTGATGGAATGGTCTTCATTATGTTAACCTTTTCAAAGTCATCATATGTGATGTGTGTGGTCAGATTACTCAAACTTCTGACCTGATACTACCCATAATAGACAACGCTTTGTGCTCAAAATGAGAAGAGCACCATATCGTTTGTTCTGTTGTCTTACGTTTCTTTTTTTCTCATTATATACACGGAAGAGAATAAACATTCCACATGCCTAAAGCATAGATCATCCAGTCATCTTGGCTGTGATTTAGATTCTGTTCTTTAAAATGTACGGTTGATTTTAGCAAATTCAAAATTGATTGGGGATACTTGTGGTTTGTTTCATGTTCATCATTGCATGTATTTCTTTGATTTCTTCAACAGATGGGAAACACAGACAATCTCAACAATTTGCATTTCTACTTTGAAAAGATTATTAAGCAAGCACAGCACTTTCTCATGATTGAATGACCGAAATTCCAAATGGTGCCTCCATGCTTTCGATTCGTTGTTCAAAATGAAGATATTCATTTTGATATTAACTACAAATGGGAGTCAAACAAATATTTGTGCAGAAGATAATCTGGGGGGATGGTGACTGGAAAGAAAACGCTGCATCTAGCACACCGGAGACTTTTGTGTTTAGTACCTTAACTATAAATAAATTTCCATCTAGCAGTCAGATATTTCACAATTTTATGTCACAAAGCTTACAAAATGAGTTCAGTTGTCCAACTCTCATCTTGACAGGATACTCTTAGACCAGGAATTATATTGAGTATTCTCACTCAAATTAAATTTGTCACAGTAGATTGCGATGTCATTTTGTACTTTCTATTGTTCAATCTTAAAGACAAAGACTCATCAACCTAGACAGATTTATTTCTCCTAACCACTTAAGTCTAGTAAGTGAAGATATAACAACATGCCATGGAACATCATGCAACATCAAACCATAATATTTAGTTTCGTCATTTTATTTGGGTTGGTCTATTTAAGTATTACAAGAATAACATTTTCAATGTGCAATTCGTGGTGGAGGGGTTGCGACTTTTCAGCTATATCAAAACTGCTTCCAGTGAATTTTCCTTGTTACCCGCATATACAAAAAGTGATTTAAAATTAAAGGTGTTGAATATCATTTTGCTTAATTTTTTGTGTATCTTTGGTGTTGAATGTTCAATATATCAGATGATTTAAAAATCAATTGACTTTGTGCATGTGTAATTTTTGCTAAAATGAATCTTGTGTCATGTAGGCGTGATGATCATTGAAGAAAGAAAGTGTTCTGAACCTTTGAAATAATTTTGTTTCAGATCATTAACACATCAAGCCAACTTGATCTTAATGAAGTTGCAGATCTGCACCAATCAACTCTAACCTGTAATGTGTGTAATTTATATTGAAAAAGTTAACTTAGATCACCTTTTGTAGAATTAACTTTTTCGGAGTATTATTTTATTTTCTTTTGAAATTCAAGCTATGTAAACATTACTACATCAAGAATATGCCCATATTTGTGAATGAAATCAGCAAGATATTGATCAGTGGCAAACTTATTTCTTAGATTGTCAGCAATTAACGTTATTGCAGTGGATGTTGCTACCACCACAAACCACACTGAAGTCACATAATTAACACAGTGTGTTCTAGGAGACAGGAGAATTCTTCAGGAAACACTGTGGAAGAGACATCTTGCAAACGATAAAAGGAAACAAGCAAAAGCGAGAAAAGTGAGTGATTGAAGAATAAAGGATACATCCCACACACAATGCACATTACAAAATGTCAGAGTGATTGTATACCTGATACACTCTCACCTACGTATCTGGTTAACATGTAGAATTCTTTCTGTACTGCACCGGCCATAATGCTTGATGTTGAATAAAGTCAAAGCAATATACAGTTCAAAATAATTTTAAAACAGTGTATGATACCCATTTTCAATAATAATTTAAACAACAAGAACAACAAAATTCTAAACTTGATCAATGTAAGGCATGCTAGATTGCTAGTCTGTGAATTTTACTGGAATTCAAATTCCAAAACAAAACATTGTTTTAAGGAAACTTTTGACAGCGACATACATACTTTTCATGAATTGCAATGTGAAAGCGATATTGTACTTCACCGGTCTGGTAATTATTACTGCAATGAAGCTAAACAACACGAAAACACGACAACACGACAAACCTCTTACTACTAGTAGATCTTTTGAGTGTATGAAGAATTACATATTAAGAGATCAAGTGCAATGAGCAATGAAACCAGTATATCTGAATGGTATATGAAATCAATGATACCAGATCTGTCACACTCATTACGTTCTGTTGAAACTTTAATAAAACCTGCTGACGATTAATATTGAAAAGGGAAATTAGGAAAATTGCAGTGCAAGTTTACACCAAAACCGATGCAAACGTCAGATCCATGTTCCTTCTTGATGTAATTTCCTTTCATCAGGTATCCCAGTCCTACTTTTGTTCGCCTACTTTAATGTACTGAGTAAAGGGTCCTAAAGGACATTGTTCTTATAAAAAAATCATGAAAAAGCAGAAATCCCCAAACCCCGGTAGCCCCACAATCAGAATCTCTCACTCTGCCAAAACTATTCATGAAATGCTTTTTGAAATCCATTAACACTCTTAGACACCAACAAAGACTCATTCACCCTCCATTCTTACCCAAATCGCTGTGGGAAGAATTACATCCACTCTACAAAAATCGTTTGGAGCTTAAATCTGTGACCACTCCATTCCGTGGCGCTAGACCACCAAAAATCATTCAAAATTCAGTAATTAACACCGCAAATAATTTTAAACACTTGAAGCAGATTTTCCGAAGATCTCTAAGTTCAGTGCTCAAGGAACGTGACATAGAGTGCTGTGTTTTCATGGGACTAATCAACCTAGTACCTCGTTTCTGAGCTTTTTTTCAAAAATTTTAGCTTTTGAAAAAATTGGATATCAAGCATGCACAACATACTTCAGATGGTTACAAACCAACGGCTTATAGAGCCCCACAACTCATCCTAATGAAGGTATTTGAAATTTCGTCTAATTATACCGAGGCTAGAATTCTGTTCCCTCTCTTAGTTACTTCCGAGCACTGTCTGCGTTTAATAGGAGAATCTAAAAAAAAAGTGCCAAGATTTTTTTCACTTTTTTCACTTGGACATCATGGATACTTAATGTCACCAAGACCGTAGTTACATTTAGGACACCATGACCAATATGGATTACTTTACATTTGTCAATACTGGACAGCATTTGCCAATCTTCTAGACTAGGCTGTGTGATTACCAACTGATGCTTTCCATAAACGGTTCAAAGGTCAATGTTGTAGTCCAACCATCACAATCCAAGACCGAGTCACCACCCCTCGAGACCGAGTCACCATCCTTCGAGACGAGTCCGAGTCAATTCCGTCCGAGTCATCGAGTCACCAGTTTTCAAAGCTGGCAAAGTGTTTAAAAGTATCATATGATATACATGTCTACTTCAGATGGGACTAGTGTTTGTATTTTATATTGGTCTACTAGCTAGTATTATACACTTTCAAAGGTACAAGAATCAATCAAGTGGATCACTTAATCACGTATTGGTAATATCAATACAAAGAACATGTATCCTAAGACTTGCCTATCTTATATAACAGTGCAACTGTGCAAGATATACAAATCAATAATCAAATGTCTTTTTCCTAAGAAAATGAAAGAAATCTTCTGAAAACTGAAAACAGCATGTAAGCTTTAGTTCATCATCGAATTTGCTAAAATACTGCAAGCTTAAGTACGTTCAAACGACATGTTTGTTTGTTGCACTGAGGAACATGGTAGTCTCCAGCATATAGTAGGTAAGAATGAGTTGTGCTCCAGCATATAGTAGGTAAGGATGAGTTGGGCTTATTGTGGATTTTAGACACATGATAATGCCACTTACCAATGACACACACAATAAATGAACTGTAACAGTCACTGAAGAAAAAAAAAAAAGATTGCAAGATGGAGCATATATGGCATATTTCATACGTGCCATACTCTTGCCCTTTTGTGTAGATGCTTTTGCAATGTGAAAAGGAGATGTTATCTTTGTAATTTCTTTCAGTTGCCATCGTGAAGCAACTCATCTTTTAGTTGACTTCTTTCTTAAACACCAGTCAGGAATAAGGTATATGTCACTACCTTAACGTACTAACATTCACATAAATATATTGCCCAAATGTATCACTAAACAATGTGTGGGAATCAGCAAAGTGCATTGCTTTGTGGGTAGGTGATTTCAATTGAGAAAAGTATAATACTGTATACTGTGCATAGTATAATACTGTTTGTATTAATGGTTTACACTATAGATTATATATCTTGTTCTAAAGGTGATTTGGCATGTTACTTGTCAGGTTTATTGCTGGTTTGCTCTTGTGCTTGAAGTCAACCACAAAGTTTAAGGACAGATATGTAAATTTGTTTTAGTGCATCAGTACTTTGTTGCTTATTTCGTTTGATGTTCTTGTTAGCAAACAGGTTTGACTGTTCCCTTAGCCTAAGTTCATTTTTATTCACCTGACCTAACTTAGGCCTTGCCTGCTAGCCTAATCAGTATTGGTGGCAGGAGGTTAATCTCCTCTGTTACCGCCAATCAAATGGCTATTCCACTTCCCTCATTTTCCCAAATGAATATCAGTGATCGTGTCTGTGGTAGCATCTATTATCTTCCCCCTTTCTAAATGTTAGGTACCTCAATGTAGGCCTAAGGACCGGCCTCTCCTAGGTGCAGAATATGTTTCTGAAGAAGCCTAACTAAGATTTGGACCTACACTCCAAATAATCAATTCGCCAAGGTTGTGTTTGACTGGTTACCTGTAACGTAAACTGTAATGATAACCCTCTCTCAAAATCTAAATACCAAACCGCATCCTTTGGAAACAAATGGACAGAAATTCTTCTGAAGTGAAAAAAAAGCCTCAAAAATTAGCTCATACTTAATTAGTTCATAGATTATACTATTAATAGAACTTAATTTTTGAAATTCGCATAGCTATTGTGCTATGTTACGATAGAGTAAGTAGTGACACTGTTGGTTAAATGTTACTATAAATGTTGGTCTATTAATGTTGAAATAATACCACCAGGACTACGTAAACTTCTAGGCCAAATTGACATTGAACTAATTGCCACTCTCCTTAAATGTCAGAGGAGATGACCATTTTTTACCATTCCCCATACCATTGATAACACTAATTGATCACAACTTAATTCATCGTTTAAGAGGTTGTTATGTTTGTGTGCCGTTACAGAACACCTAAAAGTAACACGGGTCATAATATTAGACTGAGTAATAAAGGTGTTCGCCAAGCTTTGGAATGACCTTTCAACATGTGAGGTGATATTGCTTATCGCGCCACTGCGAACTCAGCACATAGGGTCCAGGGACGATGACCACCAGCTAGTACAACAGCAGTTCACAAGATAACGCAGAGTAGTGCGTAGGACTAATGATACAAGATATCTATGTGAAAAATAGGGTCGCAAAATAAAACAAAAGCGAAAACAAAAACATCGATATTAAACACATTGCTTTACTCCGAAAGGTACGAGGACGAAACCGAGTCATTGCTGTCTGAGGCCAAGGCCAAGGCTGAAGACTGAAAAATCGGTGTCGAGTCCGGCCTCGAGGCCAAGACCGGTCTCGAATCCTACAACACTGTCTAGTGTTTACCCTACCAGTTGTCGGAGAAAGGATTTTGCCGTTAAATGGCAATTTTGCCGTAAATGAACTTGCCTCGATAACATTTTTGGATAGGAAACACAAATTAAAGTGATTCATGCTCGACTATGTCTGGTACGAGGAAAGAATAAACAGAACCGCAGTAACGCTGCTACCCACAATGCTGTAACACATTAACTCTTTGAGACAACGTCCCTTATACGATATAAACTCCTCCCATTAAGTCGTGTTTATACCCATGCGACTTAATACCGTAAATAAGTACCCTGCGCAAATTCGAAAAGTATGATATGTCACTGATAATCCATCCATTTCTCTTTAGTCTAATCGTTTGCAACAATGTCTTTTTTTTTCACTCTTGATACTTCAAACCCCGCATCCATACCTTAACCATTGCTCCAGATTAAAATATTGCTATTTGACGAGAACCTGCTTTGTAAGTTCAGAAGGACCTTCCAAACTTTTAAAATTTGCAAAATGCCATTCATTTAGCAGTGACAAATGGTACCAATAAGCCTTAGTTCTTTTCCACTGAAGTGCTTATTTGGCTAAGAGAGCGAAATATTAGATTTCGTTTATCGCAGTGCCGTGTTATGGTAATCTGAAGGGGGGGGGGGGGTTCATTCGTGGTAGTTAAGTAACATGACGATGACAAAGCAGGAAAGTGAGGAGAGATATGATGACACAGCAGGAAAGTGAGGAGAGATACGATGACACAGGCCGACATAGTGCACAGAGAGAGAACGATGTTTACGAGAGAGTTCACGAGAGAGTTCGACGAGAAAAAGACCAGTGCGGGGCCGGTGACTGACGCTTGGCCTCGTGGCTTCCCGGGGTAGATGATCACGAGGTCTACGTGACAACGTTGACCAATCATAGCGCAAACGATGGTCTTTGACATCATATGTAAATGGTTGCTATCCGTGATCTACCAATCAGCTAAATATTAGGAAATCTTTCTACGAACAGGGTCTAAGTTTTCTATTTATAGTGATTTACCTTGTCTGATTTGACTGTCTGAGGGTAATAAAGAAAAGTTAATAAACTCTAGTAAATGCCCGAAGACTGAACTTTGAATGACCCTTGTAAGTACGGTGGTGTAGAATGATCATATCTACACGACAGTAGGCTGAGTCCAAAACGTTGTCATAGTACAAGTTACAGCTCTTAAACTATCGCAATGGTTCCTTTATTTACGACAAATTTATGCAAGGGATATCTAGTGGATTTTCGATTTCCCAAATTTCCAAAACTGCAAAATATCACAGTATATATATCGCTAACAGAAAAAATACGTCCAAAATATAATTGCCACCAATAAAGAGGAAAAAGTTAAGCAGTTTCAAAATTTCATTCATTTTCACTTGAAAATCTTGTTCACGTAAGTTTTTATCCGTGAACGAAACCACACTGTTTTTACAGCTGTAGCTGTAAGTTTGTTCTAGTAATTCCACCACATTTTAATCCTATTAAAGAAATATCTTAACTAAATTTCAATTTCCAACCATTAGTAGCAATTGATAAGTAGACAATCTGTGTCAAGTTTTACTAGATCAAAAGTCACCTGGGGTCAGAAGACGTCATAGTATGACAATCTCCTAAACGTGATATCCCCGAAAGGGAAAGTTGCTGGAACTTTAAACTACATGTGAATGTTGTCCACAGTGAGACGACGATGTTTTTTTTTTCGGGTAGTTCAAAGGTCATTTGAGATCACCAGATTAGAAAATCTGAACACCTCTGCAATGGAATATATATCAGTAACCGAATGTTGCTGCGACTTTAAAATGTAAGCACTGGTAGCTCTTGATAAGTAAGTGATCTTTGTCAAGTTAAGGGAGAACAAAAGTCATGTGAGGTATAGGTAATACCTGAAAATCTTGTGAACGTGGTATTTCAATGAAGGAAACGTGCTGAAACTTAAAACTTGATGTGACGGTTGTCCATTGCAAGTTGATGATCTCAATTGTTTTATGGAGGTCAAAGGTTACTTGGAATCATTAGAGGTTAACGTGTGACACTCTATTGAGATGTATCTCAGCAAATAAGTGTTGCTGGAATTTCAAGCTGTAAAAATGGTTGATCGTGATAAGTAAATGACCTCTGTAATGTTTTGATGGGGTCAAAGGTCATATGAGATTATTATGACATCTTTACTTAAAAAAGTTTTAAGCACAGTATATAAAAATGTGAAAGATGGTGGAACTTTAAACTCAGTGCGTACATTGGACATTTTGAGTTGATGATACCTAGTACTTTTCCTCGAAGGTGAAAGGTCATTAGAGGTAACCAGAGGTGAAAGTGTGAAAATCAAGTAAGAAATGTACCTCAGCAAGAAGGGACGGTTGCTCGAGCTTCAATTTTTTGGATGTCCAGTGTAAGTAGCTCATCGATGTTGTTTTGCCAGGTATCCCTTCATTTGAGGTCACCAGAGGTGAAACACTGAACACCTTCACAGGATGATATTTCTGCAGTTGAAAGTTGCTTTAACATGAATTTGATTATTGACAGCTCTGATGAGTAAATGATCTCTGTCATTTTATCTGGTCAACGATCACACGAGGTCAGCAATGTTTATAGTTTAAGTCCTGTGCAGACATGGTACCTCAAGAAGGGTATGGAGATTGAACTTCATAATTGGTGTGCTGGTTGTCCTTTGTGTTTTGTAAAGTATTATCAAGAAATTTCAAAGTCCTTTGACATTCTGGTTCTCCTCATTTTGCCTCAGTTCGCTCATCTGAACTTAACTGCGCAGACAAACAGGCTTGTGGATTTCTCCTTATCCTCGCTGGCTTTATTACCGTATGCAATACAAAAGCTAATGTTTCCAGTTAATAAGTTTGAGTAGGTGAACAACTAGTGATGTAAAGTATACAGGGTAGGGACATTTTGAAAACAAAAATGGTTCAGATTTCTGACAATGTGCACAACTTCCGTTTCCAGTGCTCTTTTACCATTTTAACCCCCCCCCCCCTTCCGCCATGGCAGGATATAGCACTTCCGGGTGCACTTGGGCTGAATGTACAAATCCTTTGAAATATAAATATCATGTCTGCAATCCCCTAATTTATGTGAAAAGAAAAATCCATCTATGAAAAATATTAATCCATATATCAGTTGGGTTGAGGTAATGAATTACGCATCCTCTTCTTTCAGTTTTTCTCTGAGTACTTTGTACTTTGTTTTTGAAAACATAAGCGTACCGGAATCTAGAAGTCTTTTCAGGTGGAGGCAGAAATTGCTTTTGCGAATTATGTTTATTGATAATTGTGGGGATTACTATCTAAGCAGTACGCCACCATCAGTTGGTGAGGAGGCACAAGAAAATGCTGACTTTTCAAAGCCCCGCAGATGGCAGGAAACGGCAATCCCAGGGTATACTTGAGCCGAAAGTAACCAACCTTGAAATACGGATATCTTATCTGCTATTATTCAATTCGTGTGAAAAGAAACATCAATCTATTAAAAATGGTTAAAGAAATCAGAGTTTTTGAGGTAATACAAGAATCATAATGATCTATACGCATCCTCTTTCTTTTCTTCTCTTTCATCACTTCAGAAATACTTTAACTTGAAAAATTGGTTCACCGACGCCTAGAGATGGGGGGGGGGGAGTTATTTGTTTGAACTAATTATGTCAGTTGGGTACTAACTAGGGGGATTACTGTCTACAGGCAACGCCACTGTTGGTTGGCGCGAGGCCTACAAGAACATTTTGGGTTTTCGATACCTCCACATGACAAGGAACGGCACTTCCCCGTGTGCACTTCCGCTGTTTGTATCCTTGAAGTAGGCCTCTTATGTCTGCAAAACGATAAAAACATGCTATGCAAAAATGGTCGTAATTTGTATTGCTCTTATCTAGAATATTTTGCTATTTTCATACCCAGAGAAATTAATTCAACACTTCTTACGTTCTAGCGATAACAGTTCTTTTTTAGAACTTTGAAACCACCAAGTAATCTTAAACAAAATTTGGTTCAATATTTTGCATTCATTGCGATCATTTTCGGCACAGAAATGATAGTCCCAATAAAGTTCCAACAATTTCTACTCTCTAGCGTATTATTTTTTATTAGTTTGCTACAAATGTCGATGATTGCATAAAATACAAGAGGACAGTAAACGGACATGCGTATCTCATCGCCAACATGCATTGATTTCAACACAGGGCCTGCACATGGGGAATTGTAATAGCCTACTGCAACCACACACACAGAGACCTACAGTTGTTTCGGACACTGATTGTAAATAGAGCCAAATATTCTTCAAACATAAAATGGTGGTAAGCAGAAGAAGAAAGGAAAGATGAAAATGGCAATATTGATAGCTACTGTAAGGTAGCTTAAGCCTATAGCTTGGTTCCACTACTTAGGTTAGGCTTAGTGGTTACAGTTAGGCAGGATAAAAGAGCATACCTCCACGGGTTATTTGAGCATAGGCTCCTATTTACCTATGAAGGATCTGGTTCTGCTACAATTATTGTTAGACTTAAAAATAATTAGTAGGACTGTTGAAAGACATTACTCACAGGGACCAGTTCTGCTAAAGTTGTTTTGGCTAAAGTTGAAAGGTGGTGTCTATTGACCCGTCTTCCGGATCTATTTATTTTGTACTAAATAATCACACAATTTCACCAGTTCACTATAAGAGTCATACACTTTGTCTCCATTAATGTGTTCATAGGAACGGCCTTGCAAAATTTTGTGTATAATGCTCAATTAATTCTCAAGGTATGGTGGAAATCCAAATTTTGAGGCTAAATTGACTTTCTCAAATGTCAACACTGAGATTTCACTGGATTTACCATTATATTAATGTTATGTTGAACAATGTGTTCTCAGGTAAGTCCTTACAAAGCTTCAAGTCGATTGGTCTAACAGCTCTCAAGATATGCTGGAAATACAATCTTGTGGGCAAAATTTGATTTTTTTTCTAAAAAAAAAAAAACAAAGTTCACTCTCTCTACTATAAAAATGACATAACTTGAATATTACATTTTGCATTGTATGCTCCAATACTTCTTACGATAGGCTTGAAATATAAATGGGGGCAAAATTGACTTTTTTGCTCAAAAATCAGCAAATTTGACTCAATTTACCATACAATAAATACATCTTGGACATATTGGCATCATGCACAACAGTACCAAATTTAAACTTAATCGCTCATATACTTTTCAAAGTATTTTGGAAAAGTCACAATTTGGACAGGTGCGGACGCACACACCCACCCACACGCATCCAGCTTTATTTTCCATTCATTCCGAGGACTTCATTGTGCTTTCTTTTGTTTTTTCTTCCTCAACCCTTACCGATAACCTGTCTATTGTTAATCTTCAAAGGACCGAAGAAATCTATTGAATTTTCCACAGAGGACCTAAAATCTATCGTTTCGATCCTCGATCCCACCCGAAAACAAGGACACACACGCACAACGCACACATATACGTTTTCATTTATATCATCAAACAGTACCCACCTGCACCCATGGTCACTCTACCTGGGGTGTCTCTACACATCCAATCCAAGCGTTTCCATGGCAACCGTTCTCCCATGAATGCACAATACAATATACAGCTCCACTATTCAAGTGATTACAATATCTCATGAGATAATTATAACGCTGGTTCTTGTACCGGGTAACTTTGTAAATGATAGCCAGCTTGATGAAAAAAAATGTAACGCAATGAAGTATTTTGATAGGTGTGGAAAGCATGAGATAAGTGATGGTTGGTCTGACAAAGCGTTGTAAGGGAGACGGTATCCTCCATCTTTCTTCTTTGTAAGTTTTCACCTACTGGGTAACATTAAATGCAATCTAGTGTAATATTTGCCGTCTTTTGAAGTCGTAAAATGTACCAGAGTGAGATATGGTAAATTATAACTGGTATTCATGACGTTACAACCGTGCTAAAGTGTCATTAAACCCTCTTTCATACCCGATTACACATGTATTACCTATGGACACGACACCTAATACCCCTTGCCAGGCAGCTCAAGAAAGCCTAGACATTGGATTGACACACCTGAATTATTTTACGAGAACGGTGTTTAATTGACTAGGTGGATTATCACAGCATGAGGTGATAATCTGACCTATGGCGATGAAAATTCGCATCAAGTTGAACCTCAGTAGAACAAAAGAAGAGTGAGGTTGAAGTGAGTCCCATTTTAACGTACGATTAACTGCATGTCAGATTTTCGAAGTATCGCCGGTCTGAAAAATTGGGGGGGGGGGGGTGAGACAGCCCCCACATCCTCCGTCGCAACGGCCCTTATTCTCATCTAATGAATTGTGTTTACATTAAGCTACTGGATGCTCCTAATATGAACACTGTTGGGTAAAACGGCATCTGTTAAAATTTTTAAACGTTCAAATCTGAATTTGAAAAACTGAATTGGCATACTAGAATAATTTGCTTTAAACACTAAAAGCAGTACTCCCAGGAACACCCAGATCATATTCTAGCGATTACTATTGGACACACAATCGCTTATTCCCCAGCGGATTTACATCAGCTGCAAAAATAGTTTGCATGTGATGCTTACTGCAAGTTAGTAAAGAACAAAATATTCACATAATTTTTGTTCAGCGTTAATGAAATGCTTCATAGTGTCAGTACAAAGGGACCAAGGACTAATTTCCCATCCATGAAGTGTTTAACACCTTTGAAGGTTACTAAGTCCATCTTTTCTCCTTTATGGCAACCCATTACGCCATCGCATATCCATTAATTTCTTCTTCCATCTTACCTACAAAGCTGTATACAACTAGGGAACTATTACAACTATCCAAATGCTGAAGTAAACAATAAAAAAGTTATTGCGTTTTGTCAGGAATAATACAATGAAACCAAGGATACGAAAGTGTTTTATGACGTGTGTGTAAGAGTTCAAATGAAACAGGGACATGCATTGACTGTTCTCCTAAAACATTCTACATAGAAACTTTATAACATCAAACACCGTGTGGGGTATGGTCATATGTCAAACCTGTCACCTGATCTGTCCCTCTAGTGTTTTGGCATTCATTCTGTCCACAATGAAGAAATTACTAATTAACAAATGCTTAAATGAGTAGAAACCTCAAATAGCTGTGTTAGATGTTAAATCTGCAGAGTGACTTTCATTTTTTTTTTCCGAGATGGTAATATGTAATCAAGCAGAGAATGAAGAGAATGTAGCAGACTTCAAAGGAGGAAGGGGAGTGGCATAACGTTTACGTAACTTTTCATGAGTATTTTTGTCGTGCACCTCTGTAGCTTTGTAGACAGAATGTTGTTACGTGAAGGTCATCAGTGAGTTAACATAAACAGTTATGACCTTTGACCACACGACAAGCCTTATTCCAGGTAGGTCTAAGGAAAAAACATACTCATGAACATTATGTGGGGAAATCAAGATAAGGAAAATAAAAAATGTTTCTTCCTCTCTACTGGGATGCTTTAAGACAAAAATTTGTCATTGCTAGATCATTGAGTAGAACATAGCTGTTAAGAAGATAAAATAATACCTAATTCGGGGGAAGAACCTGCAAGAAGTGATGTAAAATGTATTTCACAACCACCTGTCCTCCTTTAAGAGGGACACTTTTATCATAATACAATACAATACAAACCGTGCACAATACTTAGGACAAGTATTGGAACATAATAAAATACTAATACCTTAAGTGTTGGCAACTATTGCAGCATTGCAGTGTGACGTAGAGGGCTTATGTTTAATAGATCCCATGCTTGCACATGAGGTCACAAGGATACAGTAAAGCTCCCTCCTTTGGGCATAAGCTACTAAATTAAACACGTGCACGTTTCCTGGTGCGGCTTCCCTGACATTTGATCTAAATACCCTAGCATAACAATGTGTACTGTTTGCTAGTTTGCCTTAATGAGGACTCTCTTGTTTGATGAAATGTGCCGTTAATACCAGGGGTCTATAAAGAGGTCTGATCAATCAGTGTAGTTAATTATTTGCATAATTTACATAAGATTGACTATTCATGTCGCTATGGTATATGCCCATACATGATATTACAGTTTGAAGATTCATCCCCAGAATTTACCGAAAAGTCACTTCCCATCACTTTTAAAATCAGTTCAGAGGTGATAGTCGACAGAAAAGCCTAATTTTTGTATTTCCGGATTTCTGAGTTTCAAAACTTGAGTATAGTTAAACCTCCTTTATTATACTGCAGAAGAAAACCCCTAAACGACAAGAAAAGGTAAGATTCGTTTCCTAAATGCGTCTTCGTTTTCGTAAGCTATGGCCACAAAGTTTTGTGATGATCAGTACTTAAGCAGATGTTCTCGTAAGTGATTTCTTACTTAGTACTTCTTTTGGCTGATTATAATGTTCTTTATTTCAAAGGGCGCAAACATCATTTTTAACCATTCATTGAAATGAACGAGTACATAATAATGAATAAGATTTGTCTAAATTAATAATGAACTTAAGAGACGGTTACAAGTAGGTGAATTAAGGGTTCATTTACTTGTAATCGTCTTTGAAATGAACCCTTAAAGGTTCATTCCTGAAATATTTGCTACAAAAAGAGGCTAGTCTCTTTACCAAATAGATGCCTATATATACATTATGCTTTTGTTTTGAAAGCTTTACTGTTTTCCTAGTTTCACAAGTACACAAATACTGGTTACATATACATGTTAAAGCAGCAATGGTGTTCCCTGCGGCCAAGATCATGACTGTGTTAGATTTGGTTATATATACATGAGTTGGTACAAGAGGAAAAAAGAGACTGGTAATGACATACACAAATGTTCCTCAATGCCAGTTATAAATATGGAATAAAAACCGGAGTACAAAACTTTCTGCACCTCTGAAATTACATAATTTGCTGCTGTCGGTGTGGTGGTTCCTTATTTACTATATCAATACTTAATATATCACTCCTTTCCACAGGGACTAAATGATAATTCGAAACTTAAGGTAAAGCTCTCTTAAGAAATTACCAATAATCAGTCCAGCCTTAAGGCTCTCTTACATGCCGTCTTTAAGTAAGACTTTTTCAGTAATGATTACGTTTTTCGGAAAGATAGGTTGGAAGAATTTTCTACTTAAAGATAAATCAAAATGAAAAACGTTTTGCAATAAAATGATCCCTTAGGAGATTACAGTAATTAATTCATATCGATTGGAGTTATACCCAATGGACACGTTTGCATTTAACACCTTCAATCAGTTGGACGCACACCTTATGCTTTTATCGACAAGGCGGAACTTATTTGTTTAGTGACCATACATTAAAAACCAGTGGCACATAATCAGCATTGTAGAGGAAATACCATCCCCCTGTATACACTGGAATCTAATTCTTTCTTGATCATGTGACTACTCAAAAGCACATTTTGTAAATCTAATATCATTTCTGGTTTCCTCAGATATTTCTAACAGCAGTATGTCTGGTACTGGAAGTGGCCTGCTTATTGATTCGGATGTCCATCGTTCTCCTAGACTTATCGGAACCATTTGTGTACTCGGTGTTGTAGAGTGGAATCGGCAACGGGAAGTTAAAAAAATGATGGGTACGGTTGCAAACAGCGATTCTATTTTTCAACCTATTGAATTCTTGCGCTAGCAATGGACTATTTACTTGTAATCTCAGCCTACACATGTAATGTGTGGAATGAGATATAGAAGCTGCTTGATGTTTCGAGGGTATTATGGCTATCTCAGTCTCTATAGCAATAATTGCAATGGTAGCATTATGTGTGTATGCATTGGGGGAGGGCTGTAACCTGGTATGGGACTTAAAGTGACCCAACTCACATTTACATCGATAGGGGTCAAAATGTGTGTGAGGATGTGTGCTCCTTCGGACTCTGCATTATTAATTCATAGTCACTCGCGAGAGCGAGAGTCTCGCACGTCCTTCATTGTTCACGCGGAACTGATAACTGGCGGTGAATTCAGACGCCGCGAGGAAGCCTGCCAGTAGATTCTCGGAGTCCGGACTATTTTCCGGCAATCACACATTGGATGCGATCATCGGAAAGGGGAATACCCATACACATACTCACACCCATTGCCTTACCGGGATACTAGAACAGATCCCGGTAAGGAAGTCACTGGACGTAACTCCAGTTAATCTGGTATGCAAGATTTTCGTAAGAAACATGTTTATACGTACTCTGAGATGAAAGTCAAATGTCAAATTTTACCATGGAAAGGTTTCGTCTGTAACATTTTTTTTTGTATGCTTAAGTAGTATCCTTATTCGATATGTTATTTTTACAATCGTATACAAGCAAGACAAGTAGAGATGTTAACAATACGGTACTTTGTGGGGGGAATAAATTGGAACGCATATGGTTGTGAATGCGTCTTAGATTTGTTTACAAAACACCGGAGTGGTGGGTCGATGAGTTGAGTCTAGACAGAGCCATGGATAGTGAAAGTTTGGCAAACAGGCGTTTTGTGATGTCACAAGTGAGCAAAATAGGTCCAGGCGGTACACGGTGCGAGAAGTACTAACGATCGTGCGTGCACAGACTGCAGAGTGCGGGAACTTAAACAGTACTTGTGCACAACCTAGGCATATATTTCTGTGATGAAATTGCTGAATAGCAAAAGGAACCCACCAAAGAAGTCAATTTCATAAATATCAGTGCAAAAATAAATATGCCATTCTATTAACGATTAACCGTCTTGTAGTCGGAGTTAAGCATGTGCAAACCTAGGCTGCTAGCTATACCCCCGTAACATGACCGACGTAGCGTTCAAGAAACAATTGTTAATATACTAGCCTACGTTGTCGTCACTATACTCACATACTTACACAGTAGCGTAGGTCAGCGGATCTTGTAAAGCAACTATGATGATCACGTAAATCCAGGTTAGATCACGTTGATCCCAAATGTTCTTCCCACTTCCATGTAGTCTCCAGTTTCACACTTGTTATTTTTTGACACCACCCCGTCAACGCCCTGAAGTTCCTTTCATGGAAGGATAAGTTGCAGGAAGTAATTAAAAGAGAGACAAATGTTGCTCAGTGGGGGCCTACGCCTATATTAACGTTGTGAATATTGAAACAGACGCGGTTCTAGGGACATTATCACTGGGGCAGGGGGGGAGTAATTCATAATTTCATGTATTACCACATGAGGCGTGCCACAAACGGTTGGCGTTAAAGCG
The DNA here is from genome assembly GCA_021234535.1 of Stichopus chloronotus. Classification (NCBI taxonomy): domain Eukaryota; kingdom Metazoa; phylum Echinodermata; class Holothuroidea; order Aspidochirotida; family Stichopodidae; genus Stichopus; species Stichopus chloronotus. Next base: position 15,025,378 of record CM037840.1, on the reverse strand, counting down.
TACCAAAAGAATTTGTTCCAGTTGCCAATTAATCTCCCCACTCCGCCCCCGATTGCACAAAAGTCCACTTCTAAGGCCACGCTAAAGGCATTAAGACATTATATAGGCACTTTGAAATCTCTTGTTTACAAAACTTACGTCTCCAAAAATAATGGCTTATGATAATTTGTATAAATAATTCGCCCATTTTTTCATTTTATACAAACTATTACACAATTTTATGCAAACAAATGTTAGATTCACAATTTCAACCAATTGTTCGTAAATGGGCTAGTCAGCATTATCCAGTACATTATTAAGTACACAGCTGCTCAGGCCTAGATTGTCCAGATGATAGCAGCTAGGTAAATTTTCGCCACTCCGTGATACGAGAAAACTTCTCATGTCTTGGTCCCCGACCCTCCTCCTCCTATTGCATTGCGCCACCGTTTGTTCATTTCAAAGTCAGAGACATAACTGCGTTAATACAACATGTTCGAACAGCGAGGGTGCAGCAGTAGGTTAGCTGAAGTCAACACTATTCATGGTAGAAAATTCCAAATTTTTGCAGTGGGAGTAAATTATTCCTTTTAAGTCTTCCTTGCAAATTATCTTATCCTTTATTGAAAGGATAGCCACTGCCATTAGGACCATTGCTATTATGTTGCTTGAATTAAAGGTATGTATTTAGGTTACAGTAGGTCACACTTACTTAATTTCAGTGCATTTCACTAAGTCCAAGTATGTAATTTTTTTTTTTTCACAGTGTATACCTACTATACTCAACAGCTATTAGCCCAGTCAATTGAAAGGACATGCATACATACCTCACCTTGACATGGTGATGGTGTAAGCTCAACATAGTGGGTTTTCTCAGATAGCCTCTTACACTCAGGTTGGCATTATGAGTCTTTTCAGATCATCCCAGCAAACATGATCTTTCACTCCCATTATGAAGGAAAACATGTCTTGACCAATGTCAGCTTTGTTCCCATTTGAAAATTAGAGACACACTATTACTTGACTAAAACATAGATTTCATTTCTGAAGTTCTATATAAGTTAGGTTAATTGGATTCAACTCCACACATGGTGATGGAGTTTATAGTTGATAGGCGCAAATGCAAGTTCCATATTCACCCGTTTTCTGCGATGCTAATAAAATTATGGTGTATTTGTCCAACATGGCTTGCCATATACGCCTCTTCTACACACTTACACGTCCGCACATCACATGTGTGTCATTTATATTGGTAAGGCGATCTAAGTTTTTCGAACCTGTCAGTAACGTCTAGTCTGTATGCAGCGTTTATTATTAATGCGTGTCACAGAGAAAAGATAAGGAAAACGATTGGGATGAGACCAGACGCAATTTGGTGGATTCCCTTCTTGTTTTTTTTATCTTTACTTATGTGATAAAGAATATAGACCGAAGCAACTCTGTTGTTTATTAAATCTTTAGTAATGTTTCGATTTGTCTCTATATCCTTAAGATGTGTTCTAGCTTGCCTATATGTATGTCATCCTTTAAGAATTACCTTATTAACTTCATATCCAATTTGTTACAGTTATAATCGAAATGAACATAAAAATATTTAAAACTATAGAGTGGACATTTTTTTCCTTCTATGTTTTTAGAACGCATTATCAGAAATCGATGCTGGTACTTGTGTGCGGGTTTGCAAGCTCTGTTGGCCTTCGGTTTTGCCGTAAACCTCATTATTTATTTATTTTGCTACCTGCCGAGAGGAGATCACATGCTACGGTTTCTTTCTTACATGTGTTACTGGCTTTCGATAACATCAGTTCCAACTATTTGTGTCTTTGCGATGTGGATGAACAAAGGTATAGAAAACTCTTCTGATTCCTGGTTAAAAGTATTTAACAAATCTGAATTTTTGGCAAAAATGGAAAAATGTATTGACTTGAAGAAACGTAGTAAGTTGATGTTAGTCATTTGTATTTTAATGCCAACTGTACATGTAGGATTAAAGGTTCTTTTGGTAAGTTTAATGTACAAAGAATGCCCAATGACGTTCACAGTCTTCGGAGCATTATTAACAGATGCAGTCGGGGGATTTTATTTTTCATTATTTTGGTATTTTCTGGCCTTGCAACGAATTGCAATGGAGGGTGCAAAAAAATTGGCACTACACACTATCGATGATGCAATCGAAAATTACAATTTCTGTGTCGACCAGGTTAAGGAATTGTTTCAACAATACTATCCTTTAAGGCTATTCATGACGCGTTATTCATACGCACTTGTCTTCAGCTCATTAGTTGGATTTGGAGTCGTCTTTACCTGGAACTACGGTCCAATGGATACAACCGCTCCGGTAACGGAAGCTCCAGAAGTAAACATAAGTTTTAGGGAAAGATTTTGCCCATACAAGTGCGATACTGTACGTTTTATACATGAAAAAAGCGTCCTTCCTATTTACAATTTGTGGGTGGTGTGGAGACATCTCATGATTGCATTGTTACCTGTTTGTGCCTCCAAAGGAATGGATACTAAATTTATTTGGGGAGATTTTAGGAAAGCGCTGTGTTTAAAATATACACAAGATAAAAGGGAATGTTTGAATCAAGTAATTGAGTTTATTGATAAGATTCATCCGAAAATTTCATTTACGACCATATCAAACCTTTTGATGCTAACAGTCACTTTAGCAACGTGGATGCTAGGTAACCAAACAAAGAACTTTTAGCTGGACACTGTGGAACTACGCAATGCATTTAGACATTGTTCCTTTTGGTCAAAAGAAGTACAATTCATTTGCTTACTAATGAACAACAAATCACCAAAATTTATTTGAATTTACAAACTGATTGTGTTTTTCCTATCTAGGGTACGTTTCAGAGAAAAAGTATCTTGTACTTTGCTGACTTTATTACATCAACTACATTCTGTAATGCTGCTCCAGTCAACAATAAAGGCTTTCAGTGCTAAAATATGTTGCTGGTGACTAGCCAGATGTTTTATGGTAAATGTTATGATAAATAAAAATAAATAAAATGAGAGAGAATACGATAAATTTTAAATCAGTGTACAGTTCAAAATTGTCAATTCGGAGAGTAAACTTGCAAACTATTTTACAAGTTTGTTGATACTAACAGTAAAGTTTACATTAAAAACGAGAATGAATGTACACTCTTCTTGTAACAAAACCGAGCCGCAATTACCTTTTCATATAATTTTTCTTATGCCACTGTGTTTTGTAAAATACGTAATACTTGAGAGCATTTTACACATGTAAATCACATCCATATTCAGACACGGAATTTCATTCGCCATTGATAGTATGTATACCTAACAAGCGTTCTCTAGAAATTTTTCAGCTTTTTTGTAATATTCCACTGCATTTCAACTTTTTCGATGTTATTTCATTTTTTCAGTAATAACATTTTAGCAATGATAAATGGTCTTTTTTTTGAAATGTGTTTGTATGTTGAAATACTGCCATTTCGACATCAAATGTAAAAAATTTTGTTTGTACCTTTCTCTTCATACTTGATGTGGCATTTTCCCGGTTTCGATTTGAAACTGTCTTTAGTTGACATCATTTACACTCCTTCCACTATACCTGCTTGAATGTAGCTGTGCCGTACATTTTTCGATGAATTTGCAACCGATGCTACACCAATTTGTCACATAGTACACTATATAGTACGTAGTATATATCACATTTTTTTCATCTTTTTTAACTAAGAAATGCTATAAGTTTATTTTAAAGAATCCTGTTTGGTGATGTTAAAAGAGAACATCACTTTATTGTACAAGTAATTTATTCTACTTTATTGTATTTACATAAACTAAACTTTTATTGTGTAATTGTAATTTGGGAACATCAAATTATACGGGGAATCCAGCCAGACGTTTTAGATAGGTTATAGACAAGACAAACAAGAGTAGTTACATTGCGATACGATGATTTTCTTATCCTTCCTGAGTGCTCTCTTTCTCATATTAAAAATAAAATGATAAGCAATTCGGAAAATTGTGTTTAGTGGATTGAAGTAGTATTTTGTATTAAGTGTTAACTCACATCAACAAGAGCAAAATGCACAGAGACTGCTCACCTTCTGTGGACTTTTGATGTACATGAAACAGAACAATCCAGGCTTTTCAGGAGGGGTGTGGACCTGGCCTTATGGCAAAGGTCTTTTGCGCCCACCTTGAGCAGGATTATCTAAGCTCAGTGCAGCTTCAATCATTCAAACCTGTCAGTCAACTTACACGTGGCTGTTTCGATGTGCAGTTCCTACAGCCAAATTTACGCCTAGTTTGTCATATGGATTCTAGTTACACAATTCCTTTCAATGAATTTGTAGAGCAGACGACAGATTTCGACGATGTCCACCAACACACCACGAACTTTTCCATTTATTAAACAGTTTTTTGTCCTTGTCTTCTTTGTCCTGTTTTTTTTTTTTTTACCCAGGAGGAAGTAGTCGTATGTTTTTTTGTCATGAGCTGAGCACATTTTATTAGCATTACTCGTTTTTGGTACAAGTAAAGTCACGTAAGTTTGGTAGGCTTTTTTGTTACATAATACTACATGTTGTTTTCTGCAGCGAAATCAATCAACCGTTTTGTTGTTATCCACTCCTAGATGTCACTTTTCAAAAAGTAGAAAAAAAGACAAGTGGGTGGACTCAACTGCCAAAAACTAAGTTTCGCACACATTTAGTCAAAAATCCAATTTTATTAGCAAGTTTGAGAACTTAAAGTTTCAGATGTCATAAAATGATGCTTGATTTTCGTGAAAGCATATCTCCCATTGTGATATCACATCTTTACGTCTTGCACAGATAAGACTGACTAGAACGAATAAATGATTAAAGGCTAAATTATGTGCCGTTTTTGAAATAACATAACAATAACAAGAGGGCAATCCACGGAGTTGCTTATCTCATCGCCAACATGCACTGACTTAAATACAGCGCATGCACATAGGGATTTGTAAATAGTTTACTGCAACCACATCACCCAGAGACGTAGTTCGGGGAACTGGTTGTAAATGAGTGGCAAACATCCTTCAAGCATGAGCTGGTGGTAAGCATCTCAATACTGATATCTACTGTAAGGTAGCAAACTTAAGGTTATAGCTGGTGCTACTAGGCTCAAGTAACGATAGCTAATGGCTCAAATGAATCTGTGCATATTACGCTACATAACACAATTATAACATTGGGTTATTCCATGTAGGTTAGGGTAAGTGGTTAGAGTTAGGGGCAGGATAGAAGAGCATCCCTCTATGGGTATTTGCACATAAGTCTCCCATTTACCTGTGCAGGGCCTAATTCTGCTAAAGTTATTGTTTAACTTAAAAACTGTTCTCATGAAAGACATTATCCACAGGGGCCAGTTCTGTTAAAGATGTTTTGGCTAAAGTTAAAAGGGTGGTGTCTAGTATTGACCCAGATGCTGGCTCGAAGTTTGTTACCAAACAATCATACAGTTTCACCAGTTTACTATAAGAGTAATATACTGTATCTTCATTATTGTGTTCATAGGAACAACCTTGCAATTTTGTGTATAATGCTTAATTAGCTCTCAAGATATGGTGGAAATACATATTTTGGGGTAAAATTGGCTTTTAAAAAAAACCAGCAAATTTCACTCTCTTTAATACAAAAGTGATATACCTTGAATATTACATTCTCAAGTAAGTCCTTGCAAAATTGTGCATTAAATGCTCGAACACATCAAGATATGCTGGGAATACCAATTTTGGGACAAACTTGGCTTTTTTTCCTCCAAAATCAGCAAATTTCACTGGACTTACCATTACTGTAATATTATGTTGAACTATGTGTTTTCAGGTAACTCGTAAGAAAACTTTAAGTTAATTGGTCTAATAGTTCTCAAGATACGCTGGAAATACAAATTTGGGGGCAAAATTGGCTTTTTTCCTCCAAAAATCAGCAAAATTCAGTAGATTTATCATTACGGTAATATTATGTTGGACAATGTATTCTCAGGTGAGTACACGTTGAATATTTCATTCTCAGTTAAGTTTTTGCAAAATTTTGCATTAAATGCTCAAATACTTCTCAAGATATGCTGGAAATACCAATTTTGGGGCAAAATTGGCCTTTTTTCTAAAAAATCAGCAAATTTGACTCAATTTACCATACAACTAATACATCTCGCACATATTGGCATCATGCCCAACTCTACTAAGTTTCAACTTAATCGCTCATACGCTTTTCACACTATTCAGGAAAAACCACAATTTTGACAGGCCCGGACGCACACACACACTCACCCATACACACACATACACACACACATGCAAGCGCGCACGCGCACCCACGGCACGGACACATTTTCATTTATACCACCCAACAGGACTCTCCTGTACCCATGGTCACTCTACCATGGGGTACCCATGGGGTGCCGCTACTCATCCACTCCAAGCGTTTCCATGCAACCTTTTCTCTTGGCTGCACTGTACAATAAATAGCTCCACTAGCCAAGTGACTATTCAATATCTCATCTAGCCCCTATAGGGCAATGAGATACAAATGTATATGAAGCATTAAGAGTATTTGGGATACTTAAAGCTGTAATTGTCCTTTAATCAAGCTCCAGTTTACTGGTTTCTACGTATTTACTTTTTTTAGAGTTGTAATTGTAGTCTTTTATCATCCTTATAGTTGCGATGTGTTGAATTTAATGGGTAGGTTATTGTGCGCTCAAATGTACACACAAATGAGTAAAGTATCCAAAAGCAAAGTTTTCTGCTACTAAAGGCTGATTTTTTTTTTTTTTATCAGTACACGTAATGCAGAATACGTACACTTCATGGCTTTACTAATGGACATGCATACAAAAATGTGGAATAGATTCAGGCCTACTTTGGGAAAGATTATTCCATTATTCTTAACTAAGTCAGTTTCAAGTGCTCGATCAGTCTGGGACACTATTCAATCTATGGTAACGTATGCAATGGACTAGAAAGCTCTGCATTATCTTTCTACTATATATGCGGGAAGTGGTTTGGGAAGAGGGAGTTGGAGGGGATGCTAAGAATTTCCTCCAAAGTTTACCTGAATACTGCTTTAATTGAACCAGTTATGTCAAAACTGACCAATAATGTCAGAACCTATGATAATTTCAGATTTGTGAAGTTATAAACACGTAACTCAACTAATAATGTCACAACTAACCAATAATGTCACATTATATTGTAATCGGTAATATTACGACAATTTGACCAACAATGTCACAACATTGTAGCCAATAATGCCCTAATGTTAAGGTCAATAAGGTGCTATGGTACCCCCAATAGTCATTCTTGCCCCAATCATTGTTACATTGCTGGGGGTGTCATTTAGGTGACCACACGGAGATCACAGTTCGTCTTCAAAGGTCAGGCAGACGGTCAATAGTGGCCACATCGAGGTAATCTGTCTCCAAGGAAGGTCTGATGAGGGTCACCTGGAAGGTTGCGAGGAGGGTCCGTCCTATCATGGAGGTATTACATCTACGTGGGCCTTTGAATGGCCTAATCTCATGTGAAACAATAACAACTGAACATTCTTGAAAATCATAGGTTTGATTTGATTGTACTTATATTAGACTATTGTACTTATATTAGGCTATATAAATCTCATTCTTCTAATTATTATTTCTTTCTCACCTTCTACGTTGTTATGTGTTTTAACTCTGATCTAGAAGTCCTACCCGGACTCTGGGAGATCGAGTATCCTTCTGAGGATGTAAGCAGTACCTAGTAGTTGTTTCACTTTCTGTTTACCAGGGATGTGTTGTAGGTGTCTCTCTCTAGGTTGTTGATGTTTGCTCCAAGTGCCTTGCTTTGATTCAATCTCCACATTCTCTGTATTTCTAGTTTCAAGTCTTGGTACTTATCTACTTTCCCTCAAGTAGTAGCAATTCATGACTTCCCTAGTTTCGTCATGTGTCCATTTCCTCCTAGTGGTAGGTTTACCTCCAGGAGCCCATTTTTCACCATCGCGTCCTGATGGCGCAACGACTGGCGCAGACCTTGTTGATCCGGGCGACATCTGATTGTCTCAATCTTTGAATTCTCCATTTTATAGATGGATGTGGAGGTACCAGAATTATTTTTTTTGAAGGTGTCCTCTTTCAAATTTCCCCATGTTAATAGGGGGTCATTTTCTGGAAGTTGATTTGTCTGGGCAACTGAAAGTCTTTGAGATGTGATTCTGATATTTTTTGTATGACAGTAACCAGATCTTACCTTGAATTCTGAGTAAACCTTGATTTTGTGAGTCTTGATTGATTGTTTTTTCTTCTTTTATTAGACACACATTCAGAGTATTCCTATCCACTGGAAGCAGTCTGGCTGTTCTGAGACTATTTTTAATAGCCCCTGCATTGATTTCTTTGATAAAATCATGCAATCAAGCTGTATTTCTCAACTTGTATACCGGTCTTAGTATCTGGATAAAGTCGCTGTTGATCCCACAGCTCTTACAAAATGGAATGCTGAGTTCCCCCATTAACTACTGAAGAGTGGGATAGTATTTTCAGTATGTCGTGGTGCTCTGCCTCGGAAACTTTCTTTTTTCCAGTTCCGATTTCTCCACAGAATCCTCCCAACGAATAGACTTTTAAAATTAATGGGTATTTCTGACTCCGATTTATGTCATTTTTGTAATGCTGAGGTCGAAACACTACTTCATTTCTTTGTGGCGAGTAATCATGTAGCTTCATTTATCAGTGATGTTGTTGCTTGTTTGTTTGGCTCTAATTTTCATTTTTCAAAAGACGACATTTTCTTTCAATTGGTTATCAAAGGTAACTTTCATGTAATTTTCTTATCTTGCAGTTGAAATATTTCATTTTTAGTATGAAGCGTCAAAATAAGACTTTGTATTATATTGAGTTTTTATACAAGTTTCAGTTTGCTCTTCTAGTCGAAAAGCATATTTACATTTATGGCCAAAAAAGGACGAAAAGTTGTATTAGCTGTAAAGATTTCAAAGAAGCTTTTGGTCGCTGTGGTCTTATCCTACATTTTTAAGGCTTTTGTTTTATTCGTCTCGCGTCATATCGACCTATAGTATTTTGATTACGCCCAGGGTATTTTTGTAATATCCAGTCATCCGATTATAAGCTGTCTGTATTATTAAGGTTTCATTTCCTGTTAGGCGATACTAATGTACAGTCAATCAGATCGCCCTCCCCTCACAGCGCTTTACCCGTTCAAGCGTGTTTACATGTTTAATATGTATATGCTTTGCAAAATATTATGGTCCAGTTCTAAGTTTATGGAAGACGGAGAAAATTCATGTTCAACTGTATGTTTTTTTCTCATTGTTTACTCGATTGATTAATGGTCCCTTGTTCAGATATAGCCTATTCCTTTTCAAATTATGAATGCATACCACTGAAACCATAGTAGGGTTGGTTACCAGTTCTGTGTAATCATGAAAAGAGGTAAATGTTTATATCATGTTTTAATTCTTACAGCCAGTTATTACTTGTAGGACGGTAGATATTGTAAAATAAGAAAGTTCAAGATAAAATAATAACTGAGAGGAAAAAATTATTATTATTATTATTATTTTTTCAGCTTGTTTCTTGTTTTCGTTTCGTGAGATTTTACAATTGTACCTTCAAATCACATCTCTGTTATTCTTTTTCAGGATAAAACACTCTACTGTCAACAAAAACTTAAACTTATGAATAAAATTCGAAACATAATGTGTACTCTATTTTGAAGTTTACAATTGTAAATGAAATGCTTAGCATGTAATAAAAGGAAATTAATTCGGTGCTTACTCTGGTCTAAATAACAAAAATTAACCATGTTTTCATTGAAATCAACATTTTGTCTTAACCAACGCAAAAAAGTTCATGCCACAAAGAATTTGTAATATTACAACACCAAAATAAATGTTCTAACAATTGGTTAGCAGTGTTGCAGAAATTACAAAGTGGAGAATCTCTGTGGTTGATTTTGCACAAGAAAGAATTAGTCGTTAGTAAACGGCGAATATACCGGAATTGTAAGTATTGAATTTTTGCATCTCTATCGGCTTGAAATGGTAAAAGAAAAACTTTATTCCAGTTAAGAGGCTTACCACATATTTGTTCCCACTTTAGGGTAGCTGTGGGGTGTTGAACAAAACGTTTACGAAAAATAATTGTACAGTAACTTATTTGGACGGGGACTTGTGGTAAAACATAAAAGTCTTGTGGTGTTTTCGTTTACCTTTTCAACATGGGTGACATAAGTTTTCCACAACTGGGAATAGCCTTAATAATACCATAATACAAAGTAAAAGGAAAGTTATGAGTAATACTAAGGAAAAAATAGCTTAACAAGCTGCCATCCTCATCGAAGAAATTTCTTATATAATGTGCATTTTTTATGCAATATTTCTGAAACCACAATATTCTTGTCTATTTTAATATAGGAATTATTTAAAATAGACTGGTTGGAATAATCATTTACAGGAGGACGGAAACTAAAGTCTGCCCATGCGTTACAAACATCCCTGATAAACAAATTGTTAATATTAATGTCTGTTTTGAAAAAAAATACAGTCAAAAAGAAATTTACCACCGTACTCTCTCAATTCGTGACTAAACAATAGTTTCCAAAAAGAGGGACGGCCATCTAAGAACATTTTCACCCATTTACATTTCAAACATTTAGAAAAAGCTCTAAATTAATCATATTAAGCCCACCTTCGTCACGTTGATTAGCAAGAATCGTACGTTTGATTTTGTCAGGTTTTTTAGACCAGATAAAGTTACGAAAAATGGTATTCAATTCATTAAAATACTTAATTGGTGGGTTAGGAAGGACTGTGAGCAAGTAAACAAGTTGCGAAATAGCAAATGTCTTAATTATAACAATTTTACCAGTTGGAGTAAGGTCCCTAGTAGACCAAACATTAAAAAAAGTTTAATTCGTGATAATTTAGGTGCATAATTCAAGTAAACAAAATCATCATTATGAGAAAAAGAAATACCTAGGTAAGTGATTGGCCCATTACTAACAGTTATACGGAAATTCCTAATGAAAAATGGTGGGTTACGGTGTAACGGGCCCAGAAGAAAAAAGAAGCATTTTTTGAAATTCAAAGTCAGACCCGACGCTTGTGAAGATGTTTTTAAGGTAGCAACTTTATCATTAATGGAAGTTTCAGAACCATCCGTAACAAAAACTGTATCATCAGCGCAGCGTAAGACTTTGATATGATTGTTTGAGAGACGTATCCCAGGAATATTGTCGTTGGAATTAATCAGGGAGATCAGAATCTCAGTACAAGTAACAAACAAGTATGGGCTTAAAGGGCAGCCCTGGCGGACGCCCCTCGAGAGCTTAAAATATTTGGAAAAAATCAATTGTTTGATACACAGGTGGAAACGTTGCTATAAAGTGTCTTAATCCAGATGTGAAAGTCGTTACCAAAATTAAAGAAAGAAAGAGTATTATGCAAAAAATCCCAATCAAGACAGTCGAAAGCCTTCTCAAAGTCAAGGAACAGAAGAGCTCCAGGAACAGAGTAAGTCTGGCAATATTAAATGAGGTCTAAAATACTTCTGATATTCTCCCCGATGTAACTACCTTTTAAAAAGCCTGATTGTTCTGGACTGATAATTTCAGGGAGGACCTTTTTCATACGGTTGGCAAGGCATTTAGCAACAATCTTATACTCTGTATTTAATAATGCATTAGAGTACCAGTTCTTTAAGTAACGATGATCCATTTGAGGCTTAGGTGTAAGTGTAACGCTTGCTCTACCTTGTTCATCCGAAACATAACCTCCCTCGAAAGCATGGTTAAAGGAATTAACAACAAGATTACCTACTTCGTTCCAAAAGGTTTTATAAAATTCGGTGGGAAGACCATCAGTACCCGGTGCTTTTTTACACGACATACTGAACAAAGAGTTACTACACTCATTTAAAGTGAGAAGACTTTCACATATAAGTTGTTCTTCCATACCGAGAATCCTACAATTATAAACAACATTGTTGAAAATCGAACTTGGGTTGACGTTTCTATTTTTAGTATACAACATAATGTAAAAGCGTCTAGCTTCTCCTAAGATATTAGAAAGAGTATTAGGTATTACATATTAGACGAATATATTGAACTGCCATCATTTAAAACCAGTTCCTTAATGGTGCTTAAAGTTTTATTTTTATGTTCTAATTTAAGAAAATGATTTTGATTCTTTTTCCCTTCTTCCCTCCACCGAGCACGTGATCTCAGTATTATACCATTCAGTTTATAATCATAAAGAGAATGAAGGGCTGCTCTGGCCTCTTTAAGATATGCATATTATTATCATTATGACTATATATGATCATTATTAATGTTATTATTATTATTAATAATAATGATATTAACAATAATTATAACAAGAGGGCAATCCATGGAGTTGCGTATCTCACCGCCAACATGCATTGATCTAAATACAAGGCTTGCACATAGGGATTTGTAATAACTTACTGCAACCACATCTCACGGAGACGTAGTTCGGGGAACTGGTTGTAATGAGTGATAACATTCTTAAAGCATAAGCTGGTGGTAAACATCTCAATACTGATATCTACTGTAAGGTAGCAATATTAAGGTCATAGCTTGGTGATACTAGGCTCAAGTAACGATAACTAATGGCTCAAATGTATATGTGCATATTACGCTACATAACACAATTATAACATTTGGTTATTCCATGTAGGTTAGGCTTAGTGGTTAGAGTTAGGGGCAGGATATAAGAGTATCCTTGTACTGGTATTTAAACATAAGTCTCCTATTTACCTGTGCAGGGCCTGGTTCTGCTAAAATTCTAGTTTGACTTAAAAATAATGTTCTCATAAAAGACATTATCCACAGGGGCCAGTTCTGCTAAAGATGTTTTGGCTAAAGTTAAAAAGGTGGTGTCTATTGACCCAGATGCTGGCTCGAAGTTTGTTACCAAACAATCATACAATTTCACCAGTTTACTATGAGAGTAATATACTGTATCTTCATTACTGTATCTTCATTATTGTGTTCACAGGAAAGGCCTTGCAAAATTTTGCGTATTATGCTTAATTAGCTCTCAAGATATGGTGGAAATACAAATTTGGGGGCAAAATTGTCTTTTCTTTCCTAAAAAATCAGCAAATTTCACTCTCTTTAGTACAAAAGTGATATACCTTGAATATTATATTCTCAAGTAAGTCCTTGCAAAATTGTGCATCAAGTGCTCAAATACATTTCACGATATGCTGGAAATACCAATTTTGGCACAAAATTGGCTTTTTTCCTCCCAAATCAGCAAATTTCACTGGATTTACCATTACTGTAATATTACCTTGAACTATGTGTTTTCAGGTAAGTCCTAAACAAACGTTAAGTTAATTGGTCTAATAGTTCTCAAGATATGCTGGAAATACAAATTTTGGGGCAAAATTGGCTTTTTAAAAAAAAAAAAAATCAGCAAAAGTGACTCAATTCACCATACAACTAACACATCTCACACATATTGGAATCATGCACAACCTTACCAAGTATCAACTTAATCGCTCATATGCTTTTCAAAGTATTCTGGAAAAACCACAATTTGGACATGTCCGGACGCACACACACACACAAAGTGCTACTTTATTACGCCTCTCCAGATATTCAGTTGCTGCAAGTTGATGGCATCCAGCCACGAGGTGGCTCACGGTCTCATCTGTTTCTTTGCACATTCGGCACTTACTGTCAGTTGTCACTTTCATGATTTTGGTTTGGGGACTTATTGTGTTAAGTGCCTGATCTTGAGCAGCTGTGATGAGCTCTTCTGTCTCCATTTTCAAGCGTGTGCAGGAGAGCCACTTGTACGTCATCTCCGTAGTTGTGACCTCTACCGCCCTGGTGTCTTGAGAGGCAGAGCCTGTACATGTTCAGGAGTTTCCTACTCCTTCATCTCTGTATGTGTCCACTCAATTATTCCTGAAGTGTAGCTGACAACTGGCATGGCATATGTATTAATGGCCTGGATCTTGTTCTGTCCATTTAACTTTGTTTTCTTGACTTGCCTGATCCTCTTAGTATTGGTCTTGATGGTGTTGGCCTTTACTTGTTTCTGGAGGTTTTCCATGCCCTGCAGGATACCGAGGTACTTGTATCCTTTTTCTTCTTCAACGTCTCTGATCTTACCTAAGTATAGGATTAGGCCCTGCGTGGCTACCACCTTCCCTCTCTTGATGATGGGCCTGCCACATTTCTCAAGGCCGAACTTCATGCCGATATCATCACTGAAGATTGGGACTGTGTTGATCATTGTCCATGTACAGGAGAAGGTGTATTGTGTGACCCGATCGTAGTGTGTATCCAAGTCCAGAGTTCCTGAGTATTTGGCTGAGAGGGTTGATGGCCACACAGAACAGCAGTGGTGAGAGGGCGTCTCCTTGGAATAGCCCACATCGGCAGTTAAGTCGGTGGCCCAGTTTGGCAGCATGGATTCTTCTATGAGAATGCAGATCCTGTTGTGCATCCGCATGGCCTCTATTATCCACGAGTGGGGCACTGAGTCATAGGCTTTCTAATAGTCAATCCATGCCACTGCCAGGTTGGTGTGACGGGTTCTGGAATCCTTACATACCACTTTGTCTATGATTAGCTGGTCTTTGGTGCCTCTATTCCCATGCTTGATTCCTTTTTGTTCTTCCGTCAGGGTGTTTTGCCGGCGTAGGTGAGCCATTACTCCATCTGCAAGTATTCCATGTGGTAGGAAGGCATGTGATTGACCAATAGTTGGAGGGGGCGTTGCTTTTTGCTGGATCTTTCTGAATGAAGGTGGTTCGACCATTTGTCAGCCATTTGGGGAGGGTAGTTGGGTCATCTATAATCTGTTGCAGCTGAGTCATTATTTGGTGAAGACCGGTCATCTTTTTCAACCACAACCATTGCACTTGATCTAACCAGTACCTTTGTTTCAGGTCGTCTGTCAGTTTGGTTCGGCCTCGTTTTGCAGGTTGCAGCTTGCTGATGTATCACCGTGCCTGTGCAATTTTCTTTTCTAGTCTTCTCCATGGCGGTGTCTGGGGTTTGGTGGGTTTCTTTGCCCATTCACCTCCCTAGATCCTTCTTGCTATTGTTTTGGCTGTGGAGTAAATCAGCAGGTTTGTCTCTGTGATGTTCTTTGTCGGGATGCTCTGGACAGCTATGTTTGCTTCTTTCACCAGCTGCTACAGTTGTGGGTCGGACCGTTTGAATATCCGGACACGCGACCGCACTTCCATCATCCTCATTGCAGCCATCTCATTTATCATTTCTCTGGCAAGCGTTCCCTCTGATGGGGTTCCCTCTGGTGGGATTCTCTCAGGCTGGACTTACAGGGGTTCTTCCACCGATTGGGGTATGTTACCTTATTTCCTGATGATTGTGTAGTTGTTGTTCCTCGTGGCAGGTTAATTGTCTCTGGATACTCTCGATCTCCATAGGTGTAAATTTTCCTGCCCTGTTGATGACACCAGCACACCCTGAGGACGCAGTGGCTGGCGCAGTCCTTTTTATCCAGGGCGACGTCTGAGCCGGTATGGTTAACTCGTCAGGTTCTTGGATTTTGTAAGAACCACCACGTTGGTTCTTCCAGTGTGAATCTCGTTGGTGGATGACGGTTCTTGGCTCTGCAAAACCATTAGTCAGGTTTGAAGCATGTGACCTCTGGAGTCTGGTTGACGGAAGACAAATCAGCAGAAGACATTTGACAGATATGGATGGGCTGGGTCTTGAACCCGGAACCTCTGGAGTCGGAAGCTGTGTCTGTAACCACTGCACCACTGGATATTATTATTATTACTTTTATTGTTATTATCATTATTATCTATTTTTCTATCTCAACTTCTATGTTAGTGCATGTAGTAGGTGGTGCAACGCTTACTACGGGGATTACCCGATGTTCCACAGTCTCTGTCTCCTTCTTTACTATGTTTGAGTCGTTGGGTATTGCCACATCAATTATCAGTCCTTCCTGTGTCTCTTCGTCTATGACTACCAGGTCTGGTCTACGAGCCTTTACTACTCTGTCAGTCTTGATTGCGAAGTCCTAGAGGATCTTAGTTTGTGGTTTTCTTACGTGGGGTTGGGTTTGTGTAGCCATGTGTTCGTTGTTGTTGGGATTCGGTAGTTTTGACATACTTTGTGGTGTATTGCAGCTGATACGTTGTTGTGCCTGGTCTTATAGAGGGTTCCGGCTACCTTGGGGAAGGCTGTGATTATATGAGCAACTGTCTCATCCTCTTCCTTGCACATTCTACAGGAGCAAGTCCAGAGGGGGTAGGGGTTGTTACTGTAAATAACCATCCATAAAAAAATTACATTGCCATTTCTTTGGGTCCTCCCAGTACATCGTCACGAAGTGTATACGTATTTCATTCTTGCATGCTTCATATTCCTTCAAACATTCACCACAAGAGAATCAACAATTGTTTTAAAATGCATTGTCAAATATATTGCACTTTATTCACAGAACCATACATGATAATTAAGTACATCCGTGGTCACGGTACCTAGCTGTCACAGTTACAGCAAGGATGCGAAAGATTTTCATGAATATATACATTATAAGAAAAAATACAGAAACTACAATACAAAATATTTAATAGAGAAAGCACAGTTACCATACAAACATGATAATATGATATAAGTTGAATTATTGTGAATCATTAAGCTTCTCATTCATATATCTTTGATAAATCCTAACTGGATGATATTGACGTTAACGTTTGAAGACATACTATCTATGTAAGATCAAAATAATCATGTTTTTTCTGTATATACACTGACAAGTGAATTCTACTCAGATGTTTCAATGCATGGTCAGATGAAGCTTTTGTATGTGCAGATTCCCCTCCCTCTATTGGCTTTGTCCGTGTTTTTAGCGTGCCATATTAAATCATGCATGTTTGAGACTTCCATGGAGCCATGAAAGACAAAGTTCATTGAAATCGCTGTGAGAATGTTCCATTTGCATTAAATAATGTTAGCAATCAGACAGCGCCTTGTGGAGACAAACAAGTAGTCCCTCTAGTAAAGTTGTCTCTGCTGTTACCATAAAAGTTTCCATCCCACATGGTAGAAACTTCCATGGATGCTTGAGAGACAAAGGTCGTCAAGAATGGACTGCATACGTGCAAATCGTCATCTCATAATCTAGGACTTTTGAGTCGTTGCCATGAAAACTTCCATGGGCATCAAATGACGTTAGCAAACGTTCGGTGTCTCTCTCCTACAAAAAAGTAGGCGGGTACCACGAAGATTTCATCATCTGATGATGATCTAAGACCTTTGAATCGTTGACAAAATAATCTTTCACGTGCATCAAGTAACATTAGCAAACAGTCGGCGTGTTCGTGGCGACAAACAAGTGGGCCCTCTATTAACGTTGTCTCTGCTGCCACCACTGAAGATTTCATCATACCTGTCAGAAGCTTCCCTGGATGCTTGAGAGATAAAGGTCGTTAAAATAGACTGCCTACGTGCAAATCATCACCTGATAATCTAAGACCTTTAAATAGTTGATAAGAGAATCTTTTGTGTGCATGAAGTAACATTAGCAAAGAGTCGGCGTGTTGGTTGCGAAAAAGAAGTAGGCCCTCTATTAAAGTGGTCTTTGCTGCTACCATTGCAGATTTCATCACACATGGTAGAAACTTCACTTGATGTTTGAGAGACAAAAGTCATCACAATTGACTGCTTTCGTGCCAATCCTATCTGATTATCAACGAACTTTGAAACGTTGCTATGTGAACTTCCATATGTTAGCAAACACTTATTCGACAAAGAACTTGTGGTATGATAACAACTGCCAAATGCAAAACAAGAAGAGAAGTAAAACGTATAAGCCCGTACTAAAACGAAAAGTTATGAAATGAAACTTTAAATTGAACTTTTGACTAAAATATTTTACAAAGCTAAAATGAGTAATGTCATAGTTTTTGCTCCAATTTGTACCAATCATAATAACGTCTATTTGTCGGTTGAATGTATATCACAAATGTTAACAATGTCTCTCTTTTGATACTGTTACATTTTCCCAATATCTGCATATAGTGTTAATCTAAATATGAATGATCTGTTATCACATGTAATAAAGATAATGTTTTACTAGCAAACAAGAATCAGTCAAGAATTCTTTTTCATTAACAGCTCTTGCAGTCATCATCTTTATCATAATGACACTGTATTCGACAATGCTTTATGAAAAGAAAAATTTGTAGTTGTACTCATCTTTCAGTTATACCAAAAGGTTACTAATCTTGATTTCTGTACTACAAAGTAATCAAGATGTGTGTTTGATAAGGTGAACGTTTGAAAATATGATTTATTTCAAATAGTGATAATCTACATGTAGATGTACTGAGAAACGAATGCAAGAGCGACCTCTGAATGCATATTTAGGAAACATCACCCTTCTCTCTATAGCACATTGTTTCTGCTTAATGTTCAAGACTCATGCATGGTTTTTTCCCATGCATGTTCCAATCGTCCCTGAATGCTTGAGAGACAAAGGTCATGAAAAGTGACTGCCTGAGTGCAAATCATCGTCTGATAATGTAGGAGCTTTGAAACGTTGCTATGACATCAAACAACGGTAGGTAATCGGCTCCTTCGTAGTGACAAACAACAAACAGTATAATAACGACTGCTTCACAGTAGCAAACAAGAACGTTACAGAGAGAAAATACGAATTTCAAATTTGTTAAGATTCTTTACAGTAAATGTAATCAATGAGAACATTTTAATCATTGTTGTGTAGAAGCTATGAAAATATTCATGTGTCGATTGCATGTGTATCATGAATATAAACAATTTCTCAAATTCGATGATAATTTCATTCACGTTGCCACTTCAAAGTGAAATGACTGATGAGGTTGAATAATTAAATACATTCACGTTGTGTTACTCTCGAATTAACGTATCACTTCTCTCATGTAGTACAAGAAATGTTTTGTTAAAGAACAAAACAAAACGTTGTAAATAATGATAAAAATCGTGATTATTGTATTTTTAATTATGACAGTGATTTACGTTGTATTACATATATCAATTTATTTTATATGATTCTATGCACCTCTTAAGAGTCGTTGGAGTGATCGTTTCTATGTTATTTTCATTTACTGTAATGATGTTTACATCCTCGCTATACCAATAAGATCTATCTACCGGTGAAGGAAATGTAACTAACCTAACATATAAGGAATTGTATGATTAAATTTGCAATGTATACGACAATATTTTTTGTCTTTTGAAATATTTTGTCGATGCTACTGTTCAAAGTTTTCAATATGTACCACACCATTACTCATTCTGACTTGTATATTCGATTTATAATAACTGTTTTATGTTGAGGAGATCGTTTGAAGTTTTCAATATGTACCAGACGACTCATTCTGACTGTGTATATTCGATTTATAATAACTGGTTTCTGTTTAAGAGATCATTTGAAGAAATATGAAGCATTTAGGAAATATAACATTCATCATTGTGAACTATTCTGATTAAAATGTACTCGATTAGCGGTGACTTATATATGCTGACATGAACGTTTGAAAAAAAAAATTTAAAAAATGAAGCATGTAATAACAGTATTAAACTTATACTTCGACCCTGGATGCTTGGGAGACAAGGGTCATCAGAGTAGACTGCTTACGTGCAAACCATCGTCTGATAATTTAGGAACTTTGAACCTTGTTATGGGAATCTTACATGTGCATAAACAACGATAGCAAACAGTCGGTTTCTTCGTTTGACAAAGAAATGGTAGTATGACAACGACTGCTTCGAAGTACGAAACAATAGGTTAAATAAGTATACACATAGGCCAATATAGGATAATGAGAGTTAGTGATGATGGTCGAGAAAGGCAGCCAGGAATTTAATTGTTTGGTGAAGATTCCACAGGGTTAAAGTAAGCAGTGACAAGATTTTGTAATGAAAATATTGATGTGTTGATTGCATGTGTATAACAAATATCAACAACAATTTCCGGTTTTTATAAACTTTCTCATGTGTGTTGCTACATGAATGTCGAATGATGTATTTCAGTTATTAAATTTGTGTTTCTCCAAATTTAACTGATCACTTATCGTATGTAGTGCTGGAAGTGTTTTCTTGAAAAAAAAAAGAAGATAAATTGCTTTTATGATTTCATGAAAATATTTTATATTTATGAAAGTAATTAAAAGTAGTTCATATTCGTCATCACATTTACATGATGTCTTATTCCCTGCTGTTCAGAATTAAGTTTAGACATAATTTTTATATTAGTTCCATTTCTTGCAAGAAATGTGAAAATCTTTGACATCTCTGCTGTACAGAGCCCTATGCCGATATCACAAATGTAATTATCATACATAAACTGTACGAAAAACTTTGAAGTGAATTGGACAATGATTTTTGACAAAAAATGTTAATGCTACATTACAGAGCGTGGCAAAACTCGTCATTCTGATTTATAACTATGTACTTATCGTGGGTAGATTATAATGTGGTGAAACGTTCACAGATATATGAAGAAACAAGTACGAAAACAAAAATATACACTGCATGTTCATGTACCGAGAAGATCAAAGGAGATGGTGACTGCAGCTAAAAGAAGCATCGTCATTTGCAGTTAGAAACAATTAGCTTTTTGGACTTGTTCCTGCTGCTGATCATGACATGGCAGATTTCATCATGCATGTTTGCGACTTTCCCTAGATGTTTAGGAGACAAAGGTCATCACAATTGACTGCCTACGTTCAAACCGTTATCTGATAATCAAAGAACTTTAAACAATGTCAGTTGCAATCTTCCACTGGTACTAAAAATATTAACACATAGTCAGTGCCTTCGTGATGACAATAAATTAAAGTGGTATGATAAATACTCACCTCAAAAGCCTACCAGAAGTCTCACTGAGTAAAGACGAGGAAATTGAGTGTACCAGCTTTAAAGAAGAAAGCAAAGCTGAAGACCATGACTAGGAAAAGAAGACCCAACTTTAACAAGGTCATTACACTTAGACTAAGTCGCGAAGTTTCCTGGAAACTTTTCTTTTTATACATTTGAACAAACTGATATCCATAACTTCGTTTGGTGTCTATATCGTTTGGCACTATGATTTCTACATTTCATTCATTTTTTCAAGCATATATGAAACTCTTACACATTCCCTCTACAGCTGTGACAACTTTATATCACAAGTGTAATTAATATAAATGTAAACGGTGAAATCTTTCTATTTGCCAAAGTATTTTGAGAGGATTATTTCTGTTGGTACCACATGGAACAGTTCCATTCCTTTCATCAGTGGTATCAAATTTTTATTTACATTTGTTCAATTTTTATCAGTGATAATGCGTGTAGAGAAGAAACTATAAAGAATTGATGGAGCATTTAAGAATGTTATCATCATCAACCTCATATGAATATAAAAATATTAAGCAGATCATAAGTAAAATGCAACTGCAAAGTTTGATCCATGGTCAGGGTTGATTAAACCCTTCAGCAATGCAGAATGCACATCCCTTACTAAAATATGAGCTGTCATCATACATGTTCGAGCCTGCCCTGTAGGTTGGGAAGAAAAGTTCATCAAACTTTCGGAATCGATGACTTACCTTCGTGCAAATCATCATCTGATGATGGAACTTTGTGCTTAGCTGTGTATTCTGATAATGATTGAGCTTTGAACGGTTGCTATGGAAATTTTCCAAGTGCATCGAACTGACAGACTTCTCTTCAAGCTTGAGAGACAAGGTTTATGAAAAGCTACTGCGTGGAAATCTTCATCATTTTATTTATGAGAAAATATGAGAAACTTCCATATGCATCAAAAGAAGTTAGCAAACAGTTGACTCCTTCGTGGCGACAAACAATTAGTGGTATGATAAGAATTGATTAATGCAAAACAAAAGGAGAAATAAACGTACAAGCCTACATGAAAACAAAGGACTAAAAGTTATTGTCAGACAATTCAAAGGAGAAGACTATACAAAAGTAAAATGAGTAATGAAATCAGTTCTACTCAAGTTTGCACAAATCATGATAACGTCTACGTATCGGTGGAATGAATATTACAAATACTAAAAATGTTTCTGTTTTCACAACATTTCCTAATTTTGCGCAGCAACATCCTGGGTGGTGAAGCTAATTTTTTAGGAAGTGTATGCTTCTGTTACTCTAAATATAGTCAACACAGAAGAAAAGAAAATAAAACTCTGGCTATGGCTAACATGGCTATGGCTAACAGAAGACACGAATTTAACTTTTGCTGTTTGCTTTGCAAAATGAAACAGATTAGTGACAACATTTTGCTAGTATTTGATGAAACAACCAAAATATCCAATTGCCAATTGCATGGATATCACAAATATCAGGAATTTGTCGGTTTCGTCATTTAATTATCACCGTTATGTGTCGTTACTCCAAAGTTGAGGACCTACGACTGACGACCTCTTTTTGAAGTAGTTCCTCTGAATGTGACTAATCGTGTATTACTTGTAGTACCTATGATAATTTGTAAAAAAAATGCCAAAAAACAAAAACAAACAACAACAACCACGAACTCTTAATTATTGATGACCACTATAAACATCATGTCATCACCATTATCATTACCACCATCATCATCATCATCATAATAGTAACAGTTGGATCATATTTTGTACCACATGAATATGGTGTCTTCGCTCTCCTAAAGAGTTGCTTTTCGATATGATTCATATATCGTTTCCAATTACCGTGAGGAAATGTTAACATGGATGTCGTAGCAGTAAGATACCCTGTCACCACAAATGTTAATTTCACAAAAATGTGACGTCGGTAAATAGAATTTCAATTTATTCTCAGTACGTTCTTATTGACTGACTGAGAAGTGCATTTAACTTCAACTTTTGGATGTAGAGTTACTTCCAGTTTAGACCCCCTTTCCCCCACCCCTACACAAATCGCCCTTCTTGTTAGCATTGCAGATTGTATCGTGCATGGGCGAGATTTCCCTCGACCTTTGAGAGACAAAGTCATCAAAATAGACTGCCAACGTGAAAATCCTTATCTGATAGTCTACGAACTTTGAAATCTTGAAAACTTTGAAATCTTTGAAAACTTCCACGTGCATCGAATGCACGTGCTTTTACGAATAGTCGACTAATTTGTGGCCACAAGCAATAAATAATACGGTAACAACTTCTTCAAACTAGTAAACCAAGAAGAGAATTAAATATTACAGTCGCCAACATAGGATAATAAAGACTAATGGTCGTTATTTTAGAAATGAAAAAAATTTCTGATGAAAAATTTGCAAGTTTTACCAAGAAGCGAGAGTTATTTTCTCATACTTGTACAAGTCATGGAAATATCCACGTATCGATTACATGTGAATTACAAATACAAACAAATTGTTGCTCTCTTTTTCTGCTGTGCGTTGCTACATCAAAGCTGAATAAATCAATAATAAACCTACTTTTAACTGTTCAGACAGCTGTGAAAATCTTCCACATCACGACTGTAACAGCAACATCTATATTCCGCTGACACAAACTTAATAAACACAACTATGGTAAACTGGATGAATAATTGCAATTTATCCAACCATTTGTGAAAAATTCTTTTAATGATGCTGCAATTAAGAAATTAACAATATTCATTAGTTGTATCAAATCATGAATGATTCTGATTTATATATCTTCTAAAATCCTGACTGGATTATTGAAATGTAAACGTTTGAAGACATGCGGCACAAGTAAGGAGAACATAATCATACATTTTATGTTAATGTACTGAAAAGATCATAAGGTGAGTGCGATTGCCAATTCATGATGATGAATTGCCAAGGACAGTTGTAACCGCCCCCTTCCACTGAATTACCCCCTGCTGTTAACGTGGCAGATTTTAGCATGCATTTTCGAGACTTTCCTGGATCACGTTTAAGAGACAAAGGTCATAGATATCCTCTGTCTACGTGCAAGTCTGATAATCTAAGAACTTTGGAACGTAGCTATGAGAATCTCCCATGTGCTGCATTTTGCAATCTTGGTAAACAGACTTCTCGGTGACAAATAATTTATTGCTGGGTAACTATTGTTTCACCGTACAAAACAAGAAGAGGAATAAATTATGCATACGAAATCTTAGGGTAATAACTAATGGAAAGGATTAAACAAAAAAAAAAAGAAAGAAAGAAATCATATATTCAACTTTTTTCCTGGAGACTTCACTGAATTAAAATGAGCAGTAGCAGCAGTTTGGGGTTACGTACAACCCATGATTAATATCCATGTGTTCAAATACATGTGAATAACAATTATGAACAAATTATCATTAAGGATAAACTTTT
Source organism: Stichopus chloronotus (assembly GCA_021234535.1). NCBI lineage: Eukaryota > Metazoa > Echinodermata > Holothuroidea > Aspidochirotida > Stichopodidae > Stichopus > Stichopus chloronotus. The sequence continues at coordinate 15,001,085 of CM037840.1, read as the reverse complement.
CTCGCGTGTTGCTAAATAAAGTTGAAAAATGTAGTTAAATGGTTAACTAAATCTACTTTTGTGTTGATCTAAATTTTACTTAAAGGATTGGTTTCTAATACAGGAGCAATGAAAAATTCGTATCTAACAACCATAATACTTATTTTATTACTTTTATTATTAATATTAATAATAGTACTAATATGAATAATGAAAATACTAATATGAATAATAATGGTAATAATGAAAATACTAATATGAATAATAATGGTAATAATGAAAATACTAATATGAATAATGATGAAAATACTAATATGAATAATGATGATAATAATGATAACAATGACAATAATAATAATCGTCATCATCATCATCATCATCATCATCGTAGTCATCATCAACGTGATAGCATAGTGATATAACTTTATCATAATTAGTCATATATGATGTATTGATTTTCCTTGGGTGTTCGTTTGCGATACTGTTTCTTTATCCCCGTTGTGACAGTAAGATCTATATACCAGTACCATATATATAGTAAAGATAAAATGATGTGGGTGAATATACTGGGATGTATTTGACAACATATTTTTGAAAATAAGAGCCTTTTTTGTTGTCCAGAGCTTCAGATCATTCATCAATTTTAACGCATGACCCATTCTGATGTTTTCATCTTAGATTAATCATGACTGGACTATGTTGAATTGTGCATTTGGTAATATATGATCCATAAAAGAAAAAAATAGTCATACACTTCAAATAATGTACGGATAAGATCAAAACAATAAATTAAGCTGCAACTTCTGGATACATGGTTACTTGCAGTTACAATTCATCCCCCACGCCCTCGCTCTCCAATTATGGACTTGGCAGATTTCATCATACATGTGTAAGATTTCCCTGGATGCTTGAGACACAAAGGTCATCAAAATCGACTGTATACGTGCAAATCTTTATCTTATGATGCAGGAACTTTGAAACATGTTAGCAAACAGTCGGCTCCTTCGTGGCCGCAAACAAGTTGTTATTTAATTATTCTAACAACTGTTTCATTTATAAAACAACATTAGAAATAAATACATACATAGGCCAATGTAGAATAATAAGAGCTAAGAGCTAAAGGTCATGACTGGGAACAGAAAACGAATTTCAACTTTTTGTTTGAGACTTCACAAAGGTAACTTATTTTATTCAATAAGTACACTTGACCACACATTAAGTTGTCTTAATGACAAAGACGTTAGGCCATCACATTAAGTTACGCCTAGACTTCCAAGCTATGTTTGAGCCTCAAAAGTAGCTATACCGCAATCAGTTCACACAATGCGTTAAACTTGAGTTTCCCAAGCCATGGTGACCAACGCAGATATACTAAATATGTGAGGAACTGCACTAGGCCTTGATTTAAAAGCCTAAGTCCTTTAGTTGATTTCAAAACAGATGCCATTGTGACTTGCAAAATATGAGTCATGAAACATATTGCGTGAAGCATGACCTGTGTCAAACTAGATTATCTTGCGGTTTCCTTCAGTTGTATGTTACTCTACTTCATACGTAGCAAGTATGCAAGCACCCAAAAAATAACATAACACATAGGCCACATATATGTTGGTTAGCATTAGACAGTATACTATACATATTTGTTCGGTCTTTTTCAGTCATGTGTAGAATTTTGTTTACGAAAAGGGATTATAATAACTCTTTTCCATTTTAAATTTTGTCAGGGTGAAAGTGAAATTTTCACCGAAATCTAGTGAAAATGGTAATGAAAGAATGCACAGAACATACAGAATCATCGACATATCATCGACATATCATTACAGTGTAGAGCTAACTGATGCAACTATCTCAGCCGGTCTCTTCTGGTTTCCATATGCATATTCAGTGTATTGTATTATCGCAGTACAATGACATGGTCGTCATGATCATCATGAATATGCATGATACTGGTAACCCAGAGACCTGGGGAGGATGACGAAGCTGAAATAATATCAATGACTAACAGAAGCATTGATGAAATAAACTGACGCATGGCTGACGTGTACTTTAATCTCGTCTTATATTTGATCAGTATGATAACAATCGTGGCGCTCTTCTATATTTTAATGAATATATCGTCTTCCTAAAGCAACTTAGTATTTTTCGGAGTGTTGTTTCTTCAGGCGTCAAGAGAATCATTTTTTTCATACATTATAAGCCGATATTATTTTTAGGAGTCAAAGCAGGTGGTCTGTTCCCATAATACTGTGAATAGGAATGAAAAGGAATAAAAGGCCTCGATACTGCAACGAAAAATTCATTGGTTCCTGACACCAGCTCAAGAAACATCAAGACAACTAGGTGAGTACCTAAAGAACTTTCCTTGCTGTCATTTTAAGTTCGCTTGTAAAGAATGACTTCTTTATTCTTTCAGTGACTAAACTGGTGAACCAGAATAGTGTTTCCATAACGATCACTCTCTCGTTAAGCACAAAACCGACATCTCTTGTGAACGAAGCAAGGTCGGTTTAGCGTTGTCGTTTTTGTGACAACATCGGCTCACATCCAATCCGGTATAATTTCTACTATTAGCGCTTTGTATCGTTTCACACGGCGGTTGAACATTCGTTGTACCTCTTGAGCCATGCTAACGCTGCTTGGCGTACGCATGCATACTTTATCATGGCATTTTGATCAAAGCGGATGTCCGATCCATGAGTAAAGAAATCAAATTGTATGTTTTTTTTAACTCGGATATGTGATATTACGAACATTCACCCATCGTACGTTTTCTTTCGCGATGTTTTATATTGGTTTGCAATGTTGATTCGCAACAGAAACGATCCGGTTTTAATTTTCACACTTTTGTTTTACTGTCCTTCTCTAATTGTGGTTGGGACTCTAACTACCACACATATAGACAGACCATTCAAGGCTGCGAAAGGAATCGCATACTATAAACACAAAAAAGACACGGCTTACTAATGTAACTGCCCGTGAAAGCATCTTTTCACGCTGCTGAACACTGGAAAATATCGGCAAACTATCAATTGCTAAATTTTGCCGATACTATGTGAAAACCGATAGTAGTGATCCTATCACCGGTTGATCCCTTGGGGAAAAGGTACATCTATATAACAAACTAAACTGAACTTTTCATTTTGTATTTGTAATTCTGCTATTAGAAGAGAGAGATCGGTAAAAAAGTGATTAAATTGTGTAAATGTAGCAATCATTCTGGGGAAAAAAGCTGTAAACTAGTCTCCTCTTTGTCTCTGCAACAATGAGCAAATATCATTTCCACTAATACTTGTAACTTATAGTGCACAACGAGAAGACTTTCTTTGCAAACGTACAAACTTTCAGTGGGTCATTTATTTATTTTATTTATTTTTAGGAATAAAAGAAAATATGTATAATTATTGAGTTCTACTTAACAACACAGTTTGCATCCTTCACCGAGTACTTCATTTTGAATTATACCCTTCGTCTGCATTCTGCATTGTTATTAATACGTCTTAACGTTACAGGTATATTAGGCAAATCTTTTTTTTTTCCACGTTTTTTTCGAACTCCACAAAATTTACCTGTAGTTGATGATTTACATGACCTCGAAAATACGATTTGAATGGAAAATAATACTTGACGACAAAAATATTTGATAAAGTAACGTTTTTGTTCACCTTTTTGCAAACTTTGACTTTAAAGTATTATTGTTGTTTCACTTTCAAGTAGTGTTTATGGCGTAAAAGTATTAACATCAGTGTTGTGACCGACACCCACAAATCTGACACCGACGGAAAATGGAGTTCGACTCCAACATCAGAAGGTCCGACACCTACCACAACACCCGACACCAGTTGCAATAACACACTTTAGCAATACTGACTTATATTGGGGTATCCTAACCTTAAAGACTGAGGGGTATCCTAACCCCTAACCCTAAGGACTGAGGGTACGACAAGGGTTTGTACGACAACCCCTTGTCGTACACAAAAGCTTGTATTTTCCCTAACACCTCCATTGTATGTCCAATGTTGTCCACCAAACAAAGTGCTTAGTGGATATTTGCCCCTTTGTGAGGAATTAACAGATTTCAGCGTTGTAGCTTAGCTCAGGCATAAACATAGGCCCGCACTTTCCAATCAGACTTTATATTGTCGTGGGTTAGAATAGAAGTGATTAATAGATTACTGTATAAGACATGGGAAGCAAAACAATATTTCCAATAACATTTTTGTATTTGTTTTATCAAACCAATAATGAAACAATGATTATATATACCTCAGTTAATTCCATATTGTAGTCGGAAGTAAATTTTTCCCATTCAACTAAGCTACCCCCCTCCCTCCCTTCACACGACTACAAGAGGGCAATGGGAATTTGTATGAAACATAGGAGGGTGAAACAGTTACTATAGTTCCTAGATACAGCATAGCACTCTTGCCTTTCCAAACTGTCCTGTCCACCTTGGCTATAATTTACGCTTAGAATAAGATTCTTAAAAGGAGTTGATAACCTTTATGGGATTATTTACATATGTATCAGCGCAATATGGCATCCTACAATGACTTAGTTTAATTATTAGCCTCTGTCAGTCGAAGTAGTCAATGGAAGTAGCCGAAGGTAGGCGTAGGCAAATTGCCAAATATAATAATGCAAATACATCTTTGAATCCCTCAGACCTGTACAGTGCACCATATTGCGTTTGGTGCACCAAGAGCTGTGCTCATCACCCACCCCCTGGTGTTCTCTTTAAAAAATTCGCGAGTATGTTTCGTACACAAAAATATATTGAATATGAAACAATGTGCCCTAAGTTGTTCAAGAAACTTTGCATCTCCGATTGAGTGATTGACAACCACTGGCACGTGTCACCTGTGATGAATACGGAATATATAACTTTAAACACTGCAGAATGTTTCTTACACCTACATTCCAATCTATGCACTTCTTGTGGTTTCAGCAGCCAAACTTTATATTTCTTAGTTACTCGACATTTTGAAGTGACCAAGTAACAGTGGTTTGATATGAGTTGACCAGTAAACTTCACTGGGTATTGGTCAAATCTAAATAGCCAAGGACTCGGTCCCTTTTGTCATCAGCCGTTAACTGATAATCTAAGTGCTTATGATGTAAAGCGAACTTTTTTTTTTCATATAGCCCTACACGGGTCAATACGAGACATTTTAGTAACTTGGTTGGAGTTAGTATGTATTGTGCTCTGCACCCATGGGAGAATGGTTACCATGGAAACCCTCATCTCATTGTATGCTTGTTCCTTACCTGTCTGCAAGACCACATAACCCTAGCCTTACCCTTAACCTAACTCTGAACACATTGCTACTAGTACAGACGCCTTGTATCAGTGCTCCTTTTATCACTGCAGGGTCGTGGACCCTAACCCACCCCTTAACTTAACCCAACCCGGTCCTATATACAACAGTCTTGCGACTGACGATGTCGACGAGATAAAATGGCATTATAACTGGCCCTTGGTGTGAATGTATTGGAAAATCCATGCAAATAACTAAAAGCCAAACAATGTTGACTGGATATTAACGAGTTAATGGCCATATCCGACTCTATGCAATAGTACAGTATTACTCAATGCGATATTTCATATGTGTTACATGTAGACGTGCAGAAATTTAGGGTTATTTTTAAGTTAGGTAGCACCTAGGCTAGGCATTGTACCGTAGATATCGGTAACAACGATATCTTTAGCCTTGACATCAGTAGTTAGTAAACACTTCCATTTACATGTGGTTTAACATTAGCAGTATCCATCCAGCAGAATATTGTTAGCAACCGATTACACGTAATTGAACTTAACTGTAACAACTATAACTGTAACTTAAGGGGGTGATGGGTAGACTGAGCTGCCATTCCAACATGATGCAAACATGAATAACGAGTTTCTTAAGTGTGGGTTGCACGCTCACCCCATTATACTTATTGACATAGTACTCCCAATGCTGTGCAGGCCTTATGTCATTATTAAAATTATATCCTTCAGTTGACGGCGACTATCAAGATACCCAGCAGTCCCGTGGACTGACCTCATGAGTTTATTGTAGGGTATCACGTACGTTGATTTAAATGCTATTACAATTAAACCAGACATTTCTACCCTGAAAGTGCACCTATTGGCAATACTAGGATGATAAACAGCTAACATACCTATTGTGGCCACTCTCGGACTGAAAATGAAAGATATACAGAACTCGTGACATTATGAATTATGATTTTACTTTAGCTTATGGAATGCATCAGTGGCATTCATAGGGTGATTTTGGTCCCTGTAATGATGGGGCAGAAGTTTTGTGTGGAGAACCCGACCTATGTATGGGAATTTCCGGGTTGTGGATTTTTCACTACTTACACAGAGATTGACTGCCTCAGGTAGAAATTACACGCTTGGGCTGGCCCAGTAACTTTGGTCAATTACCTTTGCAATCTTAGCTGGGATATTGGTTACTCCATCAACACACAAGTAGGTCTGTTTCTAGGATGTTTATAGACTACACCCTATTTTGTGTTCTGCATGCTTTTTAATTAATCTTGGTAAACTGTCCTTACTTTCTGCGCAGAAATAAGACAACAAACTGATAAGAGAAGCAGAACAAGGAATTTGTTAAAACAAAGAAAAGAATACATGGCCCAGCTTAAGTGAGTGTTGACTAGGCACACAATCACAGTTAGCTTAGAGCTTAGAAGATAATGTTTCACACCATTTTACCCCTGTAGGGAAGGCTAGCATTGATGGTTATTGCCTAATTGTCCATGAACTGGAAAGATGTTATCACAGTGAAGGTAGGTTGGAGTGAAAAAAAAATCTTGCCCCATGACTACTGGGGACAGAATCACGCTATGTTACAACTTATGTTGGTGAATGTAGGCGCTGTGTAGTGGTATCAGAGTGCCAAACCTATACCAGCAAAATTCCACGTACCTCAAGGTTCCGACACCAATACCGACAGGTGGTACATCAAAGTATCGACACCGCACACAACATTGATTAATATTTTTCTTTCCCCTAACATTTATATACCAAATATTATGGAACCTTTTCTGTGTTACCGATAGGTCTATCAGCTGTATTGCCAAATCATGATTTCTTCATTATTTGCAGTCAAAATGAAACTCTTCTCGTCGTTCTGTTCGCCGCTGCTGTCAGCGGATTGGCTCCCCTGTACACCCAGTAGGACAAGATCGAAGGATCTTACCTTGTCGTCTTTAAGGTAAAATTACAGAGTTTGTTCGTCATATTTACGTCATAAACATTTAATTGCCCCACGATACCCGTGTATGCTTTATGAACGAATTACTACACTAATTGCTTGTGTGGGTAAGTGGGTAAATTCACGTGACTTAACGTAGAAAGCCCATTTCTTCTTTTCGTTCTTCGCTTGGTGAACTACTTTTGACAGAAAATTTGCAAACTGCTTAACAGCAAATATAAGTATTCACAATGACCTACGTTTGCTGCTAAACATCGCTCTAGACGTCATGAACTTTAACCACATGAGATATTGGTTACTGGTGAGTTGTTGGATAACAGTCCACAATCTTTGATGCTTCGATTTTGAAGTATTGATGAATTTCATGTAGTCGAGACCATCTTCTTCAGAATGAAAGTCCTTTGAATCCGTATTTATCCGAGTCCCGTATTAGTGGATGTGTTGGTATGACAGTGGCACTGTGAAACTGGCGGAGAGAGTAGTATAACGAATGTTTTGTTGCGATTTTATAAAATGTTTTTATTTTCTATCCACCTCACCAACCTAAATCAGGACAACGTCGACGTCAAAGATGCAGTAGCAACGATCAAATCCCTTCCTTTCTTTACATCTCTAGGGGGAAGAATCGACCGTGAATACTCCAACGTACTCAAGGGAATCGTGGCTACTCTAAAAGAGAAGACTCTTGATCTGGTATGTGTACTATTATTACAGTCATAATATGCAGTCCAGAACAATGTCAGCATTATAATGGTAGCAGGTAAGGGTAAGATGATTAGATTGTTTTTTAAGAGCCTTGCTACGTAGGAAGGAATTTTGTTGAAGGAGGGAGATGGGGGGGTGAACCCGTTGGCTTGTGCTCATGTGATATCCCCCTCCCTTTTAGACAATTCTGAAAACTTACAGGCCCTCGGATGCCTCTTAGTATAACTAACTGTTTGAATTTGTAATGACATCCTTTCATATCTCCTGATTCATTTATCAGATGTTTGTTTCATAAAAGGAAAAACTACCAAGATAGTGAATCCCTCAAAGCGCACACATTCTGACAATAACACAGCATGCAGGTACCAACAATAATACAGCAACAATAATACAGTGACAATAATACAGCAACCATAATACAGCATACAGCATGCAGCATGCATCAATAATATAACATGCAGGTACCAACAAAATGTGACCAGGCAAATCTGGTCAAACACTTATACACCAGCAGAGGTGTGCGGAACTTTTGAATCAGAAAATAGGCTGGATAAAGTGTTACAATGCGCGGCAAGCAGTAATGACTCCATCTGAGTTCAACACCACCAAGTTGGCGCGAAACGTACAGAGAAGACTTTTGATAAAAATGCTCCTCAGATGGCAGGAAATTGCACTCACTGGTATCTTTGGCCTTGTCAAGGGGGCTTTCGTCCTTGCACACAGCGAGAATCCCGGCGGATCCACTGGGAAATTTCTTTGAACCCAAATTTGACTTGTTCAGTAAAGCCGTTAACAGTGGTTTTGTGGGGGTAATACTTGGGTTCCTGTTGTCTGATTTATGTCTTGTTCGCTCTGTACAGCCGAGGGGGCACCTGAGCTGGACTGGTTGACTTTGCAGTTTGATTGTCTGGTTTCACGCCTACATCGTTTTCCTCTGAACTCTTATCGACTAGAGTAGACGATTCACTTTACGGTGTTCATCCACGATCAACATGGCGAAGGATCCTCCATGAGTTTTCTTATGTGATAAGTTCTTTGTTTATATTTTTCTCTAGCACGACTGAATGATATGCACCATCTTATTTCATATTTTGTTGTAATTTCAGGTTCGTGGTCTCGACATCGTTGAATATGTTGAAGAGGACCAAAAGATGTACGCTCTGGTAGAATGGGGGCTTGGACAGAATCGATCAGCGTAATCTCCCCCTTAACGATCGTTATAGTCCTAAGGGTATTTTTTTAGTCAAACAGTTAATTTCTGTCAATTCAAAATTGATCAAAAGCATTCGGAATCATTAGATATTGCTCTCCGATGTGCTTTTGATTTTAAAAGTTATTTCTTATAACTAAACTCTAATATTTCTTATGTCCTACGTCGAAATGACAACAATATACAAACTCGACAACGTGAAAGATATTTTACCGTACTTATGACCAAAGCATGTCGATATAGCCTATATCGTAAGAATATTGGCCTATTGTAGGTCTATTGTCTCACAGATATGGGTTCTCATAAATACAGCACAAAAACTATCAGTCACAATACCATAAACTGCAGATTATTAAACTATATTTTTGTTACGATTTTTGGATGAAATGAGTCCACCTCAAAGTATGCTAATCAGGATTTCTTATATAGATATGCAAAAATTCTTATCCTCATTTAAGGTATTACGGATCCAATGGAGAGAGTATGCCAAATGCATCTTTCAAGTAATAGTAATGATAAACCTACAGAACAAAACAAAGCTAACATAGGTTCGTTTTCTTTAAAGTTTATTCGCTACGTCTGACCTTATTTTGGTCAGAAGAAGTTTTGCAATTTATGAACATGTCAAAATGTCTTAACATTAGGAACTGGCAGCGGAGTTTCCATTTATGTTCTTGATACCGGAATTAACGCTAACCACAACGACTTCGGTGGACGAGCCACTACTAGTTCTTCGATGGACTTCCACTCCAATCCTAACAATGTACGTATACTACTGCAACTTCGTGTCTACTTGTTCTGATTGATCTTCAGAAATTGATTAATACACATTTCCACAAGAATTTGAAGACACTTGAACGAATTGTCATCTTCAAGAGATAAGGTAACTTTACCCAAATTTGAAAAAATAAATAATAAAACTACCTTCACTTTTATTACAACAGGGTGTTGATTGTCACGGGCACGGAACTCACTGCGCAGGTACAGTCGGTGGGAGTTCATATGGAGTTGCCAAATCGGCCACACTTTACGATGTAAGAGTTCTGGGCTGTTTTGGAAGTGGATCAAACTCCGGAATTTTAAGTGGTAACTTTTTAAATTGAAGTTTACTTTTGGAGACAATCGCAAAGTTTCCTTTTTTGCTCTCAGTGAAGAAACTCACAACTTTCGTTGGTAAAGTTTATAGTTATAGATACTTGAAAATGAAATGGGCTCAAATTCACACTCTTTTTGTTTACAAATATTACTTGAAACTTAAAGCACTATTATTTCACAAACAGTTCTAATATAGTACAAGAAATGAATCCCTATATCGAAAAGACTGTTATGCATAAGTGATCGTAGCAGTACCCGCTTCACTCACAACGTTCTCATTGTAGCTTCCAAACACTACACCACCTTTTGCCACCATTATTTGTCATATCAACCTATATCGGACAAACTTTAAACAGGTATGGACTACGTCGGAGGCGAATCAGGGAGTAGAGTTGCGTCCATGTCACTTGGCGGAGGTGCTATTGTTACCACTGACAACGCTGTAAATAATCTTAAAGGATGGAGTCCCAGTGATTGTCGCCGCAGGAAACGAAAACCAAGACGCATGCAACGTTTCACCAGCTCGTGCATCGAGGGTAATAATATGAAATTAATAGTAATTGTTCCAGTATAAAGAATTACTGTACTTTGTAGGTAAAAAAGCAAAATGTCATTGTTCTTCATTTGTCGGTCAAAAGTTTGTGAATTCTAGACACCAATCAGAATCGTTAGTTCATATGTTGGATTACATAAACTTTAGAGGAGGGGTGACTATTAGTTCTTCCTATCATTAATCAGAGTTATCAACCGTTGCTAGATACATCCAAACACGCCACAGATACTATGTAAGTTCATGAATTCTGGTCAATTCCCTACGTGTATTCAGCAGTTACAAATATGTACACAAGGCAGAAAGAAGTAACTGTTTGAGTCCTGTGCATAATTTCTCTTCGCTCACAGTGTGGTTAACTATCAGGTGTAACGCGAATAAATGAGGCCAAAAGCAGTAAAAACACACGTAGACGAATAATTCAAACACGTAAGATTTAATTTTACATTCAGAAGCATCCGCATCGGATGAAAGTCCACCGTAGGACTGTGTGAGCCGACTTATCATAGATATTTATTGTCAAATCATATCTACCTGACTTTGTTATATTCTCCCAATGTGCTACAGGCTTACACTGTTGGTGGCACTGACAACAGCGACACGATTGCTTCGTTCTCCAACTACGGAACATGTGTTGACATCTTTGCCCCTGGCGTTGATATTAAGTCAGCCTCACACAGCACCAATTACGGGAGCGCGACTATGAGCGGTACTTCCATGGCCTGTCCACACGTTGCTGGTGAGTCATTTCAGCTTCGAGTAATCATTGACCCCGTCAGGCCATTTTGAGCAGCTTCCTCGTATCATTAGTTGGGCGAAGAAGTATAAATCAGGAAGACAGAAATATGGGTATTACCTATAACTTTAACTAAACCCAGTTTTCCTCAGTCAGGCCAAGAATATATATATGCTACAAAGCTCATAGGTGGAACAATAATGGGGTTTTCACTAAAAACATTCTTCCAGCTGAAAGAAAAGAATGTGAATTTCATTTTTTTCATTGAGTTGTGAGTCAAAAGTTCAAGTAACAAATAAATTGAAAATTTCCTGTGGATTAAGAAAGTTAATCTGTAGGACGCTCAAAGGGATATATCTTCATTGCTTACTTGTATCATCCAGGAATTAATGTTATGTCGTTTTAAAGAGTTTCAATATTATCATCATCATTATTTATAAAGACCCGTTTTCTCAAAACCCCTCAAAACGATGTATGGTCTGAGAAAAATGAATGTTCGATGATATCGAAATTGAGTCTCAGCTACTTCTGAGGAACAAAACCTAATGTTTTATTCACAACTGTACCCAAAAATGACGAACACAGACATTTAGGACTATAACTGACACGTGATATAATCTAGGCCCTATTGCAAAAGTGTTAAAGGGAAATGGGGTATTTGTTTCCCAGAAAACATCCATATTATTACAAGCAATAGTTTGTGGACTCATAATGATAGATTATGAAAAATAAGGAAGGAAAGTAGCCTTCTTTTCAAGAAATAACTTTCTCACAGATAGAGATTCAGTTATTTGTTGCCCAACAATAATTTGTTCACCCAAACTTTTCAAAATTCAAATGATGCATCTTCCGTTACTCAACACATGCATAATGTTTTGAGGAGATAACAATGACGAAAGCTTTTTCTTTTGTATGTCATGTTGGTGTATTTCCTTTACATTGCAAGTATCAGTTGAATACGCAGTATTAAATTTTTTTTCAATCTTTTCTCATGGATGAGATTTCTCAGACTGTCAATATATAATAGACCCAGTTAAATAACTTCTCATTATCACAACCCTTAGGCCGGTTTGTCATATAATGCCATTTTAAAACGAAACCAACTTAAGGTAAACCACAAACAATTCACCTGAAACAAAAGTGAGGTCATGTTGATTCAGATTTCAGTTAACCTCCCTTACCCTCTCCCCCCCCCCCTCCCCGCCGTCAAAAGAGTCGTTAGCTTACATTCTGTTCAGCAATGTGGTTAATCTTCAGCAGCTGCTTAATTCAAGTAGGCCTACTTACGACTGTTCACATTTCCACGACTATGTTCCTTTACTCACAGGCGCTGCTGCTATTGAATGGGCATCTACCTCTAGCCTAAGCTCGATCTACAGTGCTCTGACTAACCACGCTTCATCTAACAAGATCAGTGGTTTGACGCTCAGCAAATCCTCCTCCCCTAACCTCCTCCTCTATGTTGGTTGATGCGGTAATAATAAGCTATGAATTGTTTACACCCGCATTTGATTAAGAGTATTAAAAGATTAAAGACATGCCGAGAAGATCATGTCTATCCTGAACATGATGATGATCATACACTCACAAAACGTAACGGTAAAATAAGAACTCTATAACTTTTAGGTAAAATTTTACACACAGTCAATGTACCTGTTTACATTAATTATATGTAAAATCTATGGAGTTCTTATTTTACATAATTTAGGTAAACAGTATATGTAAATTCTACATAATTTTGGTATATTTTGCTACATTTTAGTAAAATTGTTGTGTACACAGTGTAAGATTTCCATTAACAGTGTGTAAAATTTTACCTAAAAATTATGGCGTTCTTATTCTACCGTTACGTTTTGTGAGTGTACTGAAGTATACACGGAGAATATCATACTTTAATTACTATTTTTGTAGGCATCCGTCACTTTGGTTCACTGTGTGTACGTCAGAAATTACATTAACTCGAAGAAATACAGCATGAAATTCCTATTGTTTGTCAGATAGATTGGATGAAAGAAAAAAGTGACACATGAGATCGCCTTTCAAAAGTGGAGTACATGCAGCTTATGAACCCTACGAATCTTGGCGGTCCGTTGAGATTCGTAGACCCAAAACTTTTCTTGCAAGCGACGAACCAACCAAATTAGTCATGCCACAAGGCATGAGGAAAAAGGTTTGCCAATCAGGCCAGACAAAACGAAAAATCAAGAGAAAACGTTTCTTATTTCTTCGTTTTATTACTCCTTCCTTTAATATAAACGTCAATAAAAAATAATCCTCCAAACACTTGAACATGCAACTTGTACATACACAAAATAACTAACAACACATGCATTGACCAGCAAACTGTGGCATATTCAGACATTATTTATTCCATACACGTGATCCATATTGGCATAGTTCATCCTCATTAATTTCATAAACAGAGATTCTGTTAGACAGGTTTCAGTCATGTACCTTAGTTTATACTTCGATCAACATACTCCACACTTACATGCATCAGTAAAATCAATGTTTATCAGTGTGGCAAGTATTTCAGTGAAACGCTGGCAAAATGTCTTCCCCTATTTACATATTTTTGTAAAACACTAACATGATGTGGTCCTTATTTACATATTACTGTTAAATACACCGAAAGAATGCGATCCATATTTACATATTTCAATGACAAATAGTCTGGTCAGGTTCACACATATTTTTCTTTATGTATGTCAACGCTATATTGACAAGTCATTGCATGAACACATAGGGTTACCATTCATCTGGAGTAATTGAGATTGTCCCATTTTTTTTTCCAATAGGACAAATCGTCCCAATTGTACAGGAAACAATACAGGCCTACACGCTATATTCGGTATGCATGCCTTTTCTTTTCTTTCTTTGTCACATGCACTGACAGTAAAACATCATTTGCTTTAACATGGCTACTGTATCTGCATCACATATTGAGTTCTTTGAATTCCCTTCTGCGACCCTGTCTGCAATAGCCCCCCCCAAAAAAAAAAAACAACAGGGACTTAGGAGAGGTGAACCCTCCCCAGATGAGTCTCATAAAGTTATTTCCCCTTTTTCAGCTTTGAGACCTATGGTAATCCTATTTTCACACTTCACTACGTAGTTATATAAATAGTTTCAAAAAATTCTACATTAAAAAATTCCACATTAAGAACCAAAATGTCACCAGAAACTTAGTCAAATGTTCATTTTTTCTGTGATTAAAAGTAAACAATTCATTTATTTTAACTTATTTAACAACTGAATATTTTATCATTTTAACTTTACTTTATCAATTCTTATCACCATGAAAATCAGAGAGCCAGTTGGCTTTATGATTTTTTGCCCGTTAAAAACTGAAGCAATTCATGAAGTTGTTCAATTTGATACACATTCATCGTTGTCAAAAATTATCAAGACAATAAAGTAGAGATCACTCAATTGAGATTTACTTTAGATTTCAGATAAGAGAAATTTTAATGTAAACTTAAAAATAATGGAATTTGTCTACTTTATATCTTAGACATGTGGAAGACTATCAGTTAGAACAGTAGAACCTGAACATTTTCAGTTAGTATTGCACTGTACAAGAACGTTTTGTGTTTTTAATATTGCAGTGATCAATGTCATCAATTGAGTTAAAACAACAGCAATATGCAAAATGAAATCTGCAGACCTAAGACATTGACTGACCCGCATCATACATGTACTAAATATGCACACCCGCATACACAATGACACCTGTATCCAAGCTTCCGGCCCTGAGATTCCATGTGTACATGATTTTCACAAATTGTTGACCCAATTGAATTTCATCAACTATAATAGGCTTTTTCACTAATTATGGCACACCGCAAATGTATAAAAAATGTGAGACTAGAGAAATATTTTGACAATGCTTCCACATTTTGACAACTACTAACCCCAAATTACCTTTGACATCCATCAAAAGTAACATGGTTCATGAACTCATATATGGTACATCTCAAGACCACATAAAAACCCGTTCAAGCTTCCCTTCTTGAAAAATTGCGTTTGTATGGTTTTACTACTTAACCTATGTTGATCCAAAATGACCTATGACTTACATAAAAAATAGAGATCATCTACTCAATATACAGCACTCACATATCAAGTATGAGATTCACTGCTATTTCTCTCCTTGAGATATTGATTGTGTTTAGAAGCAGGCATCAAATACATGCACCCTCTCACCACACACATGCAAACGCACACACACAGGGGCGCACACACGCATGCATTGCACGGACACGCTTTCATTTATACCACCCAACAGGACCCACCTGTACCCATGGCAACTTTACCATGGGGTACCCCAGGGGTGTCGCTACTTACCCACTCCAAGCGTTTCCATGGCAACCATTCTCCCATGGGTTTACAGTACAATATATAGCTCCACTAGCCAAGTGACTACAATATCTCATCTAGCCCCCATAGGGCGATGAGACAATAACTTGCATCGAATTATCCCCCAGTGAGTTTGCTTATCGGCTTACACCGTATGAGGTATTATAGCCTGATATCCAAAATGGAGTAGGTCTGACTCTAGAGAGAGTCTACGCAAATGTCATACGCAAATGTTTAAACAGAAATTATTGCTTGTAAAATACGCATGGCCTTGACATAGATAATGAATACATTTCATTACAATTTTCGTTTTTAAAATGCACCCACCTTGCATATTGTGTTTGACTATCTGGCGTATTCTTCCTCCCCCAAGTGTATCGTTTGAATAATTAACTTACATATTGTATAATAATGTCACCGAAGACAAGGAGAAAAAGACTAGCATATTTGGTACGTAAATGAAGGAGCATTTGAGAACTGAGACAAAATAAGAACAAACCGCAACCGCGAAGAGTTGGGCCTAGGGGTACTTTTAGACTAGATCCTGATCAGATCCATTGATGTTATCAGGAGATCATCTCCCCAGGGTGTAATGAAATGAACTGATTGTGACGCATTTACACCTGGGTCGCATTCTGATCCTCCCATGATTTGACACCGGATGTACAAAATTTGTTCGGACATCCATGTGCTACTCAAACACAGATCTGTTAGGAAGCAGACATAAAACATTGCAGTCACCACATATCTCGGGTCACCATTGATGCCGAATCGTTTTCACTACAGTCATTGATCTCGACGTCAAGATCAGATCCTGGTCTCTGCCATCATCAATATAGGATGATCTGATCTGGATCTGAACTGCGTTTACACTACAGACGTGATCTCGACCTCAGAAAAAGGACTGAAACGTTTTGAAGAACGTTTTCTCTCTTCATTTGTGAAATTATATTTCCAAAGTATGTTGTGTTTGGAAGATATGGTTTTCTCACAAATCATTAGTTCACTGTCTAAGATTGGTTAATGGATATTTATAAAGCCATAGCAGACAAATTGAATATCTCTGAAAGTTCGACATACCGTAAAAGGAAACTTTACCATGTCTTGAGGGTTGAGACTTTCACTCTTACACACATTTTAGGCTCAGTATACGACGATTCTTCCACTTTAAAAATTTGCAGTCAAGGAAACATTTTAACTGAGTAAAAACCAGAAGCTTATTATGTAATAAGTCGTCGTTAAATGACATGTTGTAAACTTTTTTCAGGAGTCCTCCAGTTTTTCTTGCCCAGAACTTCCTTTCTTCAGACAGGAATATTTTGATCTTTTGCTATGAATAATGTAATTATTGGGAGTGGTACTCTTGAAGTACCAACTGTGAAAAAGTTATATTCTTTTTAATTTGATTACATTTCTAATTTTCACTGAAATATTCCTAATAACTTCAATTACTGTCACAAATGAATACACTAAAAAAAGTTAATCTGGTTCGATGTCGACCGAGAACGAAGATGCTCAATGGACCGTTAATGCCAGTCATAGTATTCGACCACATATGGTGGTACGTTACTGTATTAAGTTTACTGAGCGAGAACATCCTGATGAGTTTATACATCGTGTGAGAAAAGTTCCTTATAAGAGCAAAAGCTTTACACTGATGTGAATTAAGGCATAGCAGCTTCCAAAACGTTATTGAGATTATGTGCTGTCCATCAGCCCGTGTTTTGTCAGATTGAATCACTTTACATTGTGCACCGTATTGTAAGCAGCAGGCCCAATGAATTTGTGTAACTAGGCCTATAGCAGCAAAGTAATTGAATAAATGAAAAGGAATCAACATCTGTAAGAAGGAAACGGCTTTGAAAACATTGCAACTCTCAAGGAATTTTGTTGATGTGAACATTGATGGGTGTATTAAAGGTACAAGCATGAATTGCTGAGGATAAAGCGATATTGTTATCATCATACGACACGAAGGCCGAGACATTTGCTACAACTAATGTTAGGCCTTGTGCAATAGCAGGAGATGTAGGCCTACAAACGACAGTAACGTTAGTATTAGTTAGCGACGCAATTTAGTGCACTGCTTCTAGAATCCAGATGGTTGACGGAAGTTGGGCCTATTTCGAACATTAATTTTTTAGTTGATCTCAGGTAATCGTGCAGCTTTGGCTGTCTGACTTGTCGTTCCCGCTGATAACTCAAGCAATCAAGATGTAACACCGGATACTCATTCCTATGGCCAGTAACCGACATGATTTAATGTGTTGAATGGCCTGCTCTATACAACACCATACATGTCGTTGTTCGTACGCAGTGATTTGTGGGAATCAAACACTGAATGCAAATGTTAAACATTAAATATCTGAATTATGTCACTTTTGTAGAATTATAGACCATGCAAATCGTGTGTTGGGCACAGTTAACCCCCTGCCCCATCTCTGTATACTATAGGCTATTGTATGTGCTGCACATTGTTACTACGATCTTTCATGAGTCTGATAACTAGTGTTCATTTCCTAATTGATAACTTGGTCAAGGAATGGTGTTGCCTAGCAACCAACCATAGTCTCATGTGAGTGTGTTGCCATTGATTTTACCAATGAGGTGTGTTGCTAGTGCTTTGTAGACTAATGAAATAAACTGTCTGTTATTGAAGTGTAATGGACGGTCACATGATGCCTTATCGTCCAATCACAAGGCTAGAATAACGGATAAGTAGGGTTGTAGAAAGCTGAATACATGGTGATTGCAGAAATAACTTAAGTGGATGTACTTGGTACGTCAATTACTATTCATCAAGAGAAGTATAACGATGGACACCATGCACCAAGCGTCACATATATTGATATTTGACAATTATGAAAAATATGCTTTGTTGCAGTTTGAAAGGGAGCAAACCTGAGTTAATGAATTGTGACTACAAAAAAGGGTATTAAATTATCTAGTTTTTGACGCACATTCTTTAATGAGTTACATGACGTTATAATCGTGCTAAAACCATCCTAAAGCGTTCAATAAACATGACACCTAATACCCCTTGACACACCTGAATTACTTTAGGAGAACGATGTTTAAATGACCATGTGGATTATCACAGCATGGGGTGATGAAACTGACCTAAGGCCATGACAATTTACAAGAAGTTAAACCTCAGTTGAACAAGAGAAGACTGAGGTTGAAGTCAGTCCCATTTTAACGTACGAATAACGGCATGATATGCCTGCATTTTTAACACAAAGTAAGATGAAATATGTTCTACAAGGCAAACGATTACCATGAAATAGATGGCATTTCTCAGACAAACAATTATGTGTAAGTTACCAAAACCCAACATAAGCAAAAAGTCATGTTGTGATTGGAATATCGTAATGTATCTTTGAACAGCTAATCATTCTTTATGTACATATCTCCTTTGATCCCTAACCTCCGAACACGTTATTGAAATAAAAGTTTCACCCATATCGAGGAAAAAAATCCTTGTTTTCAATGAGTTTAAATCTTTTGTAGTGATTAATTTAAAAGACCGACGAAACGAAACTTTGATCATTTTGCTTCATAAAAGCATTGTGATTTAAATCAATATTGAAGCACTTTCACCCTGGTTTCCTCAACCTGGGAAAATCAAGGAGGTCATGATATAGACATCAAATAATCACAACTGCAGTCTTCTATTATGGCTAATCTCAGAGGTGGTGACCAGTGTTAGAGCCGAGTCCACCAAATCCGAGTCCGAGTCTTTACCTTTTGAGTCTGAGTCCGAGACGTAAGTACCTAGTCCAAGTCCTCGAGTTGCGGTACAAATTTGACATGCAATGTGTCAAACACACTACTAAAAGATCATTCCTGCTGCAAACACATGTTTAGAACAGGTTTACAGATTTTAGTTGGTAGTCATAGTAAGCAGACTATTCCACCTGTGGAATGGTTACTGTAGTGATGTAAATGGGACGCTGTGGAGTCTATCATTTTTAATGTGATATAATGTCTTTGCGATGAAACTTATGCTATATATCAGTTGCATAAAACGAACAAAGAGAAGAGTAAACAACAGACTGCTGTAGGGAAAAGGGAAACTCAAGATTACGAGAGCTGAGTCAAATAAGTCTATGTAGAGTGATATTGCAAAACCCCATCCCCTCCTCTCCAGCAACCAACTAACAGCAAACACGACCTTGACTGGGGATATTGTTTCTACCTGTACATCAGTTCTAGTCAGACCTAACAACACCCCTCCAAGCGCCTATGCAGTTACACTGTGACAATCGTTACATGGATCTACAAAACATGTTCATTACATTTAAGAAATGTTAGGGTTTCCATCATCTTTGTTGACGGACTCATTAGGATACCCCTCTGCTAAAATCTCGTACCCATCAGGGACACTGCTGGGTGAAAAAACCCTTATTGCAAAGGGGACCACAAGAAAGGCTATTCCAATCTGGCGTGTTTGCAGCTGCCAGAACTGTAATACATGGGCTTCCCATCATCACCGTCTCCCTAAGATATTTACCCAGGGTAACCTCCTCCAGAGTTTTTTTCTCTCGGCTACTCGTTACGAAATATCTTCGGGTCAGCAACCATATGGGAGGGGGACGAAAAAGGGGCTACGCGGGCAACCAGATATTTGCCCAGCTGTACTATTGGGTGTTGTCCGTGTTAGTTTATAGAAGTTACGAATTTTAAAGACACATCTTTTTTTTTCAAATGTCGCATGTT
Organism: Stichopus chloronotus; assembly: GCA_021234535.1. NCBI lineage: Eukaryota > Metazoa > Echinodermata > Holothuroidea > Aspidochirotida > Stichopodidae > Stichopus > Stichopus chloronotus. The sequence goes on along the minus strand of CM037840.1, from coordinate 14,980,509 downwards.
GTATTATGGGAAATTTGCCACATTGGCACTTCTTGAAGTCTTTGTATTTCCTTTTAATCTTGACTGTATAAAAAGAACGGTTTAATAGCTTAAGAGATGTGACCTTAATTTCCATAATATTTTTAATACAACCCTACGACGTACTTAATGGAACTTTTTCACTGGTGTCAAGTTTTAGGGTTACGTAGGTTCTTCACTTTTAAAGAACAAAAGAGACAAAGACCAAAATCAGTCTGAAGAGAGGCAAGTTTATTTCGAGATTTAAAATAAGAATTACACACCAATTGTTATGTGTTTATGACATCGACTGTAAGCTGTTGCACAGTGTTTATGTTTATGTTTTTATGCTTCAACTTATGTCTTTATTATAATAGTAATGCTAATAACATCACAAGCAATAGCAACAACTAAGAGGAGAGACACTGTGCATTAGTGAGACGTTTCTTAAATGATTCACTAGGCTACTGGCAAAATTAAAAATGAAATGTCTAATTGAAGTCAGAGCCTTAAAACTTACAGTACCATTAAAAGTGTGAAAATCATCTAGTTTTTACCCTTGTCCCAAAAGGGAAAAGAAAGAACTATATTTCGTAAACACAGTTGAAAATTTTATTTTACTCTAAATTTAACAAGTTAAGCTTGTGTGCCTGATGTCGTTAATAAACAATTTTTGGTATTAATAGTTTGTTAGACGTTTCCTTGAAAGGAGATGCTGTAAGAAGAGTGACAAAAATAAGCGAGCCAACAAACTAGATTTCAAATGCAGTTAGGAGACCATGCAGTGATCTCACAATGTGATTCTGCTAGAAACGTCTAAATTGCTATTTTTATGACGTATTTCACAAGTACTGTAGAAATATAATTAATCAATAGAATCAATCCAGAATACAAACTACGCATTTAAAATTGTAAATTGTCCCTGGATACTTCACTTAATAGAAACACAAAAGTAGCTACTAAAGGAAAAGGATCATAGCGTGATTCTGTTCCCAGTAGTCATGGGGCAAGATTTTTTTTTTCACTCCAACATACCTTCACTGTGATAACATCTTTCCAGTTCATGGACAATTAGGCAATAACCATCATTGCTAGCCTTCTCCCTTCAGGGGTAAAAGGGTGTGAAACATTATCTTCTAAGCTCTAAGCTAACTGTAATTGTGTGGCTAGTCAACACTCACTTAAGCTGGGCCATGTATTGATTTCTTTGTTTTAACAAATTCCTTGTTCTGCTTCTCTTATAAGTTTGTTGTCTTATTTCTGCACAGAAAGTAAGGAAAGTTTACCAAGATTAATTAAAAAGCATGCAGAACACAAAATCGGATATAGTCTATAAACATCCTAGAAACAGACCTACTTGTGTGTTGATGGAGTAACCAATATCCCAGCTAAGATTGCAAAGGTAACTGACCAAAGTTACTGGGCCAGCCCAAGCGTGTAATTTCTACCTGAGGCAGTCAATCTCTGTGTGAGTAGTGAAAAATTCAAAACCCGGAAATTCCCATACATAGGTCGGGTTCTCCACACAAAAGTTCTGCCCCATCATTACAGGGACCAAAATCACCCTATGGATGAATAGAAAGGCCCACTCAAAATATATTTCTGAGAAAGCTTGATAACGCTTGAAAAAAAGAATTGATTGAGAACATCGTGTTACTAGAATTACATCCTCCCTGAAATAAAAAAAGTATAATTGGCTTTGTTAAATCTATTCCTACTTTTCTCCTAAATTACCAAATATTTTACTCACATAAAAACATCGTTACAACGATTTCTTTCTCTGCTAAAGATTATATTTTGAACGTTTGGAAGGCCGTGGTCTCCTGACGATGACGGAATTCTTAAAGCGTGCAGATCGATGCTCGGCAGCTGCAGGCTATGATGAGTTCAACCGTGACGGTCTTCCGGACATCTCCACACATGGCCGTGAACTCTTTGATCTCGGAATGGTCTACGTTGCAGCAACTGCAGCTCTGGTCCACACTTAAGGTCCCGTTGGCACTCTGGGTGTTATGGGATTGAACGAGAAACTTGTCAAATCGAAGGTGAAAAGACAGCCATTAAGAGAGACAACGCAGGAAGGATAACATATTGGACCTATTTACTCCTCTGACAATTTGCCTGTTCAACGTTAGCATCATTAGTTCATTTGTGGCTGTACTTGCAATTCCACAAGAATGCCAACCGAAATCTCTTGTTGGCTGCACAAGTAGCTGAACACGAAAACGGCAACACGAAACGGAAATTTATTAATGCGCTGTGGCGCAGATATAAAATCGCTCAAATGGGAATGATGTTGATAAAATCAATTATAATGTTGTGTCGTTTTAATGCAAGCATAGCCACTACCAAAAGCTTTAAATTGTAAGAAATTTTACTTGCTTTTTTTTGTAAAGTATCCAAATGCAAATTCCCCTGCAATGATACATCTGTCTAAATAACTCCAGCTGAAGATAACATCATTAAAACAATTCTGTGATTCTTGTGTTTGTGGTTTAATATTAGTTGGAATTCCTCCGTAACTTGTTTTCATTTAGCGACATATTTTCTATGTAACTACACTACCACAAATTTAAAAGCCTTGAATGGGTGGCATCAGGGAATTTCAGCTTAGTTACGTAAGGGGCGCGCTTGAGCATTCGGGGATTACCAATAGTTAGCAACATTAGGATGACCTCTTTTAATAGTTTCATGCATAACATCTTCTCTACCCTCTGAAACTTAATCTTTCTCTCCAGTCACTTTACCAGGGGCGTAGCCAGGAATTTTTTTAGGGAAGGGAAAATCGACTCATCGTCCCTGTTTTTTTTCCTAGATAGGGTATAAGGTGAGGGATGTTACTCTTTTCTGGCTTAAGCCAGGATGTCAAATCAGTCGGTTTACAGATAGGCCTAGGAGGCACGAGGAGAGGTAATGGGGCACCCCTCCCCTTTGCCTAGAAAAAAATCATGTTTGCCATTTTTAGTCGTCCCATCAGGGGGGAACGGACTCTCTTTGTTACCTCACCCAAGAACCTAAAATAAAGGTTAAAATGTATTGGAGGGGTGAGTGTTGTCAGGACTATGTAAACGGAGCGCCATCATCGGTTGGCGTGGATTTTCGAACTCTTCAGATGGCCGGAGAAGGCACTTCCTGAGAGTTCCAAGCCACATGTACCCAGTCTTTAATAAGGGATCTCATGCTTGCAATTTCGCAATAAACCGTATGATGAATGGTAATGCATACCACTTGAGCTAAAATTACCCAAAAATCCTGTTTTCATCCTGTTTCATTTATTCTTGAAACAGTTTTCAAATAGCTCTGAACATTCCCCTAGACCCCACTTTTTTAAGTTTGAACATAAAAGTTAAAATTACGGTAGGCTGTTCAAAATTATCTGATGCAACGAAGCGACTCAGAGTCCGATTGAATTTTTTTTGGGGGGGGGAGGGGGACGCCAGGACAAAACATGAGCTTGTTGCATGCACGCGTGGTGAAACATTTCCAGCTCTAAAAATGAAAATGGCATACTTTTAAGTAGTAGACGTGACATATTTTTAAGTAGTAGAATTGACGTACTTTTGAATAGTTATATTGCGTGTTGGCAATGACCTTAGTTGGTATTGGCAACCAATACTTTCTTTTTTTTTTAATTCAGCGTTAGGGTTGGAAAAAATAGAAGAACATGGTTTCTAGAATCCATGACATCATTGATAACTTAGGTTTTGATTGACAGTCCGGGAAGGCGTATTGCAATTGAGTCCTGCGTGAAAGAAATATTCCTACCATTCTGCTGCGGATTCCATTCACTTTCGTCGTACTCGTATACTGCGTGTAGCAATAATATCTAATAGATATTCAAACCAATGATTCCAAAAATGTATGAAGACATTGTTTCAATTGTGTTGTTAATCTGTTTTGTCTCAGTTTCCAATGTCATAAAAAGATCACACTTGCAAAGTCCATCAATTTCTCAGTCCCCCTCAGGTTAAGCTCTAACCAGCTCTCCCAAACCCTGTCAACTTACCATCAATCCCCGCCCTCTCTTTTCGCCTTTTATGCTATCCTTTATTTGTAAACATCGTCCATCGGTTCCCCACAATTTTTGTTTGGGGCATTCTGCTCTTCCACCCCACGGCCTACGCCACATTTCTGAAGCGGGGGTCGGGGGGATGGTACGTTGTGTTTTTCCTAATTGCCAAACAGGTAAACTTAGAAGAAACTGATCATTTGATCCAAAATTTTGTGTGTCTAAACAAGACTGAATCAAGTGCTCAGATCAGGATATTTGGATAACATTTTTATTAAAAAAACTCTTATCACTAGCTTCTGTAGAGAACTAAATCCTGTTCTTGTAGGTGGGTTTTTTTTTTCGCAAAAACTCATCCCGCTGTTAGTGCTGCACCAAGATAATGTTTGACATGTTTCGTAGTAATTGTTGTAGAGAGTAATTCAAACACATACACTGATCATCAAAAGTCTGGTTGGCAATCGCTACGCTCAGTCTTGCATGGCATCTGAAGAAACAGAAACGAGTTTTTTTTAGTGATCCACAAAGCTTCACATGGTCAGTAGGCCTACACATCTCCAAGACGGAAAGAACTGGAGAGTTTCTCCTGCAGAAAACTAAGATGGGGGACAAGAGAGGAAGGGTATGAGGGTCCATAGGGTCAGAATGATTAAGGCCTAAGGGAAGATACTATATTCTATAAATAAAAAAATATTCTGATAAGATACCTTCGTGTAAGTGTATGAAGATGGGCAACTGCCTACACACGTTGAAAGAGAGATCGGGTCGGTCACACAGTCGTTGATAACGTAGGAGGTGTTTGGCAGTTTGTGGACGTCACACGGAAGACATGGCACTAAAAGTATCAGAGAAAGAATATGGTATTAAAGGTGGCATTTTATTATATTAAAGGTAGCCACTGTAAATAAAAGTCTCAAATATTTGTTCTCTTAATTTCAACAAAAGGCAAATGTCGGTTTAACATCTATGAATGTCTCTGGTTTGGTAAAAAACACTCATAATGTTTGCTCTTGTGCTGAGTTGAACCTGGTAAAAATCACATTTGCTTTTAGCGCCAGCAAATTCAACTACGGTCCAGTTCAACCTAGATAAAACGAGTTGAGACGAAGTCTAGCCCAATTTAGACAACCAATCTGGTTTTATGCAGGGCCATGCATAGAACACTTAAGAGCAATGATGTCAACAGAAATAGCCTTGCGATTGCTTTGCCCAGATGGCACCTATGTGGGTTCGGTATGGGAGACATAGGTCGATGAGAGCCTGTATAACCCGCATGACATCCTCTTCAAAACCATGTGATACATATGGGCAATTGCCGAGCGTACAGCCAGATGTGGGCCAAGAAATTACAGTTGCTGATTGCCCCCTCTGGTACCCCAAATGTTGTCGTCTACAACGTAGACGTCACTACGCGCGTAACCGACTTGTCAAACTGTATATTGCATGATTCCCAAAGTATTAAGCTCTAACATACTCTGTAAAAATAATCAACCTAAGTGCTAAGATAGTGGTAGCTGATTCTTTCAATTTTTGAATATTCGTAGACTTTCACTCCACTTAAGGTCACTCACTTGAATGGGAAATTGCAGATAATTAGGTATCTGTTAAAGCAATCAACTAGTGATTGTGTCTTAAACGTCCCCCTCTCATTTACTTGAAGCAAACATCACTAATCATTAAAAAGCAACAGCACCAAGGTAAAAAAATCATATTCAACATACTTTGTGAAACCCTTTTACAATGACACGCTGTAGCTCTATAGCACAAATTTTAAATTTTACAAAAAAACACTTCAAATCTGTCAGAACAATATGTGTTCGTCCTCAACAATGCAGTAAGGACTTTTCGATTTCAGGACGGTAGACAATAGGATGGAACGCTCAACAGAAACTTGGTCTGCGCAGGAGCAGAAGCCAGCCTTTCTCGGACGTGTTGACTTTCAGAACCGTCGTCTGATTAAATGTCTGGTCTAGAAACAGACCGATACAAGGGGTTGCAAAGTAATTTTGCTCCATTGTTACAGCATTGTGATGAGTGTGGAAGCCAACAAAACTTTGCAACTTTTAATGACTGTTATGATGTCATTCGAAAGGCCGGTTCATATTCCATGTCGCAAGCGCTACACAGCCACCAGCTGAAATATAGCGCAGCACAGAGCTGGATTTTAGAGAAGGCGAATATTTTCACAATTATGGCGTCTCAAGTAACATGCTACGGTAAATAGATATTTACTATGTGATCGTAACTCGTCTAATTGAAAAACCATGATACTACTACTACTACGACGAAGACGAGTACGACTACTACTACCACTACTACTTCTGCAACTACTACTAATGTTCAAACTGTAGCTGCCATTATATTAGTAAACACTGTAGCTGTCATATATAGGCCTGTGATTAAGCAGGGAGCGTAAATGAGTACAACTCCCTGGTATATACTTCACCGCGTTGTCTTCGTTTACACAAAAAGAAATGTCGTTGTTGGACGAGAGCGTACAACCTTGGCCTATTAGTAGTATTAAAAGCCATCTTTACTGTTCGAGCTTGTTCTACCGACAAACCCCTAGCAGCAATGAATTAGAACTCATATCACGGTTTTACATTGCTATGTGGCATCAAGTATGAATCAATTTTATATTAGCGTGATATACTGGAATATGGCAAGGCCTTTACACCGTCGTCTCTCGAAACGCCATAAGTGTCAGGACGTAACGACGTGTGCGGGTGCTTTCAACCCTCCAAATCCAAAAGTCCCTAATGTTACAAAGGCTGACAAATCGTAAATCAATAATAAAGTCATACCCGGTGAAGTTAAAGTAGATTGTGGTGTACTTTGAGGAGACACCGTTGAAACATTTGCAGCCGGAGTTGCAGTTTTTTCAGTTGTTGTTCCCAGAGGAGTTGAGACTTGTGGTGTGGTGGTTAATAGTAGAGTAGTTTCAGTTGGGGTAGTTGCTTGTGACGTGGTTGGTTGTTTTGTTGTAGTAGTTGGTACAGAAGGTGTTGGTTGTTGCGTTGTTGCATTAGATGGTGTTGTTATTGGACTTGTTGGGGTCTGTTCAGGAGTTGTTGTTTCGGGTATTTGTGTTGTTCCTCGTTCTGTGGTTGTCATGACTGGGGTAGTTTCAGTTACTGTTGACTTTTGTGGTGTGGTTGATTGTTCTGTTGTGATGGTTGGTATCCGAGTGGTTGTCTGTTCTGTTGTTACTTTAGATGGTGTTATTGTTTGTGGTGATGTGATTTCTATTGTAGTGGTTACTTCTGATGGAGTTGTTGTTACTTGTGGTGACGTAGTTACCACTGGAGTAGTTTCAGTTGGGGTTGTTGCTTGTGTCGTTGTTGGTTGTTTTGTTGTGGTAGATGGTACAGAAGTTGTTGGTTGTTGCGTTGTTGCATTGGTTGGTGTTGTTATTGGACTTGTTGGGGTCTGTTCAGGAGTTGTTGTTTCGGGTATTTGTGTTGTTCCTCGTTCTGTGGTTGTTATGACTGGGGTAGTTTCAGTTACTGTTGACTTTTGTGGTGTGGTTGATTGTTCTGTTGTGATGGTTGGTATCCGAGTGGTTGTCTGTTCTGTTGTTACTTTAGATGGTGTTATTGTTTGTGGTGTTGTGATTTCTATTGTAGTGGTTACTTCTGATGGAGTTGTTGTTACTTGTGGTGACGTAGTTACCACTGGAGTAGTTTCAGTTGGGGTTGTTGCTTGTGTCGTTGTTGGTTGTTTTGTTGTGGTAGATGGTACAGAAGTTGTTGGTTGTTGCGTTGTTGCATTGGTTGGTGTTGTTATTGGACTTGTTGGGGTCTGTTCAGGAGTTGTTGTTTCGGGTATTTGTGTTGTTCCTCGTTCTGTGGTTGTTATGACTGGGGTAGTTTCAGTTACTGTTGACTTTTGTGGTGTGGTTGATTGTTCTGTTGTGATGGTTGGTATCCGAGTGGTTGTCTGTTCTGTTGTTACTTTAGATGGTGTTATTGTTTGTGGTGTTGTGATTTCTATTGTAGTGGTTACTTCTGATGGAGTTGTTGTTACTTGTGGTGACGTAGTTACCACTGGAGTAGTTTCAGTTGGGGTTGTTGCTTGTGTCGTTGTTGGTTGTTTTGTTGTGGTAGATGGTACAGAAGTTGTTGGTTGTTGCGTTGTTGCATTGGTTGGTGTTGTTATTGGACTTGTTGGGGTCTGTTCAGGAGTTGTTGTTTCGGGTATTTGTGTTGTTCCTCGTTCTGTGGTTGTTATGACTGGGGTAGTTTCAGTTACTGTTGACTTTTGTGGTGTGGTTGATTGTTCTGTTGTGATGGTTGGTATCCGAGTGGTTGTCTGTTCTGTTGTTACTTTAGATGGTGTTATTGTTTGTGGTGATGTGATTTCTATTGTAGTGGTTACTTCTGATGGAGTTGTTGTTACTTGTGGTGACGTAGTTACCACTGGAGTAGTTTCAGTTGGGGTAGTTGCTTGTGTCGTTGTTGGTTGTTTTGTTGTGGTAGATGGTACAGAAGTTGTTGGTTGTTGCGTTGTTGCATTGGTTGGTGTTGTTATTGGACTTGTTGGGGTCTGTTCAGGAGTTGTTGTTTCGGGTATTTGTGTTGTTCCTCGTTCTGTGGTTGTTATGACTGGGGTAGTTTCAGTTACTGTTGACTTTTGTGGTGTGGTTGATTGTTCTGTTGTGATGGTTGGTATCCGAGTGGTTGTCTGTTCTGTTGTTACTTTAGATGGTGTTATTGTTTGTGGTGTTGTGATTTCTATTGTAGTGGTTACTTCTGATGGAGTTGTTGTTACTTGTGGTGACGTAGTTACCACTGGAGTAGTTTCAGTTGGGGTTGTTGCTTGTGTCGTTGTTGGTTGTTTTGTTGTGGTAGATGGTACAGAAGTTGTTGGTTGTTGCGTTGTTGCATTGGTTGGTGTTGTTATTGGACTTGTTGGGGTCTGTTCAGGAGTTGTTGTTTCGGGTATTTGTGTTGTTCCTCGTTCTGTGGTTGTTATGACTGGGGTAGTTTCAGTTACTGTTGACTTTTGTGGTGTGGTTGATTGTTCTGTTGTGATGGTTGGTATCCGAGTGGTTGTCTGTTCTGTTGTTACTTTAGATGGTGTTATTGTTTGTGGTGATGTGATTTCTATTGTAGTGGTTACTTCTGATGGAGTTGTTGTTACTTGTGGTGACGTAGTTACCACTGGAGTAGTTTCAGTTGGGGTTGTTGCTTGTGTCGTTGTTGGTTGTTTTGTTGTGGTAGATGGTACAGAAGTTGTTGGTTGTTGCGTTGTTGCATTGGTTGGTGTTGTTATTGGACTTGTTGGGGTCTGTTCAGGAGTTGTTGTTTCGGGTATTTGTGTTGTTCCTCGTTCTGTGGTTGTTATGACTGGGGTAGTTTCAGTTACTGTTGACTTTTGTGGTGTGGTTGATTGTTCTGTTGTGATGGTTGGTATCCGAGTGGTTGTCTGTTCTGTTGTTACTTTAGATGGTGTTATTGTTTGTGGTGTTGTGATTTCTATTGTAGTGGTTACTTCTGATGGAGTTGTTGTTACTTGTGGTGACGTAGTTACCACTGGAGTAGTTTCAGTTGGGGTTGTTGCTTGTGTCGTTGTTGTAGTTTCAGTTACTGTTGACTTTTGTGGTGTGGTTGATTGTTCTGTTGTGATGGTTGGTATCCGAGTTGTTGTCTGTTCTGTTGTTACTTTAGATGGTGTTATTGTTTGTGGTGTTGTGATTTCTATTGTAGTGGTTACTTCTGATGGAGTTGTTGTTACTTGTGGTGACGTAGTTACCACTGGAGTAGTTTCAGTTGGGGTTGTTCTTTGTGTCGTTGTTGTAGTTTCAGTTACTGTTGACTTTTGTGGTGTGGTTGATTGTTCTGTTGTGATGGTTGGTATCCGAGTTGTTGTCTGTTCTGTTGTTACTTTAGATGGTGTTATTGTTTGTGGTGTTGTGATTTCTATTGTAGTGGTTACTTCTGATGGAGTTGTTGTTACTTGTGGTGACGTAGTTACCACTGGAGTAGTTTCAGTTGGGGTTGTTGCTTGTGTCGTTGTTGGTTGTTTTGTTGTGGTAGATGGTACAGAAGTTGTTGGTTGTTGCGTTGTTGCATTGGTTGGTGTTGTTATTGGACTTGTTGGGGTCTGTTCAGGAGTTGTTGTTTCGGGTATTTGTGTTGTTCCTCGTTCTGTGGTTGTTATGACTGGGGTAGTTTCAGTTACTGTTGACTTTTGTGTTGTGGTTGATTGTTCTGTTGTGATGGTTGGTATCCGAGTTGTTGTCTGTTCTGTTGTTACTTTAGATGGTGTTATTGTTTGTAGTGTTGTGATTTCTATTGTAGTGGTTACTTCTGATGGAGTTGTTGTTACTTGTGGTGACGTAGTTACCACTGGAGTAGTTTCAGTTGGGGTTGTTGCTTGTGTCGTTGTTGGTTGTTTTGTTGTGGTAGATGGTACAGAAGTTGTTGGTTGTTGCGTTGTTGCATTGGTTGGTGTTGTTATTGGACTTGTTGGGGTCTGTTCAGGAGTTGTTGTTTCGGGTATTTGTGTTGTTCCTCGTTCTGTGGTTGTTATGACTGGGGTAGTTTCAGTTACTGTTGACTTTTGTGGTGTGGTTGATTGTTCTGTTGTGATGGTTGGTATCCGAGTGGTTGTCTGTTCTGTTGTTACTTTAGATGGTGTTATTGTTTGTCGTGTTGTGATTTCTATTGTAGTGGTTACTTCTGATGGAGTTGTTGTTACTTGTGGTGACGTAGTTACCACTGGAGTAGTTTCAGTTGGGGTTGTTGCTTGTGTCGTTGTTGGTTGTTTTGTTGTGGTAGATGGTACAGAAGTTGTTGGTTGTTGCGTTGTTGCATTGGTTGGTGTTGTTATTGGACTTGTTGGGGTCTGTTCAGGAGTTGTTGTTTCGGGTATTTGTGTTGTTCCTCGTTCTGTGGTTGTTATGACTGGGGTAGTTTCAGTTACTGTTGACTTTTGTGGTGTGGTTGATTGTTCTGTTGTGATGGTTGGTATCCGAGTGGTTGTCTGTTCTGTTGTTACTTTAGATGGTGCTATTGTTTGTGGTGATGTGATTTCTATTGTAGTGGTTACTTCTGATGGAGTTGTTGTTACTTGTGGTGACGTAGTTACCACTGGAGTAGTTTCAGTTGGGGTTGTTGCTTGTGTCGTTGTTGGTTGTTTTGTTGTGGTAGATGGTACAGAAGTTGTTGGTTGTTGCGTTGTTGCATTGGTTGGTGTTGTTATTGGACTTGTTGGGGTCTGTTCAGGAGTTGTTGTTTCGGGTATTTGTGTTGTTCCTCGTTCTGTGGTTGTTATGACTGGGGTAGTTTCAGTTACTGTTGACTTTTGTGGTGTGGTTGATTGTTCTGTTGTGATGGTTGGTATCCGAGTTGTTGTCTGTTCTGTTGTTACTTTAGATGGCGTTATTGTTTGTGGTGATGTGATTTCTATTGTAGTGATTACTTCTGATGGAGTTGTTGTTACTTGTGGTGACGTAGTTACCACTGGAGTAGTTTCAGTTGGGGTTGTTGCTTGTGTCGTTGTTGGTTGTTTTGTTGTGGTAGATGGTACAGAAGTTGCTGTTGGACTGGTTGTGGTATGGAGAGATGTCGTTTTTTCTGTTTGTGTCGTTGTTGGTGTTGTCATTTCCGCCGTCGTTTTCGTTACCGTTGTCGTTTCTATATGTGAATAAAAGACAAAATATATCTTTATTTGCATCCACAGAAAATGAGGTTGAGTGACCGCAGATAAAATAAAATGGATGCTTTGGTAAAATTTTGCAAATGAAGTGAAAAAGTGTTGAAATTGAAATAATTTTGAAAAGTCAACAGAGAAACACAACTTCTGATGTTTTGGAAAGACATAAGAATTAGCAATAGTAATATTAAATACTGAAGTTATGTCACGTACATGTAATGGAAAAACAGGGATATTGAAAACAAAGAAAAGCGTGGTATCATGACATCAAATGTCACAAAAAACGTTAATGCATACAACCTAAAACCATACTACTACAGGGACATATCAAAAATGGGAATTGCAACAAAACGAAATAACATTTCAATGGTCCAAACAATGTATCCAACATTTTCTATAATTATTAAAAAGATCCCTCTTTCCCAAAGATATGACTTCAAAATTGTTTTTTTAGGAACCAAGTGTATTAATAAAACGTTAAAAAAAAACATGGAGTTATTGCATACACATCTCCAAGATTTTGAAAACTACCGAATGTAAAACACCCACAGAGCATCTTATCTAAATCTACTAGTTTTTTGAAAGAGTTGTGTAGAAACGTCTCTCTCACTTTACTGTCCACCATTATAAATACATAAAATTAAGTAAGAAAAACATAAAAGATAAATCGATTTGGTTTTATTGTTAAGATTTTCATATTTTAATCTTAACCCTACCTAAGCTGAATATTGTCATCAAGGTAAAAATATCTTTGCCTTATTCTAATAAATGTAGATACTCTTATTTTGATGGCACTTTAAAATTTTCGCACTGCGCAGAATATTGTTTATTACTCTTACTTTGAAAAAATGTTGATCAAGACTACATTATGCAAAAGTTACCAAATTGTCTTTTCAACATTTTGCTAAAAACTGTTTAACTACTCTTTTTTAAAAGGAAGAGAACAGGTCAACATTTGCAGAAAATTGTTTAATTGACAAGATAGATACGATAAGATGTCATTCGAACACTTTGCACAAAACTGTTGAATTTCTTCGACAACTTAAAAAGAAGAAAACAAGTTAACATTTTAGAAAAACAGTAAAACAATGTTGAATTAACGAGATATGATAAATTGTTATTTGACCAGTTTGAATACTTTTCCAATACCACAACTAGACAATTGAGAATTTTCTTAAATTTTTTTTCATGTGAATTTTCACGTAATTTAGACATTCTGCTGAAAATTGTCAACATATGGGGATAAGATTTTCTTGTTTTGGACAGCATTTTTTTAACTTCCGCATAACTCTACAATGAACATGTAAACATACGCTGATGAATAAGAACCTCGCATTATTTAAAGGGACTGCGTGTGTACTGAAAAACCAAAAAGATAAGAGTATGTTTGATCTTAACTTTTTCTTTATTTTTAAGTGTACTCGCGAGGTTGTACATGAACGGACTATGCATTTCAATGAAGGAAAATGACAGTCACCACTTCGAAAAGTAACAGGATTGGCATAAAACAGTAAGAAACAGAAATCATATTTGAAAATTAACGGTTCTTGCTATAACCGCCTACATAATGAATATGCAACCGTACAGGTCTCACTAGTATCAAAAACATACTACTCAAGCCGTCTCTCCTTGGTAGGTATCGCGAATTGTAGTATTTTGGTGAAAGAAAACACTGTATCTACAAATAACCTATGAACTGAACACAACCTTGCCCGCGTCGTCATTGATCTTTAGTTGATAACTGAATATTCAATACCAGTAGACCTCCCATTGGCTTGGTCAAAGAAGCACACCGTTGATTTGAATGAAAACTGTCAATCAGTACATTATCGTATTCTACACTTTCTGTCGCTATGTTAGAAGAATTTGAAGTCATATGACAAAATTAACCAACTGAAACCTATTTATTTTCCCAGATTGTCTGAATGGTGTAATTAAAAGCCTTGCCAAACTTTTGGAGATGAAATTTCAATGTTTTTACCTTTTGCCTACGCACGTTATCACTTTAATAAAAGGTGGTAATCTGCGGAACCATGTTGGACATCCCGCTCCTTCTTTGGACCGGGTAAAACAGCAGACAGATATTGCACAAAAACTAAGGTGGAGGATTCGTAACACTAAATCTGTGCATTATGGATTTAATTACGTTACCTTTGGGAAGCTTGGATTAGATACCTGGTCGCTCACTGAATCAAACTTAAGCACCACCTGCCGGGGTAATTGTCAGTTTATGAAGTATGGCACGCATCTCATAGATCATAGCACATTCTCTGAGTGTATCTTTTAAATAACTCCTCACGTCACGTCGCTGACCTCATACGACAACCATCTCATTGATATAGTAGTAACCATCTCATGATATAAAAGGTAACAACACCATCAGATGTAGAGTCATCGCCAAAAAGACAAAATAATTGAATGCTTAATATTGCCGTGTTTCAATGAGAAATCGTCCCATTGCTTGGTTCATTGGCTACCAATTTAGGCAGGAGGAGGTGCCCGATATGGCCCGAATTTCACCATCACATCATAAGGGCTAAGTAAAGTTCATCCCTAAAAAGTTCACAAACTCACCCGTTGTTGGAATTTCGGCTGCAAAGAAAGATAAGATTAATATGTTAGTACAACAAAACAATGTTACAAAAATATTAACAACAAGTTATCAAACTTACACAGTAACAGTCACTGAACATTTACACTTCTCAGACCTCTGCGTGCCAAGCTAGTAGGATCTCTCAACAAATTGGATATCTCAAGTAAACGAGATCTCTCAAGACAGTGAGATATCTCTGAAGTCAATGGGATCTCTCAACACAGTGGAATCTTTCAAGACAGTGGGATCTCTCAAGACAGTAAGATATTTTTGAAGTCAATGGAATCTCTTAAGACAGTGGAATCTCTCAAGACAGTGGGATCTCTCAAGACAGTGAGATATCTCTGAAGTCAATGGGATCTCTCAAGACAGTGGAATCTCTCAAGACAGTGGAATCTCTCAAGACAGTGGGATCTCTCAAGACAGTGAGATATCTCTGAAGTCAATGGGATCTCTCAACACAGTGGAATCTCTCAAAACAGTGGAATCTCTCAAGACAGTGGGATCTCCTTGCTTAACTCCTTCTCAATTACGCTTTAATGTTAGTTCTTCAATACAAGAAACTTTTTCAGTATGCTATTACTTTTGCATTCCTTGTGCCTTCCGCAAATAGCAGTAATTCTAAAATTCAATAAGCTACAGAGCTAAGCTTCTGTAGAGAGACTCCAACACAGCATTTAGCAACGATGTGAGTAGGCTGATTTTCGTAAGGCTGATTGGTTAAGTTAGTGAAGTGGTTCTGACCTGAATATCATGGAGAGCAGTCGGGTAACGTCCAAGTGATAACTGCCATCTTTATTTTCAGATAGCGAATTCTTGCTAATTCTGTTTTCTCTCCGTTTTACTACTCTTCTGTTTTTCCTGATTCATCTCTCACCATCTATTTGATTCAAATTCATTTTCTTGGCCAGTCATATCAACGAAAAAAGTTGACCTTTGATCACAAATACAATATTGACCTCTCTCTCAAAGGTCTCAATTCCTGTCATAACTTCATCTGTGTAATGTTTATCATATCGGTGACCATTGACAAATCCAGCCGCCTGGAAGGTAAACGCACAACAATACTCTGCACTAGTTTACATGCAAAATTAAACGTAGCTAATTGCAACTTCAATATGGGTGGAACAATTTTCGCTGTATATTCCTGTTGTTAAGTTTTCTTTTTATTAATCACCTCATATTTTACTTTAATGTTTACACTTTTATTAACCTTCTTGTAGACGTCACCTCAAGCTCTTTCAGAGCTTATGTTCCTTTCATATATATATGTGTAGATACTACTTAAATTATTAAGCCTATGCACTTAATTACCTATATAATTATATCGTTTGTATATGTTGTATATATATATATTGTATATATATATATACATGTTTACAAATGAATACAATCAAGAAATTACATTCGAGATCAATACCAACACTAAGTGAGACTCCTTTTTTCAAAAAGAATATCAATCAAATAAAAGACAAAACGGTGAACAGGAAGTTTTTTTTTTTTACCAAAAAAAAATATATATTACGAAAAAGAACAGATTGGAAATACACGTTAGACAAAGACCGAAACCTTGCTCAGAATAAACTCAGGCAAGTTCAATGGAATGACTCCGTTACGTTCGAAGACATGAGACAAGGACAATGACTCTGATAGACAGAATATATCAAGAGCCATACACAATTCATCGGTACTTGGCGAAACTAGTTGGACCAATCATTACCATGTATCAATAAAAACGTTATGTGTCTCGAAGACATACACGATACAACAGATTACAGAAACAAGACAGATCATTTAACTCCACCTCATAATTTGATACGAACACATACGTGAAGTACAATAAATTGCTAACAGGCGATACATAACACTAAGGAAATAAAGTAAACTTGATAAATCCCAATACTTGACATAACCAGCGTATTACTCATATGAGATTCCTTCTGTTGGGGTTTTGGTCTGGAGCAAGTTCCTCATATGTTACCCAGAAGGGTGAAATTATTTTCTCAAATGGTACCGCACATCTGAAACAATTGTAAGTTTTGTACCTTTTGTTGCTTAATCAAAAGTACTACTGAGTGTGAATAGAATCTTATTTACTTCTTCAGGTCATAGATCGTAATGGATACTGATTTAGTACCTGTTGGATATGTTACTTTTGTTGTTTGTTTAGAAATGGAAGCGGGTAAAATGACTAAAAGACTAATTTTGCTATAGATCCTTAAAAAGCAACTGATAGAAAATGCAAGACCTTTTTTTCAAATTTAAGCTCTGTGGAAAAAAGAAAGAAAGATATAACCAAATGTCATGTTATCGTTTGTCACATTTTAAAAATGTTTGATCTGTACTCACAAATCTCTGTAGTTGTGGGTTGTGTTGAAGAGATGGGTGAGGTCCCCGGTGATGTTCCCGGTATTGGTGGAGTCGTTATTTTTAGCGTTGTTGTCGCCACAGTTGTGCTCGGAGGTGAAGTCGTGACACCCTCTGTGGTGGTCTTCACTATCGTGGTCATCTCCGTAATTATGACATGGGGGCATACGTCGAAACATTGGCCATTTTCATAGAACCCGTTACGTGGGCAGGCACAACCTTCCACACAAGTGTAACCGCAGCCTCCGGCACTATTCCGAAGTTCTAACAAGCGGCAGTTGTACTCACAAGGGTTGATGCATGGATCGTATGTAGCGCATTCTTCGCATTGAATGGCTAAATGTTACGGGTGAAAAGAGAGGTCATCAGTACTCATTTGGTTCATCAAAAAGTATCATTTTGTGACTTAAGATTATTATAAAAAGCAAATAATGTAAAATACATTACAAAAAGGCAGGTCTCATGGAGAAAACAATTCCAACAGTCAACAGCAAGATAGTTTGCTAGCGTCACATCCTGTATACTTACAGACACCAACCATGTAGTTCTGCTTAAGTCAAGATTTTAAGACCGCATCTATCATAAGCCGGGTTTTTTTTTTTTTGAGGGGGGGGGTTGGGGCAGATACCTACCGGCACGAGTCAAACATGGTCTCCACCATAGCTACAACATTTGCCAAACATTGTCTCTACCAAAGGCGATTAGGAAAGTGGTTACGTATCGTCTTCTCTGGCGTTTAGAACAATGAAATCAATCGGATCATATGTAAAGTTGATTTTGAAAAGAGGAGGTGAGCAATATTTCACACAAGTGTCCAAACTGTGGCCATAGCCTTTGCAAATGACAGACGTGAACCAGGATACTGCATATTGCCAAGGGATGTGGAAGTAATGGTTACGTGGCTACTTTATTCTGATAGTTGGAAACACGAAGCAAGAATTTTTACAGTACATGAAATGGATCATTGTTATGTGGATTGCATTAAATAATAGAAGTTGGTTTAGAATGTATGAATACCTTTGAGGTATTCACCATGAGTAAGGCAATAATTATATTGTAAGGATATATGAAGAGCAAATTACAGAGAAAAATAGAAAACAGAAATAAATAACAGAGAGAAAAGAATACTACTTTGAATTCTTATTTTCAAATAAATTGGCAAAGTATTTAGCATGACTTAACAAGAGCCGAAAGGGCACATAATGGTTCTCTGTACTTCAATATACATACAATTATTAGCTGGGCTCTCACATATATGAAAGAAGCCATTTTAATTAACTGAAGATATTAATTCCTAGGGTATGAAGCAATAGGGTTAAAACTACAAAACGCAGAAGAACAGTTGACTATACAAGATTCTACACTAGAGTATTTGTTTGTTTAGGGTAATGCAACTTATGTAACTTAATGCACATATCCGGACGGAAACACAAGAAAGTAAACTGATTCAACAAGACTTTATTTTATGACCACCTACATCATTTGCCTCTCCATTTGATCATGAAAGAACTTAATCAACCAGTACTTCCATGATTTGATGGAGGGAGACTGATGGACCATATCAGCATCCATATAGCATGAAAATGGAGCAACGGAAATGTTAGTAACAAAAAGCTCATTGCCCACGCTATGCACAACAAATTTCTGTACACTCTTACACCTACTGAAGCAAACAACGCTAATGAGATTGAAAAAATGCCATATGTTCATGTACCTAATATCTAAAAACACCTTGCTACCACATTTGAAGCCAATCGGACAAGACACAGAAAAAGTATTGCTATTTCAGGAATTTGAGTCTCACCCACTACGTAATATGCAACATATCATACCGTTACTCGTAGGTTAAAATGGGATTCACTTCAACCTCACTTTTCGTTTGTTCTACTGAGGTTCAACTTGTTGCAAATTTTCATCGCCTTAGGTCAGTTTTATCACCTAATGCTGTGATAATCCACATGGTCAATTAAGCATCGTTCTCGTAAAGCAATTCAGGTGTGTCAGTCCAATGTCTAGGCGTTCTTGAGCTGCCTAGCAAGGGGTATTAGGTGTCACGTTCATAGGTAATACATGTGTAATCGGGCATGAAAGAGGGTCTGCTGACCACTTTTGCACGGTTGTAACGTCATGTAGGCACCACAAACAATGAAACACTCCTACTTAATGTGAGACATGTACATACCAAGTTTGATACATATTAAATTTTCGGTTATCGAGTTATCGAGACACATACCTCGCATTCGAATGCGAGGTATTTTAGTTCAATCGTATATGTGTTCACCAGAGAGCTGTCAGTTGAAGGGAGGAGAAGAAACGGTTTGATATACAGGAAAATACCGCCAAGGTCAACCGTTAAACTCTCTCTTGTATCGTTCTTGGCAATTCCATAGGGTGATTTTGGTCCCTGTAATGATGGGGCAGAATTTTTGTGTGGAGAACCCGAACTATGTATGGGAATTTCCGGGTTGTGGATTTTTCACTACTCACACAGAGATTGACTGCCTCAGGTAGAAATTACACGCTTGGGCTGGCCCAGTAACTTTGGTCAATTACCTTTGCAATCTTAGCTGGGATATTGGTTACTCCATCAACACACAAGTAGGTCTGTTCCTATTATGTTTATAGACTATATCCGATTTTGTGTTCTGCATGCTTTTTACTTAATCTTGGTAAACTTTCCTTACTTTCTGTGCAGAAATAAGACAACAAACTTATAAGAGAAGCAGAACAAGGAATTTGTTAAAACAAAGAAAGGAATACATGGCCCAGCTTAAGTGAGTGTTGACTAGCCACACAATTACAGTTAGCTTAGAGCTTAGAAGATAATGTTTCACACCCTTTTACCCCTGAAGGGAGAAGGCTAGCAATGATGGGTATTGCCTAATTGTCCATGAACTGGAAAGATGTTATCACAGTGAAGGTATGTTGGAGTGAAAAAAAAAATCTTGCCCCATGACTACTGGGGACAGAATCACGCTATGTCGGAGACATACCATAGGCCTACCTTTTTTTTTAATTTTCAACAAATTTCCAAAGAAAACTTGTACGTACTTTCTTACCCCATGCACCTCTCCTTGTTTTGACTGTATGTTGAAATAAGTTGAGGGTTAAATGTAAATAACGGATGAACAAATACAGACAATCTGCAAATATCGTAGGCAGGTAGAGCTACGTTGAACAGCATCTCTTTTCACGCCTTACGCCCAATGACAAGTATTCGAGTGAATGAGCCTACTTAATATTGTAAAAGGCTAGCCATTTTTTTTTTATACATGGCCTCTAAACCAGGCAATTGCTACTCATGGTAACTCCCTGCTCATACAAAAGCAACAACATTAGTAAAACATAGTTTGTAACAATGGTTTATAACAAAGCAGGGAACAACACGACAGGGAAGGACGAGCCATCCTAAAGCAGGAAAGTCATGTGTGCTAAGTAAAGATAGCATCCATTTTGTCGGTAATATGAGCTCTTGAAAAACTACCATTTTGGAAATATTCATTTTTGCATCTAAGAAAGCAGTCACTATACAAGTAACTAATATACTTTGATGAAATCCCCTATTCAAAATCCATATATAGGCTGTATATGGAAATTTATGTATGAGACATGTCTGGACCAAACATGGGGTTTATATCAGATTGAAACAAAATTTGGGCAGCTCTAACCTGATATAACACAAAGGCCATATATGGCCCAAACAAAATTGTGCATGGCTAAAATTTGATATGGGACAGGAATGGTGCATACATGGCAAATCCATGTAGGCTCCATACTTGGAAATTCCAGGTGTGTGCCATGTAGGGACTTTACATCTGGACCAGATATAGGGGTTGCATCTGGCTTAAACACAAATTTGACAGACATAACATGATATGACATAAAGGCCATATATTGCCCATATAAAATTGTATATGGTATATTTGCATGCATCACAGGTGTCATGCATATCAAACCCATATCGGCACCAAAATAAAATTAGCGGACTATACAATAAATACTTCCCATACTTCGCATCAGAAGTCTTGCTTAACTAAAAAATGCAAAAACTATCTAAACATCTCTGACAATGTCTGTTTTAAATATTAGATTGCATTGATTTAAGTAGAGCAAGGTGTTGCCTTACTCAATAGTGAACAATAAAAATGCTTCACACTCTTTTCCTTTTTATTTCTGTTTCCCTTTTGTTTCAATTTTTAATGCATGCAATGCATTGTGGATTTCAATTATCTTTCTGGGAATATTTCGAAACAAATTTTGTTGAAGGTTTGATGAATGTATCACATTTTGGTATAGGGATATATTCTACAGCTTCCCAAGACGGTCTATGTGCCGGAAACCTAACCAAATTTAAAATAGAAATATTGATATGGCCTTACAAAACTTTTATTAAATATCTGGCATTGTTTTATATCAAGTTATATCAGAATCGATACGACCATACATTTACGAGTATATGTGGCCGACTCTTTCATCAAGTGGTATCTAGCTTGTTATGGCAAAATAAAATTGAAGGTATTTGATGTCTTAGATCAATTTACATCCAACTTATGGCCACCTGCATCTTGAATTGGCATGGCACTTGATCCAGTTATATCTGGCTTGATATGGCCATATGAAACTTTATATGTCTATCTGGCGTAACCGTTAATTAACTGATTAATGGATTGATACGGCCATTTAAAATTGTATACGCACATTTGGTAAACACCTTTATCAAAAGACATCTCTCTTGACGGTGGCGATGTAAAACTTGTAGATATCTGATGGCCTGATACGGACATTTAAAATTTTATACGTACATTTGGTATATACCTTTATCCAAAGATATCTGGCTTGATATGTCCACATAAAACTTTATGTATATCCCGTTCATTCCTTGTTCATACAGATTTCGTAAGAATCCTCAACTCTTCTTAGCCTGTTTCAGTTAGGCGACCATTTTTATCAGATGGATAATGCACGGACAATTTTAGAGTAAAATTACCAATCATGTAAAAGAAGTACTCTCCAAGTGTGGACAAATACAAACATTTTGACCTCAAATGACCTTTGACCTACACAAAAATACTATTGGGATAATCTTCTCAGAGAGGCCAACCCAGACACCCAGTACCAGGTCAGTGAAGATTGCCCTTCTTGAAATATTTTGTTTACAGGATTTTCACAATTGTTCCCTTTGATGACCTGATGATCAAATGACCTTAGACCCCATCAAAAACAACAGGGATAATCTACTCAGTATGACCAACCGACACACTTTTTATGAGCTCAGTCAACTTGTGCCTTCTTCAGATATTGTGTTAATAAAGTCGACGTTAAACAGTCGTTCCTTACTGCATACGTACTGCGTGCACAGCGACAGCGGAAGACATACATAGTGCCATCTTCACTCGTTAACCTATGACCGTTAACAGTTGCACAAGAGTTAAACGCTCTACAGTTCACATGAAACACCGAGGAACTATGTTAGGTATAACCGGATTACGCCAAAACAACCTTGTTAGGCTTATTACTCACCACCAGCTGTTATTCTCTACCAACACTGCTGTACGTGAAAACCAAACAAATTACACATCCATCTTTGTTCGTTTTGCCGTACTTACACTACAGGGGGATATGTGCAAGTGATTTGAAAACCAAAACGACTGTTACTAAAGCAATTCTTCGTTTATCATAATGCCTCATGAATACAAATTCTACTCTTTGAGGGAAAAAGATTTTCTCCCAAAATCAAGAATTTCTCGGACTGTTATATGGCAATATCAAACCGTATCTGTATGTATGGATTTCACTTGTATCAAGTTATATCTGGTTTTTATATGGCCATACCAAACAATATATACACATCTGGATGATACTTGTATTAAGTGACATCTGACTTAATATTACCATACCAAACCTTATTGATATATCTAGATGACACTTGCATGAAGTTATATCTGGTTTAATTTATATTGACATATCAAGACTTTATTAAGCAGATAAAGCCAGATATAAAGCCACATATACAATTTAACTAAAACAAATGGTGGCATGTAATTGGACGGCTTTTTTTAAATTAAGTCATGAAACTGTTCATTCAGTTTTGTGTCTCTTATAACAAATATTGTATTAATAGTTTTTATTGCTTTCGCTATGTCAAGAGCACTAGGTTGTGGATGGTCCCTTCTTTATAATTAAAGTCTATCTAGTCGTATTCAGAGTAGTATTAAGCTGCAAATTAATTCTCTTCATATTTTCAACAAATTACAACGTTAAATATTATTCATGTAACTGGAGCTGGTTAATAAATATGAAAGGTTTTCATTTTTATAAAATGTTTTAAATACCTACTATCCGAGTTTGGCTGGAAGCTACTAGAAAGAAGAGGTCTACTTACGACACACATCCTGTCGTCTCCATTTAACTGGAACACCAAACTTGTTGCACTCATAGGCATATGTGGCAATGGCAGTGCACAAACAATCGCAATCACCTCCCGTATCACAGCCACAGGCGTCGAACACGCACTTATCGTAGAATTCCGCCACATCCACCTTGGCATGGCAGTCCTTGAACCTTTCCGACTTCAGTTCGTTACATCTCCTGAAGGCCCACGCCCTTCTGTGTGGGTTCAGCTCGCATGTATTCTCGATAATGAGAGGATCTGGACAATACTCATAGACCTTTCAGGAAAAGGTATGAAAAGTTTCAAATGGCTAGGCGTCCGTCGTCATATAAAGACTAATTTCGGATTAAAAGATTTTAATGTTTCTTTAAGAGTAGTGCAGATCATGTTTAACGTACAATGACTAAAACTTAGCCAATAATTAAGAATAAAGATGGGGTAAAAAACAATGGAGTATTTCCATATGAACAGCAGTACCAGACAATTATTGATTAGTGAGGAATTAAATTGGAGATTAAAGTATCGATTCCATTGGAAAAAGAGTTGTTTCACTCAAACTCTCCTTCCTCAACCCAACAGAGAGGACTTGAAATATTCAGTACTTATTCAATTGTGACAATTACTCCAAAGTGCACAATCTCAATTACAACATAACAATAGAAATACTGGTCGCACTAACGAACAATTTATTTCTAATTGTCTACATAATTTTTGTGAATCTAGGCATGAATGAAATTATTCTCTGTTTTTGTCTTCTTTCCGTCACGACTGTTGATAGCAGAACGGTACTTAAAGCAATTACATATAATTCTATCAATGCTTTAAAGTAGGGATATGTAAAAAAGTGATAACCTTCCATCCACTTGAGAACAAAATTGGGTCATCTGAGGATTTGCCTCCACTTCTCGTCATGAAATCATTGTCAGCATTGTCATCATAGTTACCACATAGACCTTGAACCTGGAAAAGAGGGAGTCACGGAGACGTAGATACAAGAGTGACAGAGGAGGAAAAGCTGCAAATGGTTGAATTTGGAAATCTAAGTTCATTTCCATCTCCATTTATAGCAGAGAGGCCATTAAGTAGAGAACATGCTTGGTACGTATTGGCTATTCCGTGATACAGTTAATCATGGAAAGTTATCACAGACATATGTTTTGTTCTTTTCGGTAAGGTTATCCGCATACTCGCAAACTGAGTACCAGAAACAGGCGCATGCATGATTAATGGAAATCTCGAATCAACGATTTCACACGTTTATGTATTCCTTGTTTCAATGGTGTTTTTAATTTGTTTCATCTTAATTTTCAGTATCATAAAAAGATCACATTTGTGAAGCCATTTTCCCAGCTATACCAAGTCTCCCATTCTCCCCAGGCCAAACTCTGACAACCTATCATTCCTCCCTCAATAAGTGCCTGGAGGACGAAATCTACAATCGTCTTTAACAGAAGATTATTGAGGAGACGATGCGAGGAAGAGAGAAGCATTTTGTTCCGTACAGTATTACGTTTTTTGCGGGAAGCGAGGGAGTGTGTTGCAAGACAACTAAATGCGCTTTTGTGGTGAGCCGTAGAAGCACATTAAACACACATTTAGCAAATATCTAGCAAGATTAGGTCTTACAATCATATCAATTTAATGAGAAAAATTCACATTTCTAGAAAAATACCACGAATTTCCACATTTTCGAAAAACATTGCCAAGATCCCAAGACAACACGAAGTCCCAAGGTTTTGGGGAAAAGTCTCATTCAGTGGTAACACTGGTGTAACCCACTCCGACCCTCTTCACTAACGTTTACCGTGAATGGAAATGTACAGTAACATTAGTCATGTACACAAAGCGAGCCATTCACTAAAGTAGTGCGTATGTATACCTAAATACACACCCCTAGCTCAATTTGGCGTGATGAAATTCCGGCTCACAATTGGAAAAGAAAGAACATTGCCACGGTATTCAAACTAGTTGAAAACTTGAACCAATTAAAAGGGGACCAATTAAAAAGAACTCAATTCAGTACTGTAACCCCTCCAAAAAAAAATGTATTATTAACGTGTTGGTATTATATATAGTATCCTTCAACTTATATGGCAAGAACAGGTATGAACAGAAAGCTAGTAGCATGGTTGAGGGAGTAAGCGCTGTGGATTGCTTTTTTAAGGTCTAAATTTCTGGACGCAAACATGGTTGTGCTTAGTTTGTCACTTCTTAATCAACTTCGTTCGATCTTCAGTGAATAGTCCATCGCGATTGAAATTTTCAAAATCTGAATTGTTACATTTTAATTCAAGAAGTTTCGTTTCTGAAAATTTCTACCCTCTTGTAACTCACTGACCCAAATTTAACTTGAGATCCCGGATTTAAGACGGGGCGACCGGAAGTTAGGACCGACGCAGATCAGTTAGTTCTGTGAGATCAACGTGGCGTGTGATTTGCTCAACTTATCAGCGCTTTAACTCAAATCAAATCACATTAATATCATCGCACTTAAATTAAGTTCTAAGCCATGCATACTGTCATCATCAAAAGAAAACAACGGTACTGAATGAAAAGAAAATAAGTCAGCAGCTGGTTGGAGCTTGTACTCATCGTACTGGTTTTCAAGCGATACAGTGTCATTTTGAAGTGGCTTTGATAGGAAACATTACTTGAGCGATATTGCGAATGTAACATTTTCACCCTTCCACAATTTAAGCCAATGAAAGATAACATTGAATAAACACAGGCACTCCACAGCTTTCCATTGTGGTCGGCACCTCAACAATTTCTCTCTGCATTGGTGACCAAAACAAGTGTCGATCAGTTACCTCTAGGGACAGATCATTGACAATGATCTACACTTGGCCATTGACCACACCGCCTATGATAGAGTGATGTATCAACATGTTCGTTGCTTTAGAGGAATTGTCAAAGTATGCAAATCCTGAGATATATGGACGTGTAAACATTTTCAAAACAAATTTATTTGCTCTCACCTGGCCTTTAAAATGAGGAGCAAGCTGCACCTCCAGGAAGGTCCCTTTGTCCCACATGAGGGTAATGCCAATCTTGGTAAAGACAAAGATATAGGATCCAATAGGCTCCACTCTGAAGTTGACAAACGAATAGTTTGCGTTGGGTATCTCTCTCCCTCTCACCAGGAACACAGTCTCTGCATCCTTCGGATCACCTAAAAAAATGACGTACAAACAAACCACTAATTAATTTCAAAGAAATTCACAGAGTAAACTCTGCCAGCCTTTCAGATGTGTGCTTATGTCCAATTTGACTATAAACACACCAAGTCGGTTGTGGAGAGTCGGACAATGGAAATCAGACCTAGAAATGTGGTTACTGATGGCAACCATCTTTATTGTAAATGGGGTTATTTTGGTGTTGCCCACATTAAGCTAAAAAAGTTTCAAATAGTTGACTTTTAAATGAACGCTGTTGTGTCATCTAAGGTTAGTTAGGTATAAACCTTACTGGAGCTCTTGAGTTTTATGTCTGTGTCCATATGCCTACACTTAAAGTGTGTCCCCGCACCCATTATTTCCAACAGATGGTCATACTAATACACGGCCTATCTCATCGCAGATAGAGATACAAATTTTGACTCCTTTTTTTACATGTACAAATTTGGTCTGCAGGCTTTTCACATCATTATCATGACATTTCGTAAACCAATGTATTTCACGACATCTATTACAAATATCAGAAACTAGGTAGGTTTGAACTGATATGTGATAAAGGGGAACCATAAAAGATTTTTTCGATAATATAAGAATATAAAGGCAACAAAATACTGCTAGGTTGTCTCGCTATTGAGAGTAAATCGATAGCATTCGGATAATTAGAATAATTCGAAGCATCTCAGACAGTCGAGTGATTACATGTCAAGCCAAAGACACAATCAAAACCAGGTGACTGTAGAAGTCAAGACATGTTAGTTAAGTTCAGGAAAGAGCTAAAATCATTTTGTAGATGGTTAAATTGTACTGACCGATAGTAAAAGCGATGGATTTGGTACAAGTGACACCGCTGGATCCGCATGGTATACTCTTTATTATGATGCGGAAAGGAACAACTGTGGCTCCCTCTACACTTTCTGCCATGATGTACTCGCAATCTCCCTGGAAGTCATACGTCCTAGAATCAAAGGTCTTGAAATGAGGGTCTCCCCAAGCAACGCAGCTCCCTGTGAACCAAAGTGAAGGCAAAAGACATCGATTGGAGGTGCCAGCCGTTAATGTTTGTGTGTATGATTTATGTATTAAATGTATATCAGTATTCATCACATATTGGAGAAATTTCCCTTCATTCACGGTCAAACATCTGACTTCTAAAAGTGAGAAAATCACAACCCACCGATGCAGTGTTCCACGTTGTCGCAGATCCACCCGCCTTCTGTGCAGGTACTTAAGGGAAAAAATGATAAAAAAATGTTCAAAAGTGGTTTTCACTATTGACTTTACTTTCTTTCCACAATTAAATTCAATCCTGTCACGCATTCATGATTCGTCAACTTTCATACATAAATGATACTTTCTCAAGAAAAATCGGAAAATGTGGCGATATTAATTACCGTTTCCGAGTATATCACTTTTTTGTCAGCTGAGTAGAAACGAATACTTATGTCGTAATAGCACCAAAATTAGCAGTGTGAGTGCACTTATGCTTATAATTATGTTACTGCAAGTAGATTCCTTGCACGAAGAGCAGCAAATGATCGGGGAAAGTAACATTCCCGTCTTTTGCTTATCGTCAAAGACATTTCTGTGCACAAAACTACCCTAGGGCTTTGCAAACATTAGCTCTGGCATCTTAAGGTTAATATTTTGCACTATTTTTGGCATGCTGATCTGTCAATGGTTACGAACCTGAGTGAAGATGGAAATATTAAAATGTGTGATCTCATACTTCTTGCAAACATTTTCAACGTTCAACTTATACATATTATAAGAGTTGAACATGGGTCAGAAACAATACTAGCACATTCTACATTACGGTAAAATCGTAAGACTCACCATTCTCGGCACGTTGCCTGCTTCACTCTGTCTCCAACCTGGTATGTGAGACCACCGTGATAACAGGGACATGAACTGATAGGTATACACTTGTCATTGTGGAGCACCTTATCTTTTTGACACTGGCAGCCACCGGTGCAGTTTTCATAATCAATGTGGCACCCATCATAGTTGTTACTAAAGCAAGTCTTAGGGCAGGGAGAGGAGCATTTTACAAATTCTTCGTTCTCATTACACTTAGTATCCTCGCAGTCCTCTTCAAGTTGGCACGTCCAAGTACCATTTTCGCAGGTGCTTTGTGTAATAAAATCGAAAATTACATTTAAATAGATCAGGATGAGATTGTGTAGGCTAAGTAGATTGCAGGGAGATTGTGACACTTTCTTCCCTACACACAGTGCAGTACGTACTCGCACTAGTTGCCTTATCGGAACGAGGAAAGTCCCAAAAGCTCCCAGTTTTCATTTGAGAGACCACCAGCGATGGAATTTTCTGACAGCTACGCCATTCTGGAGCTGCGCGTAAGCGAGAACAGACGTCCGAGGTTCTCTCCAGCGTCCCACTAATTAAAGTAGTATATGTACAACCTGACCTGTGTTAGCCTGACACAACGTGGGTACACAGATACACCCACCCGCAAAAACACATTTGGACACTCCTCCCCTTCACCAACCCCACTCGGAAATCTTGATCCACATATTTACAAATGACCCACTTAGTCTCGGTTGATTACTTAACAGGGTTTAAGGTGGGCTACCATTTAAGGGTCATTTTTTTCTGACTTAACCACTCAGCGAAAGAGTAATATCTCCTACCTGTATCCTACGTATAAAAATGAGATAATATTACTCACGCAGTGACATAAGACAAGATCAAGCAACACCGAGAAATAATGTAAATTATCATTAACAACATCCTTAGAATACATTGACTTATTCAAACAGTCATAATTCATATTTCGTTGATCATATGTAGCTGCTCCCCATCTCAGCACCCCCGCCCCTCCCTTGGTAGATTCCTTTTACCCTTTTATCTATAATGTCCAAGTTGCCTCGAAGCAACTTAAACGACAGTCGAGACAAATTTAGAGACAAAATACATAGTCATACAGGAAAGAAATGACTTGTGCAACATACAACAAGAGCTTTGATAAATGATCTCACCAAAAACCACATCTTCCCAGCCTGCTTTGACCGGGAGAAAAGATATCGCCTTCAAATTTACACTCGCAGTCGCTGGGTTCAATGCAGTTACCGTTGATACCTCTGATCTTTCCCTCTGGACAAATGCAGCCTTCGATACAGACATCATGGCATTCATGAAGGAAGGAGAAGGACTTGGCAGCGCAAGAAGACTGGCAGGAGAGCAGACACTGGGTGTACCTGAGACCTTTATTTTCGCAGGGGTCGATCGCTGCATGAATGAGATTAAAGAAACAACTGAGAGATAATCAGTTTCAACGTCGCGTTATAGTTATAGTTGAAAAAAGTATAAAACACAACTTACCACACTCAGATGAGACATTCCTCCAATCGATTTGGACTCCCTTCCTCCAACACTCCCTTGCGTATTCTGCTAACATGGCACAGTGACAATCATCCTTCAGTTTACAGCTGCAGACGTCTGTTTCGCAGTTGGCGATGTACGTGTTTGGACTCACTTTAGCGTGGCAAGCTGATAATTAAATACAAACACCGTTGAGAATATATTCTACTTTTTTAACTTCTTTTACTATTAAAATGTAAATTCACGTGGATACCTTAATCTCTTGCTCTATAAAAAAAACACTGCCTTTCTCATTATGTTTAATCCACTCCCAAGGAGACAATCTTTTAATGTCTGCAGCCAATGAAATCATTTTTATAGAGACAGTTATGATAAAGGATACACGGGTAATGCATTTCTCTACTCTGTCCACAAATTATATTTGAAATTATTATTCACGTCTCTATCATAGCTCCATGATTTGAGGAGTGACGAAGAATCAAATGGAATTAAACGATCATAAACCTAAGATCCAGCAAAAGCATGATTGGGTAGATAAACCAATTACACGTTAATAGAATGTGATCAAATAAGACAGGAAACCATTGGACTGGATCTAGGACTGCTCTTGGAAAGAGTCCAGACTGTTGGTACAGTGACACCGGTAAGGGAGCTCAAGAGGAGTTTCCCATCCATTTGGAATTTTTTTTTTCAAATGGATGCCCTTGGGTATTTATCTTTCCTGGAGTTGAGTATCCAGTGGCTCATATAATCACTTACATGCTAGGCAGAATTGTGGTAAAACTATATAATGCGTGCGTCACTATCAGTTTGAGAGTTCCGGAACACTTTGGATAAAAATGTCCCTACGATCGTCCAAAATAGCTATCCGGGGTTTCTCACTCCTTGGTGTTGGAGGACAATGCACTTGATTCCGTATTTATTCAGCGAATTTTGAAAACAATTTTGACCCACATTTGAAGGAGAATGTCCCCGTCCAAAATGGCAAGTAATGAACTAAACATCTGGAGAACATTGATGACATAACATACCTTTGAATGGTTCATACTGCAGAACAGAACACTCTGTGTTTGCTAAGATCCTCCTCTGTGTGTTTGTGCTACAGGAGTTGGGTGGACCTGTCATTGGCACATCCTGGCAAGCGCTACCAAACTTCCACTTGTTACCAAATGATTGTGGATTACTTTCGATGTCACCTTCAATTCAGAAAAGACTTAAGAGATTTTATACTATACATCTTATTAGATCGTAATGACTCCATTTTATTATCTGGGACATGCTTGGAACACTTAAGCTATGCTTAATCACTCTTTTTTCTTCAAAGCAATGGCATCTGACTCATTCAACTATTTTGGTCAAAACACCAAATTATCATTGTCAATTTGGAATATCGAAACTTCCTATAGCCTTGTTTGGCTTCGTGTGAAATTTCCCTGCCTTAAGAATATTGCCTTAAGGTATCATTTCACTGGAAGGTGATCACATTGGAATCAAAGAACAGACTATGATATATTCTAAGACTAATGTTTACATAAAGTGCACTGTCTAAGGTCTTATTTAAGCTTACCTGCAGCTGTATAGTAATCATCACTCTGTTTCATGGTAAAAGTACCGCAGAGGCCACAGGTGTGGTTGTAGTGTTGTGGTTGGACGTGAATCTCTAGCCTAATGTTACCGTCCCACATGAGAGACACACCGTTACCAAGATGGACCTGTTGACCACATACGCAGAGCAAATAACGTTGGTTTTAAATCATCATGCAATCCAGACGAATTTCAGACTGTAGCCACAGTAAGGATCTAAGTGCGGGCGCAACTAACAGGATTTTTGTTTTGTTTCATTTACGCTTTCTGATCAACAGTCGATAGATCAGTAGGATACCTAATACGTCATGATTTAATAATTATTCAGCTGTTTAAAATGTGGTCATGTAATCATGTGAGCTCCCGTCAAAGAGCCCTGGTGAAATTAGGTAAACATGTGTAACTGTCATAGCCCTGTGGACCACCCCCTGCTTGGGATCACGACCGAATCTGTACGAAATATAATTTAAGACATTTGTCCAAATTTCCGCAAATGATCACACATCCACAAGTTCGAGGAAAACGAGGAACACAAGATGGATGTATGTTCGTATGGATGTAATGTAAGAACATATTAGATAAACTCCAATGTTGTGTAATATTATTAAACTACCCCCCCCCCCATAACTTATTTGAAGGTGATGACCAAGGATCACCTTTTCTACTGCCCATATAACTCGCAAAGTGCTCGCCAAATTAGGAAGTTCACTGTGGATGGACACGAAGTCAGCTGTTCCTGGCTTCAAAATTGTGTCAAGTCGAATAAGTGCATAGCAGGCACAAAAGAACCGAAAACCTGGAACAGTTGCTTGCGGGGGCGGGATTATCTAAGCGGAGCGTGTAGCGTACAATAAAAGCTTTGTATTTACAAATTCCCAGATAACCGGAAATGGCACTTCCAGAGTGTCCTAAGCTTACTTTCATTTAATCAGATTAGGGGGATTTTAGTACTCTCTGAAATCAATTTAAAGAAGTGACATGACTAGCATTTGTCATCAAATTGGCTGAATCGAGATCAGTATTTAAGTGAGGAGGAACGGGCTCGAACAGTAATAACACTGTCTAGAATGAGCGCTACCATCAATTAGCGTAACGTACTTTCCACACTGCAGGTCCCTTCTTTTCACTGGCCTTGAAAATTTCAAGTTTCAGTTTACACATGGTCATATATGAGGCTAACATGTAGGGGTATTGTTAATATGTGAAGTAATGTGATCTACGTAGTTGTCGAAATTCCCTACAGACTTAATCGTAATCTGTGTTGAATCAATACAAGACAACTGTATTATGACTCTCAAGAAGAACACACACACACACAAAAGAACTACCTTTAGGAAACATACCAGGACTTACCACTGAAGTTGTCCCTGTGGCGACGTCAATGTACATGTCACTTACTAGATGAGGAAAGGTGTCTATGATGTCACCATTCAGGGTTACCGTGTGGCCTCTCCCGAGACGAACTGTCTTGGATCCATATTCGATGGAGACGGCCTTGATGCAGGAGTAACCAGAGATGCCGCAGATAGTGTTCTCAGCCCGAATGGCATATTCGGTGTCATATTTCCAGTCATTCCAACAGTCGGTCAGCAGCGTGTACGTGCAGTGCCCCTGAAAGTTGAATTGCTTGTTGTCGAAGGTCCTGTAGTGAGGGTCTCCAGCGACAGTGCAAGTAGCTGTCGAAAAGCAGGTAAACTATTTGTTGTTTAACTAAGATAACATACCACACTAGCACGCAAATCACACCCTGCCCCCAGAGAGTCAGTAAGGGATACTGATGCGATTTTTACACCCTCGATAGGAATCATTTCGTTCACACCTGGCGAATAATTGAGACCCCTCCTACCTTAAAATTTATTTACCTTCTCATTATTTAAAAGAGTAAGCACAAAACAGTTGTAACGAATTGACAGGAACGCACATGCCCGTGCAGTGCCTTCTGATGATCATCGGCTCACTACGTGTCTAGTATTATGTACAATCAATTTAAGTGTTATATGCTTCAGTGATTCAATACTAAGGTTTCTTACTATGGCGATCTTATGCTAATGAACGAGGTCTCAACATGTCTCTGATTCACTATCCTGTGTCAAATACCCAAAGATTTAAGGTGCAAAGATTGCTTCACCAATTGGGAGCAAGAGTTGTAGATTTTTAAAATCATTAGAAACAACTTACGCAACCTATTAGCCATCACAACGGGGTGTAGTTAATTTTAAGATGATCCATCAAGAAAGGCTTGAAAGAACTAAATATAAATTCAATGAGACAAATTTTCGCCAGCTGCAGGGCAACATTAAGCTTAACATTCAGATTCACATTCAGATAAAAGACAAAGGGAAACTCGTTCTTGTTTGATTGAGTAGACTGTAAAGTGGTCTTTATGCCAGTTTTGCCAACGAGGAGTAATACAAGCATTGAATTTCACCCCTGTAAATGATTAACGCAAGAAAAATCAAACACTCATTTAAATCTTTATTAACTATCAAATAATGAATCATTGATAAAGACTTTTTCGACAGACCACATCGGATTGCACGATTGCAAAGAGGGTGGGGGTGAAGACCAAAGTTGGCTCCTCGGATCCATTGTTTTTTTTAGAAAAATGACGGTCGTAGACAAAGCTGAATGCAAACATAATTGACTGTCTTATGTCAAAAGAAGCGACACACCATACTCTAAACAGAATCTCTTGATCTTAGAAAGATGAATGAAGCGAGACAGACAATAGTTGATTGCAAACAATATTCTTTAATTTGTTGCTGTGAGTTACATCAGCAAAATAATTCATACCCCTTTTTTTTTTCTTTTTTCAATTTCACTAAATTCCTTGAAATAGGCAATAAGCAGGGTGTTCATCAATTCGCTACGGAATATCGTGAGATCCTATTTGACTGTTTCATTGAAAGAAGGTTTCGTTACCTGAGCATATGTCGGTTGTGCACTGAAGTGTTCCAGCTATACATTCACTGTGAGGAAAGAGTGCGAGATAATATGTAATTCCGCAAACTAGATTAACGGTTTTAATTCTGAATTGCAGAAGTACAACATCATATGCTAACAAACATCAAGAAAGATTCTGTCATCGTAATGCCGAAAGAGATGATTCTTTGTCTTTCAAGAGAGCGCCCTCTTTGAGACAAACAAATAAACAATAAATACTGTAACATCACCAGGGAGGGGGTACATCGAAAGACAGAAACGCTGAACGTGCAGACATTCACTTATTAAACTTGATACCTTATCCTAAAGGAGGGCACTTCACTGTATCACTGTGACGTAACACGCAAGGGGATCTACATGAAAGAAGAATACGCAGTCATGAGAGAAAGACCTTACGTATGTGCCTGTGTTGTCTATCTGTCAGATGGAAACAAATCCATCATCTCATGAATAAACAACTAACTTGACTCCGAACAAAATTGCCAACATTCACAGAAAGCAAAGTTCACGAGTTTCATTTTTTTTTTTGGCCATATAAGTGACATTTAGATATAAAGCATTTCACAACAATATCAGTTGTTCGCTCAAATTTCTTTGGTAAGCTTTAAGAATATGGAATGTCAAACTGCCTCAGTAGTTGCCAACTTTCATGTGCAGGGCACTTCTCAAGTTCAGCTATAGCAATGAGCAGAGGTATAGCTGCTACGCCCGTCTCTGTAACATCTTTGCAAGGTAGCAGGATCACCTCTAAGCAATATCAAAACTCCTGATTAAAGATGTTTGTTTTTTATTGAATATAATAATATATATTATAGGTTTGGAAAACTCTTTTCACATCTTTGCTCACCACAAATGCTTGAAGAACAGTTATCAATTTTCCCATCATACGAATGCTTTACAGTATGTCCATACACTAGTTATAATGTTTTCAATAAGCATACAACCAGCTTTAGTCTACCGTTCGTTTAGAGTGTTAAGCCACCATTAGAGTATTAAGAATAAATGGAACTTAGTCAGAAGAGACAGTTTAGTGTCAGCAGGAAGCTGTTAGTGAGAAGAAGATATAACGATAAGGTTTTTAATGTATGGTTCCGAAAGACAATCATTACATTTTTCCCACAATGTCTGAAAATGCATGAAATACGTATTTTTGAATCCTGTCTAATTACCATGTGTTGCAGTCATACTCAATGACCCCTCCTGCAGGAACAGATTCTCCGAGATGCTCGCAGGGGCATTCTTCCTTCGTGATGCAAACACCGTCTTTCAGGAACTGGTACTCCGGACACCGACAGCCTTCGATACAGCCCACGTTGCTGTCAATGTTACAGTGAATCACAGAGTTGCACGAGTTGTCGTTGCAGTCCGGTGGGCAGGTCATGTAGACCATGCCAGGTGGACAGGTGTATGCTGTAAGTAGGGGAAGATTGGTTACTTCTTATTATCGGTATCAATTATTCTCATCGAGAAATTTTATACGAGTACATTTGTGCTGTATGATGCAGAAAGATCCAAAATTTGAAGAAACTTACGCATTTTAAAAGACGTGGTACCAGGCCAAAACCATCCAAACATTAGTCATTCTTCTACCACTTTTAGCCTTTTTGGCCCGGTTGTTATTTTATTTTACATGTACATTTAACAAACCTCTACAGCAAGAGCGAAAAGACTATGATAATGTGATAAAGATAATACAATAAAGATATAGCACTTTTGAGAGCACCGTTTTTTTTCAAATGACCGCGTCTGAAATCATTTTATAACTACATTACTTCATTATACAGAGACCAACGTTTGGGTCTATGACATCTTTCACATAGAATACATTTTAAGGAGAAGTTATATAGTATCTATTGCCTCTATTGTATATCATTCCGGACAGGTCCGAAGGACTGTTTCGCACAAGATATTGCATCGGCTCAGCAGAGAGTTCCTTTGTGGGTGTCAGTGACTTTATGTGTCTGAAATACATTGCTGCATCATATTGAGCATTGTATTTTGTTTACACAACTTT
Organism: Stichopus chloronotus; assembly: GCA_021234535.1. Lineage (NCBI taxonomy): Eukaryota > Metazoa > Echinodermata > Holothuroidea > Aspidochirotida > Stichopodidae > Stichopus > Stichopus chloronotus. Next base: position 14,944,437 of record CM037840.1, on the reverse strand, counting down.
TACCTATACAAGTTACGTCTTGTATTAATGAATGGATTAATTATATTGTAGTATCGTAAACTCAGCAGGGTTTAATGAAGAAAATACAGAAAGTTGGAAATTTAGTCTCTCCTTTCAATCTGATTCTGAAATTAACTTAGCCAGGAAAAAATACTGCAAATTCGTCTCAAAAAGACTTACAACAACAGAAAATTCACGACAAGCAAGTGCAAAGAGAGTTAAACCGAAAAAACCGTGAACAACTTACGACAAATGCTCTCTGTTCTCCAATCGACCCCAGGAAGTCCTCCTAAGTGACGGGAGCATTCTTGCACGTAAGCAGCAATACTGCTACAAGAGGCGCCATCTAATGCATCGAAATCTCTGGCACAAACATCAGCGTAACAAGCGTCGATATATTTTTGGAGGTTCAGACCCTGACAACAGAACAAAAAGGAACACCAAATGGATAAGGTAGATTACAAGACATTTTCCTGCCACAGTGATAGTGAATTAGATACTCAGTTTATCAGAAGATACACTGTAACAGAGATACACTGTTTATCAGAAATAGTGAAAAGTAAAACTCAGGTAGTAGCTGTTCCTTTTTCTTTCTTTGTACTTTGTATATTCTTGTATTTCAAGTGTAATTTTTTTCCTTTGTTTTCACCATAAAGACTAGGCGTTAACTCTTAAACTATTCCCTCTTTCTACCCCCCCCCCCCACCCACCTCTCTCTCCATCCCCATCTCTCTTTCCACCTCCTCCTCCTCTCTCTCAATCTCTCTTGCTGAAACATTTTAAACTCAATGTAACAAAAAGAAAGCTTGTCAGGCTTACAATGGTCGGTACCCGCCAATTACGTAACTCACCTATTACAAAGCTACAAAATCCCACTTAGTGCCTTACTCTACAGTAGTGAACTGTATCACTCAGAAAAAAAGATTAAGGTCTTATAACTCAAGCTCCAATACAATTAACCTGCACCAAAGGTTAGCATTTGAGGATGTTTCCGATAATAAACTCATTGTGTATCATCACCTTTATATATATACGTTTATTAAATTTGTAAATACCTACTAACGAGGCAAATGTGAAATGTGAATTTTGTTAATGAGATAACTGGATGTTATACTTCTGCCCTTTTTCATTCCAGCCAAAAAGCATTCATATCCTAGGCGGTATAGATCATTGATAAGAAACCTAATTGCCTGGTGTATTTATTTGAAGAAACTCTCAAACATTTTGAAGTCTGAAATACTGGAAGAAAAATATCTGCAGATTTCAAAGTCTGAATGGTCAACACAAATTCATTTATGACATTCATCTGTAACTGCCTATAAAGTTACATTTTGGGCATGGAATTATAATAGCCATATGTTCATGAGCAGGCTTTTGCACTCATTTACTATTACATTTATGTTTGAGGATGAACATTTTGCATGTCTACAGCTTTCTCAGATGAATAAGTAGCTTCTAGGGTGAGTTTTTTGTTATAATCGTTTTATTTTATTTATTGACTTTGCTTGGTTTTACTTACTTCCTTTTACTGATTATTACTATGAAGATCCTTTGATCATTCATCAATACTTTTCTAGGTTTCTTAATATGATCACTCAAAAAAAAAAAAAGGATAACGCACTTCATAATATACCTTCCACTCTGGCAATAAAAAACCCAATAGATAGAGTATAATGTAATTTTAACTTAAACCTATCCCTGTATATTCAGACTGCTACATCATGTTACAGAGATAAGCAAATTACACATCATCATGTCCCCTATATTTTAAATGCATTATGTTTGATACTACTATATCTTACTGTCCATAAAATGAGATAGCCACAAGATTTGTACAGCCCTTCTATCTTTGTCTAAATGTGACAAAAGACATGCACGTAAGGACTGGGAGAACAAGATAACAAAAGCACACAGACTACATTTTACTACAAAAAGCGTGGACTTCCTATTTGAAAAAAAGACATATGTTTCAGTAGACATTTGCCCCCAAAATCGCCAGGCTTTGAAAAGTTTTTCCATATAAATTTACGAGTTTTTCTGCATTCATCGTTCAATGTGATCTGAACACATTTTCAAAAATATTTTTCTCAATTAACCTGAGGCCAATTTGAATCACTATGTCACACTGACATCAAATCTGTTTGAAATTAACTTCTTGATCAAGCTCCTGTATTCCATCAAGAATTTAGTTTATTTAACACTGTGCTGAACCCTTTATTCCATGGATTTTCTTACATCCGATTGACATAGATACCACAGTATCTACTGTTTTAAACTGTTAAATCCACAAAAAGTCCCACAATATGACCTACGGCAGGAATGCTGATAGGAATCTCTCTCTCCACCTCTCTCTCTCTTTCTAGAATAATAGGCCAGAGTGTCTTTTAATTTTTAACAACATAAACAACAATTCTTGATTCATTCAATGTAGTTCCATGTTGGCACATTCTGTTTTTGATATTGATGCTTCTAACCGGTTTCTGAAAAGTTCTGAACCTTTCTCCGACAGAGCGTTTGACACACTTTGTCACAACATTTGTGTATCTTAGTTTCGAGAATAACATAACCCAGCTGCCCTTTCCAATGCTGAGCAAAAAACGTGAATGCCTGACGTTTAAAAGTGTACTGAGGCCAAAATTGGAGGGAGAGATGGTCCCATCGAGTTTTGTCCAGCATTTTAGCTCTATGCAACGGTCTCTGATAATACTCTCCTATTCTTATCTTAATATACAGAAATTCAACTACTGAAACGAATTTTTTGCGACAAAAGTTTAATTGCTGATAGTCCTATTGGCAACGCGGGTTGCCGGTTGTAACAGATAAGGAAAACGCATGCCAATGACTTCTAGGGTAACAACTACAGTAGACCAGCAAAAGACGTGAAACCTGCAGTGTCGGTTAAAGAGAACAAACCGAGACATACAAAGTGAATGCTTCAGGCCACCATACTGGCAAACCTACTAATCAGGTAATCAAAGTGTATCCTTAAACCCTGCTTTGTCTACTTGCGTGACTTGTATATCAACGAATGTCATAACATGCAAATGAGAACATTAATAAACGAACAGAAAGAGAAAAGTCGCAAAGTGAATCCCAACACTCAGAACTCAGAACAATCCCCGTTTTCCAATATTACACCTCAAGCAAATATAAAAATGCAATGTTCTGGCTTCAAGCCTTACAGTTGCTTTGAGAGACATGAACCACTTTCATTTGGTTGTTTTATTTGAGAGTTTCCACCCATGTTGCAGACTGATTTCTTCATCTCATTGACATTTCTGGAGTCAATCTTCTGTGAGCATGTGCAGAATTCTTTTTCAAATTTACACATTGCTTAAAGCACCTGTCACACACTTAAGGTCCAACATCCAAAAATGATGATGTTTTTATTGGTCCGGTAGACGTGCATGTCAACGTTTGCATGTCCTCTGCGTTCCGGGCAATCCGTGTCATGTCTGGAGATATATAGCCACTCCCGCCGAGTCCGTTGAAAAGTTTTGAGCATGTACAACTGATACCACAAATGAATAGAGTTCGGTTTGTACATGTTTGTTTTTACAATGTTTGCTTATACCCATTACTACTTGTTATTCATCGATTCATAATGTTTTCGGTAGTGTTCGTTGGTATAGGCAACGGATTGATTATTTAAAATCAATTGTCAAGAAAGTTTTTAGAGGCACACTTTCCTGAAGTCTCAAACGGGCTCATTTTGCTACCTGATAAAAACAAAAGTTTTACTAAGGTGATTCGGTAATACATGGCAGATGGATAAGATTTGAATATAGTTATTTTTTAACTGTATTGTTCAATACAGGTAAAGTAAACCTGTATTGTGATTTATTTTAGACGGTTTTCCTCAGCCGTTATCTTCATGTTTCGCGAATTTGCGATTTTGAAGTTTATTTTTTCCGTTGAGTTTGATGAAATGTACCCAAACTCTCATTTTTGTCCCAATTAAAATTTTATCTGTAATTTGACTCCATATTAAGATTTTGTTCTTTGCTCTATTTTTTTTTCCTTTTTATTGTATTACACTCACAAAACGTAACGGTAAAATAAGAACTCCATAACTTTTAGGTTAAATTTTACACACAATTAATGAAACTTTTTATATTAATTACATGTAAAATTTATGAAGTTCTTACTTTACATAATTTAGGTAAACCGTATATGTAAATTCTACATAATTTTGGTTAATTTTACTACATTTTAGTTAAAAATTGTTATATACACAATGTAAGACTTACATTAACTGTGTGTAAAATTTTACCTAAAAGTTATGGAGTTCTTATTTTACCGTTACGTTTTGTGAGTGTAGTAACTTCCTTGTTGAAGATTAGGTATAACTAGATAAGACACCATCTTTAAATAAAATTCAAAAAATAAGTAAACTGATGAAACAACTACATCAGGTTCTTGTGTATGTTGTTTCAACGATCTTTCACACGGTAAGTCAACTGCCCTATTGTACTCAGTTGGGGGTAACGCATACCTAATATGTACTCATATTAAAAAAAAATTACCCATATGTTCCAACGATAAACATTATGTGGCAATCGCAAAATTGAGCATTGTCCAACACTTGTATCTTTCGATAAGTCTCAGTCTGATCCACAACTAACAACCACCGGTAGAATTCTTGATAGTTTTTAAACGAAGATGTATATTTGAGACAGATGTAATTCTTTTGAATATTAATACTTCTAGTAAAAGTATAAATATAATTGTGCTGACGACTGAGTATTCCACACAACAACGGACCGACATTCAAGAATAACAAAAGCTTACAAAGCTACGCATGTCAATCAATGTAACAATCTAAGACTTACAAAGGCAGGAAGCTTTCAGATCAACCAATCCGAACACATACGTAGCATATATACATCTCCATCTTTGCATACCCTCTAATAATCTTTTACATGTTTGTGTGTTATAACACGAGCACATGTGTTAAGCCCAGTGCACTTAAAAATGCTGCTTGTATTAAAATGTGTTGAACAAGAAAGCTTCTGTTGTGAGATTTAACACAGGTGGCTCATAAAAGCGGCAAAATCGTAACCTGTGTTGTGTTATAACGCAGTGCATTTACATGCGTATTGTGCAAGCCAGTGTAAGCATATAGGAGCTATATGTATGTTCGGAATGTGTGTCTGAGCAGTCATTTCTTCTCTCTCAATTACAAAAGCAAAAAAATAGGAAACGATAAATGAGTACCACATAGGCTGGGAGCGTGTGTAAATGTGTAGAAGGTTGGTTCAAACTTCTCTCCTTTATGTCTTCACGGAAATGCTGTTATATAGTAGTATAGGGTTCTTAAGAATAATTCAGAACACCGCCACCAAATAAGATTTCCCCATTTTCATTCGTCACGAGCACTGTGAAATATTAAGATTGAAGATCAAAGGTTTTATCTCTTTTATTTACTGTTCACATTAGTGTCATCATGTCATCCTGTTGCAAACAAGAATGAAAAATAATGTCATGACCTTCAATGAACTTATCTACCATTCGTTAAAACTAGCAACTTTCTCTGCGGAAGAAATTTCGCTGAAATTTAAGTTAAAAAACGACAAGTCCGATACTTTAAGAGTGACCAAATTTGTAATTACGGCTGTACCAGATGTCTTAATATGTAATCAAATTCAGAGGTTTTCCTGAAAAACATTTTCATTATGTCAAACGGTTCCCCACCTTTTCACGACGTTTTGGGGTATTTAAAAAAAAAAGATAAGTAAAGTCTGTACAATTTATTACTTTCTTTCTTTTTTCTAAAATTAACGAAATGATCTTGTTTAATGCCAGAAAAGAAGGAATAATGAAGGTCTAAATAGTTTTGGTGATTAGCCGAAAATCTCAGTGTTAACAGTTACATTGATTGAAATTCCACAGTCATCAATGCCATGTTTTTCATAATAAGGCATGAAAAAGAAACAATGTATTTAATAAAAGTAAAAAGAGGCAGAGATGCGATTTTTTCCTTTTTTTTCTTTTATTCCTTTTTGATTTGTTTTGGGGAGATGGAATTTTGCTGGCAGAACTGTAATATTCAAATCCATGATTACTATAGGTTTTTAAATAAATTTAAGCAATGCTTACTTTGACGTCGTGACATCGACCAAAAACTGTGGAGTTTTTTAAATAGTCACATTGTGACTTAGCACTGTCCTTCTGATCAACTGTATCTGGGTGCAGTAAATGCGTCAAGTCCAATGGGGTGTCCGTACATAGATCTACGTCAGGTTCTCCTTGGCATTCTGTTGTTAAATCATTGAATCAAACGTTCCAGTGACAATTGAAGTGGTTCTTAACTGAAAAACTACAATTTTTTTTCACTGCGAATGTATTCATTTCCACACTTACATCTTGTTAATAGCTCATGATACATGCTACAAAAGCCTTTTCTGTCCAAGAAAGATATCCAATTGCCAAAACAGTTACGTCACAACTGCGACAGCTAATTACTACAAAATATATGTTTGTTCTTTGAACTTAAAGTGGTTATTAAACGTGAATGCAAGTGAACTCCAGTAAATATTAGACTACCAGATGTGCAGTAAATTGAGTAACAACTGTTGAAAATAAAGGTTACAACTTTTGAAAAGCTTAATCGTCTTTTTAATTAATGCTAAATACAAACGTGAAATACAGGTTTAGAGCATAGTATCACGTTATTCATCAGGAAAGAAAGAGGAAATGTCATAAATTTTACACAAACTTTCAGTCTCTGACACTGGCAAATTCCTTCAAAGCGAACAGAAAGCAGAACGTGCCAATGTTCATTTCAGCTTATTACATAGAAAAAATGTAAAGTTCGAAAATTCATCACATGCGATTATGATAATCTCCATTCCTAAACATTTTTATGTCAATATTCGGGACCTAGTGAAATTCTTCGATTGACAGGTTTTGAAGAGTTCGATTGAAAGGCTTATCTTTTTTTAGTAAATATATATATAGATTTTTTGTTTGCTTATGTCACTGAAATACTTACCACCAACGATCCAGGTATTTGTATAGAATGACACGCTCCCTGTGTCCGACGTCAGGGCGTATCTGTGGATAAGATCATTTGATGGGTCGCCATCAATGTTACCACACAGACCCGTGGCCATGTCGTTGATTAAGGACTTGTCCACGACTACAATGCTGATGTAGTTTTCACAATCGTAGATCAGGCTGAGCCCGTACAAGCCTAATTCCACCCTGATGTAGTTATGAATCGGTGTTATTTCGACACCTAACTCGATGTCCCTGAAAGGGAGACTGAGCTGCTTACCTCCAGAGACTGCTCCACCTCCGTCCTTTTCCGGCAACAGGTAAATCGGCTCAGAATTGTCTAACGGGAAATCAAATTTTACCTTTCGGGTGCAATTTCGGTCGATGGGTCTTCTGCAAGTGACGTCGTTGACGGAGTTAATCGATAATTCGTTCTCAATTTCCAGGAGGATAACCTCACAGTGACTTTCAAAGATGTACATGAGACCATCAAAGGTTCGATAGTTCCTCTGTGACCAAATCTGACATCGAGGAAGCACTGAAAGAGGGAGAAAGGAGAACTTAGGTGTATAATTACTGTTTCAAACATATACAAGATGAATCGACAGTAAAAATTCTGTTTTTTTTTTTTTTTGCTTTATTACTAAAAATTCTTTATTTCCTTTTCAGCAGCACTTTTTGCCCATCAGCATGACAATTGTCACGTGCCATTGCATAAGATTCAGGTCAACGGATATCATGTCTGCAGTTTCTCAATTCATGTAAAAAGATCTATTAAAATGGTACAGAAAATAATTTTTAGACGAGAGTACGAGAATCATAATGAATAAAACATCCTCTTTAATTTTCTTAGAGTACTTTGCAAATATTTGCGAGTGACTCCTGATTTTTTTTTGGGGGGGGGAGGGGATTTTTGAACGAATTTGCTTGTTACTAGATAATGAGCTTGGTTGCTATCGAAGCGGAGGGCTACAGTATGTTTGAGTATCTATGAAAAATGGTCATGAGTGTGTGAGAATTGAAGCAAAACAACTGAAGGAGAGTGTTTCCAAATCACGAGCGAAAACAATCAATCGTCGGAACATGAATATGAATAGAATGTAAACAGAAATGACCATAGGCAAGGATTTAATGACTGGGGGCATATTCCGCTTATACGTTGTCAATACAACATATGAAGCGCCACCATAGTTTGACGCTGCGCGTACCAGAAAATTTTGGGCTTTGCGTCGCCCAGATGGTCGGAAATTGCACTTCCCGGGTGTTCTGTGCTTCATGTAGTCAGTCTTGATGTAGGGCTCTCATGTCTGCAATCTCTCAATTAATAAGGAAACATCATTTATGTGAAAATGGTAAATTTGGATTGCTCTTACCTATGACATTTTAAGCAAGTTGATTAACCTTTTCTTCTCCTTCAGTCAGTATAAAGGAACACATTCGAAAATGAAAGGGCAAGCACTGTTACTTGAAAATATTTTGAAATGCTACATGATTGGTCAATTCACTGATGGGTAGCAACGATTACAGTTGTTCATCAGTATGCTAAAACATGTATAACAAAGTTGAACTCGCCCTTCTACCGATGACTTTTGAAAATGATAGTATTTGACATCAGTCTTGGAACACTTGCCAATCAAGCTCATACAAAAATCTCAAAACTATCTGATCCTATCTTAAAAACTAACAAATACTTTCATGGTAGAATCACTCGTCATTCAAATAACTTTCATTGTAGTCCTTGCTGTTTAAATAATACAAGTTTTAGTTCTTATTATCGGCCTATTGGTCTTTGGAATTGTCTTCCAAGTGACGTTCAAAACTGTTCAACCTTATTCTCCTTTAACAAGACAGTCAAAGATGTAACTTCCTCACTCCTTAATGACCATTATTTTCATTTTGTTTCTTTCTTGTTTTATTGAGTTGCAGGGGATGTGGGAAGGGAGGAATGAAAGTCTTAATGTAGGTGAGTACTAGACGCCTCAGTTTTTGTCTTCTTTTTGCTCGATTTTGCTCTTTTGAAGGGGGTGCTGTCAACCTCACCACAGGTTTTTAGAACACTTCCTTCAGCAGGTTCTGTTTCCAAATTGCGAAACCTAATGTCTTACAATTTATTTCACATGTTGCCATACTTGAATTTCTGTTTGATTTATACATGTTTTGCGAAGTAACAGATAAATGGAACAAATGAAATATGTGTCATATGTAGGCTGGGCTGGCACATATGGCCACGTATGAATCTTGGATATAAAACCCAATCGGCCTTTAATGGATTCAACTATATGGGAACATGTTTGAATGTTACCTGGGCTACATCAACGCGTTCTTTCTTCCTCTAGGTAACAGCTCCATGAAACAACGTCACGACCTTGTACAGCCTATCGTTATCTATCTGTCGTTACTCATCATTAGGGAGATGCTACTGAGACAGCTCTCTGCTCATATTTACGAGGGAAACCAACTGTTAAGGAGGACATGCTAACACGGCAGTCTCAATTATAGTCCTTGGGAAAAGAAAGAGTCAATGTGATTCTTTCAAAAAGGTAGGATGATATACTTTATCGAACTCTTTAACACATCTTTGTTTGTCCAGTATTATCAGACATAGATTAAAGAGCAAACTTAAGTTTCATCGAGTCTCATGTAGATGTAATTGTTGATTATGGTTTGTCGTCCGAGGCGTTAAAAAGCAGGAATAAAACCAAAATCATCACATCACCCTTGAGAGCGTTAAGTAGTTGGATGTTATTAAATCGTCATAATATGTTGCAAATTGCCAAAACCTCTCTCTGAAGTGACCCATTTCCGTGCAACAGCATTTTCTTTCACTGCTTTCATAAAGAGACAAAGAAATAAAAATCACGTAGTATTATGGCGCAAGCGCACAGAATATACGCTAATAGGATTACTTCGCTGGGGTAATTATGACGCTCTCATTTCTTACAAAGTGGCGGTTACAGCAGGGCAGATTTGTACCCTTCCTCAAACCCACCATCCCAAACCACCACAAAACTCTACCCCCAGTGGTTGACGTATTTCGGAACAGTTACATTATGTCGTGCTAGGTGTTTTCTAATGATTTTCCAGACAATTAATCTTCAGGTTAACAAAGAAGTGACTCTTCCGAATTGTTTATTTTATTCTTTTTCTCTTAGTGTGAGCTCTGCGGTATTTCACTTTTAAAGAACCCCTTACTTGTTAAGCTTAACTCAAGACAATTCTTGAAAGGTGATTACTTTCAGAGACTTTGCAACGTGACGTTATTACTCTGAGAAAGTTTCAACGTAACATATACAAGAATTATCACAAGACAAGGCCTGCCATACACCAAATTTGACGAACTCAATACTCACATGTTGCCTCTGAAACCTCTGAATTCGCCTGCCTTCGATAAAGGTGATGGGAATCATAAGCGCTCCCCAAAACACGTCCTGTGAGATGCAACCAAACACAAGAAAATTACATTGTATCACATGTATATATTTAAATCTATATATATATATATAGATATACACTTTATAATTACACTTTATAATTGAGAAGCAACGTCTGCCGGGTTTTTATTTAGTAATCTTGCAACTATATATATATATATATTCAGGAATAAATTCAATTATTTAGACGACTCATATTCGTTTACAAGGTTGTTTCGTGCAGGTGGTACTGCACTCATCAGAACGTATATGGCGAGTGACTGTATATAGACTAGGAAGGAAAAGAAAAAAACAGAACAAATGACACAGTAGCATTGCAGGTGCAGTCAAGCTTGGCTATACTGGTGATAATGGCATTGTGGTGGTAGGCTAAGGCGGTTTAACGTTGCTTAGCAGAAATTTCTTGCAGTGTCTGCAAGCAGATAAGAGCTCATTCCTCTTGTTAAGGGTGGCCATGTGCGGTCTACAGACAATGAAAAACTTTTCCCAATTGCAAAGATCACATCTGTTAGATACTGGGTTGTAGGATTTGGCTTTTTTCAGGATTTTCCAGGATACGCTATAATTTACATTGTTTTCTTTAAGGTTCCAAATATGTTCACTTAGTTTGGTGCTGTGCTTCTTTGACTTGGAATTAAACGATGATTTGTGATTATTATATCTAAGTTTGAATATATATATATATATATATATATATCTATATCTATATATCTATATCTATGTATATATGTATATATGTATATATGTATATATAGGACAGGGAAGAAAACGTACAAATGGAAAACCTACAAAAAATGGATATCTTCATGCCAACTATATTGAAAAACTCTACAGAACAAAATATGTCGAGGCAAGTAATAAAAAAATTCCTGCCTTTTTTCAGCTCTTCTTCAGTTGTGAATGAGGGAACACTGTGCAAGAAACTATTTCAATGCTAGTCGGTTTTTCATATGGCTGCTCATGAAGTCCAGATCCCTGTCAAGCCCATTTTTGTGTGTAGTAAGTTTATGGATATTTTTTATTTCACATTTACTTCGATGCTGTACGATTTTGAAATTACCAAAAAGAATAAAGGCCATGAGATTGGATCATCCGTGATTTGTGAGAGTAAAGTGTTGGCAAACTGGGAATCCAGGACTGTTTTTTCTTATGCTGCTTTTAGGGTGGTTGAATCTTTGTCGAAAGTTAGTACCAGTTTCCGCGATATATGTGATTTCAGGACATCTTTTGCAATAAAGTGCATAAACCACATTGCTAGAATCGCAGGTGAAAGTGCTAGATTTCAACTTAGTTGAAATCTAGCACATAGGTCTACACCAGCGCACCATGGGAAGAACAAAAGCAATGCAACTGCGGGAACAAAGAGCAATGCACGCTTAATGGACATTGAAGAAGCAAGTCGAAGCGATAGTCACAGAAAATAAAAGCGCCAAATCAGAAACATACATCGGAATCTGTGCAACAGTATTTAAAGTGCGCTCTAACAATCATAAAAGCTCTTCCAACAACGAACACAAAAGAAAGATACCGAGCTCAGTGAGTATATTTGGTCGCTAAAGAAAAAGGACATTGAAAATTCCAAATCAAATGTCAAATTCTCAATCGAACTCAACCATACAACATTAAAACGAAGAAATGCAATCTCTGTCTCTTTGAAAAATTTTTCCTTTTATTCAATCCACAACAGTATATCAATGTATGTATATATATATACTTATCATAATCACCCAGCCCCACCCCAAACAGAGGGAAAATCACTCAACAACCCAAGGTCTTTATTTAGACCATTGGAATGAGTGGATAATTTAATTATCCACTTACTCTCCGCTCTTACCCTTTTTGTCACCGAAGAGTAGCCGTAACCCAGCAAAATACATTTCAAGTTGGAGAGTGAATATCATTCACTCTCCAACTAAGTAACATAAAGTAACACACACTGAATTGGGGCGCGTAACACACTGATTGTGTATTGTTGCGTTGTTAGAGCGCGCTGCACATGGGCGTGTGCAGTCTGTTGTTTTTGAAAATTGTTTTCAATATTAGTTTGTGCTGAAGAAGGACACAGGCGTGTCCGAAGTATACACCTTTTCTTGTTAAATTTTTTGTGTTTCAAAATTGTCATATTTGTTAACAGTGATTTATATCATTATGGTGAGTACCAAACATTTTGCTATTTACCCAAAAAATGGTTACACTAAAGCTGTATTCCTTTAATACAAGGGGCTTGCGTGATAACGGGAAGCGAAGGAAACTTTTCCTTTATTTACATAGAAATGATTATGATGTAATATTTTTTACAAGAAACCCACTCCATCGAACGTGATCTTAAATTTTGGAGAAATGAGTGGGGTGGAAACTTAATTTTATCACATGGTACAAACCAAAGTAGGGGTACGCCCACTTTTTTCTCAGTCCCTGAGTCTCGAGTTATTAGACGGGGAAGGGCGATACGTTATTGTCACCTTGAATATTGAGGACACTGAATTGTGCTTTATCAATGTGTACGGCCCCAATTTAGACAGTTGTAATACCTATTACAAAATTAAGCAACAACTGCAAAATATTTATTTTGACTCCATAATCTTGGGTGGTGATTTTAATTTCGTATGGAATTTGGACCTTGATAAAACGGGTGGCCTACCCCGTACAAATTTTAATGTTCGTCGTGAGGTTAGTAAACTTGTTCAAACTTATGACCTAGTAGATATATGGCGGGAGCGTAATCCTAAGACCAGAAAGTTCACCTGGCATTCCAGTGTTGATGATGAAATTAACTATATATAATAATAAAAATAAAAATATTAATTAAATAGTAAATATTTTTTAGGTCTTGAAAAACGAAACAAGATTTCTAGTGCTATCAATGAGGTAATAACTGATGATAATCGTATTCTACGAAACCCTGTTGATATTTTGCGTGAAGCTGAAAAGTTTTATTCAAACCTTTATACGAAAGATAACACTGTTTCCCCCTTTAACTTAAACTAGGGTTGCAATTTTCAGCATTCTGCTCTTTCTAATGATCAAAAGACTAATTGTGAAGGCTTCTTAACATTGTTCGAATGCAGTCAGGTGCTCCGTTCTTTAGCAAGAAACAAATCCCCCGGGTCTGATGGACTCCCTACCAAATTTTATCTGACCTTTTGGAACGATATTGGACAGCTGGTCATTGATTCATTTAATTGTGCTTTCGACAAAGGTTATTTATCTGACGAACAGGGCAGAGCTATAATTTCTTTGATTCCTAAACCGGGAAAGAACACTAGATACCTTAAGAACTGGCGCCCTATTGCACTGTTAAACACGGACTACAAACTTGCAGCTAAATGTATAGCTTCCCGTTTGAAAAAAGTTTTACATTCAATCATAGGTAATGAGCAAACAGGTTTTTTAAAAGGAAGATTTATAGGCGAAAATATAAGATTAATACAAAACCTTATTACATATTGTAAAGAAAAATCTGTACCAGGAGGGTTATTATTTTTAGACTTCGAAAAAGCTCTTGATCGTCTGGACTGGAGCTATATTCAACATACTCTTACAATTTTTAATTTTGGACAGCAGTTTAAGAATTGGATTAATGTATTGTATAGCAATGATACTTCATGCGTTTCAAATAATCGTTATTTGTCTGATTATTTCAGAATATCACGTGGTGTTTGACAGGGTTGACCATTGAGCCCTTACCTTTTTATTATTTGTACTGAAATTCTCTGTTCTTTGATTAAGTCTAATCAGTTAATTCAAGGCATCACAATTTCTGGTGCATCGCTTAAGATACCTCAATATGCTGATGATACTGTTATTATTACTGACGGTTCAGAAAAGTCACTTTTTGAGGTGAACAAGGTTTTACAAAGGTTTTGTGATAATTCCGGTCTGAAGATTAATTTTGATAAATCACATTTATTTCTACTTTGGCCGTTGTCCAAGTGTCATCCTAATTATCTGGACCGCTTTAACTCCGAATTAAATACTACCGTTATGAAGGATTTGGGATTTTCACATCATAGAGATGATTTTTTCCGTTTAAACTATTTACCCAAGCTTTCTCGGGTAAAAAATACTCTTCGACTTTGGTCAGTAAGAGATATAACTCCTATTGGGAAGATTCCTTTGATAAAAAGCTTTGCCCTCTCTCCGATGGTTTTCCTATTTATGTTGCTTCCTAATCCACCTGATAATTATTTCGATGATTTGAATAACTTATTTTTCAGTTTTATTTGGAATCATAAGCCCGATAAGGTGAAGAGAGCTGTGCTTTGTAATACAAAAGAAAATGGAGGTTTAAATATGATAGATGTTCGAATTTTTGCTAATAGCTTAAAAACAAAATGGGTTAAAATGTACGTTGATGATAGTAATAGACCTTGGAAATTATTTTTCACTTATGCCTTACGTAATTATGGAGGTGATTTTCTTTTCACTTGCAATGTTAATAGAGGTGATATAATTTTATCAAACAACTTTATCCGTGATGTTTGTGACGCTTGGGCAAGTTTTAGTTTTACTACGCCTCAAAATGATTTTGCAAGCCAAGTGGTATTAAAAAATGATTTCATCAAAATTTACAAACGGGTTGTTTATTTCGATGTATTAAAACAGAATAAGGTTTACAAAGTAAGGGACTTTTTTACAAGAGAGGGTGGTGTCCTATTGTATCAGAACTTTGTTGTAAGCATGGCATCAGAAACTTCCCTTTTACCCACTATTATGGTATAATTTCAGCAATCCCGTCTCATTGGAAAACAAACTTAGGTCAGGACAGTAGTGTCAATTTGAATTATTGTCAACTAGTAAAACTTTTTCTAAAGCAACGTGCCACCAACCTTGTTTACAGATCCGTTCTTTCGAATAATATCTCTCCAAGAGCCGTAAGTAAATGGGAAGCGTTGTTCCCGGATTATGATTTTGATTGGAAACTTATTTTTATGTTGCCTCATACTACTGTTAGAGATGCAAATATCCAGTATTTACAGTTTAGATACCTCCACAGAATTGTTGGAACTAATGATTTTTTATTTAAGGTAAAGATTAAAGAGTCCCCATTATGTACCTTTTGTAATGTAGACAGTGAAACAATTGAACAACTTTTCTGGAATTGCCCTGTCACAAAAGCGTTCTGGGAAGAAATTTGATCAAGTTGCTTGAGGGATGAACTAGAATTAGATGAGTTAACTGTTCACTTTGGGTATCTAGAAAATAGCAAAAGCATAATTAATTTTTTCCTTCTCTATGCAAAGTATTTCTTATATTCCTGTAAGCAAAAATGTTCAAGACCAAATGCAAAAAAAAAAAAAAAAAAATATTTGTTAACATATATATATATATTTTCTCTCCTTCTAAATACCAAAAACGAGCTTTTGAAAGAACTGGGTTATGCTTGTCTGATATATTTAACGTATTGTAAAGGAATGGCAATTCTGCATTTCTTCTTCAGGTGTTAATTTGTGTCGAGGCGAGGACGAGACCTAAAGTAATCCATAATTTGAAGATTTTTTTTCTCGTTTTCCCAGCCTATTTCCTTCATATTATTCAGATATCTCGTATCGTTGCACACTTCTTCTGTGTTTCCTTGCATACTGCTGTCGTACCCGGTAATTGTCATAGTCAGCCAATACAGTGTCACTACGTACTCTGTTGCAACATACCACTAATTACGCGAATTTCAAGATGAACTCTTATAGTGAAGTATGAGTTACTTTCCGTGGTTTTTGCTACTTCAGGATACGTTTATTTGTTTTGTCATATCTTCGCAGAGGATGAGTTTTCGTAACGATTTTGAGAGAGAGAGTTGTTATTACAAAGGAAGTAACTCTAACACAAACTCTGCGAATTCATTATTTGGAGTGAATATCCAAAAATAGTCCTCAGAATATGTTTATTTTTTTCATCTCTTTGGAGAGAATGAGTTTTCGTAAAGATTTTGAGAGAGAGTTATTATTACAAACCAGATAACCCTAACCGAAACTCTGCGAATTCATTATTTGAATATATCCAAATCTTATGTTAAGGTACTGTACAAAAATATTGTAAGACTACGCTGGTTCCTACACCTGCAGCAGCCTAGCATTTTGTAAGAGTAGTAGTAGTACTACGAAGATAGTATATGCTACCACAGACACAAACACTGACAATCGTTTGGGGAAATGGCGGAAGTGGGAACAAGCGTTTTACTAGCTGTAATTGGGGAGATTACCGTCCTGCTACCAATACTGATTACTCAATTACCTACGGGTTAATATATAGGCCTGACGTAGGTCAGGTGAATAAAATGTACTTAGGCTATGGGAACAGTGTAACCTGTAGGCTACCAAGAATATTAAACAAACTGAACAACAAAACAATGAAGAGTACGCCAAATTCTAAGCACATCGTGCTCAAAAATGGATAAATTAAACATAAGTAATATCACTGACACTTGTTTATGTATTTCTAGTCTCACCTTGAATGCTTGAAGATTAACTGAGCTTTATCAGCAGTAAATAAGAACAAGTTGACCTTTTCAAATGTCTAATTATGACATGCACTAAGCAAATTTACGTACTTTATCTCATCTTAAACAAATTGTGGTTTGCTTAAAGTCAGGCACAGAGGCACACCGGCGCTCAATCTAACAGGTAACATGTCAAATCACCTTCTGAACAAGAGATATTTTCTTTCAATGTATATTTACCAAGTAGCTAGTCCATCGCAAGTATTTTTGACTATTTTTTTTTACTCCTTACAGTATCTGCACAGTAATACATTTGTTTGTACAGTATCAGGTTTCCAACGACATTTGACTTTCAACTAATTATTCCAAGGTTGAACAAATTATCGCAAGTTTAGATTATAAAACTGCCATAAAATTAATTAGACTGCCTGTAATTTGAAGAATTACAGATGTATTCAGTTATTTGAAGATATACTGCATTAATTAAATAATATTTGTAATTTTATTCGAATTAAAAATATGTTGAATAGGAATGAAAGATTTTTTTTATTTGTACTAAATATCTTTTAAATAGGAATTAGAATTACCTTTAAATCGAATTGAAAATATCTTCAATTGGAGTTAGAGATATCGTTAACTTACAGGAAATATAGGTATCTTTAATTCGACTCAAACTTATCTGTAATTACATTAAAAACATTTTTAATGCGAATTAAAGATGTCTTGAATAGTAAGTAGAGATATCTCTTATTAGGAACTTCACTAAACTTCACTAAGAAACCATGAAGCAAAACATGGCTTCACCAAACCATTCGTTGATTCCATCTCCGTCGAGCGCTTTCATGTAGAGTCATCTGGTGCTAGAGATATCTTTATTTCGAATAAATGATATCTTTTTTGCGAATCAAGCATGTCATTAATTGTATGAACGATACAATCTGTCAATCGAATAATAAATGTTCTGAATAGGAATTAGAGATGTCTCTAATTCCTACTGAAGATATATTTACTTCTATTCAGGATATCTTTTAAGCTTTTGAAGATATCCTGACAGTCCCTGTGTAATAAATAATTGATTTTATTGATTTGTTAGTCTATGATTGTTAACGTAGACGAGGTGGGAACGATGCTGATTGATTAGTAGCCTATGAGTCTCTGTGTCACTTTTAACCCTACGCCACATCAACTCTACGGCTAGGATACTACGACCAAAGCCACCCCTCCAACACAACTCATTAATTCGAGAGATACCTGCAGCGGTCGTAGAGAAGGTGCGGTGGCCTCAGGGCCACCCTATCTTCCCTATCCCTATCTTTGACAGACCGAAATGTGGTCATAGGACTATAACAATTTGTTTTATTTCTTCACTTGCCGTAGCAAATGGCACGTTGTATTCATGCCATAGAGTGGTTCCAATGCTACTATACACCAGGCGTACGGCGGTCTTGCGTTTGCCTTGCGAATGGCTGACATGGATGATTGGGTCTTGATCGGTCATCCCTCCGGACTCCATGTGTTCTCGGCTCCTTTGTTGCTCTCTCCTCAGGAAGGATGTCCAAATCTTGGGAGGAATGTGTAAGTCAAGTTTGTAATAAAATGTGAAATTGTCCTGTGTGGCAAGCCCCTCCTTTACTCCTGGTGTGTAACGGTGGTGTCAGTCACCTTAGAGACAGTGCGGGAGTCACAGGCTTTCAGTTCAATAAATTCTATGTAACTCTTATGGCTACCTTAATTTATGTGTCACTGCATTTTGACACAGTGGAAAAGCTATCATATAACCGCTATTGGTCGTAGATGCTCAGAACCCCCCCCCCCCCCTCCCACCGCCTGGCCATCGTGGCAAATGAAATGTAAGCATTCTTGACTTGGTCAACGTTCTTTTGTCGAGTATTTTACGAAAAAGGGTTTTTTAGACTTCCAACGTTTAGGACACGGGAACGTTATTACATGTTATCGATACATCTAGAAATGGGTAAACAGTACTGATGAAGCCAAATAATCTGTACCTCCTCATTAAGAAGTAGACGTTGTCACGCAGTTGTGAAGTCTAACCAAAACGTCAATCGGTCAGTTTATTTTACGTTATTAATCTTCCCTGTCAGCCCTTTTTAGACTTGGTGTAAGATAAGCCTCTCAAAGTGTGTTCTTCGCTGCATTAACGAACCAAGAAACACAGTTTGAACCCTGACTTACTTTTATCACTGGATACTTTCAAATCTTCTTGTGGGTGCCAATACGAGTGGCTGCATGAGGGAAAGAGAGAGAAAGGGTGAGAGAGAGAGAAAAAGCAAAATAAGGCATAGGAAAAGACTTACTCTACTGTCCGAGATATAAAAATACATATATATAATATATATTTAAATGAGTTGATTCAGCCGGACCAATAACTGGATCGAGAAAGTTCTTAACTCTTTCTGTCAGAACACCTTTATAACCAATTTTTAAAAGGAGAAATCAGAGGACATTTTGTAACAAAATAATGATCCATGAGAATAATTAGTTTACGAGACACGGCACTTTTAACGAGAATATCGTTGAAACGAAAGATTCAGGACACAGAGGGGACTGTTGCCATTGTTTAGACAAAACTGTTCATAAACCATCACTACCCGGACTTTCACCGTTACACATTGAACAAAGGGTAGATTGTCCATCGCATCAATTTGCTACTCGTGTATTTGAGATATAGTTGAGGAGTGAATGGGGTGGAGGGGAAAAGGGTTGAATTCAAATTTTCATAGAAACACAAATTCGCAAAGAACTGGAATTATAACTTTAACAGTGAAAGCAGAGTGTATTCGTATGTTTCATATACCATTTTACAGACTTATTGCATCGTTCAAGGCTTAAGAATTAATTTGTATTTTTGCTTCCCTCGAATGTCCCTAAGCCGAAAAAAAATAGAACCATTCAACATATGATCAGACATGTGCAACAAGACGTTGGACCTCTTTTCCAGAATACATGATTAAATGATAATTTAGAAGAGCATTTATACAAGGAAAAGGAGCTATGGGTAGTAGGTGAAGTAAAAGGGTCAAAACGGAAGCAACAGTAAAAGGAGTTACCTTTGACCCATCACTACTTTTCTTTTGTTTCGGGAATTAATTGCCTTTACAAACATCAAATCAAGTCAAAGGCCGACACAAGCTCTAATGTTGAAACCTCACCCCATTAATGTATTTCTGTTGTCATACCTACACTGCCGGTATGTTAATCTAAGGTTGCATTGTATTATATATATTATTTAACTGTTTTCTGTTTGTGTTACTTACATAGTACGTTAGGTGAAAAGTGTCTTGTTAGGCGTATTTCTTGTTATATACGGCCACTCAACGTGGCAGTAACGCTGCACCAGTCTAAACGCAGGCAAGCTAATAGTGATTTTCGGGGAGGAGGGGTGGGGATTAAGGCTGAGCATGCGTAGGAATCCCATCTTGAACTGAAATGTGGTCGAATCTGAGAAATATTGAACACCCAATGAGTGCTAGATTTCTCTTCCATGCAATTACCACTAGTTAAACCACTGTTATAGTCATTAAATAGAAAGTTCAATATTTTAAGATAACGGTTTAATTTTAACATAAATAAAGAACCATTTTGTTTGTTCTGTACATATTTGTTTAAGGGGGGGGGGGCATTACAATGTTTAACTATGTTTGCGAGTCCATTTTGCTCAGCAGAACTGCCACAGTACTCTTTACAGTGATTGGACTTTGTCCTTTAACGTCAATAGTAACCAGGTAATCAGAAAGTATGTAAAATATTGCATCGCCAAACCTTCTTTCCATCTATGTACCCACTAGACCTGTTAGATATTTTTTGTTATACAATAGTACCTTATGTGGAACGTTTTGTCTCAAAGGGCAGAAAGAGAGTATTTAACAAGAAAATAAGGTCAGGGGTTGACAAACTTTAACGCTTTTATTTTCCGAGTTTCTTTTCATGCCCACCTGTTGTAAAACAGCGTGAGTTTCCTACTGCACAAACAAGGACATTCGGTTTGAACTCATAGGGGTAATTGCACTACATCCATAATAACAGGTGAACTAAATACTGAAAGTTTTTTAATCGAATATTTTGCTCCCTCCCCCTTTGTTCTTTTTAATTTTCTAGCATGGTGGCCAGTAAAGTTTAAACTCTTTTATTTTTCTGGTCTCCTTTCATCTCAGTGATATGATTTATGATAATCTTCTTTCGATTGGCCTAATTCTTTACAAGTTTACTATCGTATTTTCTAGTAAAATTTTACTCTTTCGCTGATTCACACTTAGATGGTAAACAAATACATAAATGAATGGAGTGACTCAATACATCAGGTATGTGTATAAACATTGTCGTTGTTAGAAGTACATAATAAAATAGACTTTTTTTTTCATCGCCATTCCTCTATCCAACAACCATAGTAGGATTATCTGATTATTAAACTGACTGAAAAAAATATCCACAACCTTTTTAAAAGTACGAACCAAATTTTGGCGGTAACACAGTATGTCAGAGGTATGTAGCTTGACTACATTGTTGCAGGTGGGTAATAGAGAAAGCCAAAGACAAGCCAAATGGTTCAGCAACACTTTCACATGAATACTGAAAACCCTCCTTGAAAGTTACTGAATAGGACATGTATAATGTCATTCGTCATTTTTTGTTATCATATCCAGGACGTAACATTAAGCCGTAAAGATGAAACATTATCTGCCGAGTATCCAATTTTAAAAAACCATTGTGCTTCTCAGAAGTAATGAATTGCTCTTTGAATGCCATTTATTGTGTGTATAGAAAGATACATGCATGTAGGTTTTAGGTTAACAAGACCAAGCAAACCTTAGGCTTAAAGAGTATGACTGATTCATCTTTTCCAGGCAGACGTCATGAAACGTTTACTCAACTTAAAGAAGAGATATATACGTACAGACAACATGAACAATTTGATGATGCATATTTTGAACTAATAAGCGAATCATAATCCGGACGGAACATCTGTATATCGTGTTTTAGTTTGTTTGTTTCCATTGTTTTTTATTTGTTTATTTCATTTGTCGTACAAGACTTTCAAAATTTACATAGACAATTTATACACAGAACTTATGTACAAAGTTACATACAATACAGAAGGACGGAAAGAAGTAGGTGCCAATATATGAAAGACTCGAGAAAGATATAGAAACCAGATAAAGCTATTAGGCTCTTCCAGTCTAGTCCTTTATGTAAAACTTGAAAACAAGAAGAGAACTCAGTGATCGTGATTGTGACCGAGTCATAAGTCAACTGTATGTTTACAGATCATGTGATCAGTCTACAAATTGCCATTGTTGTAACTGACAAATCGTAAAAACATTCCTAAGATTATAAAATAAAGGGAATTATATATCTCATAAATTAAAATTGATTTTGAGTTACTACTTTTTGTAATCAAGGGAATTTCTGAAATATTCCCGAGTACTTCTTGCATGTTGGTGAACAAACATTGTTCGTGAGGATAATTGTGATGTTGTCAATTAGCCTGAAAAGAAAAGACTGGGAATCTGTAAAGAGTTAGCCAGTACTCTGCCTGTTTAAAGAAATTCTAACTGGTGATTGCAGTGATCGCTGAACTTAAATATATTATGAAGATGAAACAGTGGGAGGGTGTGGATATAACGTGACACATTTAATTTAAACAGACGGCTTTTGTAGAATAAACAGTTTATCAGTATATGTTGGTAACGAATTGCCCCATAAACGGATACTTTACGTAAGACGAGGTAGAAATAAGGCATTATAGAAAGTGAACAACGTTCAAGTAGGGATAAAATACTTGACTCTATTCATAACACCAACAGCTTGAGCTAGGGATTTATTAACCTTGTAAAAGTGATCCTTAGAAGAGAGCTTATTATTAATTACAACCCCTTTAAATTTGACAGAATTGCTGTTGGTGATGGTGGTATTCTTAAAACGTAGACAAAACTCCGGAGTATCACCTCTAATATTATAAAAAAAATTGTTTTACTAATATTTCAGGATACCTTATTTGACACTAACCATTAAGCAACATTATTTAATTCAAGAGAAGCCTTTTAAAGGGCTTGAACGACGTCAGAATTATGATAATACACAGATGTAGCATATGGGCAAATAAGATAAATTAAATTTAAAGGTTGGGTGACGTGAAAATGCCATTTTGGATTATTGGGTACATTGAGCATTAAAAATTATAACACTGACGACGAATTTAATCAAATTCCGTCTAAGATTGACATCTCGACAGGCAAACTAGTGTTTCACGGCTCTATCACAAATAAACAGTGGCTAAGTATGCAAATTTGTGACGTCAAGAGATGGACTCCTGTCATATGCCATATGTTTATACCTTGTTGGCTTAACCTTTATTTCAAAGACAGTTGAAACTCATATATATACCCAGAGGGTTTTATTTTGAAAGTATATTTATTCTTCTCCTTCAAAACAAAAATCGATATCACCTGTCAGTGTGAAATCTAGTAATTAAAGAGACAATATATAAAGAGTTAACAAAAGAAATACTGACACTGTGCAATAGTCCACGTCATTTGCTTTCATTTTCATCAAACTTTGAAACCATATCTAAACAACGGTAATAGATATGATCAAAATTCTAACGAATTGGAATTAAGGGTTTCACTCTGCAACTTCTGAAAGAAGTTAGCTTTTTTCTAGATGCATGAGCACTAGACGATTTGTAGATATTGTTTAAATTGGGAAAAATAGTGGTCACAGTATAGAACCTTGCGATACACAAAGTTTGTTAACTTCTATTTTGACAATACCTGAGTGATTGTACAACGTCTCGTTGTGATAATAAATAATTTTACGAGGTGTTGGAAAAACTTTTATAGAGCTTTCATAAGAAGGGTCAAATTCCTACTTTTACACATGCTTACTCGCCAAAGTGGCCATCAACAGCATCTTTTAGCAAACGTTTTCATGATTGTAATCTTTTGATAGTTTCGAAATGTTGAAATGGTATGCTTGAAAAATCACCTCCGTTAGTTCATTAGGCTTAAAAGCCCAAAACGTCACGAACAGTCATGCATAAAATGCGTTGTGCGGTTGAGGATAGACTGTAATGTAGATCATCTTACTTGTAAAGATACAAGATGACGCATAACGTTTTGTAATGATAAGTGTAAATAAGATACTGCAAATAAGTATTGAGGTTTGAAAACTGAATTTTCATTCGTTCATAACAACTTTTCAAATAGATGCTGTTTCGACCTGTTATACGCTCACAAGGTTTTCTTGTAGCGTGCACTTACACGAAAGACAACAATATCAACCCGATTGGAGGTAGTACCTTTTCCACATTTTCTGCCAATTGTGAATACAATTGTGTAAATGCGGAAACCTACTTTGGTAACCTCAGCGTAGAATGAAAAACAATGAATTGCCTGTCATGTAAATTGTCTCAATCAATTACCGATTCTACAGTCGTGTACTTGTTGTTAAGGTAATATCACTGTGATTGACTGGAAGTTAAAGTTCCATCAACGAAAAATGTTAACAAAGTTGGTAAGTGAACTTTACAGATGATACGATGAGAGGTTACTGTCTAGTTTGTCGACAGATTTATTTGCAAACTTTACAAAGTCATATCTTCGCAATTAAAGGTTCAATCAAAGGGTAGTGTTCACCCACAATTACATAAAAACAAGAGTAATAAGCATAAAACAAGTGTAAAGTAATAATTAACCAAAAGACTGCAACAATAAATTTAAGTTGAAGGTATGTATGAAGTGAGCCAGTAGCGCATATAGGAAAGCAACATAAGTTCTGTATCAATAGAAAGGCACACCTGTGGCACACCGTCAGGTAGCAATCAAGATGATGCACCAGATCAATTACTTTCAGGTTTTCTACAAATAGAGCTCACAATTCCTTCGTCAGAAAGAGAACTTGAAAAAGGGGACTTGGTATTCCCGAGGTCCCCACCATGTGGTCCAGCTGAGAACGGATGTATCTTTACAATACACACATACTGGTTAATGCCTATTTGGACCATAGACAGGAACATCACCACACTTGTAATGACGAATGAAGACCCAACGAAAATTCGTTGACCAAAAAAACCTGGAACAACATTGATGCTATTCAGAGTTTTCTTAGTAGTCGACATTCGACTTATTCATGGAATAGCCAGTCACCAAGATCTTTTTGCAAGTATTCCTAGATTTGTAATCTTTTTTCTATTACTTTTTTTAGATCAATGATCGTGAAATGTTGGTTGTATTATTTGTGAACGGAGTTAAAGCAAAGACATAAAATTTTCTCATTGTTAATTTTTAGACAATGTTTTAAGAAGTTTCGTACAAAGCCTGTTCGATACCAACGGGTATACATGCCAACCAAACTGTTGAGATCTGCTGGTTAGTAACCAACGCACCCATCATGATGACTGTCAGCCTTACAATGACCTGATGATCTTGATAATATAAGTGACACAAATGTCATCGATTGCCATTTTAACTGTTTCAATTTAAACTGTTCAATCTTAACATTTAACAGTTTAATAAACTCCGAAGGGATGGCATATCCAACTTCATTGTGGGGAGGTTAGTCGGAAAACTTCAATAATTACCAACTTATTAAAGCAACATACCGTCAAATATTTAGGTCTGTCTGGTAATGGTTGACTATAACGTAGCCCTTGAAGTCCTATTATACTTTCAACTGTGAAGCAGCCACTAGAGTCAGCAATAATTGTAAGTCTTTGATTTTCGCCAAAATTTGTTTCCAATTTAAGCTCTAGAGATGTTACTTAGGAATTGCAGAGCGTTTCGCTTACCTGGAGTACGCCTCTGCCGAGCACCAGTGGAATGACTTATGGTTTTAATCTATCAAGTTGTCCTTGATAGAGCGTCATCCTTTCTTTGAAAAATATCATCCGTGCCAGAAACATTTCTTTTAAACTAATTTTGAAATTAGTTAAGTTCTTAGATACTGATCTAAATGTATGTCTCCATGACATGTCTTTATTGCTTAAGAGGTATAATACGCTATGTCAGTTGCAAAGAGTTGTCCACTTCTCTCACCCGATTCTCCCCCTCATCACCGGCCCATTCAACATTAGTCACTTTCATCCCAGTGAAATGAGATGTCTCTGTTTCAACAATCACCAGCCAGATTATAATCAGGTATTTAATACCGGAATATTGAAAAGTGACACTGAAACGTCATACAAATATTTACGAAGGGGTTGGTGTAAGCTAGGGTTGTATAAATTGAAAAAAAAAAAAAAAACACTCTGCAACCCTGCAGTAACAAGGGGCAAGCTATCTTGTTCAAATTTAACTATTCTTTTACAATTTTTTTTTATCTTTTCTTTCTTATTTTCCGAATAAAATGTCCTACGTATTGCGAATAAGACATCCGTAGATGAATATCATGTGAGGAGTAACATTTCACACAGTAATATAGATGCAAAAACACAATAAACAAAGAGCAAGAGCCAAAGTAACAACAAAAAAAGTTACATTGGTCGATACTTACTGTTGGCCATATAAGCCATGGCTAAATCCAGTCGCTGAGAGAACCGATCCCACTATGAGATAAGACCTCATCAAATCTCCGAGCGATCCCATTGTTGAGAGATCCACCCTTTCTATTTAAGTAGCAAGACTTTCTTAAGAACTTTGGGCATTTCTCAGATGCTTGGCCAGAAATGAACAGATGCCGCCGACATGTAAAGTTACATATACATAGGCAAATATATATGTATTTTACTGTAGCCTATGTGAAGCACAAAATGTCACATATGCAAATATAGTTAGTGTTATATTCTATCGCCAAATTATTTTCACCTCCAACAGAAATGGTCTTGGGAACCGAACAATCATTCAACACATTTTCCGAGACTCTCAAATGACACATCAGAAGCACAGCTCAATAATCGGGTACCCTCATATATGTATAGGTTTGAATGTTAATACGCCTTGGTTTCCATGTATATGATGTTAATGTGAAGGGTTACTTCAACGTGTACGTGGGTCAATCTGTGAGCCATATAGATCTTTTTTGTCCTTTAAAATTTGTGTATCAACTTTCCTATAAGCTGCATGCATAGTATAATGTTATGTAACGGCTGGCACTTAGGTCCCTCAAATATATTATCTTTGATGAGGTTGGCTTTTAACTCATTTTTTACAAAATCAATTAAAAGTTGTTCACACACAAAAAGCAACAAAATGGACATTTTGACACATGATTTTCAAACAAAATCTTGAATCGCCGTTATCAATCAATCGACTAGAAAGTTAGGATGCCTAAAACAATCAAAAAGACATTTAGAAACCCATAGGGGTGTAGGTGTTCCTCCTTTTGAGCTGCCCTAAAATATGTGTCAAAACCCCCAATTAGAGTAAAATTGTCCAAAAACATCGAACCCGAAGAAATTCGTAAATTTTCGGAATTTTCTACACACAGTCTAGTCATGGGATGTAAGTTGCTAATCAATGACAAAATCGATGGAATAATTGTTCTGATAATACTATAACAATATCATTAAGGTGGTGACAATGTTAAAGTTGCGATTTGTTAGCAGATTGTGTTCATACTTCGCTTCTCTTAACAATAAAAAATAAATTGTTAGACACTGGCATTTTGTGTTCCTGTTTTGTAGTTATCCAGCCGTCACTATCTTAGTACTGTAACACTTTCACAGAGTTTTCCCTCAAACTCCCACATCCCTGGATCCATGCCCCACCAACCACTTCCCTCAAAAAAAATAGAAAGAAATTGCTTGAAAACAGTAAAAATGATAAATTCAGGGATAATTAGTTAGAGGATAACACGAAGATTTCCACAGACGTTTTATTTCATTGATTTTTTTTTTTCAAATGGCTGCAAGATTTAATCATGATCTAACAAGCATTACTTTAGGCAATCTCAATTGATGTCAGTGACTTTTTCTTTTAAATACTGTTTAACACCTTTTGCACAGAGTTGCCAAACAAGCCCGTCACCCATTACAACTACCATCATTTCTTGCAATTCCAGGTGAAGTAATAGGAGGCTTTTTTCCAATGGCATCTATCCCGAGGGTAACTTGTCACCCTCGGTCACCTGGTATTTCATGGACGAAAACTCGGTATTTAAAGTACATTCAGCAGGGATTATGTTATTTCGATGGTGGGTAATGCCAACTTCTCAACATGGGGAGAGGTAACACAGTCACAGAGACGTCACAGCGATTCAGGGCAGTATCACTCGATTAGTGTTGTAAATATAGCAAGGAATCACAGAAAGCTTAAATGTTGAAGGAGAATACGAGCACTAAACGCACACAGTAAATTGGACTTCTCTTGCAGCTCCATATAATTCAAGACTGAAAAAACATCTTATAATTTCTTGCCATACAATTGCACAATAGCACTAAGATTTAAGGGCTTACGGGACCCACACGTTAAAGGTTAATTGTAATCAGTGCGTCCTTCTCTATAAAGTAGTAAGTTTTTTTTGTTGTTGTTGTTTCTAAAACGAAATGTAAAAAGAATCACTGTGTCTCACTACCTACCTCAAATTTTCCTTGTGTTCTTAACTGCTTGATGTGCGTATGATCTTAACGACAATTTCGTTTTGTTTCTACCACAATTTTGTGATTGAATTTCGTCTAGAATATGTTGGGGGAAGTGACTACACTAATCTCTCCGCGGTTGCGCCACTGAAGATAAGTAGCAACCTTCGACGAATAATCCATTAGCCTGTCACTAAACAACTTAGCTACTTTACCAATCAACGAGTCTCTTGACACTTTTCATCTCAAACGCATACATGACAAACCAACAACATTGACATATGTTGTGGTTATGGTAGTAATGATCTAAAATTAATTCATATCTATTTGAACGTCTTTGTATCTTGGCTTGGTAGCAGCTACATAATAGATTACCGACATGGAATAGCCATAGTGTACCGGGTCGGTAATCTATTACGTAGCCACTCTTCAAAATGTAGCATATCAAAGTCCATAGTTTACCGTGACAATCTTTTCATAAATCAGGTTTTCCTTAAACGGCGAATTAATATCA
This sequence comes from Stichopus chloronotus, assembly GCA_021234535.1. NCBI lineage: Eukaryota > Metazoa > Echinodermata > Holothuroidea > Aspidochirotida > Stichopodidae > Stichopus > Stichopus chloronotus. Next base: position 14,915,527 of record CM037840.1, on the reverse strand, counting down.
ATGGCCTAGTTTAAATTTTGACAGTGTACAACAAATTTGTGTACATGCTTTTCAGTGGCACACAGTACTCGTTAGGGCTAGGGTTCACAGCGAATAAAGAACCTATAAAGCAACGTGAAATAGCTTTACGAGACTAAATACTATTAAAAAGATAAAGGTAAGAGTGTAAGGCGAGTAATACACGAATAATGTTTGGGTAAAGTCCGTATGATTTGGTACGCTGCTTATAAGGTAACATCTTGAAAAAGGAATGACTATCGTTGTTAATTAGACCTGTCTATCATTATCAGTACATAATACAATGCTGAATTAGTTGGTATATCAACAGCCATATAAAATACCACAAACTGGTTGGTCGAGGAATGCATCAAATGAATACATTTAACCATAGGCGTTAAGTTATATCTTTTCAGTGATAGAGAGATGTATCTGTGGCTATGTTTGGGGAATTGGAAAGGTAAAGAAAATAGCAGTTGACATAAATATGTGGATGTGCAATTGATGTGCAAATTGATGTTCATTTTTCATTTTTACCAAAAAGAGCGGAAAAATGGGAGTTGAGGAAAGAAATATTGTTATAAACACTGAACTGGTATCAGAAACACTGTTGTTAATAAAGTTAGTTTCATATTTTACAAACAATAAATTACCATTAACATCTGTGCTTTGTTACCACGTAGACGTTGGGCTTGTTACCAGACAAATGGCAACCGGCTATGACAACGAATACATTAAAGTTCAACCTGCACCACGAGACCAACTCGAACTGGAGACGGACGAACAAAGAAAAGATACGCCACTTCGTTTCAGGACCTTAATGCTGATCATCGGTGTTTGTGATATCTCTAACAGAGGAAGCAATGCGATTGCAAATGAAGGAGGTAAACGCTTTTTTTTTAGTTGTTAAAATTTGACTTTTCCCAGTGACTACGTTCATAGGTTTCTGGATTGCTGGAATGTTTGATCTACTATGTTTTAACAGAACTGAATCAACCTGACATTATCGCAGTGCCTGCTTGTCGTTTTGAAATTATCAAGGACGTTGCTTTCATAAATTATATTTGCAATAGTACAGGAACTTACTTGAAAATTTTCCTATAATTCTAGGAAAGTGACGATTGTGTCGTTTGTGTCGATTGTTTCGTTCTTCCTTCCGCAAAGATTTTTAAGATATTTTATTAACAAAGACAAAGAAGTATATATTAAGTAGACTAGACTAACTGTAACTAGTCTAACCTAAACTGACTGTTTCTTTGGTATCCACTTCATGTAAGCCAACCTGAAACTCAGCTGAATAGACCACAGAACGGAGATGAGTAGTCTGAATAGCTTCTACTGAATAGGATTAGCAGGTTTTTATTCAGGTTAGTTTGAGGTTGGTCTACATGAGGTATATACTGTTCTTTAGATTTTGGTTTCTTTGGATGGCCGTCTTGTTAAAAGGGGAGATTAAGATGCTCTTGATATCAGAGTATTATAAAACAATTTCACTAGAGGGTTCATCGTTCTTCAAATATGACTGAATTTGGACATACTTTCAATAAATCAAACAAGGGTTATTGACTAAAAGTTAAAAATTTCAGATGTTTTGAACATTCCTTATACTATATGGATCATCTCTAGAAATTGTAAGCTTTCGTGCAGGTATGTTAATGTTAATAAGAACAACAGACTATGCTGTTGCTTGGTAATGCGTGAACAAAAAGTAGGGACTACATTGTAGCTGTGAACATTACTACAGTATCCGTTGTATATCGTAGTTATTCGTAGTCTCGACCCACTTTACCATATGCCGTGCAGTACTTGACCTGGTGATAATATTGTGGCAGTCAGATAATAGCAGATTAATTTTTAAACCTGACCTGTAATATAAGTAACAATAATGCATTCCAATGAAGTTGAAGTGCAATTAAGGTTAAAAGGACACTGAGATAAAAAAAAAATGTGGCTTAATAAATAATATAAAATAACGTTGCTGAAAATACTTTGGTACCCAATGCATACCAATACTTCAAGCAAACATCCAATACGTTTTTGCTTTCGCTTCTATCCTTTACATCGTTAAAACTTTTGAGGCTCGTCTTTGTTTCCAACAGGATTGCTCAAGCGGTCTAGATTGCTTACATGGACTTCAATTATGGTTGTCCTCTGTCTCTTCAACCTGTATTCTGCCTTCGCCCTCTGCCTTTACATTCTCTGCTACTTTGCCAAGGATGACCACTATCTACGGTTCTTATCTCACCTGTGTTACCGACCTTCACTGATGTTGGTTCAAACTATAGTTCTTGTTGCTATGTTGAAGAATACCTATCAGACACCGGATATTCGTTCTTGGATAAATGCTTTCAGCGAGGTATCAGTTGCAGCTAAACTGAACCTACTTAGGAAATCAGGTCGTAGGACCCGTTCCAAACATTGCTTCATTTTTATAGTATTCATGACAGTGCCGAGCGTCCATGTCTTTCTAAAAATGATGTACATGAAACTCATGCATGAGGAATGCCTCTCCTGGGTAGAAATTACTTGGATCGTCTCTGAAGTAGTGGGAGGTTATTTCTTTGCACTGTTCTGGTATTTCATGTACCTCCAACGGAAATCTTTGGAGCGGTCGATGGCCAATTCCGTGGAGTACATTCGTCAGCATTCCGGACAATGCGATGAATGTGTTGCCGAGATACAGCACTTCTTCCATGAATACTATCCTCTTCGGTGTTTTACGAGGCCGTGGCTGTACATATATCTATTCACGTCAACCTTTGGGCTCGCTATCGTTTTTAATTGGAATTACAACAAAGACCCACAACTTGTCACAACGACATCGTTCCCAGAAGCGGGAGTAACAGACCTACCAGAGTTGATGGGTCTGCAGCGAAAGGCTTGTACATACAGCTGTGACACGAGAGATTTCATGCGGCAAGGACATGTTTTCATGTGGTATAATACGTGGATAGTTTGGAGGCACACTATGACGTTTCTATAACCTTACATGTCTTCATTTCGTATGGACATAAAACACATTTGGGGAGACTTTCAGACGGACATGTACCTGATGTATACAAAAGAGAAAGACTGGAACTGGAGTCGAATATATAAATATGCAGAGGACCTTCACCCAAAATCATCTTCGGACACAATGTTGACGTTTACGATACCTGTGGTCGCTTTAGTATCAGGGATACTGAGCGGAGAAACAAGTAACTTTTAAAGAATAACAACTGCACATTCGTCACCAACGCGAATAAACATCCTTATATTCTTACTCGTCTCGAATATGGCTTCATTCATTTCTGAATCTTGGAAACGTAAAGGGTAACACTTTATAAAGTTTGCTATTTTTCTGAGAAAATCATCAATATTCACTTTGCTTTGTTACATAGCATCATAGCGATTGACCTGCAATTGTATTTAAGACTTCTGAAGTGATAGGAGAACTTTTCCTGTCTTAAGAATGGTGGTAAAACCTTGGCGTTCATGAACAATGGAAAAAATGTCTGTGATTCACGAGATTCAATAAAATGTGACAACATATTAGCGCTTACCCTCATAAGAAAACTTATTTAAGTATTACTTATTTTTTCAGGCAATATAAACCATTGTGATGTCAGCTATTACTTATCACCATTTCTAGATAATTAAAGCTCAATATAAATCGATATAAAGTCCTGCGGCTGTTCCTCATATATATACATATTTATAATACACTTGAGACTAACTGTAGATAATTTTGTTCCCATTCAGTAGATCCAGTATGCTTAGTCCAATGTTTTAGTCTAGTTGTGGTAGTAGCGGTACAAACAATATGCCAATATCTATCTCACTGGACAAGAGTTGTCCCGTTAGTTTGCTTAATCAAATAATTCTTATCACCTACTGGTGCTGCGCTCTCACTCAGATGTCAAGCAAAGACACGATCTATTAGACATCAAATGCTTAGCTTTACTTGAGCTGTATTTCATATCATGGTAGGGGACAGCAGGTGTCATGCCCGTAAATCAAAACGTGTAACTGAGAAATGAAAATGGTTTGCTGACTATTTTACTGTATGTTCAGTATCAACAGATAGATGTTCTTATTAAACTTCCATTGTACCAAATATCTTTCAGCATCTTGTTGCTTGAGTGTTGGGAAGTTGTATAAGAAGTGGCGGCAGACTGTGTTCCCATATATCAGATACTTGAACGTTGATGAAGTGATTGAAAATGATTGAATAGACGATCTAATATTTGTAGATTAAGTTTACACTATTCGTGGCGCAAACCATTTCTTAAACAGTTTTATCCACCTACAGTCCGTTTTGGTTTTGTTTCTCTTTAAGTAATAGGCATATGTATTTATGAAGCAAATTTAAACAATAAATACCCATTTTGGAATAAAAATATTGAAGTGATTACTGTGATCATTTTAATATATAACTAAGAATATCTGGTGACTGTAATGACTCCTCGTCACACGATGTTACTTTCAATAAACTCTACCCTCCAAGAAACGTTTCGTTCATGGCAATGTCTAGTCATGCACATATTATCTTCGCAACATTTCACGTATTCGTCAATTTTTAATTTCTGCAGCAACTAGAGTAAGAGATACTTTTTATGTATTTACCATTGGTTACTCAAATATTCTGTCTCTCGGGATCAACACATCCTTACTGAGAAGGCTACAAATTGCACACAATAATGCTGCTAGGCTCATGTTTAATCAGGACATTCCATCGCATACTACCCGCCCACCCCCCCCCCCCCAAGATCTGCACTAGCTTCCATTTAACAACGTCTTACTTTTAAAATCTCTGTCCACGTCTACAACTGTTCGAACAAAATATCTCCGGCGTAAATAGCTCTTAATATTTATAAATAGCTAGCCGTACTCTACGTTCCACCTCATCGAATTAACTCTCACTTATAAGTGTTGTTACGCAACAGATATTGCTATACATATTTTTCTTTTCACTGGAAGAACTTACTTGCCAATATACGTGCCGGTAACGCCTTTCACTCTTTTAAACGCTCTCTTGAGACACATCTTTTTAATATAAGTTACAACCCGTAATTCCTTTTTTTTAATTTTCCCCCTGTATTTAACATATCGATGTCATTCTTTTTCTTTTTAACTATTATCTTTGTTTGTATTAATTTTTATTAATTTCTTTATCATTGTCTTTTCTTACTCTCTTGAATCGTCTTAACTTTCAGCAATTTTACGTGTTATTCTTTGCTATGTTTCAGTTTACTTGTCTACTGTGGTATAGTGTCACTTTTTTCTGCTTTATTAACTTTTGTTCTTCTTTTTTCGTACAGCACTTAGAGATTTTGTAACGTTCAGCCCCTAATAAATGCTGCAAATAGTAATAATTGTTATAAAAATAACAATGTTAGTAACAATGCCGTGTAACATGTGACGTTACATATATGTAAGCAAATATATATGTATTTTAGTGTAGCCCATGTGAGGCACAAAATGTCACATATGTAAATATAGTTAGTGTTATATTCTATCGCCAAATTATTACACCTCCAATAGAAATGGTCTTGCAAACAGAACAATCATTCAACACATTTCGCGAGACTCTCAAATGACACCCATGATCACCGCTCAATAATCGGGTACCCTCATGTAAGTATAGGTTTGTATGTTAATATGCCTTGGTTTCCATATATATGATTGTAATGTGAAGGGTTACTTCAACGTTTACTTGCGTCAAACTGTGAGCCAATACATCTTTTTTTTTTGTTCTTTAAAAATGTTTGTATCAACTTTCCTACGAGCTGCATGAATATTATGATGTTACGTAACAGCTGGCGCTTAGGTTTTCTCTTCAAAATATAAAATTTGATGGGATTGGTGTTTAATTTATTTTCTACAAAATGAATTAAAAGTTGTTAACACAAAATATAACAAAATGGACATTTTGACACATAATTTAGAAAATAAAATCTTGAGCCCCCTCATCAATTGACTAGAAAGTGAGGATACCTAATGCAGTCAACAAAGACATTTAGAAACCCACAGGAGTGTAGGTATTCCGCCTTTTGAGCTGCCCTAAAATGTGTCTCGAAACCCATGAGATTAGAGTAAAAATTGCCCAAAAACATCGAACACGAAAAAAATTCTTAATTTTCGGAATTTTTCCACATATACATTCTAGTCATGGGATGTAAGTTGCTAATTATTGACCAAATTGATGTAAGTAATTGTTCTGATAATACTATAACAATTGCAATAAGGCGACCATGTTAAAGTTGTTAGCAGATTGTGTATGATGGGTTGGATCTTCATAGCCCGCTTCTCTTAACAGTAAAATATTAATTCTTAGACACTGTCATCTTGTATTCCTGTTTTGTAATTATGCAGCCATCACCACCGCAGTACTGTAACACTTTCACAGGGGTTTCCCTCAAACTCCCATATCCCTGGATCCATGCCCCACCGATCACTCCCCTCAAAAAAGAAAACAATTGGTTGCTTGAAAACAGTAAAAAAAAAAGATAAATTGAGGGTTAATTAGTTAGAGGATAACCCACAGACGTTTTGGTTCATTGATTTTTTTTTTTTTTTTTTGCAAATGGCTGTATGATCTAATTATGACCAAACAAGCATTACTTTAGGGCAATCTCAATTGATTTTAGTAACTTTTTTTCTTTTGAATACTGTTTAACCCATTTTGCACATGGTTGCCAAACAACCCCATCACCCATAACAACTACCCCATTTCTTTCAACTCCAGGGGAAGTAATAGGAAGTCTGCAGGCTATTTTCCGATGGCATCGATTCCGAGGGTTACTTGCAGTGGCGGCGCTACCGGGGGCATGAGGGAGCATTTGCCCCCCCCCCAGATTTTTTCCTTGCCCCCTAGTTGCCCCCCCAGTTGCTCTCACCCTTCCCAATCGGATCTTGTACTCATCCAAAATTAATTTAATCACAAAACTATGTATTGGCATTGGACTGAATAAAAACAGCTTCCGGGGAACCATGAATGATAAATGCCTAATTCATGTTACACACTGGCTCTCAGTTTTCATATCACGCCCGTAGCCACTTCAACAGTAGGCCAGCCTGGTCAGACCAATTTTCTCTGGAATGTTTACCGTCCAGCACAAGGGAAGGGCGGGTAGGTGGTTGTTTTCCTAAATATAGGAATGTCGTTGTTGAATTGAACTGTCAAAGAATATTGGTAAGTACTGCACATTTTTATAGAATAAAGTGACTGGAATGGAAGTGTATGTAGCCTATGTGTGTGTGTGTATTCGGTGGCACCGCGTAAATGTGAAATGGTACTCCCAAAGAAAAAAGTTGGGAACCTTGGAGTACGGTCAACCGAAAAAATAAATGATATAAAAATAAATAATATACATCTTTTGGGACTTAATTTTACACCCAGAGATATGCTAAAACCACAGAGCTTCCGGGGGCTTCGCCCCAAAGGCGGGCCCCTGGACCCCACCCGCATGGCCTCGCGCTCTCTGCTCGGTTTCTTTCCTATAATTTCTTCTCGGAAAATCTTTGCCCCCAACATTTTCCTCTGCCCTCAGTTTGCCCCCCCCAAGTCTGACATTCTGGCGCCGCCACTGGTTACTTGTGGGGTTACCTGGGATTTCTTGTACGATACATGTAGGGATTGTATTATTATGGCATCTTTACAACATGGGCAAAGGTAACACAGTTACAGAGTCTTCAGAGCCAAAATTGATTCAGGGCAATATCACTCCATTAGTGTTGTAAATATTGCAAGGAATCATAGAAAGCTTAAATGTTGAACGAGAATACGAGCACTAAACGCACACAGTAAATTGAACTTCTCCTGTAGTTCTGTTGGACTTCTCCTGCAGTTCTATTGGAGTTCCCCTTCAGTTCTATTGGACTTCTCCTGCAGTTCTATTGGACTTCTCCTGCAGTTCTATTGGACTTCTCCTGCAGTTCAATTGGACTTCTCCTGTACTTCTATTAGACTTCTCCTGCAGTTCTATTGGACTTCTCCTGCAGTTCTATTGGACTTCTCCTGCAGTTCTATTGGACTTCTCCTGCAGTTCTATTGGACTTCTCCTGCAGTCCTATGTAATTCAAGACTGAAGACACATCTTACAATTTCCTGCCGTACAATTGCACAATATCACTGAGAATTAAGGGCTTACCGGACTGTCTCCAACGTTAAGGACTAATTATAATCAGTGCGTCCTTCCCGATAAATAATCAGTTTAATAATAATCAGGCAGATAATCAGTTTTTTGTTGTTATTCCTAAAAAAAGTGTAAAAAAATCACTTAAGTTTTGTATCGCTCCTATACGTAAGGTAAGTGTCTCACTACCTACCTCAACTTTTCATTGTATTCTCAACTGTCGCATGTGCGAATGATATTAAAGACAATTTCGTTTTGTTTCTACCACAATTTTGTGATTGAATTTCGTCTAGAATATGTTGGGGGAAGTGACTACACTACTCTCTCCGTGGTTGCGCCATTGAAGATAAGTAGCAACCTTCGACGAATAATCCATTAGCCTGTCACTAAACGAATTATCTACTTTAAAAATTAACGCGTCTCTTAAAACTTTTTATCTCAAACGCAAACACATCAAACCAACGACATTGACATATGATGATCTAACATTACTTCATATTTATTTGAGCGTCTTTGTATCTTGGCTTGGTAGCTGCTACATAATAGATTACCGACATGGAATAGCCATAGTGTACCGGGTCGGTAATCTATTACGTATCCACTCTTGACAATGACCATATCAAAGTCCATAGTTCACAGAAACAGTCTGTTCATAAAACAAGTTTGCATTATACGGCGAATTAATATCAATGGCTTATGTTTAAATTCTGGCAGTGTACAACAAATTTGTCAACATGTACATCATTGACACACTGTACTTGTAAAGGCTAGGGTTCACAGCGAATAAAGAACCTATAAAGCAACGTGAAATAGCTTTGCAAGAGATTAAATACTATTAAAAAGATAAAGGTAAGGGTGTAAGGCGAGTAATACACGAATAATGTTTGGGTAAAGTCCGTATGATTTGGTACGCTGCTTATAAGGTAACATCTTGAAAAAGGAATGACTATCGTTGTTAATTAGACCTGTCTATCATTATCAGTACATAATACAATGCTGAATTAGTTGGTATATCAACAGCCATATAAAATACCACAAACTGGTTGGTCGAGGAATGCATCAAATGAATGCATTTAACCATAGGCGTTAAGTTATATCTTTTCAGTGATAGAGAGATGTATCTGTGGCTATGTTTGGGGTATTGGGAAGGTAAAGAAAATAGCAGTTGACATAAATATGTGGATGTGCAATTGATGTGCAAATTGATGTTCATTTTTACCAAAAAGAGCGGAAAAATGGGAGTTGAGGAAAGAAATATTGTTATAAACGCTGAACTGGTATCAGAAACACTGTTGTTAATAAAGTTAGTTTCATATTTTACAAACAATAAATTACCATTAACATCTGTGCTTTGTTCCCACGCAGACGTTGGGCTTGTTACCAGACAAATGGCAACCGGCTATGACAACGAATACATTAAAGTTCAACCTGCACCACGAGACCAACTCGAACTGGAGACGGACGAACAAAGAAAAGATACGCCACTTCGTTTCAGGACCTTAATGCTGATCATCGGTGTTTGTGATATCTCTAACAGAGGAAGCAATGCGATTGCAAATGAAGGAGGTAAACGCTTTTTTTTAGTTGTTGAATTTTGACTTTTCCCAGTGACTACGTTCATAGGTTTCTGGATTGCTGGAATGTTTGATCTACTATGTTTCAACAGAACTGAATCAACCTGACATTATCGCAGTGCCTGCTTGTCGTTTTGAAATTATCAAGGACGTTGCTTTCATAAATTATATTTGCAATAGTACAGGAACTTACTTGAAAATTTTCCTATAATTCTGGCAAAGTGAATATTGTGTCGCTCTTCCTTCCGCAAAGATTTTTAAGATATTTCATTAACAAAGACAAAGAAGTATATATTAAGTAGACTAGACTAACTGTAACTAGTCTAACCTAAACTGACTGTTTCTTTGGTATCCACTTCATGTAAGCCAACCTGAAACTCAGGTGAATAGAACACAGAAGGGAGATGAGTAGTCTGAATAGCTTCTACTGAATAGGATTAGCAGGTTTCTATTCAGGTTAGTTTGAGGTTGGTCTACATGAGGTATATACTGTTCTTTAGATTTTGGTTTCTTTGGATGGCCGTCTTGTTAAAAGGGGAGATTAAGATGCTCTTGATATCAGAGTATTATAAAACAATTTCACTAGAGGGTTCATCGCTCTGCAAATATGACTGAATTTGGACATACTTTCAATAAATCAAACAAGGGTTATTGACTAAAAGTTAAAAACTTCAGATGTTTTGAACATTCCTTATACTATATGGATCATCTCTAGAAATTGTAAGCTTTCGTGCAGGTATGTTAATGTTAATAAGAACAACAGACTATGTTGTTGCTTGGTAATGCGTGAACAAAAAGTAGGGACTACATTGTAGCTGTGAGCAGTACTACAGTATCCGTTGTATATCGTAGCTATGAGTAGTCTCGACCCACTTAACCATATGCCGTGCAGTACTTGACCTGGTGATAATATTGTGACAGTCAGATAATAGCAGATTAATTTTTAAACCTGACCTGTAATATAAGTAAAAATAATGTATTCCAATGAAGCAGAAATGCAGTTAAGGTTTAAAGGACACTGAGATAAAAAAATGTGGCCTTGGTCAGAGAATAATGTTGCTGAAAGTAATTTGGTACCCAGTCCAACCAATACCTCAGTCAAGCAAACATCGAATACGTTTTTGCCCTCACTTGCAGCCTTGAAACTTTTGAGGATCGTTTTTATTTCCAACAGGATTGCTTAAGCGGTCTAGATTGCTTACATGGACCTCAATTATAGTAGTCCTCTGTTTCTTCAACCTGTATTCTGCCTTCGCCCTCTGCCTTTACATTATCTGCTACTTTGCCAAGGATGACCACTATCTACGGTTCTTATCTCACCTGTGTTACCGACCTTCACTGATGTCGGTTCAAACTATAGCTCTTGTTGCTATGTTGAAGAATACTTATCACACACCGGATATTCGTTCTTGGGTGAACGCTTTGAACGAGGTATCAGTGGCAGCTAAACTCAACCTACTTAGGAAATCAGGTCGTAGGACCCGTTCCAAACATTGCTTCATTTTTATTGTATTCATGACAGTGCCGAGCGTCCATGTTTTTCTCAAAATGATGTACATCAAACTCATGCATGCGGAATGCGTCTCCTGGGTAGAACTTAGTTGGATCGTATCTGAAGTAGTGGGAGGTTATTTCTTTGCACTGTTCTGGTATTTCATGTACCTCCAACGGAAATCTTTGGAGCGGTCAATGGACAATTCCGTGGAGTACATTCGTCAGCATTCTGGACAATGCGATGAATGTATTGCCGAGATACAGCGATTCTTCCACGAATACTATCCTCTTCGGTGTTTTACGAGGCCATGGATGTACATATATCTATTCACGTCAACCTTTGGGCTCGCTATCGTTTTTAATTGGAATTACAACAAAGACCCACAACTTGCCACAACGTCATCCCCATTAACAGACCTAACAGAGTTGATGGGTCTACATCGAAAGGCTTGTACATACAGCTGTGACACGAGAGATTTCATGCGGCAAGGAAATGTTTACATGTGGTATAATACGTGGATAGTTTGGAGGCACACTATGACGTTTCTATAACCTTACATGTCTTCATTTCGTATGGACATAAAACACATTTGGGAAGACTTTCAAACGGAGATGTACCTGCTGTATACAAAAGAGAAAGACTGGACCTGGAGCCGTATATATAAATATGCAGAGGACCTTCACCCCAAATCATCTTCGGACACAATGTTGACGTTTATGATACCTGTGATCGCCTTAGTATCAGGGATACTGAGTAATGAAACAAGTAACTTTTAAAGAATAACAACTGCAAATTGGCCACCAACGCGAATGATGATCGCTATATTCCTATTCCCCTCGAATATGGCCTCATTCTTTTCTCAATCTGGGAAACATATAGGGTAACACTTTATGACAGTTTGCTATTTTGCTGAGAAAGTCATAAATGTTCACTTTGCTTTTTTACAGAGCATCATAGCGATTGGCCTGCAGTTTTATTTAAGACTTCTGAAGTGATGGGAGAACTCTCCATGTCCAAGGAATGGCTGTAAGAACCTTGGCGTTCATGAGCACTGAAGAAAAAGATGTCTGTGATTCACGAGATTCAATCAAATGTGACAAAAATCTTAGCGCTATGTTGAGTTGTCCCATTAGTTTGCTTGATCAAATAATTCTTATCACCTACTGGTGCTGCGCTCTCATTCAGGTGTAAAGCAAAGAAACGATCTATTAGACATCAAATGCCTAGCTTCACTTGAGCTGTATTTCATATCATGGTAGGGGACAGCAGGTGCCATGTCCGTAAGTCAATACGTGTGACTTAGAAATGAAAATGGTTTGCTGACCATTTAACTGTATGTTCGGTATCAACAGATAGATGTTCTTATTAAGATTCCATGATACCAAATATCTTTCATCACCTTGTTGCTTGAGTGTTGGGAAGTTGTGTGTGAAGTATTGTCAGAATATATTCCCACATGTGGATAAGGAAGTGATTGAGAATTTTCGAATCGAGGATCTAATATTTCTCTATTAAGTTTACACTATTCGTGGGGCTAACCATTTTGTAACAGGCTTATTTGCCTCCAGTACTTTTGGATTTATTCCTTTTAAGTGATTGGCGTATGTAGTTATGAAGTAAATTTGAACAATAAAAACCCATTTTTGAATAAAAACATTGAAGTGATTACTGTGATCATTTTAAAGTATTACTAAGAATATCTGATGACTTTAATGACTTTCCGTCAAACGATGTTACTTTTAATAAACTCGACTCTCCATGAAACGTTTCGTTCATGACAAAGTCAATTTATGCACATATTATCTTTGCAATATTTCACGTATTCGTCACTTTTTAATTGCTGCAGCTACTAGAGTAAGAGATACTTTTCATGTATTTACCATTGGTTACTCAAATATTCTGCTTCTTGGCATCAACAAGTTCTTGCTTTGAAGGCTACAAATTACACACAATAATGCTGCTAGGCTCATTTTTAATCAGCACATTCCATCGCATACTACCCCCTCCCCTTACAAGATCTGCACTGGCTTCCAATTGACAACGTCTTACTTTTAAAATCTCTGTCCACGTCTACAACTGTTCGAACAAAATATCTCCGGCGTAAATAGCTGTTAATATTTATAAATACCTAGGCGTGTTCTACGTTCTACCTCATCGAATTAACTCTCACTCATGAGAGTTGTTACACAACAGATATTGCTATACATATTTTTCCACTGGAAAAACTTACTTGCCAATATACGTGCTGGTATCTCCTTTTACTCTTTATAAACTCTCTCTTAAGACACATCATTTTAATAAAAGTTACAACCCGTAATTACCGTTTTTTTTCGCTGTATTTAACATATCGATGTCATTCTCTTTATTTTTAACTATTATCTTTGTTTGTATTAATTTTTATTAATTTCTTTATCATTGTCTTTTCTTACTCTCTTAAATCGTCTTAACTTTCAGCAATTTTACGTGTTATTCTTTGCTATGTTTCAGTTTACTTGTGTACTGTGGTACATCTTCACTTTTTTCTGCTTTACTAACTGCCTGCTTTCTTCTTTTGTTTTTCTTTTTTATTGATTATTGAATATTGATAATTATAATAGTGCTGATCATGATACTTTTATCTTTGTCTCCATTAAGGGTTTTCCAAGATTGTTAAAGTAATACAGAAAAATCAAATAATGTACAAAAAAAATAAAAAAAATTGCGATGCTCATATAAAGGATATAGCACAAAGAAGGAAAGAACAATGCTAGAGGATATTTTTCTTAAAACTTAAAGCTAAAAATAATTTGGGTATGAGGCAACTGCCCCTCTAATATCATAAATACTTATATTTTTCTTTCATGTTTTGTGATGATGATGATGATGATGATGATTATTATTATTAATAATAATACAATTGTTATTTTATTATAACTATTGTTAGTATTATTATTACTATTATTATGACGTAATTCAACGTGAAGACAGCTCCGGGAGATGCCTAGCAACGTCTCACTGCAATAGCAACGGACTCTAAAGATGCTTCAATGACCAATACGGAATCAACGACCTGTTCAAAACATCACCCGGAAGGGCATACGCTCAACTGCTTACCAACAATTAGACAGCAACATCGGAAACACCTGATATATAATATATAATAGCAAACAGACATATGACAGACTTCTGGCAGCAAGTAGACGGCACTCCCAAAATGCGTAACACCAACGCAGAATGTACACACACAGCACACTTCAACGCACCTACCCAAACATCGCGGGGTCTCACGGAGAACGACATACAACACTAGGTGAAAAACATGCTAAACTGAAAGACACCTGAACCGGATCAGGTACAAGGATACTTGTTCAAACACCTCACATGCTTACAGACTAGCACAACAACTTTAAGACATCCTCGAATAACTCGATTCACTTGGCAGTGGGATGGATGCTACTGCAAGAAAGCATACGACTCGGTAACACACCCCTAGATACTCCACAAGGTCGACCCTAAGATCATTGCGTTAATGCTGACATCAATAAATAACGGGAACATTAATCTTACATAAGGTTCCGGGAAACATTTGGCCCACGTAACACATGGCCCCCATATAGGTGAATCCATATGAATCACATATGATTTTGCCCCCAAGATCTGTGAGGGCCAGCCTATATGGGCCAGCCCAGATAGCAATATGACCCATTTGGGATAGTTATGGTGCCCATATGGGAGAATTGGGCACGTGGGCCCCAGAACTCCCCCATATGGGCCATATGGATTGTCTGGGCTGACCCATATGGGGCCCTCACAGATCTTGCATGTAAAGACGTATGGGTTTCATATCTTCGTCGATATGGGGCCCATAGGGGGACCATGTTGCAATGTTATCTTGGGTGGCAAAGAACTAGACCACATAAAGATCCGACGTAGAATATTCCAGGGCCACTCTCCCTTAGCCCTACTGTTCTGTGTAGCTCTCAACTCCTTGAATCACATCCTACGAAACACCAAACAAGGATACACACTGAAAACTGATTCAAAATCAAGGGATACGGAAGGAATTTTGTTTTTGTTCTTTTTGTTGTTTATAACTTTGTTTATTTTCAAGGTGAGTGTCCTTGTTTTTTAAACCCAGGAGGGTTGTTTTGTCAAGAACACTTCCATTGTCAACACACTCTTATTGTTACTTGTTATACTTGCACTTGTATCTATGTTTTATTGTAAAAAAACAAATAAATGAAATGAAATAATAGGATGCAGATCAAAAAAAGATGACATGGCAAAATGGGGGACCGAATACACCAGCAAATGCAAATACACCAAGAAATAATAACTGTAATAATAAGAATAACAAATTCTAATGAGCAATGCAATAACAAATTAGGTAGAGTAAAGTGAATAACCTACTACCAAACTGAATATAAACAATGATGAACATACAGCTCGTAGTGACATACTCCTCGGAAACTGCCTATATAATTACAAAGCGCACTTCTAAAAATCACAAAGTGAAAAAACAAACTAGAAATCACACTATTACATGATTTATTAAAGCTGGATATTCTAGCGAAAACAAAAATGATACCAAGTCTTTCATCTGTTGTTGCCTACACTTCATTGCTTTACGTCTTCAGTACATATCATAATGTGCAAGACAGGGGATGCGTGCTACGCCATGGGTACAAGTAAAAGCCGAGTTACTACCAATATATAATGTAAAAATCAGCAAATGATGTAAAAACAACCATTATTGTAAAAAAAGTTACCGATGATGCAAAATATCTTTGAACCAATAACGAAAAAGTCTATACGGTTCTACGTACATGTATTTGCATGTATGGTAAATCGGTTTGAAACTCAATAGATCAACAAAGTTCACCAAAAGGAGTCACCAGTACCAAGTTCATACATGCCTGTATACCTGCCTTTAAATGAGCATGCGTCTACGTTGGACGACATTTGCACGTCGTTAGAAAAAAAAAATTGTTATAACTTCAAAGAATGTTTAAAATTAAAGAGTTTTTTGTTAATGTCCGTTGTTATATATTGACGGTAATATAATATTGTTTTCACATTATTTGATTTTGCAATGATTTTTGCTTAGGCTTCCTATGATACAAAACAAAGCTCTCTTTGATGTAATGTTTTCAGTTATGGTCCATTGTGTGTTTACTTTCAGGTGAAAAAGCTAAATTAATATACAGGTGGAAAACATGAAACAATGTTAAATTTTTTTACGAAAATCGTAGAAGACACAGTGATATTTAACGTTCGAGAGCCTTGTAAAGAGGGTAATGTTACCACTCTAAATTTTGACCATTTCTTTCTCAAATCCGATTGCTCATCATGTGGTTCACTTTAAATACCATGATAGACACAAGACCTTCAGCTTCAAATTATAGGTAGTGAATACCTGACACGATGTACCGTATCTTGTAGTTGCTATAGGAACCTCGATGGTCATTCATTTTAGTGTGTCAGTCAATGGAGAGACTACTATAGTGATGTGTTGCACAATTCAGGGGTGAACGCCTGCTGACTGCGCTTGACGTTATTCTCATTGTGTGGTCCCATAATTTACTTTGTTACCTGTCCCTGTTGATGATGTTGTTCCACAGTAGACACCATACCTCACCCTTCAGCAACAGACATAAGGTAAATTCCTATCGACCACTTATCGATTACTTCAAAATCGTTGAAGAAGATAGCCTAAATCAAATACTCCCTTAATCAGTGGAAGTAGAACGATCAATAATCGAGATGTCTATTTTACAAAACCTATCAAAATAGAAAGACAGATATGAGAGTACCATTGTTGTTGTTTTCAACTGTTTAGGTTACGAACATCTATCTTCCAAAAATAAGTAACTTAGCTTGCAATATCAGCAATTGTTGCTTTAGACTTATGTCAAGTTTACGTATAGACCTACTTATAGGCAACGAAGAACAAATGGGCTTACTTGGGTGATACTTTACTGGACTTTACTGGCCAAGATCATGCAATATCAAGTCACTCCTAATGATTTTGAAACTGAAAAACTAACAGCTATACACGGCTCAGTGAAATATGTACATGCGTCAATGACAAATTACAGTATAAGCCGAAATCGGCGAAACGAAGTCACGTGGTAAAATAATTTCGTCCCACCGCTGCTTTCCCTCCTCTCCGGAAGTTAAAATCGATGGATATATTTAACATTGCTCGCATCGATTACATGACTGTGTGCGGATACGGAACGCAGTTTTAGTCTCTGCGTATGGTTCTTTTTGCAACGGATAGTTTGTTCGCTGCTCGGAAACAGAGGAGAATATAGTTATTTCTCAGTCTTGCACTAACAGAAATTGAGCCAAATTTGATCAACATAGAGGATATGGTCAACTTTTCGTTGGTCTGAGGGGGTAATCTGAAAAATTACTCGAGAAAAAGCAAAGGATATTTTTTCCGCTAAGACAGTTGGGAATTACACCAAACACTGGGACTGGTAATTTCAATACCAGACATTCAACCATTGTTCACGTAAGTTTTGATTTCTTTTCTCCTGTTTGCTTCGAAATACTGACTATACAATTAACTCAAAGTCGAAAATTGCCGAGCAATAACTGTAATATGCAAATATTAGGCTAATATTCCTTTTGTTCTTTTTACATATTTATTTAGGAAAATGGTGGACTTTCGGAAAACATTATAGCATTTGGCACGAAGTTCTAAATATGTGTGAAATCAATTTTAGCATTAGCCTTTGGTAAATCTGTGTTATCCTAAATTTGTCAACCGGTCTTCGTTGGTATTCCAGCAGTCTGCCCACTATTGTAGGCTCTATAAGTGATCAATTATTGCAAGAAGCACTTTTGCTTTTGCCTTTTAATTTTTGGAAGGTGTTTCTAAGTGTATGTGTGGCTATGTCATTTTCTGAAGCCTTATTTCAACCTCCGGCAATACTGTGAAAGGCGAACAATACGTAAAACTTAATTGAATCGGAACTTGAAACAGAGTCCAAACAAAAAGCCCATTATAGCTTATTAATTTGAAAGTCCCAAATAAAAAGGGAAAAGAAGAAAGATGAAAACAATAACAAACAATAAAAGAGCGAAAATTAGGAATAATTCCTTACAAGGTAGTATCTGAGATTTGAAACAGGATTTTTCAAAGTTTTACATTGAACGCCATCAGCAGGATGGAAATTCTAACCAGTTTCTAGTATTCCACTCCAAAAGGGTATTAAAATCAACTAGTGGGCTGTACTGTAATATCAGTCAAAGATCAGAAAACAGACCAACATAAAAACGACTCAAATTATAAATTCAGGATCATTGAGTTGTCAAAGAGGGGTACGGAACGGGTTAGGTGGTTATGATAGAATGATGTAACTTTTCCAGCCTGAAATAAAACCTGCTGGCATCTACAGATGAATAAAACCCCGTATGTGGTATTTGCTTATTTCATGTTGACACGTTCAGTATGTGGACTTAAATTGATTCAAATTTATTCGAATGCCTAGAAACCTAATGCTGAAGTGACTTGTTTGATAAGATTTTGCATTTGGACTCGCGCCCTGACTTACGAATGACTTCATAGAAAGTAAGTTCGGCATGATACTCTTTTGTTATAAATTTATTGCCGGAAACTGGCCAAAAAATTGATTGCTTGCGGAATGCCCTCTTGAATCTCAACATTTATAATACCATATCTCTTTTTTTTCAGATTACCTGATGCTGTTTTTAAGTAAAGAGAAACAGAATCCTATTTGAAAATGATTGGTAGGCAAGTCTTCCTCTTTGTTCAGGTGATTATCATTTATGTTTTCAAGTCATTGGCATCAGAGGTTTGCCAAACCGACTGCCGGCCCCCTTGGGTGTATTTTGAAAACAACTGCTACCTTTTCGTTGACATTCCGTCAAACTTTACGGAAGCTGAACTATTTTGCCAAGAAATGTCAGAATGCGATAGACCTAGTCATCTAGCTTCGATACACAGTGTCGATGAGCATGAGTTTATTGTGGAAACGATGCTCAAAGTATGGAGCAACGACTCGCTCGATTTGCAAGCTTGGATCGGTCTCAGCGAGCCAGGTACAACGCCAGCAGCATGGACTGACGGCACGTCAACCGGATATGACGTAACGTATCCATCACACGTGGACTCGACCAGTACGTGGTTCAATACGTACTGTTATCAAGACTTGCGGTTCGTGTGCAAAAAGTAATTTAAATTGTAACGTGCATAACATTTCATCGAATATCTTCGCTCTCAAGTCGAATCGGATCGATGTATAAATGAAGACCGACATTGTGAGATATTGTTCAATAGATATTAATTTTTATCTTGTGCCTATATTTATCATCAGACTCTGACTTCGATTGGTACTAGGTGGAGACCGTGACTTCAGCAATTTGACAACAGTCGAGTTACATTATACTGCCAAGCGAGATATGCACAAAGGCAAAAGAAGAAGAAAAAAAAAATAAAACTACTGAAGAACAGTTAAGTACCAAATGGTACGACAAAGAACATTTCACTAAAAGCTTTCTTGAACCACAGTAGGACACCAGATTTATTATTATTAATGACTATTGAATCATGGCATGGCAGAATACTTTGGTACGGTTTACTTATAAGAGATTACATAATTTAAAATTTGGTAGTTACGTTTGCAAAATATTTATTTTCCATGCGGTATGCGGTTTTCGAAATTTAGAGAGCAGTAACAGAGTTTCTCTTACCTCGATATCCGATAAATTGTAACCTTGGTAGAAATGGTCCGATCTACTTTACGTGGATATGACTATTACTCTTCTAAACATAACTGTAACAGTTTCAAGTATACTAATACCAACCAAAGCGTGCATTTTTCATTATATGTGCTGCCTCGGTTTCGGCTTATTAAGTGGGCATGTTCGTAGCATTGATAGGACAATCAATGAACTCTGCGAAGGGATATACATCTGAATTTTCTGACCTTTTACTTAAATCCCTTTCTCGAAAATCCCTAACTTTCTCGAATGTGGGACACATTCCGTACACTGTAAAAGCTATTTTGTACGTATGTCGACTGTTTAGCTGTCTGGTAAAAAAATACCCAACTTGGTCACAAAGTACACATCACTGGGTACCGTTTAACCCGACGAGGGAACTTTTGACACTTGAGCTATTTTTTTCCACCCAGTTATGCAGCAGCAAGGTTTCATAACCAACCTGGGAAAAAGTGTCAACTGTATTTAGCATTTAGCCAGTTTATTTTCAAGTTTCGTGACATCAGGATATTTGTGTTAGAAACTAAGGGTGCGACCATTGACTTTGGATGAATTTAAGTCCCCTCGTTTAACATCCATCATCTATGTATGCCTCATGCATACCTACTCTCGGTCTTCACGCATCCGTCGCACTTCGAACTGATCTAGTGTTCCTTCGGTCGCCGCAACTTAGTATATGGCCCTGATCTAAAAGCAGTGTAAAAACCAAAAAAATCCAACAGGACCTGCTCTAACCAGGGAGCTGTTATGATCTAACCATGAATTGTTATATTGTTATATTAGATACTTAAAATTTTCTAAATGGTTAACTGTAGGAGATCCTACATGTCTTCTTTACTGCGGCTTCAGTGCCAATGATCGAGGGAGTGGTTCATTGATATGTTTTTTTTTTTTCATCCCTTTTGTGCTGCTTGAAACTGAGGCTATTAGGCCTTAATGCCTGACCTGCTCGGCAGTGAATTCAGCAAGAGGCTTGTGATCATGGACGACAAGTCCGCAAAATAAAGTGACCCTTGTTTTGGGATCTGATAAGCAGCAGTCTATGTAAAGTTCGAAGATCCTGACAAAAGATGTTGGGAATAATTTCTCGCATACATGCAACGATAATTGTTTTATAGCCGATCAATATTGACACCATATCGCCACAGACGGTCAATTGACAGCACAAGTCCAGGTTTAGTGGCGTCAGTAGGTGGCAGAGATGTAAATATTCCACATCGATTCTCTGAGCAAGCGGCGACCTGAAAGACCTTATAAATTTCTGATGAGAAGTGAAACTCAATACTCACAATGGTTTGTACAGGGAAACTGTACTGAAATGTTATACTGTGTTTTTATGTACTAAATAACTTGCCTTTTTAAAAGAAGAAAAAAATATTGAATTTGACATCATAAAGGAAACAAACCCAAGGAAGATACATACTCCGAAGTTGGTTGTATTACTATTTATTTACTTAAATATCCGAAAAACTCATAAAAAACATCACTTAGGATGGCAGTATCCAAAAGTACATGGCATAGATTACAAGTTAAACCAGTTACATATCATTACATATCAATTAAGACCGTTGCATAATACTAAAAATTATTATCTCGCTGGGTTTGAAAATATATAGGCCTATATAAAAGTGAACGTACCCAAACGGGATGAATGAATGATTGCAATATCGTAAATATTGTCCTTATTAGAGTGTAAAATATAAGTACGACCTACTCTGTTACACGTATATTGATTTGAAGAATGAAGCATGGAATGTAAATATTTGCTCTTTTCGAGAGAATACTAGCACTATGTAATACATCGACGTCTTTCAAAGGAAAAAAAAGTCAAGGAAGTTTGTTGCAACGAATCATGTGATCAGCTAAGGGATTTGCAACTAGCCGTGTCAGTGACTAACACACGCCAGTTATTACCAAAACATGTCGGTTTAGTCGTCGATTTGTTCGATTGTAACAACAAAACATATCAAGTACTGTTCAAATTGTTTCACTGAATACATTTTTGTTAGGCTTTGCTTCACCAAATTTAAAATAAGATGAAATAAGTAATATCACCTTTGTTTCACCAAACCTAGGCCATCTGAAATCTGAAATCAAAATGAAAAAATGGCAAAGAGACAGTAGTAAAAAAGAATATAACACTTAAAAGTTTTATCCAGTCCTCCTTTCTATGAACCATAACATTTCATCACTTTAGGCATCGTTGGTAGAAAAAGGCCGAACCAAATCGTTTGGCAAAAATTACGTATTCTGATAGATCTTATTCTGAAGTGATTGACTGAAGGTTCTTTCATAAGCCTTGTGTTACTTACAACCTCCTCCATGCATGTCAAAACCTCTTTCCAAGAAGTTACTCACTTTTAGCACAACCAAAAAGGTAACAGAATGATAAAGGCACATTAGTGGATAGTACTGTAAAGTTACATACCTTCTAATCATGTTTTCAAACTTTTAAAGTCCAACATGTTTGGTGGGTGATCGCCGATCGGTGATGTCTCAGGATTACCCCATGTTATTAATGCAAAGCATATGACTAAAATTTATTATTGCTACTTGCAACACAATTTAATATCTTCATATTCAAGTATTCTCTAGTCATTTCAAGGACAGTAACCCTTTCAGTTCAAATGTCTTGTTTTGATAGTCAACTGGAATCTCGACACCTCCACTACATTTTCAGATTTATCTTGAAATTTCAAGTTTTTACAGTGAAAACAGAATTGCACAGTGAAAATAATGAATTGATAATGCCACCAAGACAGAAGAATTTAATGTTAGTGCATAGTATATATATATATGTATATATTTATATATATATAAAACATATCACAACCACTTGCTACAAAATTTAACAAAATTCAGATTTCAATTATTCTCTACCAGGTGATAACTATTACAATAACACCGACCTTCTCATTTTAAGTGACTCATTTTGATAGCAAATTTTTCTGATATCTTGACATTTTAACCGAATTCTCATTCTAAGATAGCAGCTGCAAATTTGAAATGAAGAAAATTGAATCGAATCAAAAAACAGTATATCCATAATTACATTTACTTGGCACTTCATTAATTTCTTCTTTAGTTACAAGGTTAGCAAATTTATTTGGCATGATGAATTATCAAGGTAACTTTGAATCACATATTTACAAAGTAATTGTCCTGACTCGACCCTCCCCCCCCCCAAAAAAAACATCGACTTCAAATTAAATCCTAATGCATCCTTGAAAAAGGAGTAGGAGATAATAGCCGAGAAAATAGGAGTAGTTCATTTTCACCCTTCTTGAAACATATTTGTTGTATGAATATATGTGAATGATGAAATGTATGGTTGAAGGAATGAACAGAAATTAAAATGAACAAGTGAAAAACAAAAAAGCAATCTAATGGACGACCAGACCAAAAGAGGAAGGAACTACAACAAAGAATGAAACACCTGACCAGCCAACCATCAAATTATTGATTTGTGTGAGTTGTGATGGACAAAATGAGACTACAAAATACACCAACCCATCCTCACAGACACATCTAAATGGTGGCCTTACTTTGTGTAAGTTGTGATGGACAAGTGGAGAGCGCAAAATACACCAACCTATTCTCACAGACACATCTGAATGGTGGCCTCGTTTTGTGTGAGTTGTGATGGACAAATGGAGAACACACCATACACCACCCTATTCTCACAGACACATTGGAAAGGTGTCCTTGTTTTGTGTGAGTTGTGATGGACAAATTGAGACCGCAAAATACACCAACACATTTTCACAGACACATCCCAGGAATCAATCTATATACATAACAAGTACAATAAAAACTGCCAATGAAAGGAAAAAAAGTGCACAATCTTTAGTAAATTCAGTATTTAGTTGACGATTGTTGATACGGCTTCAATATATTGCATATTCATATACATTATATATTCTATACGTCAATTTGGGTCGATCCAATTTCACACACAAAAGCAGATCAAGAAAAATGAGACCAAGCAATCAGACATCCACGAGGTGAGGCATTAGATACATCAAGGGTGCATCTTCAAGCAATCCACCATCTGATATGTTAACAGTCCTCTTGTATGAGAGAAGTACTGTCATCCAGAAGTGGCTGTTGTTCTTGATCCACCAACGTCTTGGAGATTAGATTTGGTTGCCGTTTTCTAGATGGGAAAACGAAAATGTAAGGATGTCTTATCAAAAACTGCCACATCTGCAGATGTCAGGGTTTATGCATGTTGTCACATTGGGGTCAAGAAAGTGAAAACATTCATTTGTTAAGTCCATAGATGAATTGGAATAAAACAGCTGCCAAATATGTATGTGGACTTGAGGGTGGCTTAAAAGCTTCAAGCCTTTATTAGATGTACCAGACTATCTTCTCAATTTCTCTCCAAATTATGCCTATCAAATTCCATTTGCCAAATAAAATTGCAGATGACATTCTCATATTGATTACAGCTGTTCCATTTACAATTATGATTTTTTTAAACTTGTTTTCAGCCATGCTTACAGTTCTATCGTCCTGAAAATTATTCTACAAGTTTTTGTTTGAGGAACATTGGACAACACCTCCTTTTGACTTTCAAATTCACTGACAAACTCAGACTAATAGCTTTCACAATTGACTGCAAACATGCAAAGAAACTGTAAGGGAATCTTTTACCCTTTTCCACACTGGTATTCCCATATGCAGAAGAGAGACACAATTGCCATAGAAACAAGGTTCAGCAATGCAATAATTGATGAAGCCCATGGGAAGCCAACCTCATCTAAGAGAAATCCAGCCAAACTTGGTCCAACCACACTCCTTGAAGGAAACAAAGCAAAGAAATGTGGAACTTAAACTCAATGTTATAAAATCAGATCATATGACATAAAACAAACAAGGTGATTACACTTAGAGAGGCCTTTTGTCAGTTTTTTGACCTCCCATCGAGTGTATTTGTCATACTCCCATAACCTTAAGTCTTTATGAATGGAGACATTGATTTTGCATTTTTTTTTGTACTTTGATTTCCATCACTTGCCAATGTGTAATGAATATTCACTACGTCCCAACAGTCACAACACATGTCTGCACAATATTCAATGAGTGGCAAGTAATGGATCAAATATTACTTAAATCACAGCCACATGTATTGTACAGCGCGAACTGAGAAAGTAATAGGGTCTAGGATCATACATTTAGAGTCCCATTTTGCACACTGCAAAATACCAAGCCTACGTATTATTGGAGCATATGGAATTAAGTTGACTTTCTCATTAAAATCACCAAATATCAAAGGTAAATTGCATTAAGATAACAGTACACCTACCAACATTTTCAAGTTCGATGAGGTTAAAGGTGCTCACAGAATCTCGAGATATGCCGTTGTAAACTTGCAATCCACTCTCGATTAAATATTACAATGCCATAGAACAACAAGAGTTCACGTCCCTTCCTGTTGTCACTTAATTGAAAAGTTTTATACTCCACACATACTCTAGACATATTTTGCTCCCAAATCTCTGTATAAACTACCACTGAATGTAATCAGAGAATTTTACCGTATGCCATTGCAAATGGCTAAAAAACAGTAAATTAAAAAAAAAGGAAAACAGCAGAAATCAATTTGTTTAACCTTTCACTTTTCAAATGGAAGTATCTGGTAGATTTTTGGATAAAACTAAACTTGCCCTGTGGTAGGGCACTCCTTCCTTCAGAGAGTCACCAACAAGCATAGCTCTCATTATGAAAATAATCATTCTATGAATTAAAAACTATATGTAAAGACCACATTATAAGCCACAACAGATATGACACAGAAGTCATGGAGGGCCAGAATTTATGTAGCTTTCTTTGCAATATTTAAAAGAAAAGTGTCTGGCAATATGTATATTGCAAAGAACCAAGGTGGAATATCAACTAGAATTCATCATTGTCTACACATGTTACATTTAAGTTTTTTGCCATGAGAATGGGCAACAGCACTGAGAGAACATTTGTCACAAATTTGCAATCAATTTCAAGTCGCTTTCTACTCACAATCTTTGCCATAATAGGAGTTCATGGGTTCAGAATGAGAGAAAGGCACGGAAAAACAGCACAAAGTTTGTCTCCCTGAAAAACAAAAGAGTACCAACCCGATCCAATATGCGCAGTTAAAAATCCCTGAGATGACTCCCTGCAGTGCCAAATCACATGTGATTTTGTACCATCTGAAATAAAAATGATAATCAAAATAAATTGATATTGATCATTCACACTAATTTCGATTTGAAACTCTTGTAATACATTATCCTTGGCTATCCTTGGTATAATATATCGCCACTACAGTTATGAAATAGGGAGCTGTAAAATCTATTTTTATCTTATATCGTACGTAAGGTGGTTGTGAAAGAGTTTGCTATCATTTAGATTTTGTGAAGTTACAATCCTACCTGCCCTATGAGAAAAAACAGTGTCAGAGTTTTTCCCTTTAGTTTCAGCTCAATCTACAATATTAACCTATCTAAATTTTTCATGTTTTATCAGATTATAAACCTTTGTCAATTTCAAACTGCTTTACAGTTATTTGCCTGTGTTACATAACATTCTGCAACCTTGAGACAACTGGACATCTCTCACGACCAGAGCAATTTTTCTTCATGAATCAGCATCTTGCAAAATGAAGAAGATACTGATGAGCGATTTGGATTGGTCTGCAATGGTGTGCCCTTTCATTTAAGAACTCTGCCAGTGTCTTCCTGGGAATATTCCCAGGGAGTGCATTCAATCGATTTAAATACTCACTCAGCAGACAGGAAGAGATCAATAAAGCCAGCAATCATTGCCAAGGACAGCGAGAGCCCCGCTAGGACTAGCCCAGCGTTTATAATCCAAATAGACCTGTTGACAGACAAGTGTTCCACAGTGGTTGAATGCAATCCAGCAAATTTTTTCTTTTTTCTTTTTTTCTTTCCCTTTTTACCCCCTTTGTATTCCATCTTTGCTCCACATTTCATGCTGGCAAAATCTGTGCTTACGTCGAAAATCTTCGGTTCTGCTTTTATGTGGAAGAAAACCACTAGCTTTGTGAAGACATTACAACTTGAATTAGAAACATTTTTATTCTCATTCTAAACTAACAGTGAAGAGTGTGTATGAGGTAAAAAAAAGTTTACTCCGCAAGATGTCCTTAGAATGCATGTCTGTTATAGTACCTCATTTATTCTTTCAAAATGAAAAATAGGCTTTTGGTTTTCAGCAAGTGTGTGTGACAATGGTCTTTCAAAATGTCTGGCCAATGCTTCATCTTGTTCATATGTGAAGAAGCTGCAAATAAGTATTCACAACTTTAAGTAACTTTAAGTAACTTTCAGTAAATTTAAGTAACTTTAGTAACTTTATGTAGCTTCAAGTAACTAACAACTTTAAGTAACATTAACTTTTGTCCATTTCTGAGGTCATGAATTTAGCAATTGGAATGAAAGGTACAAACAATTATTAAAATGATTTTGGGACGCTCCTGTAATCAACTTTGGCACTGTGAGATGCCATCCAGCTAGAAGCAACACCTATTTTGAATGAATGTCTCATAATCAGAGTGCTGGAAATACAGCTTTGGGTGAAAAAGAAGTAATGTAACTCACCGGGGCAGTTTTAGAATAGGAGATGGTCCAATCAGCAGGTAAGATATGGTTGCTAGATAGAGAGCAACCACAATCATAATACGAGATGTTTTCTGTAGAGATAATGAATGACAAATGAGACAAAATAAAGTCCCAGAAATATGCAAAAAGGAAAAGCCACCGAAACATTGAGCGGTCTATGTATCAGTGTTGCAAAATAGTTTCATAACATTTGCCAAAAGATAAAATTCATTTTTGTAATACAAGCTCTACTGATACGTTCAAACAACTTTCACTGTCTAAGTTAGCTGATTCACTATGCCTGAAAATGATACATGCAGTTTAGCTAAAGATTTGTCAATCTGGATGAACAGTTATGATTTATTGCCCTGTATTTTCAATGGACAATTTTTCTACAGACTATAGATTCACTCAAATAATAAATGAAAAATATAAGTGAGTACTTAATTCTTGGAAAAGCTCTGGCTCCCCTTTTTGGGGGGGTTGCCGCTACTTAACTTAAATCCCTAGGCAGTGTTAGGATGGTGCACAGCTGCTGCGGTTTGAGCTTACACCAGGTCTGCCACTTTCAGTACATTATGAATGCAGCAAATTGTTTTACACAGCTCTGGGATATCAATCACATCAAATATGGAATCTTATTACCAGGAAATTCCCCAAACAGAGTTGTTATTACAAAGTAACTCATTGAGAGCATCTCACAACATGAACCTCTGATTTATAAGGTGGCTGGCTACTGTCACAAACTTTAAAACATTCAAATTTTTCCCATAATTATAACAAATCACCACACACTACAAACACCTGTGGCACTACAAACACGCACATGTGGTACAAATGTGATGGATGCACATGTGATGGGTGCACATGTGATGAATTGAATGGGAGGTGCACATAAGGTGCACAATACACGTGGTTCACATGTAGAGCACATGGAGTCCATATGGGGTGTTGGTGGAGGCGACAAATTGAACTCACCCATTTATCTACAAAATGACCCCATATTGGTGAAGCAATTCCATAAAAACCAAACATGACAAAGAATTCAAGGCCAATCAATGCAGGAGTAAGATTAAACTGTGATAGGGAAAGAAAAATGAGAACGAGATTGTAAGGTAACAATCACTTTGTAAGTTGGCTACAGTCATTCAAACACTTCCACGATGTTACATCTTTACAAAGAAATACTGGATCAATCTACCAAAACCAAGAAAATGTCAAATTTCATAATGCGATCGCAACTGCGCAGTCCTTGGAAAGAGATTTATTGTCACGTGACAGAGAAACATATCTGCAGAGTCCAGAATGGCATGAGTAGATGTTCAACAAGAAAGCAGTAAACCATTTTAAATCAAACGGATGAAAAGAAGAGCAAGCTGTTGATGAACATCTGTTTGCGATCATACAGTGGTTAGTAAATTAAAACTAAACTACCAGCTGTAGCTAATGTCAGCAATTGAACATAACAGGGCACTGATTGTAGCATTCATCCAAAAGCAACAAGTACCTTAACACAGACAATGATAATTTGATACTGAATGTTCTAGAGAAAAATATTAATGTTCACAAGCTTTACCATAGAGTCAAAACTAAATGAATTGTTACTTAAACAAAATGAGTGTTCAGTGTTAATTCTTACTGTCTGAAGATGGATTGATAACGTTGGGTCGAGGAAAGATATGGAACAGCTCGCTACGAAAATTGTTAGTAATACTGGATAGACAGCAGGTATCCTCATGATCTTCCATAGAGAACCGGGTGTATCTTCATCAATGGCTGTAAAAACAAGACATGACAAGCAGACATAATGGACATTCAGACATGGTATCGTAAAGAAAGCATTATGCAATGCTGATAAAGACACGCATGATGACAGTCAGTTTCACTGGACATTCAAACAGGACAAATTGTACAGTAAACATCACTTCATAGAAAGCCATCAGTGTCTCCATTAATCGCTGACAAAGACAAAGGTCACTTTCACCATTTGGTAACTGACCGGTCACTGAACGGTCAGTGATCAGTCATTGACTGATCAGTAACTAACATGAGAGGAATCTCCCATTAGCTACTTTAAAAAAAAATGCAGCAGAGTTTATCCATGGTTAAATAAATAGTCAACCACAAGGTCTGTGGACTCAGAGGCTGTGCTGTAATAACCCTATTGTTGAGAAGCATTTAAGCATGTGATTCAGTGTCCAGCACTATTGAAATGTGTGCCTCTTATCTGATCACTGTTTTTGCACAGGGAATGACCATGGTCAGGGAGAGATAACAAACTAAATCAGTGCACTGGAGCAGAAGATCTTTCTAATGTGAATTTCCTCTAATGGACTGATCACTGATCAGTCACTGACTGATCAGTCACTGACTGAGCACTGAATGGGGTTCCCTTTCACATTTGGTTAACAAGAATGAATCAGACCTTGTGCAGGTGATTAACAACCAGGAAGTAACTGATTTTCCAAAGTTCATTTGACACGACAACCAGCTCTTCTTTACTTCATGCACACATACATACATGCAGGTCATAGGTCACTGAAAACTTGGGTCACCATAACTAACTTAGCTTCCACATGCACAGTTTGATTAATTGTGCAAGATATAATGATTTTTTAAAGACACCAGCATCAGCCTATTACATATCATGAATGGGTTGACAAAATACATTACTTTAGTCTGAAAAACTCACCCACCGATGGAAGCAAAACAAAAGATGCCACAACAAAAAACAAATTCACTGAGCCCAGCACCAAGAATGGCATTTTGTAGCCTCCAAGCTGAAACAAGAAATGTGAACTGAATCTCATTTTGATAACAGTCTAGTAAAACCTTTTTGACAAAATAATTACAGCTGTGTGTGTCATAGGTAATATTTCCAAATGAAGAATGGCCTCATGTTTAATTCAATTTATACAATTGGGTAGGACTGAAGATAAACAGTTGTGGTATTCTTTTTACACTTCAGCAGCATGGAGATGGTGACTTAGTCTCATAAACAGGAGTGAGTCTGTAAGACTGAACAGTCATGAGTAGTGATGGGTATTGGGTACAGACTGAGTTAAAGATGAAAGCTGTACTGCAGAGGTTCTCAAACTTTTGTTGGTTCCAAAGCTTGAAACTATTTACGATCCGATGTTCGACACTTTTTTTTTCATTGAACTTTTTCCATCGGCAAGAACAACCTAAGTGTGGAGATATCAATATTTGTAACCCCATTTTATAATAATTTTTAGTCACAAAATTTACTTTTGTAAAGGAGAGGGAAATGGAAGGTAGCAGTGGAATGGAGGGAGCAAGAAGTGGGGGGATGTTGCAACAGAGGGGTACAAATCCCTTGATGGCTTATTGTGCCCTAAATTGCATCAGTGATGTCATAATTGTCAGGGACCCCACAAATCAGAATCAATGTATACCTATTCCCTGTGTACTATGTGGTGCCCTACTGAGATTTCCCAATGTCCCTGGGGGTGGTGGGGACCACTTTGGGAAACTGGTGTCTGGCAGAAGCAGTGTGAATTGTGGGGTTAAAGTGGCTTTAAAGGTGAGTGGGGGAATATTGGGTAAGGACCAAGAATGAAAGATCATGGATGAGGGGTTTAACAGGAGGAGAGAGGACTAACACTATGTTAAAGGGTAAGTGATGAAAGGAGAAAGAGCAACCAGCAACAATGAGGGGTTAAGTGTGGAAGTAAGACTTTGGCAACAGATAAAAGAGTATATGGCGTGAATGGGGAATTTATGGTGAGGAAAGATGGGAATATTGAACAAAAATGACAAGAGACAAAGAAAAGTGTGCAATTTTAGAAAGGAAGTGAGAGGTGAAATATATGAGGTAATTGAAGGATGGTTTTCATAAATAGTGCAAGGAAGATTATACTGCCCTGCACAAATAGCTATCTGTTGAATTATGCAAAATAGATATCATGAAAAGGGCAACAGTAACAGCAGCGCACCTTGAAACATTTCATGACAAGTAAGAGCACATTTTTCAGATTGCGAAGCAGTATGCAAGCTGTTTCATCTTAGTTTCAAACAGCAGCTTTACACCAGCAGATTTTAATCTCATATGTAGGTCATTTCTTTCAATACACATCAGGTTATATTTGCTCACCCCATAAAGGAGGCCGCCTAGCGCAGGTCCTGCCATCAATCCAATCCCAGCTGCTGATTCATAAAGCCCCTGCCAATTCAATCAGATATGAAATACTGAATTATGCAGAGAAATTGGAGAAATCTTACATTTTTTTTCCTGCGATGACAATTTTCCCAAAATGAAAGTACAAAGGAAAAACAAAAAGAGGGAAAATAAGAGCAACAATGTTTCTATGGCATCGAACAGTCAGAGAATATGGATCAAACATTACGCTACATCGCAAAGTAAACAGAAATTCAACTGAGAGAGTGATCACTGCGCTGTATGATAGGAAACATTGTCACACATGTTCTAAAGGTTTGTTGCCTTGCCCACCATATATAATTGCCACCATATATAGTTGTCTTGCCCACCATAGTTGCCACCATATGTAGTTGCCTTGCCCACCATATATAATTGCCTTGTCCACCATATATAGTTGCCTTGCCCATCATATGTAGTTGCCTTGCCCACCATATATAGTTGCCTTGCCCACCATACATATATTACCACCATATATAATTGGCTTGCCCATCATATATAGTTGCCTTGCCCACCATATATAGTTGCCTTGCCCACCATATATAGTTGCCTAGCCCACCATACGTAATTACCCAAGGAAGATTTTTTCTTCTTAGTCCTGAATCCTTGACTGATGTGTGACTATCTTATTAAATGTGGACGACGTTTGAGGTGCTGACAACTTTCACTTCTTTTGAGATGAAAGCTGTATTTACCAGATTTTTATTTGCAACCTCTTCTGACATCAACTTGTGGCCATTACAGAGGTGACCTTACAACTTCATGGAAAATAGCAAGGATAACCTAATAAAGCAACTCATATCTACAGGCCACTTTCACAGTGCAAGAAACTCACTTTTTGACATAAGTATATATACAAATCAGAGATCTTGGAAAACCTCTGACCTCAGATGACCTTAAACATCTACAAATGCAAATAATATTATCTACCAATAGCTAAATAGAGTAAGCCAAAGACATCATGTCTGAAGTTCACAGACTGAGGAGCTGAGGTAAGTTGACAAAATTTTCAGCTGCTGTACATGTCTTCCTGCATTCTCCCAAGAGCTGTAGAAATGTCTAGTAATTTCACTCAGCACATCTTACACAAAGGAAGGCAGCTTTTTCTCCTGGTTTAGATTCCAACTATGCAGCACTTTAAAAAAAAATTCTTAAAAGAATAGGCCCCAGCAATATTTAAAGTATTTTCGTAAAGTCCATAATAATATGAAACTACGTGTGAGCAATTTTTAATCTCCGTGTAAAGATACAGATCATTTGAAGCTGCCAAAACTTTTGAATAGGCATTGCACAGAAACAAGGGACAACAAAACTATTGTGCCACTGTTACCTCATCATGCTGTGATTATGAATTATTCAT
This sequence comes from Stichopus chloronotus, assembly GCA_021234535.1. Classification (NCBI taxonomy): domain Eukaryota; kingdom Metazoa; phylum Echinodermata; class Holothuroidea; order Aspidochirotida; family Stichopodidae; genus Stichopus; species Stichopus chloronotus. The sequence continues at coordinate 14,882,467 of CM037840.1, read as the reverse complement.
GAGGCTGTCTCAAACGTAATTTATCATAAAATGCGTTACTATTTCAATATCTCTGTGGACCAAGTGGGTGTTTCTTTTATTAACTTAAGGGAAAATGGCTTGCATGGTCACTATTGAATATTCTCCATTTGTGACTTGTAGTTGAGGATGGTCTGGAATATTCTTTTAAGAAGTAAATAATTATGATTTATTTTTGCAATACCAAAGCTGTTGATGGAATATTTAGCATGAGGAGGACACAAATAATGGAGAGTTGGAAACTGAATGAAACAACTGCCACACCTGAGGTACCGATCTTTTAGCTCCTTGAAAGTTCTTTGCTAGACTTACATTCATCTGGGCAACACGGTTTGGAAAAGTGTTAGCCACAATGGTCATCCCAGCAGTAACTGAAGCAGCGCAACCAGCGCCCTCTACTACTCGAATAATATAGCAATAAACAAGGAATGTCTTCTGGTCAGCTATGGCTGGTAAAAAGCTGAAAGGTGATGGCATTAAAAACCAAAAGCTTACAATGTGCTGACACATACCAAAATCGGTAAATCATAGTTTCAAATAAGGAAATAGAAAGGATAATTACAGGGAAATAGGGCATTTACAATGTACCAAAATGGTATGTAAAGAAAGCAGCTTTAATCATTGTCAAACCATTCTCACCAATAAATATCTGCAATACAGGTAGCTTCATTGCCTTAAAAGATTATGCACAAGATGCATTACAGAATATGCAGCATTTGCAATTTTGAAAGTTAGGGAGAACAAATTATTCTTCAGAAATATAAATATCTGAATTTCTATCTGTGAGAAAATTGTTTCTTGAAAAGTGTTCCACAATCCTCTCTTATTCTGAGTAAATTATCCTTCAGTGCCTATAAATATTGGTTTAAAAATGAACTATTGTTGCTGCAAAACAAATGCTCTATCTTCCTTCAGAAAGTTTCTTTCTTTTTACAGATAAGTGAATGCACCAAAATTGTCAATGCAAACAATCATCAAACAATGGCGAGAAAAGAGAGCATAATGTTGCTACTATGGTGAGGAGAATAAAAGTGGTGGAACACCAGCATCCTGTTCCACTATGATAACCGATGCAGTGATACTTGCAACTTGTGAATGTACAGTACAGTGTATTAGACATGTTTTAGGAACAAATTATACCAGCTCTTTACATCTCATCAACACAATAGAAGCACATGTGATCACTTCACTATTGCATCATCGGCTCATCTCCAATGATCTGCTGCAGCCTGCATCCAAAATTTGCAACCTAGGAGCTATATGTTTGAATTCCGGCATGACTTTCAGAGGCCACACATTGCTTAAAAAGACATTGGTCTTATAAGAATTGATATCTCACTCTTAATGCAACTGAACAACTTGTACATGGTTTGTTACCTCCACCTTGGACATGAGTTTAGTCTAGTTTTCTAGTTTTAACAGCTAATTATCAACTGCCTTCAAAACATCGCTGTCAGAATTGTGACAAACCATTCAAGTACAGGATATACTACCCCAGTGTTACAAGGGCTGCATCTGCTGTATACATGCAGTCCCATTTGGAATTGTTTTCTAATTTTACATCTTCTAACAAGAAAAAACAGCTACTTTAGCAGGGTTATTTGAACCATCTGTGTACATTGGCATGCACAAACTTACCCAAATAAAAGATTACAACCACCAGACACCCAGGTCCCTGCCAGGCAGGTGAACTTAGCACCAAGAACAGGAAGCTGGTACATGAGAATCAAATAGATATAATTACTTGCACATCTACAACTAAACAACAGTTGGAAGGAAATAACTGTACATACTCTTTAGCAAGTTTTCACAATTTGTGGTTGTTAACCTCAACAATTGCCTCCTTGACAACTACAGTATAAATGCATAAAGCATAAAGCAGCAAACCACATGAATAACTAGACCAGAAATGTGCCCGCACCAGAGGTGACCCTCGGTGTTGCTTACCAGCACTTGTCCATTTCACCCAACAATGACAAAAATTTCCAGATTGTTCTAATCAGTAGTGCATTTTTTTCATGGAAGTTGACGAGTACAATAAGGTATCCAAGGAGCATGTTCCTAGGAACATCCTTGAACAACAGTCTGGCTCATGAAAGAATTCAAAGTTTAGTGGACCTGATATCTAAGTCTTTCCAGCATTCACCAACATTCATGTTGCATTCCCAAGATGCAATCTGTACACCTGGCCTTCTTGCCGGTGTTCGTTTACAATATTTCTTAACTGAGAGAACATTCCCACAGAAGCCAAGAGGTGCAGTGGGATGAAGTAATTTACATTCTTGTAAACCATGGATTTTCCTGTCTCATTTTCCAAAAACATGTGAAAAGAAAAATCCAAAAGTAGTGAGGGGGTACTTCAAAAAATAACGCTCTCATCGTTAACATTTTGTGACATCCTCCTAATAAATGGCTGTGAGCAAACATTGAAAGATTGATTAGTCAAGCAGTGGCAAAATATAACAGATGGCGCTGTTCTACTTCGTTTCTCCCACCCAACAGTTTTCATCGGTTATACAAATTCGCATTGCTCAAACAGTTCTGAAGTACTGTAAAGGAGGGCATACCAGCATCCATCTAGGTACGATTCCTAACTCAGGGTTCTCTGTATGGGAACCCTGCAGCTACAGAAGCTTTTCTATTAATACTACTAGGCAGAACATTCCATATCAAGATTTTAGAGGCAACTACAGTCCTACTACCATCTGAAGTAGAAGTAGGCCTCAGTCTTCATCGATGGAATAAAGTAAGTTTTGATTTATTTAGTAATTTCCCAGAATCAAGAAATTTATTAGGAGGATGGCATAAAATATTAAAGATGAGACTGTAATTTCTTGAAGTATCCCCTAACTCCTTTTAGAATATCCCAATTTCACATGTTTTTGAAAAATGGGACAGAAGAACCGTTGGCTCACAAGCATTTCAATTACTCCCTCCCACCATACCTCTCACCTCACCATCCACTTATTTGGCTTAGTCTGAAAATGCAGGGATTACTTGGACGATGTAGCCTACCATGACCCATGAAGAGGAAAACATGCAGCAGATAAAGCCTCATTTTCTCTCAGTAACACTAGCAATGGATGACATAATTAAAACTGTGGCCATAGGAGAAGGGTTGCTGATCTGAATCATGGTTCCCTTCAGCAGAAACCATCATATAAGATAAAGGGTACTGTAGAATTTAAAAATGGTGGAACATTCAAAGGCTAAGAAACGAAGAGCGTCCTTCTCGACACAGCTGTGTGATTCAAGAGTGGGATTTTGCACGCCATCACATGAAGTGGTGGATCCAATGGGGTATTGTGGGTGTACCCCCCCCCACAATTGATCAATTGTCCCTTCTATCTCACTGTTGCTTTGAAGTGAATCCTTCAGATAGAAGACATTATCCTACAATGTGTGAAGTTGGTGCACCACTATCCCAACCCACCCACTCCCTCCACCAAACAAAAATCCTGGCTCCACCGCTGATGCTCTGTGCAGTTGTAGGTAGCGACAACAAGATGTTCTGTGATTACATTTTCAAAACTACACCATACCACTGGCCACTGTCCTTATATGGTACATAGTAATAAGGTATGAAAACAACTGTATTATGTTCTATTTGTGTAACAATGGATTAAAAATTTACCGAATTTCAAAAAGATTTCAGTTTGAGCAGAATTAGGCTCTGTCTAAAACTTACAGAACATCCGTGCATACAACATAAAAGTTAAGCTGGAACTTGGAAAACAAGAAAAAATTTTTCTACCGTAATTAATGCCCTAATTAGTCAAGTTTTTCCTCAGCTGAAGTTATCATATATGTTGCTTTGCAGGTTGGTATCAAAATGGAATAGAAAGATGCAAGAGCAACTATGAGGCACCATTTTTTTTCTCAATCAAATAGTACTCTCCACTTTGAAAGCTGTTGTTCACTGGTTAATAGGAGAATATGGAGGACTTATCATCAGCGAATTACTGTTAAGAGAAACGTACCCCACATGTAGCTGGTTACATTCTTGACAGAAAAAGGAGTGCTGCGTTTTACTTCAGTAAGTGAAATTAGTCCAAGAAGACACAAAATTTTATAACTCACAAACATTCCAAACAATGGAGCTGTCAGACAGTTTGAGAAGTTGTAGGCAGCAAATATCAGCCCGATGTGAATCGGTGAAATGTCCTTCTGATGAGCCTATAAAATGGGAAGAAAAAATGACAGAAATCAGATTAAAGTGATACTGTGTTTGAGAAGATTTTAAAAAATTTCCTGAGCTTTCAAATATCTGAGCTCTAGGGAAAATAGCAAATGGTGGCAGGGATCAGTGATACAGGTACTGTATACATTCAGATATATTGCCATCTGCTGATGTGGTGGGATCAGTGATACAGGTATACAGTAAATACAGACATTACTGTATGCTGAGGGTGGTGGGCATGCACCAATGCATTGCCGTACTTCAGAGATTAATTTCTGCTGGAATACATGGTTGGATCCATGGTATATTCATTACTCCAGAGATCAACTAATGCTGTGATACTTGGATTGGAGGTATATCGATTCATTAATACAGAGAAGATATGGTGTGTACAAGGTTTCACTACTGTATTTACCCTTGTTGACACCAAATGACCTTTGGTGTCCAACAAAAACAATTAATAGGTTCTTGCGCTCAATATGGTACATGTTTAAAAAAGATATGAGATTTTTTCCAAACTTTCCTTCTTGAGATATCACATTTACAAGGTAGGCATGACAAACATACACACACACACACATACACATCACCATGATTACAACAGGTTACACTTACCATCAAACCAACAAAAACTGGAAGTTATTGCTATGAAAATCAACTGTAAGTATTATTTACTCTGAATATTAACACATACAACATTAGCACAATTAAAATTTGTCAATTAAGTTTACTACAACAGAATTTTACCTTCAATGCCAGCATGTAGGCTACACTGATGTGTATGGTCCAGAGACTGTTGGGCTTACCTCATTTGGGAAGAAGGGGGCCAGGATTGAAGATGATAGTGTGACTGCCACATAACAAAGGGAGACGGTGAGAAATATAAGCATCTGATGAGCGGTCACGGGAGGTTTCGCTGGTGAAGGGTCGCCGAGGCTGCCATTCGAGGTGACTTCCTCATCTCTCTGACTGTTGATGTGGTGTTTATCTTCATCATTACACATGTCATCCTCAACTTTCTAATTCAAAACAGAATGTAAACTCTGTTCTTTACATTCAGCTGTTCAACTACTTAAAATTAACTTCCAAACCTTAGTCCCAAAACATGGTTTTATGCTACTAAACACTGTGTACAAAAACATATAGGCCACCATTACAGTACATGTGCAAGTTCCATGTAGGGTTCAAAGAGATTGGACACCTTGAAACCATCTGGCCTGGTTGTAGGTTAACTCATCCTTGCAACCCCTAATCACTGAATATGTAGAGGCAATTCTTGTTTTGTTTTTTTTTTTCAAAATTGTTCATGGTTATGATAACTTACACTTAAGAAGGATTTCACTTTTACAAACAGTGAACACACCAGCTCTAGACCATTGCCAACACTCTGAAATGTCCAGAGTAGAATCAATTTACAACTTCTACAGTATTGGTCTTAAAGGAAGACCGTTGTTCAGCCTTCCAAATAGTCCTGATTATTCAAGTACGATTTTTCAAATAAGAAGAGACCATTGGGTAGTACAATAAATTCATGTCCAAGGTTTTCATGAATATACTTTTTATTCACCTGCAAGTCACCACGTTGTTGCAAAATTACGTGATCGTGACCTCACCCATGTACCTGCCCATATCACGTAGTATTGCCTGTGCATGGGATCCATCATACTGTACATTTCCAAAATGGCAATACGCTGTACAATAATGGTTGTAAATGTATATGTACATTAATGTAGGTTGAGATTGCAACACCCACTACAGCCCCTCTTTAAATGTCGAGTAGGATGGTAGTAGCTATCAGCTATCAGCCGAGGGTCCACGTTTATGTTTCTGATCTTCTCCAGAAAGAAGGAATTCTTGACAGCTGGGACTTAAGTTGCAGGTATCCAAAATATTTTGCGGCCACACCTAACAGCTCATTGCACCAGCGTGAACTCCGTTGAATTATGGCTTATTTGGCACTTTTTGTGATATATAAATGATACATACAATGTATACCTTGATTCATCCATGGACAGAATTTACAGGGGTTGAGATGTTTACCTAGCTTTTAACTTCTTATACTAGTTACAGACTTGTCAAGTCGCCCACATCGGGCAGGTGCCACACACATTTTCTGGTTATCTCCCACCCACCTCCTAATACGGAGCCTGTCTGAATCTCCAATATTTTTAACAAATCTCTTGCACCATTTCTCTCATAAAAATCAATTTTTGCTTTTTAGCATGACATTCATTTCACTGGACTAAATTTCCCAAATAACTGATATCATCTCCAAACTGCCAAGACTGGAAAGAACTAGGCTCACTCACTAAATACGCCCACGTATCAGTGATGATACTTAAAGGGAAATAGGGCGTTTAGAATACACCAACATGACAGACAAAAGAAATAGCTTTAGTCATTGTTAAACCATCCAGTCTCATCAATAAACACCTGCCAAAGCTTCATCTCCTGAAAACATTATGCATGTGATGAGTAACTGCAGATGCATCATTTGAATTTTGAAAAGTTTGGGTGAACAAATTAGTGTTGAGCAACACATAACTGAGTTTCTATCTGTGAGGAACTTATTTCTTGAAAAGAAGGCTACTATTCTTCCTTATTTTGAATAATCTATCTTTCTGCGTCCACAAACATTGGTTTTAATAATATGGATGTTTTCTGTAAAACAAACGCCCTATTTCCCTTTAAACCATCTATAAAAATGCACATACCCGCAACACAGGTGAACACTGTAGTATCCACCAAGGGTCAATGAACTGTTATAAAGCTGAGAACCAGCTGTGGGCAACGAGATACACCAACACTGCTACAAAACTCTGTAGTTTGTAATATGCTCTACCACTTGCAGTGTGCCTGTAAAGACGCTGAACAAAGTAGCAACGGATGTCGTGACCTAACAACCTGATCATAGGGTGGGACAGATCACATTCAGGCACAACTCTTCCAGGTCCTTCTCCTCCAATGCATGATGCTGGTGTTGCTCATACCAGGCCATGAGAATGCAAGCAAGTGCTTTCAGTGAGTACAATAAAAGACATACTTTTATTTAGACTTCACAGCAAAAAACTTAAAAAATAACATTACAGAGAAGGGTTTTCCCATCCAAGAAAATACTGGAAGAATCATTTCCAGGAGCTTACTTGCTGAGGTTAAAAAGGGCAATCTCCAGTTATCTATAGGGTATTTTGATTCAAAACAAAAATTCTGGTACTCTCTGCACCAACCAGTGGTGGCACTCTGTCTAGATAGTGTCTGTAGTAGAAACATACAGTATCTCTGTATAACTCCGTTTCAAATAATCCGCCATGACTTCTAGTTGCTCAAAACCACTTATTCATGTGTCAAGTACTCCTAATTCTAGTTATGCTCCTGGGCACCAGGCATGTACCCATGAGGGGGGAGGGGGGAGGAGGGAATCCACAAAAGAATTTGAGAAAATGCCTAGCTTTGATTGATACAAATATAGGAAGTAATGATGGAAAATCTCTGAACATTTTGCACCCACTATAGAATCATTGAAAGGATCAAAAATGTTGTAAAGAGCCCTCCCCCAGGATGGCAAAACCCCAATATTAATGTGCCCATCAATTGGTTAGTCTACTGCCTGGGCACACCGTAAGGTGTGCCCTGACCTATCACTCTGGCTACAGTGTAGGCCCACAGGTCGTCCTAATGTTAAGTATGCACCATCACATGTCCCGATAAAACAGAGCTATGTTTATATTAGCTAGGACGGCCTGTCACAAAAACGAAAACACCTGACATGAAGATATCAATCATACCAGCATCTTGCCAACCAGCATCTGAAGATTAAGTGATTTATCTCTTCAAGTTTGTGAGTCCAGTGGACTCGCGCAGCGGGCGGTTCGCAGTTGACATGTAGGTAGTACGGACACTCTCACTGCTCAGTCCAATTGGCCTGCGTGATGTCGTGTGTGTTGATATTGCGCAATCTGTTGACGTTTATCCAAAGGTGTATCTCTTATTTCTATGCATTCATCTCAGACACTACGGAAATGTATAGAGATCCTATATGTAAGCAGTAGGACGCCACGATCACTTGATCCATGGCGTTTCTACGAAGTAGCGCCATAATTTATCCCTCCATTGACTTACCATGAACTTACACACGAAAATACCAGGCCGGTATGGGGGGGGGGGGGGGGGGGGGAGGTGTAAGGCGGTTCTTGACGAACTCCCCCACAAGATCTGGAGTTCCGCTCAGCCTATGACAGAAGGCCTACGTTAGCAACATATATAATGAGTTTTTAAGTTGTTGGCAAAGAACTAGAGAAAACGAGAATGACGTCACCGTAACTGCTCACACACTGAACAAATGAAGCCGGACAAAAATCGGCTCTGTTGGGCAAGAGAGCTGTGAAGTTAACGTTTCCCGTATATAATGCACGTACGGCCCGAGAATTTGTTCGTTCGATATCTAACTACTTCTTTGGGGAAAACATGAGTGAATGCAACCGTTTAATACTTTCAGGAAAACCAATTACATATGGGGAAAACTACGCTTCAGCGTGTAATTTCGTGCGAGTTATGATATCCTAAACTTTACGCGAATTCAGAGTGTTGTAATACATGTACCTGGTTTAACCACTTCGCAGTTTAAAGTATGATTATGAGCAATGCAAGTTACAACTTTGAACTTAACACTCATTTGATCTCTAGCTACATGTTGTACTGAATGCTGTACAGTAGCATACTTTTGAAGAAGCAGGACCAGTTTGTTCAATAAATGGCGTCGCCGGCCACGCTTTGTTTGCAAATGCTGTCCTCAGTATGTACTGTTTTTCATGATGGAAAAGACGAGGGTTGATGAATTGCAGCTCGACAGACATGGGAGAGATAACTACCTGAACACACTATCAGCCTTGTGGACTAACTTGAAGACTTGAACTGATGGTTTCATCAAACCATCTTTGTCTTTTTGCGGTAACAATGATGAGAAACTGTGAAACTGTTCAATTTGCAACTATCACGTACAAATTTCAGTATTTTCAAGTCAGCAAGTGTGTTTCTCATTAGCTGTAACATGTGACAAGCATAAAAAATAATGTAAATAGCTTTATTTGGAAGAGAGAAGGTATTGAAAATAAGGTTTCCATACATGGGAATGTTAACTTTGCCCCAAGAATGCTCTCACTGTTGACTGATTTGTGTAACATCAAAAGTCACAGAGTGAATGTTCATACTGTGTTCTGTAAGAAGCTCAATGGAGGACTTTTGAGCATGTACATTTTTTCTGCAGTTGTCAGTTTCATTTTTTATGAAGTTTCACTTCAACCCACTGAGGTTTTCCTCAAGTCATCCATGAACTTCTTGTTTAAGATAGCATCTGTCTTTCATCTCCTCCAATAGTGGAAGTCATGATTTGATATCATCTGGACTTGAAATCTGTGCAATGTCTTTGGTCTCTGATATTGTCAATTTTGGTGGGATATCCTTGGTTTTGATCAGACAGTTTAAGATGTTGTGGGAAATTAAAGATAGTGGGTACAGAACCCTTAATAATTTTTCTACCCTTGATATTGATACTATTTCAAATGTGATATCATTCGTCTGTGAAATGTTTTCTGCATGTAAAGCTGTGTTTGGTTGGTTTCAATCTTTTCCCTTCACTTGGTGAATCCATTCTGACATCAGAGTTTTATCATAATGTGGAAAGCTTTAGATGAGTGAAGAAAGATTATAATGCATACTTTTAGGCTAAAGAAGTGGGAATGTGGATAACCTGACACAAAAATGCAGTAAAGTAGTATAGTTGCAAGCAGGCCCCCAAGCAATCTGCACCTTTCATAAGAATAGTGAAGTGCTTGTAAATAAGTTACAATAAGTTACTAAGACAAGTATACATATTTAAAGCTGTCCCTAGGAAAATCCAGTTGTAACAGTAGCTATAGGTTTCAGAAAAGAAAGTGTCCCTACAGCATACAGGGCATTCTCGCTGTGTCCCCACAACATGCTGGTCATTCCCTCTGTCTCAAATTGTTGATCCAAATGCAGACAAGACTACTGTATAAGAAAGGCATATAGGCCCAATAGCCAGTTGTATTCAGTTTTATAATGAAGTATTGGGAATTGTGAAGAGGGGCTGTCTAATATCTATGTAGTGCTGTATGGAGAGGCTGTTCCACATTGAAATAGTTCAGGAGTTTGCTCATATGTTATGACTGTCTTGGCTGGAACTGAAGATTTTGAACAACTTGGTACTGACATGGTGGATGTAAGTTATGTACGTTGTGTACGTAGATTAGGCCTATCTAGAATTTAAATGAAATGCAGCTCAGTATTCTTTTGCTTTTCAAAGTTGCCCATCTTATGCAAGCAAGACTACTACTAGTTAGGATGCCTAGGGCTCGGTCTATAGTCTAGGCTTTGTCAGCTGTTTAGGCTTTGTTAGAAATAAAATTAGATATTACCTCAAAAAAGTTTGCTAACAGAAACACAGCAGCTACTCCTAGACTCACAAATGTAGGCCTTCCGTTCGTTGGCGTACCCCCTAACTGTAGGCCTATACGAATCCAGACAAATGGTAAGAATAAGCACCTACAGGCGTAACTATAATCTTTTTCTTTTGTGATGACAGTATTAAGCCCATATTCTTTGTTACTGGACATTTTGTTCACATTCAAAGCTTATGAAAGTTGTATGAGGTATTACTACGTCAGTTGGCATTCAGAATCAGTAACGTTGGTACTGTAGCAGCGCAAACGAACAGGTGACCTTTGTTTACGAAGCATTTAACTTAGTTACAGGTTAGCGGCACGACTGATAGTTGCACATTGCATACCTCTCGGCCTCAAATGTGCTGAAATTTGTCTTTGTCAACGCATTACAATAAAAAAAAACAGCAGGTTAAGTTACCGGTGGAATTGTATGTTACTATCGGGGTTGAACCGATTGTTAAAACCGAAAGCTGCGCAAGATATCACCATTTTTGTGGCTTTCAACGTTGTTCACTTTTTTACCTCCATTGAATTTGTGTTACGCGCCGTTCCGTAGGAAAAGTTCTTGCCCAACTCCGTAGGACGCCCCCAAAATTTCTTGGCTTCACTTATCGCTCAATGACGTCATTCTCGTTTATCTAGTTCGTTGGTTGTTGGTCATTGTTATCGGGAAAATGTTCCACTTGTGGTAAAATCGAACCCCCCCCACTGAAAAAGCTGCATACGGGCCTGAATACCGACCTTTGAGGTGGCCCCTAGTACTTGCATGGAAGGTAGACATCATGGATCTCTTACCTACCCTGTGATGGGTAATTGTCTAGCCAGCTGTCATGGCATTTAAAAATTTCCGTATGTCGACCATTCACATTTTGAGCTGAAAGGGGTGAAAGTTTTAAAAGGTGCTCCGGCACCCTTTACAAGGCTCACTGACCGAATTATTACTACGACATCTTTAATAAAACACTGTAAACCTCCTTCGATCGTCCTGATTTTCACATCATCTGTACTTTAATCAGTGCTCTTCAACATCCACGTAAAAAAATAATGATGATGACCGAAAACATCCAGAAAGAAAGGGCCCATGTAGGGCACTGATCCCGACGGTAAACAAAACTCGCATATGTACAAACTCTAATGGTGATATGGTACGTGAATGTAGAGGAAGCGGCTGTTACCAACTCACCATGTAGAAGAAATAAAAACCAAACAAAACAAAAAACCCCAAACAATTAGAGCTGTGATTCGTCTATGAGAATGGGGGGATCGATATAATGCAATGCAGAAGCATGAACCCGGTCACTGGACGTTAGGCTGTCTGAAGTAACGGGTGGCTCATTCCCACCCTAAAAGTTGAGGAATTTTGTTCATGTAGAATGTCTTAAGTGCAAAACAGCTGTACTAGGTTTGGCAAACGTTTGAACTGATTACATATTTTTAGGAATTCTTATATTTATTATTTGGGACAATGTTTCTTAATTTCCAAAATATTCATTTTTAGTACTTAAAAAAAGGAAAATTGACATATACCACCGTACTGCCGCAGTAGGTAAGTTTACATATGATGATGGTATCGCGAAAAGAATAGCATGCTAGCATATCCAAATAGAGCTGTAACTTTATGGTGAAGTACTCTTGATACGCAGATTGTATGTTGAATTAGATCAACTCTACTCAGTTTTATGGGGAATATTTCCACCAGGTTTATCCCCCCCCCCCCCCCCCCATGACAACAACAACTGCAGAAAGGCTTTCTTACGCGTGTTTTGACTACACGAACTGGATTATATGGAGAACCTTAGGGTTTCATGAAGTGTTATACATTGTAAAATGAAGAATCGTGCATGTGAGATAAATGTTGATTGTTTATGCTGCTGCACAACTTAGTGACAAAATTATTAGATAAGAAAATGAGTGGTGAACTATACTGAAATTGTAGCAACTTGACTTGCCCTGGCTACTGATTAAGTTTTCTTCAGAGTGTCCTTTTAGACCTTAACATCCACCTGTACTAAAGCTCTGCCCTTCTATAGACATTTCCACACCCCAACTCTAAGAATAGAACGTATGATTGTAAAAGTAGTAATAATATACTGAAATTGTATAAATTTCTTGTCAGACCACATCTGCTGGAATACTGTTGTCAGGCATGGCGCCCTTATCCACAGAAAGATATCGATAACATTGAAAAGGTACAACGTCGTGCTACAAAATTGATTCCAGATTTGTCTACTCTCAGTTACGAAGAAAGGCTTGAAAGAACTGGTTTGATTTCTCTTGAAATGCGTAGACTAAGAGCCGACTTGATTGAAGTTTTCAAAATCGTTAAGGGTCTGTAAAATGTTGATCATGCTGCTTTTTTTTTTTTTTTTGAATTGTCGGATGCTAGTAAAACAAGAAGTCATCAGCTTAAATTCCAGAAGCACCACTGTAGACTAGATATTAGAAAGTATTCTTTTAGTCAGCGTATTATTACTGAACAATCTGCTACAGGAGGCTGTCACTGCCACAACAGTCAATTGATTAAAAGACATCATCGATCCTATTTTTTCAGAAAAGAAGGGGGCTCTACATAAGCCAGAGATGGCTGTCTGCCCCAGTTCTCACGACCCCATCGACATCTAATGCTGTAGGCTCCGATAAATCGGCAAAGAACGTTGCGACGAGCCAGTGCTTGGATGGAACTAAACCGTAATAAGCTTTAGCCTCCACCGAATGATCATTTCAGTAGCTCTATTTACACACAGGACTATTCTTGGAAGGTGTTCCTTTAAATATGTTATTGAATTACATTGCACTCTTCAAAAAAAATGTACAAAACAATATATAAGTTAAGAGAGGTTTATTTTCATATATGATACATTTATCACGCATTCTGTGCAACAACCATTTTATATATAAATTAACACAGACAGACAGACAGACACTGCAGACACTACCGCGCACAAGAAGCTTAAGGCTACCCACCAGATCGTGGTGTCCAGCTGGTGGCAACAATATTCTTACATGTATATATGTACACATCTACATATATGCACCTATATATGGACCTATGTATGTGATCAAGGCTCGCACACATAAGTCAAGAGGAGATTAACCAAATTATCGATAATCGGGAATATCGGGTGAGTGTCGTCGGGGAACGGTTGAGCTCGAGTGATATCCCACGAATTCAAGAACCCGAACAGACGGTCTTCTTGCAAGGTTAATCGTAATTTAACTTCTTGCCTGTAGGAGTGCCAATCGCTGGAGACCAGCGTGACAGCGGGCAACACATAATCCCTCGTGTTCGTGCCTTTCCACACGACCTTCAGGTCGGGAGATCTCTTCTGCAACCGGTGCACGGCGTCGATTATACCCCGAAGCCGTCTTTCGAAGTGAACTTGTCCGGAAATAGCAAAATGGGCCCAATAGCAGAATACCAAAATCTGGCCGGGTCCACCGGTTATGTTATCTATTTCCCTAGCTGCGTACTTATTGTTTATCCTTTCTCCGCCTCCATTAGGGATCCCGTGAAAATGAAAGTAAAGTGATGTGTTGTGACTATGACAGAGTTCATCTCTGCTTTTGGTGTCACTATGAGGTATCAACCTCTTTCCAAAGCATGGAAGTCTATCTTTTAAATTGTCGTACAACTGTCTAACCGTAGAATCGCCGTAAAATCTGATCGTCTTTCCATGTAGACACTGTTGAGTTTCTCGAATGGTGAGTTCAGCGATTTGACAGTGAAAAGGATACCACCTGTCGTGGAACATAAACCCGTTTGCGTGTGTCGGGGGCGGCCCAGACGGTTTGCAGTAAGGCAGCCTATCCAATGAAACGTATGGAACTGAACCGTTTGTGTTGTCGCTTTCAAGTTCAGAGACTGTGATTGGTCCGATGGAATGTTGAATGACTTTTCTCGTTCTGTTCGAAGATAAAGCAAAACAAAGGATACCGCTAAGCACAATTCAACAATAAAGATATATTACAACGACTATAGTAGTTTATCTCTTTCATGACGAAATCATGTCGTCGAGGTATTTTATAAGACTGTGCCTTTACCCGGTGTATATTACATCCATTCCAATCAGTGACCAATGACAGGGTGACTGGGGGGATGATGGTGACGTCTCCCCTCCCCGGGGTTATTCGTGTGTCAACGAAAGAGTGAAAGCGCGCTGCATGCGGAGTCTGTTAGGGCATTTTTCCGTCATCTAGGGGAAGGGGGCTATCAAAAAATGATACGCCAACTGATGATGGTCCATGTAGATTGTCTGCCCACAATTTCAGCTATCATGTGGGATGATGGGTGCCACTTGAGTTCCCCCTCCCTTCTCCCTCTCTCTCATGTTCAATCGGGGAGGATGCATCCACGCCGTCATGGCAAACTACTAGGAGAAACAGGAACATTTAACTTAAATACCCAAATACCTCCCCCCCCTCCAAAAAAAAAAATAAGACTGCCAATGCTAAAATTGAAAATGTGTGCAGACGTTAACAACCCACTAACGCACAGCCAGTATGCCACTAACAACCTGATTGACAGAAGTCGAAGTGAAGTTATTGCACTTTCTTCTTACAATCCCATAATGACGAAAAATTGAATGAAGTTCACTTGACAATTATGGTACACCTTTGTTGCACCAAATCGAATCTGAGGACATTCAGTAATAAAAGAGGAGGGGTGAGACGTTTGATCCACCTCCTTAGTCCCCTCCCCAATCCCACATCACTATGCCATTGACGTTTGGCCCCGTTTAAACATTTCATTCCGGTTGGGATTTACTAGCTAGCCTTCAAAATGTGATTTCCCGTTGACGGAAAAAATGTAAAGGAATAAAAAAATAGCATCAGCATCAAAATTAGTAACCATGAACAACAAAGTTTTCGATATCTCCTTTTTGTATCACCATGTCAACAGAAAAAAAAATCTTCTGTAAGGAATAGAAATAAAAAAATTCATCCAACATACGGCAACATCTGTAAAAGTGGCCGGCCCCACCCACCTCCCTCTATATCTCCTTTCAGTTTATAGTAGTCAGTGTACGCGGTGCGTATGCAGCTATGACACTATAATCTCAAAGTTTAGAAACAGTATTAATAAATACTCAGTTTTGTAATCGGAGAAAAGTTTTTTTCAGGAAATTGTCAAGTTTGGAAGAGCGGTCGCATCCACTACAGGACTTGAAATGTGCATAGTACTCACATCTGAAGAATTTTCAGCTCATCCTCGTCAACTTCATTGGAGAGATCTTGGAGCAACTTCGGGACGTCCTTGCGGAAATCTTTCCAGTGTTCACACATTAGGTTGGGGTTCCTCGGAACGTTGCAGTAGAATGGTGCGTACACGTAAGGATCGCTAAAATTGCAAAACGGTGGCTGATGACGAAGACGGAAAAGCAAAACAATACAAACAGGAAGGCAAAAACCTTGTCTAGAGATAACTTTATTACCGACAGAAATTCAATTGTTTCTTGCCCAAGATTAATTTGTTTTTCCCAGACTTATTTTCTTTGTATGAAAAGTTCCTGTCTGTTAGATCTGGTGGCAAGTAAATGCAACAGAGATAATAAGCTGTTAAATTGAAACACTTCCACAGCTTTTTCAACTGCCTGAATGTTACAAACAATTATTTCTAACGAATTGCAATAATTAAGGAATAGTGTTTTCGTTGGATCAAGAGAATTATTGAATGTTTCATCCATTTCCATTGAGGGCCAATTTATGTAGCCATTTCCATCCTTAACTACCCATAGTTCAACGCGAGAGTAATGTCAAATTAAAATACACCTCTGTGTACACAGTCCCTTTAATATCGCGGTACAGTTCAAAGTGACAACTCAGTATGCTGACCAGAACCAACACAAGTAAAGACGCTATTTTTCATGTTGTTTATTATCTAGAATGGTGCATTTCACTAGTCTGCTTTAATGGTTAGAAAGAAATGGAATAGACATTCGTCAGTTCCAAGGACTTCTATCCCGGTGACTGATGGTTACTAAATGGCTGACTGAGTGACTGACTGGTTGGTTGACTGACTGACTGATTGATTGATTGACAGACTGAGTGACTGAAAACTGACTGATTAATTGACTGAATGACGTACGGACTGACAGACTGATTAATTGACTAAGTAATTGACTGACTGACTGATTTATTGACTGACTGACTGACTGGCGAACTGATTGATTGACTTATGACTGACTGCCTAATGACTCACTGACAGTGAACTGAAAGACTGACTGATTGACTGACTGGTTGACTGAATCATTATCTGTTAAAGTTGATAATCGTGGAAAAGAAATCCTTAAAACAACTATACTGTAAAGGCAACTATCACAGACTTGCGTCTTGCTGTATGCATATGCATCTTTCGACTCAATGCACGGCACTATTGACTAAGTGTGATTGAATATCGTGAGTTTCTGTTTTTCTTATTTTTTCCAGCCTGAGCACAAGTTTAAAGTAAACTTCAATGTCTCACTCATTTATGTTAAACACCAGGGGAAAGACTAACCTGTGGAGATATTTCAGAGCAAGATACATATTCGGAATGTTTTATCCCGCCTTCGTCCTTCATCTCGAACCTTCCGTAGTAATTGTGAACATTTGCTCTAGCACCACCTAATGTTGGGAGAAACAAGGGGACCGCTTCGGCTGGATGTACCAGTAGGACCTCGATGTGCATCTCTCCTTCCCATACCAGAGGGAACGAAGCCAAGTAAGTCCCGTTACGGTAATCGACAAATCTATCAGCTATAACTGCCGCATACGGTATCCTCGAGAAGAGCTTTACCCTAAAGAAGTCTTCGCCGTAAAGCTTCGGTCTGTTCAGATGATCTCTGGCCTCGATGCGAACAAGTAATCGGTCACATAGCGCATACAGTTCTTTAGGGTTGACCAGAGTGACTACGGTAAAGTTAGGACTGGTAACATTCTCAAAGGGAAGTGTTTTCATCGGCACTCGGTTTTCTGAGGTGACTGGCTCGTTGATGTTATACCTATTAATGACTTGAGGAGAACATGTAACAGGGTGGCGGGCATGAGGCGAAATCTGCAAGAATAATTTATGGAAATAAACACTTTGTATAAAAACTGACAGATAACTTGGTTGGGCCAACGTTATCGAACGTTGGCAGCAACATTGGTGTAACTTTGGTTTTACGTTGGAGACTCATCGTTACAAGTTGGCTGCTGACGTAAATCCAAATGAAACACTGTTGATCTACGTTGGACAAGGCCCTCGTTGGCCCAATAGTTTATCTTTGGCGCAACTTTAGGTAGACATTGGTCTAACAATGAACCAACTGTGGGCTAACGCGGTTTAGAGACTGAACATTGGGTCAACAATGTATAGGCTCCAACAGAGAGCTTTCTGTTGGCATGCTTTTTGTTTTGTTTTCTTTTTTGTTTTTAATTTTTTTAGCAACTTTGGAACAACGTTATAGGTTGGCAACTTTTCTGGGCTAAAATTTGGGCACAAGATTGGTTGATTAAGGGTACAATTTCAGAGAGGCTGTAAAAATAAAAAAAAACATGGCTTTCTTTCCATCTTGAGCTGTGTTGCGTTAATCCAACGTTAATGGACCCCTCTTTTGTTCAATATACACTGCAACACTGTTGGGTTTCCTACCTTGGCCCAACCGTATAGTAGAGAACTTTCAAGCAGTTGGCAGTTCTAACCAGGGGCCTAGCCAGGATTTTTTTTTTTGGGGGGGGGGCGAAATCGACTGATCGTCCCTTTTTTACCCCCGTCCTGGACCGGGAAACGGGGGGGGGGTGTTGCCTTAACAAGACTTATACCAGGATTTCAAATCGTCAGCCCACAGATAGGCCTATGAGGCATGATAACATGTCAAACGAGATGGGACAGACCACCCCCCCCCCCCCTCCGCAACCACGAACGTAACATAAAAGTTAAAAAGTATTGGAGGGGTTGAGCACTGGCAGGACGATACTAAACGAGAGCCACCATCGGTTGGCGCGGTTCGGACAAGAAAATTTTTCTGTTTTCAAACCCTCCAGATGGCCGGAAACGACACTCCCCGAGTGTTCCAAGCTGCATTATATCTAGCCTCGAAATAGGGATCTCATGCCTAATGAGGTAAAAATCAATGTATGAAAATGGGCAATACATAACAGATGGTTGGAGATGATACAAGAACCAAAATGAATTATGCAAAATATAACATAATTATATACCGTTACATACCGTAATTTTATCTTGTAAACGATGGTAGTAAACATATAAGACATTTCGCTTGGAGTATACTTTTTGGCACAAATCTGAGTAATATGTGTACTGTAAAACATCTCGTTACATGTGTGCGGCGAACCATTTACTACCACTGAGATAAAATGCTCTACCAATTCCTCGTTTTGCTTTTAAATATATCGGGGTGCTTCATTCATAGAAGTGTTACGTAAGAAAATAATGTAAGAATTGTGCATGTGGTAGTCTTGGTTGTCCAATAAGAAAAGGTTAAGTGAACTGTTTGGTTGCGCGGAAATTTAGAGCCACCTGTCCTAGGCCTTAAATTGTAACGTGAATGCATGCGTGCGTGGGCAAAAGTAAAAACATTTAAAGTTAATACCCAAAAGTTTAGAGTGAAATTTTGCACCATTCATACACTTAAGGGAAGTAAATGGGTTACAGATGATAAGCTCTGCCATATTAACTCTGTTTTTTCTCCTAACATAACGACAAAAGTGTAAAGTAGATAATGCAGTGATTGAAAATTTTCATTCACCTTCAGCTTCTCTGAATAATTGCCAATGGAAAGTATACTAATAATGAATATTCAGTTGGTTGAAACAAAGCTGATCATTGACATGGTAATGATGTGGTCAGTTTGTGGGTTATTTGTACATGCAGAGCTTCGTTTCACTAAATAAAGATTCCTATCTGACAGCTGAGGGCGGATCCATGATTTTGAGAAAGGAGTGAAGGATGGGGGGGGGGGGGGACAATTACCGTTGGCCGGTGGTCGAAGATCGGGCGCACATTTTAGAATGCTGGCACCAATTCAACTGGGACTGGCAGGGATGACGACAACTTGTTCAGATTTCCGGGGGCTCAAAAAACTGTTGGTCATCAGAAGGAGGGGGGGGGGGGGCGGGCGTGCATCTGGTGATACCCACTTGCATCGGCACCTTGATCATCAAGGAGCAACTTAAGTATCGTATGTTTAATGCTAGGTACCTTTTGTTTCCGTACACACGTAATTACTTTAACAGTTCCATTACTTCGTTTTTCGAGGTCAGCACAATACACAAATAGCATTGGTGGACTGAATAAACTTATTCGTTTAAAAATGGTATATCAATAATATTTTGTAAAAATTGTTACGTTATCAATACAACTTACATCAAAGGTTATCGTTTATTGTAATCCGTGCTGCTAGCATGACGACAAAATAGGTATATTAAATGATGTTAATAAGATGGTATCCACCGACGCATAACATACACAATTAATATTCTTCAGTCACGGTCTCCATGCACTTGTTTTCAAATAAAGGGTATTGTGCAGTTAATCTCAAATTCCAATCGGATAGGAATTTGCACTGCCTTTTCACATGTATGCGGTTTTCGCCTTGAATGAGAAAATGCGTAATTAGGTACGTCGCTGTACGATCATAGCGAGTGAAATGTATATAATTCAACTTCGTGAACCGTAGGTTCAATTAGGCTTCTTAATTAGAAGAACACCTGGTTAGAAACAGCCAATACTCACATGATAACATACATGTTTATCCCTTCTCGAGAGGTAACTACCCTAACCATTATGGAATACCCGGCTATCACGTCATGTTCTATCATGTAGAAAAGGTCTTCTCCAGACATGATTTTAGCACATTATGGAAATTCTGTGAGGACTAGGTGTTAGTTAAACACCTTGTTGACCTTGTTGCACATGGTTAGACACTTCAACCTGTGGCACAAGATCACATAGTAATACATGCTTTCCCAGCATGGTAACTTCATTCTGTTTACACAAGAGACGTCCGCGGGGCAATTGTAGACAACAGCGCCGCCTGCTTCGGAGAGTCCGATGTACCACTGAGTTACAAAATTAAGAGACCGATTACGTAATCACAAAACTCTTCTGGCTACATCCGTGCTATAGAACAAACTAAACACATCTGTATCAAACTGACAACTAAACTAAGAAGAAATACTTCCGGAACTGATTTGCTTATTTTGTCTCTTCATAGGCACACGCTGAATCAAAGCCACTAAAAGTAATGTTCTTCAAACCTCACCTTTTAATTATTTTCCTTTAGTGAGGTATGCATTGCTAGAACCAATCCTCGTCGTCCTAGGTGATTTTTACCATCTCACAGTGTCTGTTATCCCCTCAGGTTGCCAACATTAACAGAGTCAATTAAAGATCAGATGACTAGGTTTCGGCCTTGAGCTATATTCCATATCATGGCTTTAAAGGTTAGTTGTCGTGAAAGTTGGCAACAACGTGTAATTGAGAAAGAAAGGTTTACTGGCTGAAGGGGATCAGTACATTACAAATTGCTGCAGGGAATAAACTGAACTGATTATCCCCACTATACGGTACCCAAGTTGCGAAATATTGCCAAAAAAATTTTTAAAAAAAATGATGAAAATAAAAAGGAAATACGTTCGTAGACTTACTTTATTGGTCAAGGTTCTAGTAGGGCCGATCTTCTTAGTTCGTTTGCCTTCTAAAACATTCCTTAAGGGGCTGTTGAGGTTGAATCCCGCTAGAAGTAAAATACAGATGATTAACAGGAGTAGAAATAATTGTACGTACTCTGTCATACTTGTAACAGGTTGCACGCCGTGTACAGTAGTAATGGCATCTCGTACTGATTAAGACGCTGTTCATCGTACCGAGCCGGGCCTCTCTAAAAGCCAGACACTATAATGAAATATCGGTAGGTCAGAATCATGTCTCTGCAATATGACAAATTCCTTCAATTAGGAGGTTCTCTGTGATAGAATTGCTGGGAGAAAACGTGTACTTTTTCTAAGTTATTGTCATTTCAAGATACTAATTAAAATCAACAAAAGAAAAAAAGGGGGGGGGGGAGGGTCAACCATCGGAGTTTGATTGTTCACAGTGAACGCTTCATTGATCCGGTATTGAAAACACCGGTATGAATACAAATGTATGGCTTGAACCAAATTCTGTAAAAAAAAAAAAAAAAAACGGTTAGATTGTTTGGAGGCTGCAAAACACACTTGAGTAAGTCGACGTATGTTTTGACATTAGCCCTAATGGCATAACTTTAATACATTTCTTTGTTTCTTCACCCACAATGTCCATAAATGCACATCATTACACTTGCGCACATTTTGTGATGAATTTTCTGAGATGCATCGTGCAATTTATCACATTATGAAAGGAAGGAATGAGAAGGGGGGGGGGGGCGACGACTTGAAGAAAAGAACTGTCGACAAGAAGCATTAAATTTGGAACGTCTAATTACATATCTACAACGTAAAGAGGTGATGCGTCTCAATCAATTACATGAATTCGTGGGTTTGGTATAATAACAATGAATTCCGTAAGACTGTACGACCAAATACTTGTCAGCACAAGAAATCAGGGGGGGGGGGGGGGAGGGGCGCAGTTATTGGAATAGAAACCCGCAGGGCTGACTACGAAGCCACGTTAATGTTGAGCATCGGCGCAGTTGAACGACCATGGAGTTGAACCTCGGCGCGGAACCTCAATGCAGTTGAACTTCAATTCAGTTGAATGGAGCTCGCGCACTTGGCATTTGAACGGATTGCGCAGTTGGTTCCGGACCCTTCTGTCGATATCAAACCTTTCAGAATCTACCCTACTGTCAAATGGTGTTGGCGATGGACTTTTGTGGTTCACAGTCGTGGTGGGACTGCTCCGGAAGTGGATATCCTGTCCGTTACCATGCCAGATATAAAGCTTTATATGTCCATAACAAGCCACATATTTCTTGACCAGAAATGAAAGGATGCACATGAAGTCTCCCATGGCGATTACAAGCCAGATAGATCTCGTGATGAAAGTATATACCAAATGTCCACATATAACGTTTGAAATGTCTGTATCATAAGTAACGTAATGACGGTTACCACAGATAAAGATATAAAGCTTGACATAGCCATATCACGCCAGATGAGACTGGCTAAAATACAATGCCATATAACCAATTCAAGCTTCGTACGTCCATATCAAGTTCCGACATAAATCGATCAAAGCCATGCATGATGTCGGATATACCTAGCAAGTTGCATATGGGAATACCAAGCCAGATATCACTTGATAAAAGATATGTAGGTATTAAGTTTTCTATGGCCATATCAATTCAGATAAGTCTTGAAAAACAATCCGAGATATGCAATTAAAGTTCTGTAAGGCCATAGCAGTACTTACATTTTGTTTAAATTTAATAATACACGTTTCCCATCCATAGATATTTGGGAAGCTGTAGAATGTACCCCTTTGTCAATGGCATCATATGGAAACACTTGCTCTTATAAGCAGCCTATTGAACTAACATATGTGCAAATGATCTGCTAATGTGGGCCGAGTGGAGCTTTAGGGCCCTGATTTTCATTTTCTTTTTCATTTTTTAATGCTTTACGAACTACAATGTTAGACATTCATGAAACGTTTAACAAAATTTTCTTTTGAAACATTCCTCAAAGCGTAATCGAAATACACAATGCATTGTCTGCATTTAAAAGTAGAAATAAGAAGCTTTTTGTGGGGGAGGGGGTGGGTTGGACGAAGGTTTCTTTTTTTGTGTGTGCCATCATTTATTTCAAAAAATTGATTCCACATGAACAAAACAACAATTTCTTGCATCTCAGATAACATAAAAAATCATAGTTACATGTATAACCGTGTATTTGCTTAGCCTGAATAGAAAAGTAAATCACATTTTACAGTAAAGGAGAAAGAAATTTTTCTATGATAACAGGAAACATTTCCTACTGAAATAAGAATTTGCACTCATTGAAAACCGACTTAAGCTTGCTATACAGAAAAGAAAGACCTACTTTTGTATCCGCTTAAATGACTTTCTACTTGTAACACAAATTTTAATTTATACAAAAACTCGTTAACAATTAACGAATCATTTTGTGATTTCGAAGTGTGCATGGGCGAAGGTTTCACTAGCAACTTATCCTACTTAAATCAGTCCAATCTAATATTTAAAGGTTGTAATGCATCACCCCAGACAGTTTAAATTCTCCCAACCACCTACCTCTAGTCCCTCCCTCAGCCTGTCTTACATTCATGTGTAATCAAAACAATGGATCCCTGTGTACGCTGTGTAATACGAGCTGCTCTGCATCTTTCGAATTTGCTGGCAATCTAAGAGTACTGTAACTTAGAACCAGTTGAAAATTTTCCTTTCAGGGAGGTAAAAATGTAGGTTAGGGTGATGTAATACAGCCTTTAAAACAGAGCTTGTCAGAGACGTTCAGATAGGTTTTGCATTTAATTTTGGTGCAAGATATTGGAGTCGATGTGCATGACACCTCTAATGCATGCAAATTAAATCTGCATCTGGTTTACATAACGTTTTATATGACGTCTTATCAAATTATATCTGTACTATATCCGCTCCACACAAAATTTGAACCATAGGTAATTTTATTTATGGGTCATATATGGCCTTCAGAGCACACCATGTTCAAAGCCGGATACATATCTCACATCTGGGCCAGATTTAAAATCCCTTTTATCACACAGGTATGGAATTGCATATGTATATAGGACACGTATGGAGTTTGCCATATATACGCACAAAATGTAACGGTTCCATATCACACTTGAGCAGTTATACAATTTTGTATAAGCCATACATGGCCTTTATGTTATACAAAGATCTATTTTACCAATTTTTGTCAAAGTCAGATTCAGATCCCATATTTGGTGCAGATATGGCTCAGATATAACAAACGTTCCACATATGGCGGCCATATGGATTTTGAGTAAGGGAGAAATCATGATTCACAATATCAAGTTCAGACCCGAACTTACAGACAGCACTATTTGGCGGGAAGATATCGATTACGTTGTTTGAAATTGAGAAAATATTGTAATATCGTCTGCATGATAGATAGAAAATTGACGATCCATCAAAGGCCACCAGGCGTTACTCAGCGATGACTGCAGGTGGTATGTGTTATCGATCCATCATGTAACATGGACACTTCTGAAAACATTCACAAGTAGCATATGTGCTTTATTTATCACAACGGAAAGGAAGGCAATGTCACTGCTTCATCTTGATAAAACAAAAAACAAATGAATATGTTGCAACAGTAATACTTTAAAGAGGCTCATTGAGTTGTTTTGTGAAATTCACTCAATTTTTCTAAACCGTTCAAGTTTCCTTCACATACTAATGACAAACAGTCAAACTAAAAGGATCGCAAAGTTCTACATACGTTGGAACATTAATGAGTGAGTAACCAACGATTAAATTTGGTTTTTGAAACTTTGTGACCAGATATTTTCACGTTAGTACATTCACATGCACACAATCAGAGCAAGTAATGGTCAAAAAATTGAAAAATTTGACAGTTTTCATATAACTATTGGATGTGAAACTTGATTGATTATGTTAATTGTGAGTATTTTCGTGTGTTTGTACACTTCAAAATCACCGCAATCTTTACTGATATCAACTCAATGAGCCCCTTTAAAGTACAATTTAAGTGGACCTGAAAGAAATTCAAATATTTATATCACAAATCTTAAGACGTGAATTGATCGAACTTCCATTTTTGATCACGGAACATTTCTGAGCTGGGATCAGCTGAACTGTTGAAGCATATTATCCTTTTAACCGTTAGCTGGTTGCTCAGTAATTCGTGATGTCACAGTACTGTTGTACTACCCAAATTACTTTATATCTTTGTCTTTTTTTCTCCTCAGAATCCATCGCAACTTGTCACGATTAACCTTCCAGCAGGTGTTGTTGAGTAATACACGGCCGTTGGGAGGCTAATGTCATTACATTTAACCCCTGTATGTTATGGGATCACTTGAATTACCAGCCATCTTCATACAACATGCTTCGCAAGTCGAAAACAGAAAACTTTTCAAGGTTACATAAACATTCCAATTTCAAAAGAATGCAAAAGCAAGTATTGTGAGTTGTGCACAAATTATTGCGCAGTTGACTATTTCAAATTAAGTGAATATCTTTCAACATTTAATATCTCAGGGAAAGGAACAAGCTATAAAGACGTGATCTTGATGAAAGGATTTAAAGCTGGAATATTAGTTGGAAATTTGCCAGTGAAAATCAAATTTCGCCTGATATGTCATAGCCACTGCAAAATAACATTTTTTAACGGATAGTTTTGCATAGATGAATATTTATATCCATTCCCGATTGGTCTGTTTGATTTCAAGTAACCTTGATAAAATGTCATGTTTTTTTCTTGGAGAGTCTGAATTTTGCGGTGGGGCGAACAGAAATGTTGAGAAAATTTTCGTATTCCAATATCTAAAAGATGAGTGCAAAATTCTCCTTCAGGTTTGTTACATGTGATCTTTTCCTCTATATACTTTCTTTTCCCTGAAATGCTGACGAAGAACAAAGGGAGATGACCAGGCTAGGCAGGTAATTACCAGTACAACTCATATTCCAGCTTTAATATTTATACTTAATAAAAGTTCGAAAAATATATTTTATAATACTGACCCGTGCCCAGGTTTCAGTCGATCACCTTCCTGCCACGCACTTTGCAGTGAGTGTCAAAAGTGAGCTAAACGAATTCTCTGAAAGATCCAGGTTGGTGTTTTTGGTGGCATTTTGACATTAGAGTTTTGATGTATGTTATACATTTATATTTGCTATTTAAATTTATAACATATTTCAATTTTTTGTTGTAAATTTGTTCACCTTGCTCTGGAAAGTGCCTAAAATGAGCCAAAGTGACCATTTTTATGATGTTTTCAGTTGTCATCACCATCTTCGCTATTTGGATCTTGAAGACCAGCAATTAAAGTTTGGAATGATTATGTGAAAATTTGAACGCTAAAATGCAATTAAAACGTGTCGAACGTGTTGGAGTGAAATTTCGGTCACAGAGCCTTGTCAAGGGCCCGAGCAGGGGACCATCACTCTAAACTTCTAACTCTTCAAGTTCTAGTCTCAAAATCTGATTTTTAAATGACACCAGGATAGTCCAATCCTTCAGCCCTCACATGATAGGGAGGGGATGAAAGATACAAAAGATACGTGACGTACCCAGATTGAATTTAAATATTTGAGCGTCATGAAGTATGAATGGTCATCGACGATCCTATACTGTGTTGATCGAGTTGTAAGCACAGCGACGTCATTGAGGGCCTCCAATGGGATTACTTTAGTGTGTAAGTCGATGGAGAGATTAATGGTGGTGTGGTACCTTTTGAGTCAGCCTCTACTACTTGGCTTTTATCGTTTGTACTTAAATGGTCACGTCTTCCCTTTGACGCAAGAGGCGGTGCCCATATACGTTAAGCGTTTCACGTTTACGTCATGTCGATATCAAGAGGCCACACCTACTGACTGTTGTCAGGCGTTTGTACTGTACCAAGGTTTTGTAAAACCTCCTTGTTTGTACTATGCTCAGTGTGCAGTCTGCGTCACTGAATGTACTAAGTCACCGACCAGTGTGATCCGCATCAACGTCCTTGGAATACAAGGTGCATAAATCACGAATCACTCCTTAAGTGAGTCCATTTCTGTGGCTGGAAGATGCAACTCACAACGAAGAGTATGCCACTGCACTATGAAATAAATTACCTTAAAATGTATTCCATGATTTTTTTTTATTCCAGAGAGGTTAATTGCAATATACCTTGGTTAATGTTACAATTAAATGAGGTACTAAACCGACATGTAACAATTCAGATTGACACATTAAATGCCATCTAGTCATGGTTGTTAGGTGGACGAGAAGCCGGTGTCTTCACAAACAGGGCGTGGCCAGGATTGTTCCCGCCTTCATAAGAAACTGAAAAATTGAGGTGAATGTACTACTGTACCTTTGTGGGTGTAGCCCATTACTGTCAGTCATGCGTGAAGTACCTTATGTGAAAGGAACAGTGTACTGTGCAGTGTAACAGTCAATGGAACCGGATGATCACAATAAAGTACTGTCAAAACGTACGTACTCGTAAATTGACATTTACCACAGTATTAAGATATCGTACTGTACAGTACACTGTGTCGTTGGTGTGTGATTTGCAACTTGGCCCAATTTACAGCGTTAGAAATAGATGTGTCGTTTTTATCCCGACAGAACGTGATCATTTTGTGACGTTTTGATTTATTTCGTAACATAGCGCTTAGCTCAACTTCCTTCTTAACCTGTCATGTTGATACCGCGTTTATGTCTTCGTGCGTGACGGACGTTTCGTGGCCTGAAAATGCATTTCTCCATACCCGACACTGAGGAGTGCAAGGACGACAAGGGCTCGACATTTACTGTAAGTACTCCATTGTCCTAACCAAGTATTACTGACTGTACGTGGCCATCTTTGTGGTATCAACATCAGCCCTCAGTGCTGCATTTTATGACTGAATCAAGCCTGCGTCAGTGTTTCGTTTAGTGTCCTGTTAACAAAGAATAGACAGAGGGCCATGGCCGAGCTGAATTGGCAACCTAGGGCCCCTATATGGCCACAGCATGAGACAGGACTATAGAGTTAGGCTCTGCTGGGTTTGCCTAGGTTGAATTGAGCTAGTGCTGTACGTTACACTTGCAGGTTACTTTCTACTAGTTAGGCTAGCCCCAAAACAGTGAACATTTGCTAAGTCGGTACAACTATAGGATACCCAGCCAATATGAAATCTCAGTGAGCCTCCGGAGGCGCTGTGGCAGTCATGTCGAAAATGTACAGCTGCTTCAATCTCACACAGTTACAATTTACGTGAAGCCAACAACGAAAAAAAAAATCGTAGATTAAATACTGCCACCACTGCGACTGTGCCTCCTCCTGGGACTGGAGGCTCAGTGGACTGAAAAGACTTTTTAAAGAAAGATAACCTGCACCACAAGTCATGCACTCATATTTAGTCGTTCTCAAAATAACATGCAAGTGTATATGCCGCCACTGCGACTACGCCTCCATCCAGGACTGGAGGCTCAGTGGACTGAAAAGATTTTTTAAAGAAAGATAACCTACACCACAAGTCATGCACTCATATTTAGTCGTTCTCAAAATAAAACGCTAGTGTATATGCTGCGACTGCGCCTCCCCTGGGACTGGAGGCTCAGTGGACTGAAAAGACTTTTTCAAGAAAGATAACCTTCATTACAAGCGATGCACTGCACTCATATTGCGCCGTTCTCAAAATAACACACAAGTGTATATGCCGCCACTGCGACTACGCCTCCACCCGGGACTGGAGGCTCAGTGGACTGAAAAGACTTTAAAGAAAGATAACCTACACCACAAGTCATGCACTCATATTTAGTCATTCTCAAAATAACACGCAAGTGTATATGCCGCCACTGCGACTACGCCTCTATCCAGGACTGGAGGCTCAGTGGACTGAAAAGACTTTAAAGAAAGATAACCTACACCACAAGTCATGCACTCATATTAAGTCGTTCTCAAAATGACACGCAAGTGTATATGCCGCCACTGCAACTACGCCTCCATCCAGGACTGGAGGCTCAGTGGACTGAAAAGATTTTTTAAAGAAAGATAACCAACACCACAAGTCATGCACTCATATTTAGTCATTCTCAAAATAACACGCAAGTGTATATGCCGCCACTGCGACTACGCCTCCATCCAGGACTGGAGGCTCAGTGGACTGAAAAGACTTTTTAAAGAAAGATAACCTTCATTACAAGCGATGCACTCATATTGCACTGTTCTCAAAATAACACACAAGTGTATATGCCACCACTGCGACTGTGCCTCCACCCAGGACTGGAGGCTCAGTGGACTTAGAAGATTTTTTAAAGAAAGATAACCTACACTACAGTACAAGCCATGTAAGTGTGTGATAAGAAAACAGAGCACGTAGATAGAGACGGCTCTGGAAGAAAGCAGAGCTGTAGATAGAGAAGAATACAATCAACAGTGCCTCCACGTTTTTAATAAGGTGTTCATCGACCGTGGCAGGGTATTCTATAGTTACTTTGCTATGTCAATAGGTCTACAATACCTAACCCAGGCTACATGGCTAGCTAGTAGCGTCATAAACTTCGCGCATTGCCAATTAAACATTGCACACTGGCAATTACTCTTCACAAAAAATAAGCCCAGAAATGCAATGGCCTAAGTACTGTAGCTTGACAAAGCTTGACTATCATAGCTTGGAGTGACTTAAAGATGGCTGAAACACTGTTTATTAACCAATAATTGTCTGTGAATTTGATGATTATTCAGCTTTACGGTACTGCATTAACACAGGCACACGAGGTAGGCTCCACTTGCTTCAAGGCAAAGACTCATCACCCCAGACAGTTCCAATTCTCCCAATCACTTACATCTAGTCCCTCCCTCAGCCTGTCAAAAATTTCTCCCCACGTGTTATCAAAACAATTGATCCCTGTGTACGCTGTGGAATGTGAGCTACTCTGCAGCTTTCGAATTTGCTGTCAATCAAAGAGTGCTGTAACGTAGACCCAGTGGAGAATTTTGCTTTCCAGAAGCCAAAAATATAACCTAGGATGATGAGTTACAGTACGTCAGTGCCTTTAAATCACCATATATTAACAGTTGCCTCTTTACTGTATGTTCCAAATCATGATTTGACCATTCACTGGAACTTTCCATGACCATTTTTGTTGCTAGTTTGTTCACAAGTACTTACTTGGGTTTATGTATGGGATTTTAGAAAGGGCACTGTTCATATTATGATTGTCATACTAACATTGTGAGTTGTGTATAGTTTGGCAGGTTTACTTCATATCATCATATAACTCAGCAAATTTTGGTCAAAATATCGGATTTCAAGGTTCAATTCCTACCAGATTAGGTCAAATTACACATACTGTATTTACCTAAAAGGAACTTGAAGGCTCTAAGGCATCACCCTAAGCTATATTTTTACCTCCCAGAAAGCAAAATTCTAAACTGGTTCCAAATTACAGTACTCTTTGATTGACAGCAAATTCGAAAGATGCAGAGCAGCTTGTATTACACAGCCTACTGTACACAGGGATCCATTGTTTCGATTACACATGTGGAGGAATTTAAGACAGGCTGAGGGAGGGACTAGATGTTGGTGGTTGGGAGAATTGAACTGTCTGGGGTGATGAGTTTTTGTCTTTAAAACTTGCTATTTTGTCTTAAAGATTCATAAAGATTTTGAATTTCCAGCAGCTAGAAACTCCAAGGTTTTGAGCTACAGTAGATGCGGAAGTTTTATACAGTGCATCCATGCAATACTGACTACTGTACAGTGCTTGTAGCTTGTTTTCCCTGGTGAGAGATGCATCTGGCTGGGTACTGTACAGCACAGGCACCTGTTATTATTGTAGCCTTACCAATTGGCCTGATTGATAACAAGGCCCCAGACTGGAATGTATGCAAATTACACTGAGATTTATTTTTTGGCAGTTGAAGAGTGTTTGAGCCACAAAGAAACAAGTGTTTCTTCGTGGCTGGAAGTTAGAATCTGTGACCACACGCACACAATAGACATACAGTGTGCTTGAATGAGCATTTGTAGTACTACTAGGGATAGCGTATGTAAAGGGTTAGGGGATGGGGGATGTATTATACAGTGTAAATTAATCTTGGAACACCCAACAACCAAATTCGCTCTCATAGTGTAGTGGATTAAAGACAAAAACTTATCACCCCAGACAGTTTCAAATTCCTCAACCACCTACCTCTAGTCCCTCCCTCAGCCTGTCTTAAATTCCTCCACATGTGTAATCAAAACAATGGATCCCTGTGTACGCTGTGTAATACGAGCTGCTCTGCATCTTTCGAATTTGCTGTCAATCTAAGAGTACTGTAACTTAGAACCAGTTGAGAATTTTGCTTTCTGGGAGGTAAAAATATAGCTTAGGGTGATGCAATACAGCCTTTAATTAAGCTTAGGACTTGTGATGCAACTGTTATCTTAACATACTTGGTTCGAATCTGCCCATAACCTGTTTCCTTTGCAGATTTAACTTCACTTGTTTCTTCCACTAGTATCCACAGCTCCTTTCCACAGAGTGTCTATAACTCTGTGAGACTAGGGGAAAAAAGAACTGAAAAAAATCATAGATAAGAAAGCAGACACAGATGCTGTAGTAACTGTTTTAGTTGTCTGATACCCTTGTTGACCTCACTTCCGGTCACGGATTTTAAATTTGTACTGTTTCTTTACAAATTTGCAAGGGGAGAAAATTGTTGGTCACAAGGGAAATCTATCATCAGATTTACTGTAGGTAGAGGGGGCCCTAGTCAGATTAAGGCCTACAGTAGGCCAAGTAAAAAACAAAAATAAAAAACTGTTTCCCCTTCCCTTTGGAACTTCTTCTATACGAAGCATCTTTGCCAATTGCATCATTGATCTATGCTCAATAACTCGATTGGTCGTTGATTGGTGTTCGATGGGCAGGCAAAGGATTAAGCAAACGACCAGCATGGCGTAAGCCAAATCTGACACCAATGACTGGCTCAGAAAAGTGTGCCTTCATGCAGTACACAATTCAGACAGAACCAAATAACTTTGACAGATGATGCAAGTTCAGAATGCAGGATGCAAGTTTGCATGGCACTTCTGACAATTACTGCACACATTCATGCAAGTGATACTGTATACTGTTTCTTCTTTACAAGTCAGTGGTACTTTACAGTACATCCATTTTTTTATGGGAGTTTGGAGTCCGCAAATGAAGTCTGCTATGAGGAAGCTTGAATTGATGCAAAAGCGGACGACTAAGTTAGTAAATGGTATTCAGGGCCGTCCATGTAGTGAGTGTCTCATTGCAATCGGTATTCCTTCACTTCAGTAAACCAGATTATGCAAGGATATGATCTAGCTTTTTACAAGTTTCCATGGTCTTAAGGTGACAGATATTCCTACCAGGAGTCACAAATGGAAACTCAAAAAGCAGGGGTGGAAATAAGCATTCAAACTTTGGCTACCTTCTGGGCCCCCACTGGAACTCATGAAATCTAGATACCCAAAATACTGTACTGTAGAAAATTAATGTAAAAGTTACATCAACTGTTCTTGTACTTGTTTTACTAACCTGCATACCACATTCAACTGTTGCCAACAAAATTGCGCAACACCCTTGGATGAAAGCATCAAGTCATTGTTTCCCATTTTTCCTCGTACAGCAACTTTGTCACATATTTCACATATTTTGCTGATTTGACCAATTTATACATCATTTACTGTACAAATAGGATACTAGCCGCATTGCCATACTACAGTAAAAACTGTACTCCACTGCAAGTCATGTCAAGCTCGAGGGCAGCCAATAAGTTGCCCACACAATGTTTTTCGAGGACAGTTGTGTAAGTACAACTTGGATCCAATAAACATATCTTAACAAAAAAACGTAACACCTTTCAATGAGACTGTTCTTTGAAAAATTGCTGGAGGGGGATGGGTGTCTTAATGGGGAGGGGCAGTTCTAGGAAGTCTTTTGTAGGACTGCCTGTGAATTTTCTAGCCTGTATCTCTCATGGCTCTATGGGCAAATAAATTGGTACATACTGTACTGTAGGTTGGTGCCAACATCATTGGATTGGAGTCATGAGTTTGTGTTGGTTTCATGTAACACTGTTGTACAGTATATGGTCAAATACTTTTCAAATATTTCATAAATGTAATGTGTAAGATAAGTCATCCTGTTATTAATGAACCTTTTAAGGCTTACAGTAGCAATGTATTCGACAACATAAATAAAATATTCATAAACGCTTGGAAAAAAATATGTTTGAAAATCTTAGACATTGTTCACACTACAAAATTTTAAGTCAGTGACATACAGTACATGTGTAGGCTAGGCCATAAGTGTGTCTTCTGTATATGTACAGTATGTTAGGCAACAGCAAAAGTTCGAAGCCATTTTCGAGAAAAATATCAAGTAGGAGAAAATCTTCTAAACGTTTGTGAGTATATTGCAGATTGTTAGTTTAGGGTCTTGTTTACATTCCAGGTAAATGTTTTTTGGCATTCTTGATTGACTTGAGTACTTGTATGTTGTGATAATTTTTACAAACGACTTTGCTCCCCATTCGTAGTAGCCCCTGCCGTGAAAAGTGCATATGCAGTGAGCAGTACAACTTGTGAGGTTGTACAATGTCTTCTGGGACTGAAATCTTTTACTTTTGGGAGTCTAAAACTTTGCATACACACTAAAAAATTGAAAAGAAACTACCTGTATAACCAAAATAATTTCAGTACTATCTTATTTTTTTAAGTCTGATTTCAGAAGTTTAGAGTAATGCATATGCTGCACAGCTTTTTAGAGACTTGGTGTATGAACCAAATACACAGGAGTAGACAGTGGATGGAGGTGTTGACGTACCGTACAGACTGCACAATAAGACTTCAATTATTTATGAGCCAATCAAACCGGTTTTCTTTTGAATCCACATTAAAATTTTTAGGTCATTGGGCCACAGGCCCCCATTATCTCAACCCCTGAAAAACGTTAAGGAGAAAAGACTGTCAAAGGCAAACAGTACAGTGTGTCAATTTTTGTCTTCCTCTGCATTAATCCCTAGAACTCTCTGTCTTCTTTAATATGTACAGCCGTCAATACCATTGCACGGGATACCTGTCTTGGAAGGATCATCCTGTAAAGTCGCATCCAGATTCCGGTTGGTTAAATTGATCATAGCAAATCCATACTGTAACTTTGAGAGACTGTACTGTATGCTTTTACCATTGCATAGCATATTTTATATTCAAGAATGGTCAACAGGTCTTATGACTTTAACTGTACCTCATCGACGGTAAGAAATCGGCCAAAAAAAAAAACAAACAAATGACTCCCAGCCAATCAATGCTATTGACACAACATTTGCTAAATTTATGCAAGCTGGTTGGATCGTAATCTTACTGTCCTTAAGCTACAGTGCTGTATCTGCTTTTTTTCCCTCACAGTTGGTCTTATGTTCAGTTTGCAGACATTAATGAGGTGATACTCTATGATTGCCTTTGCTCAGTGAGTGGAGTTTGGTACCTGGGTTTGTGAAGGTACATCTTGGGGACTTTCCTCATAGTTATAACTGCAAGTAGTCAAAGAAAAGTTTGATAAATTTGATTGTAAACAGGTAAAAAAAAACCATACATTTTCCCTTGCCTTAAAAATACTGTACCTTGAGATATTTTATTTCTTGCCCAATGGCTACATCTCTTAGCCACTTCCATGTCTCATGAGCCTATAATATAAGAAATGGAAATGAAATTTTGGAGGTACTGTAGGCCTACAAAAAATGAGAAGTTAAAGAGTGCTTTAGAAATAATTCAAACATCTGGTGCTTCGGTAATCATTACAGATACTGTATATTAAAACTTTGCTTTGGTTTGTGTGTCTGCTGAAGATCCTTCCATGAGTCTTTAATTTCATCATTTTCTGTCATTCTCATAAATCGTTCCTCGTTGCTGTACCATCGTTAATGGTGTACAGTGTGATTATGGCATTGCAGCATGCGCACTCCTCCAGGTACTGTCAAGGCGTACGCAACTTCTAAGGTGATGGGGCTTCCAAAACAGACTGTTGTACTACAGTACATACAATCTTTAGGCCAGACAGAGCACTGTATCCCTTCAACGTTCACTGAAAGATATTAGGTCAGTCAAACATCAAATCGTCAATAGCAGACAAATGGGAAACACTGTAGGATATTTACTGTACATTATTGTGAACTCAACTTGATTTTGTTAGCTACAGTCCTGTATCCAAGTGATTTCTGGTGTATTGTGTCTCTGAAAAATTTATACCCGTACACCAATTACACCCATGTCAAAATTCCAAACTCAACCCTTCAGACTAAGACATTCGTTAGTGACAAAAGTGTCGTCAGTTTTCAAAATAAGACATCAAAACTTTATTATCGATCACATTGTGTCTTGGGACAGATTCTATTCACCTACAGTAAAATCATACCATAACCCAGCATGTAATTTTTCATATCAACAGAGTTACAACCTCCATGTTAATGGAGTCTTCCACTGTTCGGTGAGATATTCACAGCTTCATGACTTTCACGAGCAGCTCAAGAAGGAATGGGGTAGTTCCTTCTATGGCTGCGACAGGTTTCCTCCGAAGAAACTCCTTCCCCTCACTGCCACACAGAAGAAGGAGAGGAGAGAACGGCTGGAGAAGTACGTTCAAGCAGGTTAGTAACCAGCTGGTCCTTGAAGGCATTAAACATTGTAATCTGTACACTGCTTTTATGCTGTTTGTTAAGGTACTGGAGCGGCAAGGGAAGGGGGACTGGACATGCCACCTATCAGGGATGGTACGGCACATGTCAGCCTCGTTGTCATGTACAGTACTGTACCAACATTTAAGGATCCTTGGACGATACCAAACTGAAACACACCAGAACAAACTGCCGCACGGTACAGTGTCATTGAACGCAGCTTGTGAAATGTACACAAATCAGGATGTCGGGCCTTATTGGGTATGTACAGTAAATATCATTTCTTGTTTACTTCATTATTTAAAGTGATATCACAAAAATAGTACATACACATGATACCAGCATCCTGTTTGTACTGTAGCCTACAGTACATCAGGAAGTCATACAGAGAAAGCTCTACTGTTACAAAGTACCACAGCACTGTACCCTATCATGCTGTACTAGGGATAAAGTTACAGGACAATTTATGTAAGCGGAACCAATCAAAATCTTGCTCACTGACCGAACCTTTCAAAAGTTCAATACTTTTGCTAATGACTGAATGTCTACTTGTAGGCAGTATCCTGCCATAAACAGTACGTATGTATGGCAAAACAAGCAGGTTTTATGTCTCAAAATGACTCTAAAAATCTTCAGTTCATAACCTTGGACTTTGACCTTTATTGGTACAGCATTTTCTTGGGTCACACTCAGATCTACTGTACAACATCATTCACATGTTGAGCCACCCTTTGTGAAGATACTGTATCCTGTACCCTCCTCGACTGATGTGTCTTTGTGGTGACTTTACGTCAGGTTCGTTCACTTTGATCTGTCCGTCGGTTTCTTCCAGTGAGTCAAGAAGATCGGATCGTCAATGGGGACCTCTTCAAGGGATTCCTTCTCAGCGCTCAGAAGGAAACGAGACGAGAGCGGTCGGAGGATGTCTCTCTAGACGTTTACCTGATGAATGGGAACAAAGTCTCGATCGATATTCAATCCACGGACCAGACGGCTGAAGTCACAGAGGTAGGATACCATGACCTTTGAGGTGTTTGATAAAGTGCAACTGTAAGGGTGGTTTATACTGACAGTAAAAAAGGAAACATTGATGAACTGACAATTAGTTAGAAATGTGCAGTACAGTATGGCCTGTGAAATTGTTATGAAGGCATCTATGTGTCTGGAGCATGTGAAGGTAGTTAAATAATGTAGACACCTTTACCTGGACTGACAGTGCTCAAGTAAAAAACAGGGTTGAGTTTCTGCATGCTGCAGTCCAAGTATGGCCATTCAAGGTGGTCTGACTCAAAATGCAGGGTTGAGTCTTTGCATGTTGCAGTCCAGGTATGGCCAGTCAACGTGGTCTTACTGCACTCAAAATGCAGGGTTGTGTCCATGGTACTTCTACAGTTATTGCAGAGTGATTTATGAATGGCTCTTTGAATGCCCAGTCCAGCTGTGACCAATCCCGGTGGTTTCGATCTACCTTTCGAATATGACTCCTCGTTTGAAAGCTGTTGGCCAGACTTTATTTTATAGCATTTCAAGTTACATGTTATCTCTTGAAATACGGAGATGTAGATAATAAGAGTTAACCACAAACTTACTGCTGGTCACGTTGACTTGTTGACTGATGATGCCGGATGTTGACTTGTCGGCTGTTGATGTTGTCTCGTCAAATGTTGATGTTGACTCGGTGACTGTGCCCGTGTTTGCACTAAGGGGCAGGATTGCATGAATCCCCCATTCGTCTCCTGAATCCCGCACAGTGATAAATCTTATGCGGGGAAATCCGGCACACTTCTCCATATCTGAGTTTGTTGCTACAATTGTATGTATACACATAATAAATTGCAATAGAATCTTTATCAAGTGACAACTCCCTCCTTTATTTTGAAAATCCTTCCCAAATTTTTTGGTAGAGAGGGATTTCCATCTCAGGTTAGATTCCATAGTGTGAACACTACTAAATGAATATTAATTATTAAAGTAAGTTTAGAGAAGATAACTCTGTGGTCTGTGGTTTCTCTCCCACTGTGCAGCTACTGTAACCCTTCAGCACATCAGAATACTGTGGGGTACTGTACTGTAGGTATTGTTCCATTCATGCTTCGTGGTGTCAGTGTAGCCTTCGGATTAAATCGCTACTTTTAAACAGGCACATTGAGTTGCCTCGTAAAATTCACTAAATTTTCCTAAACCTGTCGACTGTCCTTCACATACTGTGCTAATATGGCAAATGGTCAAACTAAGAGGATCCCCATGTGTCACATATAAAACCCCATTGAGTAATAGTAAGTAAGGATTCAGTTTGGTTTTAGAAAATTAGTTACCAGACAGTTTTCACATTAGTACTAATTCATACATACACAGTCAGTAGAAGGTGAGGGTAAAATTTTTTGACAGTTCTCATAACTATTGAATATAATGTGCATGAAACGTGACTAATTATATGTTTATGATATTGTCATGTGTTTCTTTTCTTCAAAATCCTCCCAAAGTTATTGATGTACAGTACTCAATGAGTCCCTTCAATTGATGCACCACAGATTTGATTGCCTGCTGTATTGATATGGAATACCTGATGTATGTTCAAACATAGTAACCCAGATTTTCAACCAATTTCTCACCTCTAACCTGGGAAGTAGCGGGATTAGGTGTCAGACACTGTAACAATCATAACAAGACATGGCAGCCAGCACAACAAGATCCTGTTGACAAATGTACTGTACTGTGACACCCTTTCATGTCCTTTGCTCCTTTTTGGTTCCATGCATCTGCAGAGGAACCTATGCAGTCAGGTGTTGGATGTGTATGTGTGTGCATGTGCACATGTGTGTGTGCATCTGTGACACTTAGTATACGTAGGTACACTCTAACTCAACAGGGAAAGTTGGATGAAAGTCAAACTTGGTACCTACTGTAGGTTTGCGATATTGAGAAGGTGTGCCCTATTGTTTTTGGTGGCAGTCAAAGGTCCTCTGGGGGAACTGGGGGGCAAAAGTCTAAAATCCTTTTTAACAGGATATTTGAAAGTTTAGACCAAGTTTATACTTGATATATGGATGCATTGTGGAAGGAGTGCCTTTAGGGCAGCAGTTCTTAAACTTGGTAGATCGGTGGACCCCTTATCTGTATATTTTTTTATCTGCAGACCCCGGTGGCTTTGCCCGTAAGCGTAGGTCTGGGAAAATTTTGTAACTGCAAGTGAACTCTTACTTGTTGAATCTAAATTAGATGATATTCTCATCGAAGCTCTTCTATCTAATCTAAACTTCCCATAACTAAAGAATCAAATCTTTTATTCCCCATGCTGTTCCTCAATATAATGGATACAGAACTGAAATACTGAGGTTATTAATGTACTGTATTATTGGTATTATTTTCTCTTGAGGCTAAGGCCTTCGCGGACCCCCTACATAGTAGTCGCGGACCCCCAGGGGTCCCAGTGGTTCCCTCCAGGGCATGCTGTCAGTTTGGTGGACTTTAAAGGGGCATAGATGTGATAAGCCTTATTGCAATTTGCAGAGATTCACAGCTGTTTGTGTTTTCTAAAATGAATGGGATATTGCTGTATATTGCAGTTCTAAATTAACATCTTCAATTCATTGCATCAATTGAAATGGCTTTTTTGATATTTATGAACTCAGGCATATCATTTTACAGTATGTGTATTTCAAGTACAAGGAACCATAGTGCCCATAGGCTGTTGTGAAATCATGCAAAATACTTCTTCTCTTACAGATTGTATGTAACAGTGTTGATGGTTGGTCACATTAGTGCTACGGAAGTGGTTCCATGTGGGTGCATGTTTGTCATGTTTAGGGTCCAATGTCCCAAATGGGCCATTTTATAAAAGCATGAAATATGTTTCTCTCTCTACAGATGTTACAAAATTGAGAGTTCATGGTCAGAAATGGACCATGTG
This sequence comes from Stichopus chloronotus, assembly GCA_021234535.1. NCBI lineage: Eukaryota > Metazoa > Echinodermata > Holothuroidea > Aspidochirotida > Stichopodidae > Stichopus > Stichopus chloronotus. The sequence continues at coordinate 14,842,589 of CM037840.1, read as the reverse complement.
GGATATCATACAAAATAATGCAATATGCTCCCTTTTACTTCATAATTTACATTATATGCTCTCCATCTGTGCAAGGAACCACATCGCTCTTGGGCTCTTGTGCTGATTAGTATTCGAGTATCTTTCGCTGGTCAGCATTCTTATGCACAAAATGGGGTCTACACTTTTTTAGGATGTGATGAATTGTGGATTAACCTTTGTTAAGACTAAACGATTACAGTTTTTAACAATAATCTTCATGCAAGGAACCACAGTGCCCTTGGGCCTTTGTTTGCTACTTCCTCTCAGGACCAAATTTGGGGCAAATAGTTAAAAAACTTCAATATTCCTCGATATCTTTACCTCCGATCACACAGAAACTTTTTTCTTTGTCCATCATCCACAGTCAGGTACAGATACTATGCTAGTGGCTAGGATACATATTTGATGGCTGATCATGTGGAAGGCCATTGCAAGAATGTATGTAATAGTATGCTAATATCTCCTCCTGCAGTACTGTATCCTTTAAGAATCCTTGAAGTACTGTAAATCTCTCACATTTTGATTCCTTTTGTAGGTTGCTGCAGAAAAGATTGGACTGCCAGATGATCTTGTTTATTACTTTGCCTTATTCCTTATGAAGGAAACTAAAGATAAAGGTGCAGAAAGTAAGTGCAGAGTCAGGGTTTCCCCTGGGTTTTTCGGAGTATGAGGGGGTGAGGGCGAATTACTTAACCCCCCCATGAATTTCGGGTTCAAATCTGTACTCAGGTTCTTCAAGAATGGGTGATTCTAGGAATTTGACCCTGATATAAACATGTGAGGTGGTAATTTCAGCATTTTTTGGCGAGGCGGTCTTAAAAAGTTGTAAGGCGGCCGCCTCCGCAAATAAGTACCAGGGGAAACCCTGAGAGTGTTTTAATATCACTCTCCTTATGTATGCTGTGTAAGAAGGATGAAATTTTGTTACTTTCAGCCTAGTGTTATCTGAAAGTGAATAGTTTTAATGTGCAAAACTCCCACATGTATGACCTGCATCTGGCAGGCATTTGTCCCTGTGGAAAAGAGCAAAGACGAAGTGACATGTTCAGTGATTTGAAAGTAACTTCTGGTTTGGAAGGTTGGGAGGACAAATCTTTTAATACACTATTAAATACTGATCTGAGAGTTTTATCACATATATTTTTAGAGTGTTGGCTGGATATCTCAAATTGTAATGTAGAGAAATTGCACAAGGAAATGATTGTCTTAATGAGTATAGTGACCTTAGAGCTGCAGTTTGAGGAAGTGAAGGTCTGAAGAAAAATTTTGTGATAACAATAGGGCAGGAAACGTCTTATTCTATTGTCATCATCTACCAGTACGTAGGAGATGGAACAGCATAAACGTATAAGGTGCCGTGGAGGCTGTTATGAATTGTACTTTCACGGACGATCAGTGTGTACATCAAATGCAACCATTCTCTTGTCCTTCGCTTCAATCAACCCTTCGTTTACAGTTTTATGTTTCCATATTCGATGATTACTGTATTTCTGTAGCTTTGTCTGAGTTGAGAGCAGTGATGTAGTACTCGAGTGTGGTCTCAAGAAGGGGCTCGAGAATGGTAACTGTGGGACTCTTGAGTTGGACTTGTTAGGAAATGACTTGGTCATGGTGTTGGTCTCACACTGTGAGTACTTGTGGCTCGACCTAATATCCACTTGAGACCGAGAACGAGTCCTTCACAAATTTGCATCTCGTATCAGTAAATGTCACAGCACAACATGCAGCAAACAAGACACTTTCTAAATTCATTGACAAACACATGCTCTCAAGTACAAGCAAAATGGTGTAGAGATCAGTTCATACGTAGGTCTTCTGGTTGTCATGTGGGTAGTAAAAATAATAAGAAGAAGTAGTTAATACCTTTGTTATCCTGTTTGGTGGCTCAGACTCTGTGAGCCCAAGGGCTCGGGACTCCATCTCAGGGGCTCAGAGCCGAACTAGGTCTCGGAGCATTGGGAATTGAACTTGTTCTTGGACTCCCATGGTGGGGACTCTACTACATCGCTGGTTGAGGACCAGATTTTTGTCCTCTCACCTTTTTTACGTCTCCAATTGATAACAGTCGTATAGTCCGATTGCCTGTTGTGATGTGTCTGCTTGTGTGTAATGCATGAGGTAGTGATCTCGTATTTGATAGCGGACCAATTTTGGAGTGACTTGTAAACAGTAAAGATTTTAAATGAAAGAGTTGTGAGTGTACTGCCTGGTGGAATACATGTTTAAAGTGATGTACAGTACGTGTTAGCTGGAATTTTGACTAACTCACAGAACATGAGCATGCAGTTTATATTGAAATATTGTCAAAGCGAAAACATCAATCACATAGGTTAACAACCTATGAATGTGAATATAATACTGTAGTTTAAAAGTTTTACAGTGTGATAAATGTGTGTCAATGGACATGCCACAATGGGATGCAGAATCATTCGTTGCTGGAAATATACGATCACCTCTTTCCATAAGCGAACTTCTATTCCATTTAGTTAGTTAAGAAATTAATCATGAACAAAATTCTCAAATCTAAATGTAGGGAACCTGTTGCTCTCAATACCTAGGCATTGCAGTGCAGAAGAGAAATTTGAACCTGAGAGCATGCACAGGTCTCAGAAAAGAGCCAATCAAAAACAGAGACTGCTGTGAGAGCAGATGTTACGGTACTTGGTTTGGCCATCTTTGTCCAGCAGTTTCAAAGTTTGAGGAAATGCGGAGAATTTCCAAGGCACAGTATTCTAAAAGTTCCAAAATTATGCTAAGGTGTACTCTGTAGGTACCATTGGACACCGCTGGTTTGTTTGAGGTTGCTCCCATTTGTAAGGTATAGTTTGCTGTAGCAACAACCACAGGGAGAGAAAATTTCAGTCCACACTCTGCATGTAGCTATTGTACAGAGTATTACAGTGTAAACTTTGAATGCAGGTTAATTTATTTCATTTGCTAGATCATTCAGTGAGATGACTTTAGCCTGTCAAGCTGGAATTCACGCCCATTTTGTTTCCTGCTCTTCAAAATCAAACAAGTGTCGAACAAGTTACTTTCAAACACTTGCTGAGACATGACATATTTTAGCAAACTCTGCAGATCCTCACATTGGAACCATAGAAAACATTAGTTGTATTTTTCTTCTTAATTCTCTCACCTTTTTGTGTATTCCTTGTTGTGACTTTGTGTTCTTTGTTTTTTTTTTCTTTTCAAAGTCGTCAGGAAACTCCAGGATTTTGAATCACCTTACATTTCACTGAAAAGTGCCGAAGGAAAGAACAGACTTGTCTTCCGGAGAAGGTAACTTTTGATTCGTGTGTCATGTACAGAACATGTGATCCAGCCTGCAGACAACAAAACTGTGAATGAATCACGAGAGTTTTACTTTTACTTGTTGTGCTGATTTATTGTGCTTATTTATTGTGCTTATTTATTGTGCTTATTTATTGTGCTTATTTGTTGTGCTTATTTACTGTGCCTATTGATTGTACTTATTGATTGTGCTTATTTATTGTGTCTACGTGTAAGTGAAGCAGTCCAAACTTATGCCTGTGCTTCCACATGGAAGCCAATGTCATTTTGAAATCAACGAATATACCCATACACACGCACACATCTCCAAAGTTTGCCAATGGTAAATGAGCCCCAAAGTTTGAGCACAATTGTGCTCACTGAATGTTAAAATCATTCCAGCCAGTGTATCTTAGCTAAAATGCACTACTCAAATATGTTGGAAATTTTGGCTGATATTAATACTGGTGTGAGCGTGTTTCGTAGTTCCAGAAACAGCGAAGCAAATAGAACAATGTTGCGCCAGGTTTGTGTAATATCTTGATCCTTGTATACGGCATACACAGCAAATACCGTGCGGTGTGTTGTAAGGTTGAACGAAGCCAAAGGTTTCCTGAATTATCTTCTGTCGTGTTTTTACGCTTGCATGGTCGCTTGAGCCGTACCCATATACCTCGCCCCCAATATACCAATATTGAGAGTTTTGAAGCATTATCATTTCAAAGTCTGTAGATACAGCAGTCATATTTCCTGCCATATCGTCTGCTAGTCACTAGTCTGCAATGAATTTGGCGGGCTGGTTCCAACTCTATAGCTAACAAGGACTCACTGCCGGGTGATTCTGGTCGGAGCAAATCATGGAATGTTACAAACAAAGAAAAAAGGATTGAACATTTCTACCAAAATTTACTCAAGTGTTCGAGAAAGTTTTTGATTCTCCAGGTTGTGATTACTTTGACAGCTGTCTGTGAAAAGGGGAATCAGATACACTAGGATTACACCCCATTGGCAGTTGATCACTGATGTCTGTGAAATGTGCATTGGATAGTGTTGGTTGTCATAAATGTTGAGCTGCTTAATAATTACAAAAGAATCTTTGGAAGAAAAAAAAAATTATCAATAACCTCTTTCTAACCTCAAAGACAAATTTTCAGTTATGCTGCATCAACATTTTTTCGTGTGGACATTGTACGTACAGTATGTCAACATCAGCTGTACTAGCTGGAACAATTTGAGTACAGCCTAGACTGTAGTAAAATACCATGTTTACATACTAGTTTATTGTAAATTATATATCTTTACTTAGTGCCCACCCTGAAGGTAGTTTGAAAAGTGTCCTGATTGCTTGATGGAATGAACATTGTAAGATAGTTTGATTTACATGAAGTGTGTATTATTTTGTGGAGTATTTAAGTTATGAAGCAAACTTTTTATTAGAAATGAGAAAGTGGAGATAGAAATGTCTCCAAAGACATTTTCTTGACAAGTTACCAAATCTGGACAAAGTCAAACTATGTTTCCCAACATTAGTAAGTAATTTTGTGATCATATTTCCAACATAAATGTTTTCAATTGATTAAGTAAAGATGGTGTGGATTAAGCATATAACATTTCTTGACAGTTTCATAATTGTTTTGTTTATCCGTAGCTATTGGGATCCTGTTTTTGATGAAGAAGTCATGAGTAATAGAGTGGCCTTACAATTATTATATGTTCAGGTAAGGCAGGAAGAGATGAAACGAAATGTATGTATGTGGAATCAAACACTACTGTACACATACCTCTAGTGTCCTGTACGTTCAGGGTCATCAAAACAAATAAGTATGGACAGTGATGCATGTCAAACTTAACATTCCACAAAGTTTAAGTGTATGATCATTATTGTGAAGTAAAAATAGACAGCAGTACGTATTTTACTAAACATAACAGTTCCTCTACTGCATATTCAGGATTAACGAGTAAAAATGGACATTTACGTACGTGCAAAAAAAGAAACGTTACGCCAACCTCTAGTCTGTGTACAGGATTGCCAAGTAGATGTGAATATTAGTAAGCCAAACCAAGCATTGCACAAACTTTTACTCTGCATTTACAATTTTCAAGTAGATACGGACAGTAACATAACATCAAAATGATTGTTACTAAAGTTTTACAAACATTTAATGTACGATAACATTTGCAAGTAGATAGGTAGTGGCATTTGCAACTACTGTAGACTTTTAGGTGGCGGCAAATATTGGAAGGACAAGAAGATGTGGATAGAAATTATGAGAAATTATTCAATTCAATTCATTTCCACATTAAAATATACAACGCTGACAATTAACAAGACAAGGGGATGGAGGAGGGCCGGGGAAGCAGAATGCTTTTACAAGCAGCCCCCCTTAAACATATAAACTAAACATGAAAGTATACATTTGTGACTACTTTAGCTTATAACTTTCAGCAATAGATATGTGCTGACAGAGGTAGCATGAAAGTATGGGAAGTAGATAAGCGAGGACATCTGGACAGTAGACACAGGACGTTTGGGTTCAGCAAGTAGATGTGGACATAGAAAGCTGTCAGATGCCGTTTAATTTGTCAAACATTTAAACATTTTGAAAATGTATTCCTTTGGCATACCGGTCTCTGACTTATACTTTTGGATCGTCTTGCACGTGCTGTACCATGGGTGTTTTGAGATCATAAATGGTTTCCTAAATTGCTACGTCCAAAAGTAACTAGTAAATAAATTCATTCAAACTTATTATCCCAAGTGCTCCATTCACATTCAGTCTTAACAAAAAGTGAAATAAATCACTATTCTTGTAAATATATTCCTGTATTGTATAAGTCATGATCAATATTTTTGAACTTATGAAAAAAAAAGGAAACAATGTTAGCAAATGTTTACAGAGGATTCTACCTACTGTATACTTCCTTTACTACATTCAAAATCAAGCAAAAACATAATCGTAGGCCTGTAAATGCAACCATCTGCAAAGTGACAGATACCGACCATATCATAACCCATAGAAACACAAATATGAACATATATTTCCTTGATCCAAACCGTTCATGAAGCCAGTATTCTGCTACTTGAAACATCCAATCTAAACATTTGTTAGTGTCTAGGATCAATGAATGAAGCAAAAATATATTTTAAATGTATCTTGAAAAGTATGTTTGAAGTCTGCAACTGACAAATGTCATTAGTTTCGAAGCAATAACAATGATTTTGTTTGGATCACAACCTCATTTTCACCCTGTACACTTCACTTGTCTGTTATGAGACTAATCGTGAAAGAGGTTTGACAATACCCCCATTGGTAGATTCTGTTACTTCAAACAGAATGCTACAGCATGTTATGCCAATCGGTACTGTATGTTGAAAATGGAAAAGAATTAGCAGGAATCAAAAAATTGAAAACAGAAATTGTTTCTGCGGAAAGTCAGCATGGATTAAAAGAGTGTTGTTGCTCTTTGTTATTTACATGGATCACGCCTAAGAATCAAGGCAGTAATAAGGGGATTAGCTTCATCGTATAGCTGTAGGAACAAACTAACTGTCACAAATTGTACCTGTATAAGGTATTATCAAGGGTGACGCGGTGATTAGATGGTAAAAACCATTGTTTATTCCCTGCCTTTATACAGTTAAAAGGCACGAGATTACAACGGTTGAATGGTTAACACTGAAGTGCAAGAAAACTGGAAGTCTTTAAGTTCATGCAGGAAATCCCAATAAATCTTCGGGAGCTTTGTTTAAATGGCCGATCATTGGTTCAACGTGCAAACGTTTAAATGAGACAGCACCATGCGGACAGGAAGGGAAACTATCTGTAACTATTCTGTGATTTGGGATATGTAGATAGAACTATTCAAAGTCATGCCACAAACATCACTGATAGGAAATGGGAATTTTAGGGTGCGTAGTCGTCCTCTTTGATCTTATCAACTTGATCTGCGAATGTCAGAGTTCTCCTTTGTTCTCTCTTGCTCTCTGAGGAAAGAAGAGGCAGAGCAAACTCAGAGGTGTCACATAAAATAGTAGCAGAGATGAGAGCCTCATGTGACCTCAGGAAACTAAACCACTGTTTGCCAATATATTCTGTTGTACAGTAGCAAGTTGACTTGTACAGAAATGTCTGCTTTCAAATAATGTTTGCTTTTGTTCTACCAGAGTTCTAAAGAGAGCACTAGCTCTACCAACATGCTCAAGCACAGCAGGCCAGTAGAAATGTATATAGGAATTTTCCAGAGAGCTTGAAATATTTTTTGAGGCATATATTGTTGATGTGCAGTGTGACTCCTACAATTCACCTCCAAAACAGGATCATAGGTTTTTACGTTGACACTTACATCAGCAATCAGGGGATGGACACCTCTAAATTTACCTGTCTTTCTCAAGAAAAAAAAAAGCATCTTAATTACCATTTGTTTGTCTTATTTGTTGTGAATGAAGGTCCCCATAAATTGCTCACACCATAAATCATCTCACTTGTGGAAAAGATAGAGCAGAACATGAGACGTCGGTGGTTCCCTAGCAGTTGCTCAGTTTTACCAACTTAATGTGATGTTACAAATAGACCATACAGAAACACAAGTATCAAGCAGCCCAATGAGTGCCTCATTTTTACAACTGTCCAATGCCAATTGGTCACGTTACACATCCAGCTTGGCACCATTCCACATTAGTCATTGGTCCATCTGGTGTACAGAAATGCTTTCTGCCAGCATCCAATAGTGAGTACACACTGTGTTGCATTCTAGGACCAGGTGCTTGAACTATGCCCATTAACACCATATCTGTTAGAAATTGATGATATGTAATAAGATAATTTATAGTACTTCTTTAAACATATTTTGTGGGGAATGTCACCTGTGTTTGACTTCTGATGTTGTAGAAGTGAGTAAACACATTTGCTGGTTGCTGCCATGTTTTACAGAAGTTTGGGGACAAAAGAAAAACCTAGAAAGGTGTCATCCGCTTTCCCGCCCCCCCCAGATAGAGCAAAAGATGAGTCTGTGAACACTTACAGTACATAAACAAGAGACAGAATTCTGTAAAAATTGCACTGAGATTCACCGGGAGAATGCAAGAGGTAACAAGAAGGTTGCATCATGTGTGTTCCTCCTCTACCCACTGCTCTGTCTGTTGAGCAAAAATCAGTTACCATCTTCTGAAAATGTTTTATCTGGTGCTGATGTCATCTGTTAGCCAGTAAGGACCATCTCTTGCCCAGCAATGAAGATGTCACTAGCAGAGGAAAGGTAAACAAGAAGTGGCTGGTTGTTGAACCAGGACAGGACTTCTGCCTCTAGTGAATATTTGGTACTGTTTAAAGGTGCTGGAGCAAGGAGAAGTGGATTTCATTTCGTAGGAGTATGTACTAGCATTGCAGTGATAACTTTTAGGGGTGCTACGATATATACTTTTATCCATAAATCACTAATGATTGTCGTCAAGTCCACGTTGACAGGTGTCGTTCACTTTTCGTGTCATTTTGGCTTTATTTTCAGACAGTGCAAGAAGTCCAACAGGGCTGGTTGTTAGGATCCAAAGAACAGTTGAAGAGATTAGAGGCTTTAAAGAGTAAAAATTCCAGAAAAGAGGTGAGAAACAACACTGCCCTATTCTATCTGACAAAATATCTGTTACGGTAGAAAGAAACCAACATCATGAGTTCTGTAACAGTGAGGGAGAGAATCACAAATTTGATGAAGAACCAATGACCGATTTCGACCCTTCAGTCATTAATCACTGGATCAGTTTCTCTCCATTCAGCGGCTTTTGTTTCTCAAATTAGAGAGCACTCCCTAAATATAGTCAGGCTTTGGAGACCCACCAATGACGTTGCTTTTACAAAAGGGAGAACTCGTCATTGAACGTATTCGTGAGCTACAATAAAAATGCTACTGGATTATTTCACATTCATAAATAATACTATATCAAACACTGAGACAATACTTGAGCTTTTTAATCAGTCCTGTAGCATTTTTGCGAATGATCCTTTTGCAAAAATGGGCATGCTTTCATGTATGACTCCCCCAAAAGTGTTTATGTATTTGCTGTTGCACATCTTTCTCAGGAGCACCAATAAGTTTTGTCGGAACTTTTGAATCTGTCACACTGTGTATCCATCGTGATCAGACACATTGCGTATAAGATGGTCTGAAGAAAACTCATCCTGACTTTTTTTTTTTTTTTTTGAACCACAGTTGACAAATAACAGACAAGTCCCCCCATCGTTACACTAACCTGAGAAGTGGCATTTTTTGGCCAGAATTTTCTAAGTTTTTTTTGTCCTGCTGTTTCAAATTCATATCTAAGAAGGCCCTTCTTTTCACCTTTATCTTTAAACTTGGGGTGGGAGACTTGACTTATAATTTCATTGTCTGTTTGATTAGGAAGTTAAATATGCAAGTGCACACAGCAGAAGAATTTGTTTTTCTCATTTTTCTTCTTTCTGAAAAGTTCATTTTCATGTAGCAAAAAAATGGAAAAGACATGAAATCTTGAAAAAATGATAGAAGTCATGGAAATGTCATGAAGTTTAGCTCAGACTTCTAACTTCTTTCTGAGTTGAAAAATTAACATTGTATCACGATATCTGTGAAATTGTTAGGTGATCAAATCTGGTCATTCAATGGTCATGTAAATGTGTGAAAAAGGTTATAAAATAGTCATGGAAATTATTTATTTTCCTGACCCAATATATTTTCCAAAAATTACCATTGTATAATTATTCCATTCAAAATGACAAATTCCCATAAGGGACTTTTCTAGATTCCTGACTATTTCCACCTATGATCTTTAGAAGCCCATCTAACATCTGCAAACCACTTCTGCCTCCTTGGTCACCAGTTACCATCTGTGAACCACCTCAGTGCTCTTAGCAATCAGCTACCATCTATGAAGTGTGAACTATGTTAAACATATATAATTCTCTTTTTCCCTCATACAGTACCTACAGTTTGCAAAGACGATGAAGTACTACGGCCATCTTGTTTTCAAACCCTGCGTCGTAGATTACCCCAACCCCAACACCAGAGTGACGATATCAGCGGGAAATAAAGAGCTCTACTTCAGAGTCAAAGAAGACGGTAAAGAGAAGGAGGGCGTCTTCCGATTGACCAGAATAAGGTGCTGGAGAATTTCTTTGCCTGTAAGTTTTTATTCTCTCGTTGTGTCTGCTGTCTGCTAAATTTCAACAACTGCTAATTTATTACCGTGCGGAGTGTTTTAATCATGTGTCTGCTTTCCATTGACATGTTGTTTTTCCACGACTGATTTTGAGCATGACACTTCTGTAGAATTTTGAAGAATGAAGTCTTTGCTTCTTCACTGGTTTTGAAAGCTTAAAAAGTGATCCGCTAGAATTTGTAGTTCTAAAATATTTGCCTGAAATTTCCTTAAAATATTTAAAATCAGTTTTCTAAACATTCGTGATAGTCACCTTGCAACTTTTCCAGCCATTGAATGTGGCTATGCCACAAAGTTTTTGAGGGCATTCAAAGTAAAAGTACCAGCCAAATCAGGTCTACAGTAAGAAGGTAAAGAGCATGATCAGACGTTGCCGATATAGTTTTTGAGGTATTAGCTTTATAATATAGCAATTTTTTAACTGACAAAGAAATTAAAGGAGAATTTTGATAGTTTGCCTCATAGAGCAGTTTCATATCTGTTTCATGTCATGTACTTCTTTGTTCTTTCTCACATCAGTACCTTTGTATGTAAGTTTGTCTGTTCATGCATCATCCTCCCACACTTTCTGCCACCTCCTCATTCCAGGGAGAGACGGAGCCGGCCGCCGACCAAAATAAGAACAACCTGTTGCAGCTCTCGTTTGAGTATCTAATATCCAAAAATAATCTGCAGTGGATCAACGTCCTGACAGATCAGGCGATCTTGATGAGTTTGACCCTCCAGCACATGGTAGAGGAACTCCTATTGGTCAAGAGAGGAGGGAAGGTCAAAAGGGTAAGCTTCTTATTAGACTTTCCCTCATTTTTTTTTTTTCTCTCATTTCCACATGTTACACCTTCAAGATATATCAGGTCTGAAATACCTGCATGGATGTCAGGGTCACATCAAAGAAAAAGAATCATGTATAGCCACAATGGCTTAACAGGGAGATGTGCGACCCGGTGCCAAAATGTGAGGAACTTGACATTTTGACTGGAGGAGTATTACTTTCATTGTAAACTGTTCCTTGATTTGTTTCCATTGCAAAAAAACTAAGAAAGTATATGGTACATGTATTATTATCAAAGTATGTTCAAAGTGTTTCAAGTGCACACACAAATACAATCTAACAAATATTGTATGCATATGAATATTGAATTTCATGTCACTGTATCCAAATATTACAGAACTGTCTCTCAAAGTATTAAGGATACATATCCAAGAATGTCAATGCAAACATTCAAGTGATTATCAGATATCAAGCATAAACAAAAAGAATTTTAAAAGTCTGAAAGTTACATGCTTTGATACAGCAAAATAGTCACCCTTGGTCTAAACAAGACAGTAGATACAGTTGCCTGCAGTCGGCTTAATCAATGAGTTTAAAGACAAGTCTTCACAGCTAGACTTTTCAGTGTTCATGAAACGTAATTGTATAAAAAAAAAGTGTTTCTTTGGTCGCCAGCCTGGTCATATTCTGATAGTTTCAATTAGCTCCATTCAATCTGCTGCAATTGCATTGGGGATGGGGCTTCGGGAGTAAAAAGTGCGTTTTTTTTTTTCTATACTAAAAAATACACCCAAAAACAAATCATTAACTCATTGGAATCACACTTTGTCTACAAAGCACCACAGCTTTGCACCATCTGAACTCTGCACCTCGGCAGTTGGGACGACCCTGATTGCCTTACCCAAAACTTGTAAACTAGCAGAGTAAAACACAGATGGCCAAGCTGCTTTGTAAAACCAAAACAAAACTCTTTGCCAGGGAAGTAGTGATACCATTGATAGTGACAAGATATGGATGGAATGGATGATGACAAAGGGACCATTAAGATGAAGAGCAAAAGTGAACCAATAAATGATTATGATTAAGATGAGAGAGGTGACAAGCTGGAATGTATGAATTAACAACAGTGTTATCACATACGGTAGTAATTACCTCTTTTTGTCCTACTCCATGCTGCCACAAGGAAATTTCTCAATTTAAATTTGATGTGGTGACAGTCCTTTTGTTTATCCAATGTTTTCTTCCATTTAATTTACTTACAAAAACTAGAACAAAGAGAAAGAGGACTCATAGAAACATTAAGGGCGGTGCTAGAACAAGCTGTCAAAATTGTTGAAATCAGATCATGACCTCGGAATTTTGCATAGAATTTACATCTGATATTAATCCACATGAAATGTGTCAAAACAAAAATGAATGACCAACCCATGGAGTGAGGCTGAAACTTTGACAGTTATGTACAGGAAATATGACACGAGACTTACATGTGAGTTTGTCAACATTCACCACCCCTGTGGATTGGAAGTGTGTTGAATACGGAATGAAATTTCTGAATCTTTCTGTTCAAAGGCCAGTCAGTTTCTAGTGTAGTGATTCAGGCATAGCTGTAATAGGTGAGCTATGGCAGCAAAAATCAAAGTTATGCCATCTGTAAGCATTCATTATGGTAGTGCACCGCACTACAATCTTGTCATTACTTAACGACCAGCAATTTCTTTTGTTGAGCCTTGTATGGCTCATAACGCCTCACTTGCATGTGATGTAACTTAGTTCATACAAATATGCATGCACGACCTTTTAGTAATAGCAGTAGGTGCGATCTATGGCCTTCTTCAAACCAAAATCTACTAAGGAAAAGCAAATGCCACTACAAGAACGATTTAAGGAGTTAAAGTGATGAGAGAGCTATGCAGATAAATTTCCAGAAAACGTGATGAAATGTGGTTCGGCCTTTTCCCAATGAGGTGATAAAAGTGGAGTGTCAATGTTGTTTCCAAATTGGTGTGCAATACAGCGCCATTGTGTTTAAATATGATGTCACAGAATCGTGTGCTGCTTCACTGCTTTTTAGTGGTTACAACATGACATCCTTCTACAAAATCATGTACTGCTCTCATGTTCTATTACAGTGGTGAAACAGAAAGACAGGTTTGACATATATACAGCTAGTACTAGAGTACTCTTTAAAACTCAGAGCAGTACAGGCTTGTGCGACATACGGTATATAGTAACGATAAGCGTCGGCAACTTTGCAACATTATGAGAGAGATCCAATGGAATTTTTGTTTCGTCCAGTGTGATATAAAAAATGAAAATGGATTGGGAAAGGGGTCGACAGGAAACAGCACTGCTTTCCCCAAAAAATGCTAACTCCTATGAGGAGTGGATCCACAGAGACTGGCTTACTCCCAACAACAACGACTTAGCCTACCACGCGCTACAATTCTGCGTATTTGTGGACAAATGCAGTTTTAGTAGTTGTAGTATGTTAATTGCTGAGATGCTATTAGGATGATAAGTGGAGATTTTTATTGGCTTAGTGGACTCACTGATCAGAATCTCCGAGGGGATGAGTTGTCAGCGTTTTCATCGGAGGAGTATTATATCCACATAGTTCTGTATCTTACCCTTCCTCCCCTCGTGTGTGAAAAGTGTGGCAGAATTCCACAGTACATTTGATAAAATACAAAAATACTGCAAATTCATAAAAAATGCAACCTACATAAAAAATTGCATATAATAAACCATAAAAAAAAAACTGTTCAAAATAATGTCTCCTACTCTTCATAAGTGCTTTTGATATGCCTTCATTGTTGGTAAGATGATACTTAAGTAAGGGCAAATTCCAGGGCATTGCCAGTTTTTATGTTATAAACCAGGCATCCAGTTTAATGGCCTAACCATTCCGTGCCATCATGGGTTATTCCCCTATCCGGGAATGCTCGTCAACCTGCCGCAGAAAGGACAAGAATACCAACAATAGGGTGACACAGAGGACATCACCACTACTTTTTGGCTATGCTTAGCTTTACATGCAAGCCTTCTCTGATGCAGTATGAAGTGCATGCATGGAGGCACGTGCCCAAAAAGCCAATCCTCACATTATGTGCATGGATATGCCTTCTTGTTAGGATACGCCCCAACCATTATTGTATGTGTGAATATCACGTCAGGCAGGAAAACGTCTTCTCGAGACACGATTTTAGGGCACTGCACAACTGCTGTGTGGACTACGTGGCCCAAATAATTCCATTCCTGAAGGATGAAACCCGATTGTTTTACGTCGTGTCAATAATTTGCATCTATAGGGGATGAAAATCTTGTAGATAGAACATGCTGTAGTAGTATCATCAATTCATGGGATCTAGTACTGTAGGGAAGCTTTAAATTATCGTGCAACCGGCATATATCCCACACACTTTAGTGCGCACAGCTTGTACATGGGCTGTGCGAGGCCGGAAGATATGTGCACGGTAGCATGACTCATTACTGTCTGGTTGCTATCCTTATCACAATGGGTAGCAACGGGTCACTCTAAGAATGTTCCTTGGGTTAGATTTGTAAGGCTTCCCTTGTTGTTTTTTAGTATGTAGTTGCCTAATTCTGAAGTAATATGTGCTTAGGCAGCTAGATAGGAGTCGACCAAATGTCTTTAAATTAAAAAACAAAATCCATTGCTTTTTGCTCAAAAATCTTGGCACTGCTGAATTTGTTCCTGTTGGAAGAATTTGCAATTTGGGCTTCCTCAATGCATTGTCATTTCTTATGAGATAGACCATACCAAGAGAGCAACTGCAAACTAAGCAGTGTACTGTATATGTGCATTAACCATGTATAGTACAAGTGGCCAGTCATGTAAATAGTTAATTATTAATTTAACGATGTTGCCAAATTTGCCTAAGGATCATAAACTATGAGCTATGGGAGGAGCAAGAGCTGAGATCATTGTACAGTAGTCATGGAGACATGAAATATTACAACTAAAGCCCTGAACACTGCTATCTACAAACCAAAAACAAGTTCCTTCAGTTTCTCAAATCTCTCAGATGAGTCAGCTAAAAAGTGAAAAATTTGCATGTAGAGAGGAGAATGTTTGACACAAACTAAACAAAATGTGTTTCACCATATCAGTCATGTTATTGCAGTGACCTACATATTAAACTAACAAAGGAGCAGGTGCCTTTTGCCATTTAGCATTCACGACTACCGGCAGAAGATGTATGGATGGTATGTGTCTTTGTCAGAGTGTGTAAACATCAAAGGTAGGCTTACTTCCATTATTGCGCCACCACCACTTTTTTGCCTCTTATGTAGCATTCAGACAAAATTCTCAATTCTTCCAAGACCTGTCGTGACATTCGTTGCATTGTGGGATTCTTTGACGTCATCTTTTTTTTTTTCCCCCTTGCTCCTCCAGCCATCAGACAGGATCAAGGGACCCACAAGGCAGTTCAAGGGACGGGACGGGGGCGTAGTTACCACGGTTTCCTCGACGACACCTGGCATTCCAGAAGATTCATCAAAGCCATCTGTGGTGATTACATTCCTTCAATAATTATATGGCTGTTTGTTTTTTAATATCACAGTTTAATTCGTTAGGATGTGTTTACTTGTTTGAAGTTACACGACGTAGATGGATTCTTGTTTATAAACTTGATGTTAGAGCTGTTATCGTGATCTAGCACACTGCACCCTGCACATTCCAATCCACCTCCACAGCACATGTGTCAAATTGCAGTATCAAGGTCGTCACACCACCTACATTTGGCGATGCTCTCTTGTGGATCACACCATTCACATTAGGTGATAGCATGTAGGCCGCCATACCACTACCCTTGAGGCGACAGTTGGTAGGCTGTTGCACCACTTTAGAGTATACAGTAGCTGATATTTCTTTGTAGTGATAGTATGTGGGCTACCAAACCGCCCTCTTTTGGTGACAGTGTGTGAGCTATTGTACCACCTATGTAAGGTGACAGTCGGTAGGCTGTCACACCACTTAGTGTACAATAGTTGATATTTCTTTGTGGGTCACACCATCCAGTGACAGTATGTAGGCTATCAAACCGCCCTCATTTGGTGACAGTTTGTGAGCTGTTGTACCTCTTATGTGAGGTGACAGTAGGTAGGCTGTTGTACCACTTGGTGTACATTAGTTGATAATACTCTGTGGATGTACACCATCCACATAAGCTGATAGTTTCTTGTAGACCACAACATCCACATCAGGTAATAGTGTCTAGGACGTCACACCACCCACATTAGGTACCAGTGCCAGGTTTGCCACACCACTGACATTAGTTTTACAGTCAGGTGTCAATGAACATATGAATCTGTCTCATTTTTGTTTGAGAAAAACCACTCAAAAGCATTGGGAAAGAATTGGGATTTCTAATTTTGTTGAATTTCTGGCCTGTTGCTATGTAGCCTTCATGTCTTATAGCAACACAGACAGAGCAGTTAATATCATCCCTAACATGTTCTCATTGTCCATGAAGATGTACTCATGTTTTTCCATGTTTGAGTCGTATGATTGTAAATTGTGTCACTTTACCATCAGAGCTCATTTAGTCTCAGACAGTTTGGGAAACAACTTCAGTCTGTGTGTGTAAGTTTCATACATTGAGAATCAGTACAATGAGCAATGTTTTATGAATCAGCAAACCCACCAAAGGTCTTTGTAAGATGTATGCTCAGGGATCATTTGAGAAAAGACTTCTCAGAAAAATTCGAAAATCTCTCCACTACTTATTCTCTTTTTAATGTTTTTCTGCCAACTACCTATCTTCCTGGTTAAAGTCTTTCTCACAACTACCTATCCTCCTGGTAAAGTCCTTCTCACAACTACCTGTCCTGCTGGTGAAGTCATTCTCACAACTCCTTTTCCTCCTGTCAAAGTCGTTCTTACCACTACCTATTCCTGTAGGTGGAGAAAAATTTGAGCTTTCACATTTTACGTAGAAGTTCCAAATATATCATTTTGAGTAGTCTGTGGTGAACACGTTGAAAATTCCTTATTTTCAAGTGAACAGTATCTGCTGTTCATGTTTTGCATTAGCATAGAAGCGTGTGACTCTAAATAAAGTATTCCCAGGGGACTTTCTTCAAGTTCATCTTTTACAGTAGTCAGTAGCCTCTTGTGTTCACTTGCATCATCCCCCAGTGACTGCCTTCCTGGTCTTTGACAGGTATGGAAAATTCAGTGTAGAAGTTTCTATTTCCAAAGCAGACCGGTGTAGTCAAGTTTACTGTGCAGAAACAATACGATATTGGTGTAGCAATGTCTTGTTCCCATGGACAGTGTAAATATTGAAGAACCTTGAGATGAGTGGAATACCTACTGCACTTAAAAATCGACAAATAGCTATTTTAACAAAGCAGCTATTGTCCATTACTTCCTATTTTATTGTTTTCCTTGGTTGGGGATTTTCTTTTTTGTGCGTTCTTTTCAGAACCATCAAACAGAGGAGGATTCTAAAACTTCGCTCGGCTCAGGCTCGGTGAAAAAAATCACGGTAGGTGGAGCACGGTCAAACTTTTCCTCATGACCAGTAACGGAAATCCCGATCTAAGTCAAATGTTTTGATTCTGCGCTGATCATGCCAACTCCGACCACAGGAAAACTTTGACATGCGATGAAATTTTAGGGTAAAAATGATTCTCAAAGCCAGCCACCTCTCCACCAACTGTTCTATCCAGTGCCTTCAGCAGTCTGCTGAAGATATCACTCTGAGGGAAAGACGTTAATCAAGCGTAGGCTCATAAACTTGATGTCCTTATGATCTCATTTAATGATGAATGCACGTAGCATGGCTAATGGGTATTTTTAATGTAATTTGAAGTACCACAATAGCAGGTTCGTTCACAGCTCTAATGGTACAGTATATTTCGTTATGGGGAACAACTGCACATCATTTTCTATTGTTTATACTGAACCAAAAATTCACAGGCTGTGCAATTTCCTACTTTGCTCCTTGACGTACTACAGTCGATCAGTAGACTCCAAAAACCAGCAGTTCTGTTTGAATATACACTGATTCACTGATACACTGATTGTATTTCAAAGATCCTCAGGGTTGCATGTAATTATTTTCATGGGGTTGAAGCAGTAAAAGGCTTCCTAAGCCCTACTCATCCCTTGTGAGTTGAAACTCTCATCACACAAGAGAAAATCTAGTAGCATTAGCACAAGCTACATTTTCTACTTTGCCTTCTAAATTTCACCTTTCTGATGAGACAACTATCATTCAGTGAACTGACATATAGTTTACAGTGTCTGGTAATATCAGATCAAGGTGTCCTCTCTGTGCTCATTGCCATAAATGCAGTAGTCCTATGCTGATAGATTCCATTCAGCTTTTAAGGATGCTAAAGTTTATTAACTTCACTTTCTGTCTTGTTTGCAAGGGAACCTCAATCACAAGGCACAACTGATTCTGGAAACCTTGTCCTTAGTGGCACTTGCTCTTGCAGTGCAATTTGCAAACTGGTCCTTATGTTGACAGATAGACTTATATTTCTAAAACCGGGGTTCCCCAGGCCTGGAAAAGTCATGAGATTGTAAAAATGACAGAGGTCATTGAAAAGTCATGAAATTAAGAACAGTCTGCTAACTTTTCTGAAGTTATAAAAAAATTCTCTCTGTGTCATTCATCGCATGATTATTAATCAATCAAGTACCTTACCAAAGCACTTACTCTTCTGCACTGACTTTCTATCTCTCTGGTTGGATGGATTTTCTGTTGTAATTACCCCTTAGGCAAAAATTACCATGGTTTCACCATGGTGCTACCTTGGTGCTTCTTCCGAAGGGACATATAGTAACAGCCTTGCCTACCATGGAGCAACTTGCAGTTTTCATTACATGACATTTTGGAGGTTGAAATGATGTCAGTTATGCGTGGTGACCCCTTACCTTGTAAACAAAAAACTGTAGTAGCAAAATTTCAGCATTTTGACCTTCAAAAGATATGTGAAATATCTTATTATCTTTCACCTGTCCTGATTTCTCCCATCAACTATACTCAGATACTTTATCTTCTTCACCGTTAAATTGACAAAAATAGTGAATTCAAAAGTACCAAAAAAATGCGATCTGCTTGACTCAAATGGTGCGTTTTCGTTGGGAAATTCTGAACTTAAGTTTTTGGTGGAATATTTTGTAAGAGTGATAATATGCTACTTGTTGTGTTCAGTCGGAGGATTTTTCAGTGCTAACACAAAGACAACCTGCTGGTCTCAGGGTCACCGCAGTTTGTGGTTAGTCACTACATGGTCAGTCCAGACGCTCAATTCATTTTGCATGTCAGATAGTCAGCCATCCACTGGTTGTGATGCCTGAGTGATTTTTGATTCACTTTTGCCTTAGTGTTTTCTTTAGGAGATATCCTAAAGCTGGAATATGAGTTGAAAAGTTGAAAGTTAAAGACAAATTCAGCAGAATATGTCATAGCCACCTCAAAGAACATTGTTTGAACCCCATTTTTGCATAAATTAATATTCATATCTATTCCCATTCGTCTCTTTGATTTAAAGGAATGGTGATTGACCTCTATGCTTTCTTGGAGAGTCTGAATTTTGTAGGGCCTACAAAAATGTTGAGATAATTCTCAGATTTTGTGAGAGGTGATCTCCCCCCCCCCCCCCCACAGTCTCTTCCCTGAAACACTGACACGTAGCAATGGTAGATGACCAGACGATTTCTACTTCAACTCATTTTCCAGCCTTAAGAGACAAAAATAAGTGCTTAATATCATCCTAAATTGGTAGTTAGGGAAGAATTGGACTTTAAATTAAGATCCTAGCCACAAGGCAAAGCGATCATATAAAAAGTAGAAGCAACAATGTGAAAAAGATTTAAAGTATAAGAGGATAAATTCGTGGCATTTCCTGTTTCTGTGGTGATTAGTTAACTTCAAATGAACAGATTTATCAGGGAAAATAACCTTTAAGTTTCTGTCTAAAAGTGGCCGATGAATTCCTGTAGTACATTTACTCCTCTGTGATTAATTTTCAAGTTAATCTGTTGTCTGTCTGTCTATCTGTCCATCAGCCTGAATTCCTGAATTTATTTTGCTCTCTATCCACTCATTGATTCATCCAGCCAGTCACTGTAAAGTGTGTTTATCTGTTTCCACATCTGTCTGTCTGTTTGTTTGTCTTTCTCTATCTGTCTCCATGTCCTACTGTCTGTATGCATTTAATTATATTATTCCTCATCAAGGGACCACAGTCTTAGCCTTTCACAACCTTCAAATGTGAAAATACTCAAAAACAACTGCTAATGTTGCCAGGATTGATATTCTAACTAACGACATAACACCTCCTTGACGATGATCCAGTGTCCACTCACCTTTCTTCCACCACCCCCCCCTCCACCTCCTAACCTTTTTAGCTCTGTGTAATTTTGAGCAGGTATTGGATGATTTTGAAAAAAAAAAGTTTTGAAATCAAAACCCCTCTTCTTCTTATGCAACATCCCGATTTGGAGGTATGCTGGTCAAGGACAAATTACTTTTATAGCATTGTCTGGTATTACTGTATGTACTTGCATGTAATTCAGGCCTATGACACTAAGGGACCCAACACATGGGGAGAAGGCCTGTGGCTTATGTATTAAAACCTCACATTGGGTGACTACACTATTAAACAAAGCAATTTCTGGATCAAATGTGGTGATTTTTTTTCCTGAGATCACTTCGTACGTGAAAGTCTGAGATTAGTTTTGAATGAAAAACCTATGTTACTGTGACCTGGCCGGGGAACTTAGCTTCATTGCTTCAAATGCCAACACCTCTATCCTCTCAGCTGCAATGCCGGTCTAAATCTCTGCCTAGCCCCGGTTGCATACATGTGGTGCAATAATTGTAACGAACAGATGCAGTAGTTGACAACAACATCAACAGCTCCAAAAAGTCAACTAATGGTTGGAGTGGATTTTCTTGTTTGCCAAAAGCTTATTCAAAAGCAATCCCAACCCGACGGTGGTCGAACATCGCTCGTTCTATTGTTTTTCCCTTGGCGTTTGAAAGGTGCAGGGATTGAAACCAAACAGGTTTGACTGGTTTCACCTGTTGGCTAACACCCAAAAGTAAATAGAAAGATAAAAATTAATGTCAACACAAGCAGCTTGTTCAATCTGTCAAAACAGATTTTGGGGGAAATAGTTGCTGTATTGTCGTTAATTTGGTTTCCTGCTCGTGTCGTAAAGGCAGCATAGAGGAGGATGCTGTATTGCCTTGTTTGCTGGAATTTACAGGGAAGGCATATGCAAGAATATAAACATGCAGTACAGAGGTATTGCATTCATAGGAAAGATGTGGCAAGGATAGCAGAGATGAGATATGTATGGCCAGGATGGGATTGTGCATGCGTGACAGGTACTGTGATACTTAAAAAGGGGAAGGGATACATAACAGTGATATGACACGTATAAGAGAAAGTTGGACATGCTAAATGTTATAGGAAAAAGGAGATGCATAGCAAGGATATGACATGTATTGTTGGGAGTAGAGCATGTACAAGAGGGATAGGACATGCATCAGAGTAAGCTGGACATGCATAGCATTATAGGAACAAGGGAATGCATAAGCAAGGAATGTGACATGTATTGTTGGGAGTGGACCATGCATATCAGAGATGTTATACATGCTGCAACAAAGAGATACAAGAGTGAATTTAAGTAGAACTAATACTTGAAGGGTTCACCAAATCTAGTGAAGATAAGCTGGGTGATTGGCTCAAAGGTATTTATTTCCTTTATTTGGCAGCTTCAGTCGAATATCATTTACCGAGCAACCTCACTGAAGTCAGCTAATCCTTAAACAAGGTGCTTGCTCAGAACGATACTTTAATCCTAGGTGTATTACGCTTTCAGAGCATGTGACATAAAATTCAAAATGACTGAAGAAGTGAATATATTTAGCCAATGTCTTAAAAAGAGCATGCATGCAAATGAGCAGAAGAGACAGAAGTCTGTTATTTAGACAACTTAGGTGAAAACTTTCCAGAAATTTCCTGAAATACCCAGATATAGATCACTTTCCATGCTTGGACCTACAAACTAAGTGTTATATTGTGATATGTGACATCTAGCCACCAAAGACAGAATAAGTATTTACATCCAAGATGACTGGCATTGCTGTGGCAGTGGGAGTAACCTCTCCGAACTATCTGTAACTGTAGCAGACATCAAGCACCGTATTGTGTTTGCATTTTGATCCTGTTTAATCATTATGGAAATGTCAAGAACCCTGCAAAAGACAGATTAGCATGTAAACTTTGTGGCTTCATACCTTACTTTGAAGAGTTACGTCTCCATCTAAATAACACCTGCCTGGTTGAAAGCACTCCGTCATGTACAGAAGGGATATAATTTGTATTATGTTAGAGAAGTAGCACATGCATGGAATTGATGTGAAATTCTTTAGGGAAGTGTCGCAAATTTTAACCTGAGATCATTTTATGTCCACAGTTTTCACACTTCTGCACTTCATCATGCCTGTATATCCCACATGTTCAAGTACACACAGGTGCAGAACTTCGGTGAAAGGAGGCCAACCGATGTGGGCACTACATGGAGCTTGGCTTGTTGCTCACTGTTTGGTTGCTATCCTCAACACAGTGTTTAGCAGTAGCTTGCTCCAAAGATCTTGGTACATGAGATTTGTGAGGCTGTCCGCGTAGGGACCTTTTGATAGTTCAGATCTCAGCAGGGAGAAAGAAACAAGCGTAATGTCATTTTGACACCAACTTTGCTCTCTTCATTCACGTAGTCTTCCTTACAAGCAAGTGACTTCAAAACTATTCATAATCCTACATAATGTCATCCCTTGAAAAAGGATCATCAAAAATTGTTACTTCCTGTCAGTGTATTTCCCTGAAATCAGTCCTCTGTAATATTTGTTATGTGATCCCTTGCTTTTGTTAAATTGGAGAGGTCACATGGTATCAAATTACTAGATCTACCGTTTTCTGTGTTTGATGTCGTACTTTTGTCAGGTTTGTGTGTCAAAAACTTGTTTGTTATCATTCCAAGAATGTGTGGTGAGTATGAGCCATGTGGTGGTATGTCTCAAGGGTAGACCATTATATATCAGGTAGACTGAAGATTCTGAAGCACCTTGAGTGTTTGAATATTCATAATCAGTTCGCAGATTACCACCACATGTATAAAATGGTGAAGTTCATGTACCTTGTGCACATTGTGCTATATCCGTAGGGCTGTGTCACTTCTATGTGTGGTTTACTACACCACACTATATGACAAGGAGACAGAGTCTGACTTGGGTACCTTTATTCTATGCACTTGTGTTACTTGGACAGTTTTTTCTTTCACAAAGTCTCACAGTTGGACAGTTTTATCTCTGGACCACCATTGCAGAAAGTTTGAAGGTCATGTGACATGAGAAAAGATCACCCTTCATGCAAAAGTTACAAAGTAAAACCCTGAGTTAAAGTCTGTTGGAATTTTGTTTATATCTATTACTGTTTTTGAGTTACGACCTTTCAAAGTTTTGAAAAAAAATACAAAACAGATGATGTGGAGTGTTGCACAGTGTCAGTACTTCTTTTGTTAAGCCTACATATTTTGCCTCTTAATTACTTAATTACTGAGTTTCACATTGGTAAGTGATATCAATATTTTTGAAGGAAAAATAAATGCTTCCAAAGTAAAAGCCTCTGGGCATATATATTTCTCAAATGTCCTTGAAAGAAAGGTTTCATAAACAAAGGATTAATATAAGACATCATGGGAGTCAATCTCTTGAGGTCACAAATTTGCTTGCTTAGCTAATGTTTATTCTTGAAACTGATGTGAGACACTAATTTGCATGTAAATTTGCCAGTCTTTGACTTATTTGAGTGGAATTTGTGGCTATTCTCAATGTTTTCAATGCTTAATGCACCCAATACTCCAAAGTGTCATTTTCATGTCACACAATCTTTAATTATGCAGGGGTCCCACCGTTGGACAATTTTATCGTGGGTGGACAGTTACATAGTTGGACAGTTTCATTGCAGTCGTGTCAATGGTGTCACCATTGGACACTTTCACAATTGGGAACTCGCAATTTGTACACTTCTGTCGTGGAGTTTGACTAGTCCACAGTTTGGTGTACAGTGTACAAAAAACTTTGAGTTTAAGGTCCCCTGTGGACGGTATGGTCCATTGTAGAGAATTCTGCAAACTTATTCTTCTCCTGCATATTCTGTCGTACAATGTCGATGGTTCGTCATAATGTTACTCTAGTAGTAGTAGTTATCTTAGGGTGTTCATGAATTTGCAGTCTATGGTTCCATGTGGACCCTATGGCCCATTTGATGAAATTCTGCAAATTGCTTCTCCTTTTACTGCTAAAGTGTCCCTTTAAACTGTCATACACATCTCAAATATCCCTTTTGTGCCTGGAGTAATGGAATAGCATCAGTTGGTGTATTACTGTAACTGAAACTCTGTATTGCCCTCAGGTATGTTGACCAGTATATGGACTTAAAGGAGCACTTTGAGTTGCTTCATAAACATCAGTTAGTCTTCACAAACCTGTCAATTTTGTGTAAAGTTTCTAGTGACAGATTGATGGTCAACTATATTTAGAGGCTCCCTATTATGAGTCAAGTGCAAATGACAAAAGGACAGAGTAGTATTGAGGTTTTCAACTGAATTGTGTGTATTCTCAACTTCAACATAAAGTGCATGGTTAGTAAAAATTTGGGTGTGGGCCTACACACCGAGCAGGCGGGACTTACTGTCAGAGTATTGAGATGCTATTCATTCTGGTTTAATTATCCGTATATTTGGAACAAATCTGTACTGATATTGGTATAGCGTCCATCTGTTTCCATTGCTTTTAGTATGAATGTCTCGTTTATTGGCATGTATGGGCTTGACTTAATGTCTTCTTCCCCCCCCCCCCCCCTCTGCAGATACTATAGGTTGTAATAAAACATCTCATAAATGATTAGAATTCAGTGGTATGCAACACATGGTTAGATGGTAGTCACTGGTGTTTTCCTACAACTAAATTGATGTATGACCATGTAAATTAAAAAAAAGTATGTGGGGGTTAGTTAGAAAGTCTTTAAATGCTGATGTAAATCTTTTTTTTTTTTGCATCTGTTCTCCCAAATTCCCTCAAAAGTGCAGTAGTACAATGTGATGGCATTAACTCTCTATGCACTCACTGTGTAGGTATTGATGGGCTAGGTATTGATGGGCGGAGCCTCAATATTCACACACAAATAACTTGAAAAGATGGAAAAAAAAAGTGATTCATGTCATAAATTGCTTCATAGGTCATAATGTGAAATGTTTCCTGATTTTCTTTATCCTGTTGTTAGGGGATATGCAATGCACATTGATATGCAAATGTGAATGTATACATTTGCATAAAGAGGACATTGTTGCATATGCCATTGTTGACCTGAAGAAATTAAGTGTGGTACATTGCCTGTGAAATATTATTAAGTTTTAGAGTATTAAAACCAATAGTAAACATTTTGTCTTGGATGGAGGTCAAGTGTCATCAAGTGGTTTCTTGAATAAAATCTTAAACATAATACCCACAAATGTGAAGCTTGGATTGACTTCATACTGTATTATATCTGTAGGTTTACCATGCGAAGAACAAAAAAACATGGTCCTGTGGGAAAAGCTTTGTTGAACACTTCAAAGAAGGGAAGTTTGGACTGGATGCATACAGTAATGCTTTACTTCAGTCTGTTGTGTAGGGCGCAAGAAAATATGGGGAGATCCTGTTAGGTCAAACTGTGTTTAAACCTTTCTTACATGAGGCTGAAGAAGTGCAAATTCCTCCCATATGTTATTGTGGAAGGTAATTGCCACACACATTATACTGATTAGTTGTGAGCATTTTGTTTTCTGCATTAAGGAGTGGGGTTAACATTCTATGTAAGGCCTGCAAATCCCCCCCCCCCCCCGACCACCTCGTATTCTTCCCCATGGTGTCACAGCGTTTGCCTTAAGCAAAGTTAGTACTAAGATGAGTGACACATTTTATTCGGGATTGAACTTAGGCCAGAAATTTCATCAAGTAATGTTCAAATCAAGGAGTGTAGCCTACCACCATTACTTTCACTCACAAATGAAGTGAGTAACATCCAGAGATTCCATCGAACAGACGTTCAACTTTTGATTGCATGCGGTTTACACGGAGGAAGCAAAGAAGGAATGTCCAAACTGCTCTTGAACTGGACATGTTTACTTCCCTGATTACCGCAGACACATTTTCCCCTCGCTCAAAGAAGAGCAAGGTATTGAATGAAATGCGCTCATGATTTGACATGGGCAATTTGACGCGCTGAACATGAATCCTAATACCTGTAAATGCAGTCATGCCCAGCAGTGTGCATAATTCTACATATTAACCAATTGGATGAGGAGGGACTTCCTCTTTTGCACGGCATACATGGCCATTAAGTGACTTACATCCGTTTAAGGCTCGTCCATTGTTATGGAGACATATATAACTTTTGCCTGGTGAGTCCCATGGGCAAAGTTCTGTCACCTGTACCATAAGATGAAAGGGTGTTCCCTGCTAAGCAGTTGTAAAATTTATTTAGGCATCAACAGAAAACATGTCATCATTAAATGGGCGTGTGTGGCAGGCAATCCCAACCCACATATATTTCTTCTCAAGTTTCTCTCAGTTGTTAAAGGAAATATGAGAGAGATGTTTGCTGCAAAGTAAAAGGTGATGCACGTTAGGCTAGTTACAGTACCAGTGAGCACAACTCTTGCTGGTGTGAAAGTCATTGAAATAAAATACAGATGGAAATGGTTTGATCTAAAAGCTTGTATAAAAGCTCCAGATTGAACAGTAGGCTGTAGCAGATTAAAGACTACTGAATTTGAATTATGGGTAAAAAAATGGTGGGAGTGGGGGAGTTCTATCCAATGAAAGGGACATAAAGAGGAAGTGTTTAATATGTGTTGAAATGAAAGGAAGGATGGTGCAGGAAAATGCAGTAAATTGTGAAATCATGATAGATAGCTGTATTTTACTTTGCAGTTTCTGTTGTGAAGACAAGTTGTTTCAAATTATGACATTAGTCGGACAGTGTTTTTTTTTTCCTCTAAAAAGTTGCTGGTATGAGATTCTGTAAACTTTTCTTCAGAGTTCTACGTAATCAAATATTAAAGTTATTCCTTGTGGTCATGGTGATCCCTGCGAGCTCATCGTTGATTCACCGAGCACGTCTATTTGTGCAGTGGTCAACCTGAAGCAGAACCATGCAGTCTTGAAATGTTTGTTGAAAGAAGAGACTCGTCAATATTCACAACATTTTCTTAAAGTCCACAGTAACATGAAGCTACATGTCAACAACATTCAATCTGCTCCAAATCGTTGCGCATGGATAGAGATCATTTGAAACTGCGAAAATTTCTCAAATAGGTCGACGGAGCCTATGATTTAGAAGTCGCACAGAAACAAGGGACAACAAAACTGTTGTGCAACTTTTATGTCACATGCAATGATCACGAATTATTCATGAGGCTACCATACCCCATGTGTTACTATTTCAAGATGTTTGTGGATGAAATGGGTGTTACTTTTATGGGAAGATGGCTTGCATGGTCATTATTGAATGTTCTTCGTTTGTGGCATGTAGTTTGTCGTTATCTGGAATGTTCTTTTAAGTCGTGACTCAACCCGCCATTTTATCAGTATTTGTATTACAGTAGATTTTTTTTTATTAGACAAAATGATAATGTGATGTTAAATAAAGTGATGTGCAATATTGAATAGAAATGTGTACAGCGTACCGAACTTTAGTTGGTAGGTTGTTGTGAACACTGTTGGTATGCAAAACAATAATGATTCCCTCTACTCTTACCTATCTCTGCACTACTCCTGCACACTGCTCTTCCACACAACACAACAGGGTGCATTTGGAGACTGAGAAGAAGACATTGTACTATTTTGTAGAGGGTGGAGTGGGAATTTAGGTTGGTGAGCACTACAGGGTAGACTGGTATTTGTGAAGAATATAGACAGTGTCAAAGGTCACCAGTCAGTATTACTGTAATAGAGTAAAGAGAGAGATGGGTGAAGATGGGTTCAGTTGTGAATGAGTTTCATCCAGGATAATCAATGTGGTCCATTCCTCTTTTTGCATATTTAAATTCAGATGTGCGGTATTTGTTGGTGGTCTGCTCAGATTTCACCCGTGCATGGGACAACGAATCGTGACCATGTGAGGCTCGTTTCCTTGCTTGAATCTTTTCCTCTTTTTTTGTGTCAGTAGATGGGGAAACCTGTCAGGCATCACTTTGTCCGTTTCTGTCGCCTACCAGTATTGATGCTTTGGGTTACACAGGAAATGTCTGCATACAGTAGTTTCATATATCACACTCTGTTTTTCATTTTCTGTTAAACAAACAAACAGACAATTTATAGCCTTGCTGAGGACTCTTTCACTTTTTGTATTCGTCTGAAAGAAGATACCAAAAAATGAAAAGCAAAAGAAAACAAAAAACATGACATAAAATAAAATGGGAGTATCCTTGCAATTGAGCAATACCACCTTTTCCAAAATGGAAACTGCTGTAGAAGTCTCATCTTAATGAAGAGGCACCCTCTCACCTTTCTGGAAAAAATGTTATATATATTGTTAATTGAGAAACACTGGTCTTTGTACCTGTTTACTTGTTTCCATTTTTGAGATGCTGTTTCTAAAGTGAGATTGTAATATTCTGACAGACTTTTTTCTTGTCTATCTCTGGTCACAAACTCGTCTAGTGATAATGAAACCAGTCTGCTTTATACACAGCCAGGGTAAAAGCACCTTAGAATTAGTGACTTTCCGAAAAGTCTCAGAGATATACTGTACCTCCAAACCAATTTTTTAGTTGCTTCTAGGGGGTTTGCAATAAATGGCTACAGTAGGCTATGTCTCCTAGGTGAGTCTATCAGTTGTGCTTCCTGCTTTGTTTGGAGTCAAGGACAGTTAACTGACATATTTGCAATAAGTCTCTTTGAGTAATTCCTATCACTTGACCTTCCGTAACTTTAAAGATACCTTAAATTAGGGACCATAGCCAAATCTTGTCAGTAGCATTTTGCAGGCAAATTCAGTTCAAATGAACACCAACTGAACATTCTTCTCAGCTCAGTGACCAGAGGTATTTGTGAGTCATGCTTATGAAGAAATCTTGGGTACAAGATGTTCTACACATTAGAACAGTATTGTAGTCTTCCAAAGCAACGTTTGCCCGTTGTTCCACTCAGTGTACGTGTAGAGTAAGTTATGAGGAATGGGGAGGTTGGGTAGATGGGCAAGGTCATGGTGGTGGCTCTCAGGACTGCCTTACACTTGCCCTCGCAGACCCCCTCTTAGGCTGCCAGCCCTGCTGGCGATAGCCAAGAATCCCTTTCACAGAGACCAAAAGATGATGAACTTATATATTCATTAACGGCCATTGGTCTGTTCCTGTACACCATACTGTGTGGATGCAACAATGGTACCATGCATAGAGTACCGGAATGGTGTCTACTTAAATTGATAATCAAGTTGTCTTGTTATGGTAGTAGTTTTTTTTTTTTTTAAGTAAACGTTTGGAGCCCTTGTTTCAGCCAATCGCCTTACAGCTATGTAAATGAAGTTTGCGTTGGATTTTGGCACAGTGAAAGGAGCCCCCTGACTTTTGAAAGGAGCCCCCTGACTTTTTGTGTAATGCTAGGATGGATGAAAAAATGGTCGATCACCTTGCCAGGTACAGTAGCTTGTTACACCTCTGTAGTATTTAATTACTGTTTATAGGCAGTGTCTGAATTTAGAGAATTTCATCATCGGCAACCACCTGTTGTTTTTCGTTGGTTGTTTTGATCAACATCAATTTAGCAGGAAATGGCGGTCGGTCATGAATCTTGGATGCGTTTATTGTCATGGGATAGTAGTACCAGCAGGTGCTGACTGGGTTACAGGTTTCATACCCTAGTCCACATGGGTACCGTTCGCAGGAAAGTTCTCTTAAAGAAATAACAGGTTCAGTGATATTTTACAGGCTAAAATGTGTTATAATTTCCTTTGTATGCAAAATGTGTCAGTTAAATTGTGTACACAGTACCTTACCACGGATTTGGATTGTACAGTCACTGGTATATATTTTTGTAGCCAAGTTTAGCCTGTATGCATTTTATTAGTAAGCAGGGTTCTACCCATGCCAACTGGTGACAGCTGGTTATCCTTGCAGACAAGCGTGAAGAGCAACAGATTTTACTTGCTAGCAAAACTGTCTGAAAGGGTCCTCCCTCCCCTTCGACCCTCCCCAACAGTACTAAGAATATGTTACTTGTTGTGCTTGTTCATCGTTGTGACACTCAAGCATCCTTGAATGTACACACAAAATCATAAATTCATTTGCTAATAACCATTTAAACATTCCTTCAAGTTTAGATGTATGCAATGCTTCATTTGCACTAGATGTTTTTTATGCTTTTATCACAGCTAAACCCATTTATTTTTGTGATCACTCAACATTGGCCATCCACTGATTTTTTAACAGAAATATGAGAGATAACAGTTGTAACATTGATTTTTGGATTTACATTTCCCTTCCTAGTCATCATGAAATACAGTAGTCATAGAAAAGTATGTCAAGGAAACAGTTTTTTTTTTAATAATGTTATTCTATGGAATTAAAAAGTGAAATTGGTACAGTCAATTAGATTTACATTATAAAATTTCTTTCCCTTTAAACCAAATGGAAGCTGGCAAACAAGCATTTTGTTTAGCCAGTTAAGTTTGGTTAATCTGTAGGAACATTATGGAAAAGTACGGCATTAAATGTAGAACGTCAAAGCTTCAACCAGTGAGGATGGCGCATCCCTGTATTTAAGTGCCCTGCAATTTTGTTTTCCTTAGTGTCTAACACTCAGCTCAATGGTGATAAGACTGAACTCATTCACATAACCTCTCAATTTCGCAAACGCTCCGAATCCCCAATACTCAATGTTGATGGCTCAATAATAAAATCGTCTGCCTCTACTAGGGATCTCGGTGTCACTCTCGACAACTCTTAGAACCTAAAAGAACATATTCGCAAAGTCTGCCGTGCTGCAACTTTCGGAATCTACAGAATTGGTAAAATCCGTAAATACCTCAATCAAAGTTCCACCGAGTGTCTCGTCAATGCCCTTGTCACCTCACACCTGGACTACTGTAACAGTTTGCTGATTAACTTGCCTGCTGCTGATCTTGCCCAACTCCAACACATTCAGAACACTGCTGTTCGCCTCATCACTCGAACCAGAAAACACGATCACATTGCACCCGTCTTTCGTTCACTTCACTGGCTCCAGATTCCTCAGCGCATTCAGTTCAAGATCCTTCTTCTCACTTACAAAGCCATCAACAACCAAGCTCCTTCATACATATTGGAACTGATTGCACCCAGATCTCTCACCCGTATGAATCTTCGTTCCTCATCAAAATCTACACTTGCACCTGGTCCTCGCACCCACACCCGTTATGGGGACCGCGCATTTTCTGTTTGTGCTCCCTTCCTTTGGAACAATCTTCCCACCTTCATCCAACATGCTCCAACTACAAACAGCTTTAAACAGTTACTCAAGACTTACTTATTTCGCAATCTTCAGTAATCATTTTCACATAAGAATAGTATTTCTTGTAATTATGTAATTGTATCTTATCTCTTATACAATATTTACGTTATAGTTTGCCTTATTTTGTACTTGTAAAGCGCTTAGAAACAATATGTCTTAAGCGCTATATAAATGTGAATTATTATTATTATTACTAGTGGGGAAAAAGCAGATGTGTCTAGGGTGCTTAGAACAATGGCCTTGTTACATTCCATCGCAACTTTGCTCAGAAAGAAAGTTCATTCTCATCGTTTTGTTGGATGGGAGTGGGGGGCTGGTGGTGGTTCTAACTGTCACAAGTTAATCCTCAGCAATCAGTATCAGCCTAAGATTTTTTTTGTATTCTAAACACTTTTAAGTCTCGTCACTTTATCACGTTTTTAACGTCTGCTTTGTATCCTCAGGACATGTTTCATTCTACGCATTCCCCGTCGCCGGGTTTCGTCGCCTCGTCTTCGGTGGATAACGAAATCTTCGATGACGGAATCGGGGAAGAGGACCTCTAAAAGGGGACGAGGTCAGATTGCTGCGAGGAGGTCACGGTACGAGCATGGGAGGGAATACTCGTTTACTCACATACAACTGCAGAATGAATGCATCTGGCTAGATTTAGTCCATGATCTGGTGACAATTTACCTGGGAGGCAACCATGAATGAGATGCTGCATTACAGAGAGGTAGACTGACGTTTTTTGCACAGTACCAACGGACCAAACGATAATTAACCCAAAGATAGACAAGACAATTATCATAATCATGCCAACAGCTCCTTCTCGGTTTTGGACTTTGATTCCTTCCCACATTCTAGCTCATCTTGGTTTGTAAACTGTAGCACTGACTGTTTGGATTGATACAAAATTAAATAGCTGTAAGAAAATGCAACTGAGTTTGAAAATGAAATTCAGGTGTTCATGTAAAAAGATCACTCGATGATACATCCAGAACCTTCTCCTGATTCCCATAGTAGAAGTAGTCTACGTATCGCTCAAAAACTTCAAAGGCTGCGTAGACCGAAATATTAATGTGAAGGTCTGTTACACCATTGAAACTCTTTCCAGTAATATATCAAGACCTTGTTAACAATTTCGAAGATCTGTTTGTCCCTTCAAAGCAGCCTGATCTCAAACATTCATGTCCAAACTGACCGGATCGCTCAGAAGGTTTCGTAGATACGTTGTTTTTGGTGTCAGCAGTGACTTTATCAGCTTTCATTTTGAGTCGCTTCTGTGATTTGGCATGCGCTTGATTATAAAAATCTCAATGTTGGTCACTAATATGGACTGTTTAATTGACCCTTCCGTGTATTAACAACATCATTAAAAAAATTGCATAGTGATTGTTCTCATTTGGTCCAGCTTTTTCAATGCTGCATTAATACATCTTTAGTCAAAAGGCTCACCCAACATTTCGGACAATTTTGCCAAATTCATTAAAAAATGTAACAAAAATCGCAATTTGTTTTCGACATGGGCAAAGGGAATGAACAAAATCAGACTGGGAGCCAGAAGTGTGGAACCCAGAAGTTCCGCACCGCCATGCAAGCAAGCCACTATGTCAAAAAACTCAATTGTTCCATCTCTGTGTGGTGGCATTCCGTGGAGTCCAGATGCTTAACTTGGGGGTTGAATATGTTGAATGCTGGTCGTCAAATTTACAATGAATTCACATCGTCCTTCACCCCGGTATGAATTCATCGAGTGACTCATTGGTGGTACGTTTGATGCACCATTTAGAATTACCTTGTGTATTTTAGGGATAAAATTCCTCACAATATCCAAGGTCAAACTCATGACTATTTATTGATGTTTTCATTCTGCGTGAATATGATTCAGTACGCCAGTTGTATCGTCCAAGTTAACCTTCTCCAAATTTCAGCATGTACATCGCAAGTGGTGCGCAATCTGGTTTGGAGTGGCATGCCACAGAGTACTGGATGAAGATTGAAAAAAAAACAAAAATCTTTTGCAAAAATGTTACATTTTTTCCAAAGTTTCCCTCAAGACTTGGACATCCTGTGGAAAAATTTGGCTTGGTAATGTGGACAAACTTTGCACCATTTTGCACCTGGGCCTCTTCTGAAACAAAAAAAATATTCAAGGGGTACAATGGGGGGACACCTTCTTAACCCCTCCCCAGGACAATTAGTGGGGCATCACATCAACATAATTTCACCATGTGGAGTGATATCAATCTTAACTGAGGGAGCCTGTGATTTTGCACATTGCTATCTGCTCTTGTGTACCTTGATTATACTGTGAACGTATGAGACATATACAATATTGTTCTTGCAATGCAGATGTCGCAGTCCAATGGGGCATGCTCAATGCGGCCCCAAAACTGCTTGCAGATAACCTCTATATCGGGACCCTTTGGCAGGACCCCTCTCGTCATCCCGAAACCTGGATCTGCTCCAGGAAGTGGAGATGTGTGTGTGCAGGTTTGTTTTTGAGTAAGACCTTGCACGACATAGTAACCCCCGTGGTGATAAAATTCCAAAGTCCTTTGGGATCTCTCGGGTTGTGTTTGCCAAATGTACCACAGATGTTTGATCTATCCATCGGTTCTTCCTTTTCTGTTGAACAATTTGAAATTTTTGTGGTTTTTACGTCTGTGACAACGGTGTCTGCATTCTGGGACAAGCGATAAGGAGCATCAGATTACAGTGTCATTTGTTGTTAATATAATATATCAACAATTCATTTATATCAACCAAGTCATCTCTTACCTTGTGAGTCAATATGTATTTTACATCAGTCCCAGACCTGTGCAATGTGTCCTGTTTGCTAAAATAACCAAATATTGTCTTTGTGTAGTGCTGATCTCACCTCCCCCGCCCCACCCCAACAATGTCCTTTTTGTCCAAAGATCTGTTGCCTCCACAAAGTTTGACAGAATGCTGCAAATGAGATGAACCCTTGAGAAGTGACCTCCTTGTTTGCAGAGAAGTGACGAGTGCAGCCTTCACCAAAGACCGACCTAAAAACATGCCTCATTGCGTTAAAAAAAGCCTCCTATGGAAACAGTCTCCTGTATTAAAACAGAAACAGGCCGCACTTGTGTTAGCAATGTGTAACATTTGATTTTTATTTTTTCATGGAAACTGCGCAACAGATTTTGGGAAGAAATAAGTGTGTCTATGGGTGGGCGTGATTAAAAGCTGTCAAACTACGAAATTGTCATCTAGTTCTCTTGAAATTTGTTTTACTGTTCAAGCATCATTGGACCACTTTCAACTTAACCTGAACAACGGCAGTTACCATTACAAGTTGTCCCAGCTACTGTTGGACCTCCCGATGTAAAAAACTCAGCCAATTTTTGTGTGCCGTAGCGACATAAAAGAGTTGACATTATTTTGGAGGGGGGGAAGGGAGAAGAAGGGGAAGAGGGAAGGGAGAGGGGAGAATGTAGAGGGTGGAAGAGAAGGGAAGGGAAAAGCAACGATGGAAGGACAGAGGAACTGGTGAAGGGAGGGTAGCAAACTGCGTGGATGTCTCCACTTTGTAATAACTCGTGAGTTTACCTGCTGGGCATTGCTACATGGTAGTGTTACAGCATTGAAAGCACTGGACAAATTGATCATAATGCCTTTTCTTTATATGTGATACAACCGGTGGAAAGACAGAAATATGTACTGTAGAGCAGTCGAATCGGAAGTGGGAACTGACTGGAAAATCATAATAAAAATATGGGGCGCTATGTATGTCAGGCATAGTGCTAGCTGTACATGACCAGCTCGCTGCTAGTTATGTACAGGTCACTCTACATGTATGTGTGGAGAGTGTTCACCATCCAGGCAAAATCAGCCATTGATTTATTACTGAATGAAAAGTATTAGCTGTCAATTTCCAAATGATATTTTGTTCCTTCATACTTCATACATAAGAATCCTCAACTCTTATTGGCCCATTGCAGTCACGTGACTGGTGGATGAGTACATCGAAAACGTAGATTGACAGTGTTTTGCTGTTTGCTATCATCGTTGACATGTTGTGAATCATGTTTGCCTTATTTCAGGGGGAAGATTTTAAATGAAAATGTGGTCACTTACAAACCAAAATTTTCTTCTGTTTTGTCTTTTACATGAAATCGCGCTGGACTTGTGCAGTAACTGGGGATAGTGCCCTCATGGCGGTTATCCTTCAGTTAATGTATGGTCCAGCGTTGATTAACCTTTTGCTAAATTTTGCCTCAGATAGCATCGGATGGTAGTCATTCGCCTCTTATGAAATTTCAGAATTTACAGTGTGCCTTCACTGGTGTGATACCTTCACAGCAAGTTGTCAGTAAATGTTTTTCAAATTATATAAATTTTATCATGCCACATTTATTCATATTTTTTATACGATACAGGGTTTCCAAATCGCATATCAATAATACTCTTTTGCAATCTTCTCTTTGATAAAGTTACTTGCCTTGTCATTTTTCCTCACATGCCAGTTTTTACTGTCCTTAAAATTCTTGACGGTATTTTCGTCGCTTGTCATTTTAACTCTCTAGGGAAATTGATTTGAAGATCTGAGGTTCCACTTGTAACTTAAATATCTTGGGTTTTTTGTTTATCCTATCTTTTTGTAATGAGTTGATTCAGTGGTGTTTGCACAGCCTAACAATATGACTGCTCACAACCTGCAGTAAGGTTAGCCAGCAGTCCATCCCTTGCAGATTCCGCAAGATTTCTGTGAGAGGCCTTTGATACCATGGCAATGGTACACCAGTAACCCTCATACCAAAGTGGGATGTGATTCCACAACATGCATTTCATGGTAAAGTGCTAAATTCCAAATAACAGCAATATTTTTTTTGGGGGGGGGGGTTGTTTTCACTGCATATTATGAAGAAGTTCAATAAAGCAGTACATTTGCAAAATGAGGTGATGTAAGTCTGGATAGTTAAAAAGTGATCATGATAGTGTCAATAAGTCTGTGATAGTTCTGATACATCCTGCGATAAAATTACCCTTATTGAGATCAGTTGTGACATGTCTTGGGGTAAATTCTCTTTATTGAGACCAAAGCAAAGTGAAAGGTTGAACACATCTGTGACAGTTGTGACACATCATGTGATACACCATTTATGTTGACTTTATTCTCTTTGTTTTACAGTGCAACACATACCCCCTCCCCCTCTCCCAGATACTCTGCACATTGCTTTATGTAACTCAGACTCTGTTACCAGTATCTTCGTTTAAACATTGGTTGTATGGTGTTTCTAGGTGTGCTCTTGGTTTCATATTGGTGTGATGGTGATTGCACTCATTACATTGGTCATTTCATTTGATATCTCTGATGCTAACCTCTTCTTGGTGCATCTCTGCCAATGTCACCAGCTTATGTTTGCTCTTTGCGAGTGACAAAAAATCCATAGGCCGATGGTGTATTATGTTGCTTCGCCATTGCAGTGGTGTCTCTCACTGTACACGCGAGAGTGGTGCATGTGCAACGAGTCACTTTAAATTAGTAACGTTTGTAGAGACTCATCAAGTGGGGACTGATGTCACGTTAGATATTAATTAGATGTACCAATCGCCTTTAAAGATACGCTCTATCAACATCCTCATAGTGGACAAAACATGAAATGACTCGGGCACCGCAGACCCCCCCAGCACCAATACCCCCTTGCAGGAGCATCTCTCACCATCCAGTCTGTTACTTTTACATTGTGACAGGGGATTTGTTTGTTATGTTGTTTGACATGACAGTAGAAAGAGCTGTACCATCCTCCCTGTTAGTCATAATAATGAGAAAACTGACATGGCGTAATAAAGTAGAGTTGCATTCAAAAACTTCATATCGCCGACGCTCCTGGCTTGAGGATGAACCGTGAAGTCAGCAGTAAATCACCATTCCATCTCATGATCATCCATAAAATATTGTTAACCTACTTGTAGGATTTGCTGGCAGTAACATCTCTGCCATCATGGGGTCTTATTATGGAGACATGGTTGCATTCCTTTGTTCCTGCAGAAAAAGTGATAAATGTCTGATTTGGTATGCATGGGCACATTAAAATTTTGAGTACATGTCTGTTTGTATTTACATGAACAAAATCCTCAGTGGTAGAAAACTGAAATTCAGATATATTGGAAGGGATTAATTCATTTCCCAGAATTACCATCCAACTTAAAAAATGAAGGACAGATGTAACTTCTACATGTCCACATGATGAGCGACTTACTTGCCAAACTTTACTTACAGAGATAACTGGCTTCAGTAAAATAAGGGTATTCGTATTCTAAATATCAGATCCGCCATTTTCTTCTGACGGTATTGGGAATTCCCCCAATTACAGATGGCATTTCTTTGTGTATATGCACTCACTTATGGAGGGTTGTCTTGCAGTTCCTGACCCCTGCAAACCGTACTGTAGACAAATTATATCGGATATCTTGGGCCCAAGAAACTTATCAAGCGTTTGGACGACTGTACGTTATGAATGATGTCCCTTCCCCCACCCTCCACCCCCATGCATGTTTAATAGAACCTGTTTCAGATGTTGCCATGCAATTTCCACCAATGGAATCCACAGGTGTAGCAATATTCATTCCAAAGTCGTGAGTTTGAGATGGTAAATTTATAAATGATGTTGGACCCACAGGAGAGAAGAAACCAAATACATGCTGCTGTTACAATTACATCTGTTTTGGAGCAAAACCAAACGGCGATGTATTTTCTCGTTTTATAACCGTTTTCCTCAGCACCCTTTCATTATTTTTTGTTTTGTTTTAAAGGTAATCCGTAATTCGATGACCGTACTAGCATGGCATTAATCTTTTACACCTAATATTGCTTAAACATGTTTCCCAATCTCGTTTGTAAGATCGCGAAATTTCATGTTCATTTTGACATGTGCTTTGATTCCATTACCTCTACAATTATACATTCTTTCCGTTTTACATTTTTCTTTGTCGCTTTTTGGTTTGTTTCTATTTTTCATACCTACAACAAATCACAAGAATTAGTGAAGAAAAGATGTTTGGTGTCCGCAAAGTTACGTTTTCTTGTCCAAGCACGCCATGCAGGTTGAAAACACTATCAACGCGGACACTTTATGAACGTTGTCATATTTTTGCTCAATCTTCAATTTGTACAAAATGATATAAACCTACAAAATTACATATTTTTCTCCTTTCGTTCATTTTTAACTCAATAAAAAGATGAAAAACACATATTATTCATGTGCTGTCGTTTGTTACTTCTCTGTAATAACAATATTGAGTCTACCTGTCCTTTCGCAAGAAATAGATCAACATATATTGTGAAAAAACATTCCATTAGCTTTGATGACCCTTATTTCCGTCATTAACCTAACATCGGTGACCCCCCAACTAATCCCAGCGCCCCTCCCCCAAAAAGGGGAAAGGCATTGTGTAAGAAACCGGAAAACCTATCGTACAAATGTGTTGTCAAAGAGCCTAGGGATTTCAGCAAAGCTATTAAAGTAACAGAAAGAAATTAAAACTGCTCAAACAAAGAAAACCAGAAACCTACGCAGTTCGGAATCATGCGTTCGTCTAAGGGAGTCCTTTGACAGCCAGATGGGGAACACCGTCTGGGTAGTTGTGGCAGAAAAAAAAAGTTTTTATGTTGCTTTCCCCAGTTCATGATCATCAATAACTTACAAGTCGGTCCTACTCGAAGGCCGAAATTTTTATCCCACTTCTACACCCCGCTCCCAGAAAAATGTATTTCAATCAAGGGCATGGTCCACTCCCCAGCTACACCGCTACAGGGTGAAAAGGGTATGCCCCATTTTAGAGAACTTTCGTTTTGCAGAGAAGGACTGTGCTAACGATATCATTACAGATATTACATATAAGTTTACAGTAATGTTATAAATGAACGGCATCATTCCAACTGTTCTTATGCACAGTTTTCCACACATGGGCAGGAAAAACACTCCAACCCCCCCCCCCCCTTAGTTCAGCACCCATGATTGCCGCCCCTACGCTTAACTTAATCGTGATACGTGATACATTCCTAAATGCTTATTTTGGACTACAGGCGAAAGAGGTTTAAAACCCTTTACTTAAACAGTTTCATGGTATTCAAAAGCCGTAGCATCCGTTAGGTAATGAAATCCCACAGTCAGTATAATGTATATCAGTCAATATAAAAAACATCTATGTAAAAATGAGAAGTCGTTCTTCTCTATCTCACCATATTATTTCTTCTTTTTTGTTTCAAATTGATTCCAGTGAATAAACAGATTAAATCGATATTTTTTTTGTTTTTAATTTTTTTTTTTCTGTAAACTTACCAAAGTCCCTCTCCGATCACGCTTCCGTCAGCACGTATACTGCGTGATATCACAGGTGGATAAACCTCTCGTTAAGAATACAATTACCCGACGTTATATGAACAAGTAGGCGATCGTCAACAGATTCCCCACG
This sequence comes from Stichopus chloronotus, assembly GCA_021234535.1. Classification (NCBI taxonomy): domain Eukaryota; kingdom Metazoa; phylum Echinodermata; class Holothuroidea; order Aspidochirotida; family Stichopodidae; genus Stichopus; species Stichopus chloronotus. The sequence continues at coordinate 14,802,319 of CM037840.1, read as the reverse complement.
GCACCTGTCACTGTAGAGACCACTTTTAATATTTACATTGTCATTTTGCTGCTCTGAATGCCCTACCTTCTCTAAAAAAACGTTTATTTGACAGCATAAAAAAATGAAAACATCGTCGTTGTTTTGCCCATGGATATTTATGCTATCTTTGCGATTGAACTGTTAATAATGGGAGAAAAAGTACCAGTTAATGTCGAACACATTAATGAAGAAAAGAGAATAAATCATGCACTGTAAAAAAAGAGACAAATCAGTAGATTTACAAAAGACAAAAGATAAAGAAAGATATCAAGAAAGAGAAAAAATAGTCAATTTGTTTCCAAAAATTGATAGCATTGTTTTTCCATTTCCTTTTTGTATTTCTTTTGTGTGTGTGTGTTTAATGTAATTCTACGAACAGCTTTAGAAGGATTCTTTTTTTACAGCATTTTTCCCTACCAAAGAGGAATTTTGTATACCTTGTTTTATTACAATTAAAGCTTCCGTGATGTGGTCCACGATTAACGGATGCAGAGCCGCCCTGCTTGCAAAGAAATATCCTATGGTCATAGTTCTCTGTATGATTCATAACTTTCCTAGAACGTCTCTGAATTTTTTGAAAAACTGGTACCGACATACTTAAGTATATGCTATATGTGTGCTATGATTATATGTACATGATAGCAAAGCTGTACGTTTTCGATTAGTAAGTGCGGAACAGCCCTGTTTACAAAGTAATAGGCTATGATCATAGCTCTGCATGATTCTTCTTATCTTGTAAATTTTCTGAATTTTTCAAGAACTATCACCGTCATATTAAAGTGTGTGTATGCTATGTGTGTTTAGCTATATGTGTGCTATCAGATAGCAAAGCGGTACGTTTCGTTTCGTTTTTGCATACTTTATTACGGATATCAACATGATTAAAAATTCTAGATGTATCAAAGCCAATCGCATTGTGCTTTCACTTTCATGTGACATAAAACTGGATCAATAGTAATACCTGATCATGTTGTCCATATACTTAGTGGCTGAGTGACGACGTGACTGCAGGGGCGGGGGGGGGGGTAAATCTCAAGAGTGAAAGAGCACCGGTGCAGCCTGGAATGGGGGTGTCCAGCGACATTGTGTTATATGTAATACAAAGTAACGTATTCCCAATAAGTAATAATAAGAAAATTAGTTATCCAGCCGATTGATGTCATACAGGTGGTGGATTCAATCTGTTAAACATTCAACTCACAAGTCCCTTCCGAATGTACTGTATATATATACGCCGCCTTTGATCAATACAAAGTCAGTTGATAGTTCCGCCCGGTTATTTGGAAATGCGCCATCTATTCACGCTAGCCACTGCGAAAGTTGTTCACCTCGTGCAGTTCGTATTGGATGCTATCAGATCAGCATATAGCAACATTAGTCTTTGAGTTACAGGGTTACATTTCATCAATTGTGAAGGAAAGGCTGGCATGGGGTTAATGGCGAAAGATCGAAATTGTAGCTAGATTACGAAAGAGCAATGAAAAAGGAGACAAAATATTGATGGAACCGCTGGACTTGGAATTGTCTTATTCATTTTTTTGTTGGGGGAAAAGTCCTTTGTTATACATGCATCATGAATACGCATCGGCTAGGTATGCAAATTTATGACGTCAAGTAAGGGCCTCCCATTGATATGTGTTATGATATCTTTACTTATTTAACGTTTATTTCAAGGACGGCATTGCAAGGACTTTTTCGTACCACGACGGCTTAATTTGCAAACATAGATTTTCTCGTTTCACATTTATATCACTTACAATGTTTATGCCAGATGGCAGGTAATTAGGAGATACTACATTTACATCAAACACAAGAAAATGAAAACCGTGGGACATTTGACGTTATTATAAATTGCATTTTCATCAGACTTTAAAAAGCCTTGACCTAAAATACGGTAATAGATATAAACACAACTCATTAAGGGTTTTCACTCTGCACCATTTCTTCAAATTTAACTTGATTTCATCGTGACGAAAAATGAACTAACTGAACTCCTTACACGTGACGTAAAAGAATCATTAAAAAATGAAAATAAAAACCTTAAGTCCGCTATCTTTGATGGAGCAAATTTAAAATAGCGACTTTCCCTCTGGTTTCTTTTTTTTTTGTTCTACTTCGTTCGCAATTTAACTATTTATATGGACATATATGCTTAAAATATTTCACACACTGCTTTGCTTTTTGTTTTTAAAGAATGATTCGAGCCTGTGTATTTGCAAGTAACTTACAAGTTACAACTTAAAATAATTTGCCCCACCCACAGAATAAAAAAAAAGATACTCGAATTACATCTGAGGCATGCGACTCCCATGCAGGTTATGCCAGACTCGGGTGGCTGATGTGACGTATGCCTTCTGGCTGATGTGTTTTACGATCCTTCACTCCTTACGTGCTGCGATACATGTAAAGCATGAAGCACAAATATTACATTGAAAGCACAGTTAACTAACAGTTATCAACAATGACTTCGTTTCTTCCGACGATACGTCACTATGGTAACAATGAAAAAAAAATGTTTTCTTTTGCTTTTCCTTGGTGTTACATATTTTATTCTTTTTTATCTACCGAACGTGGAAAAGCAGACTTAACGGTTATAGTCTCAATTTTTCATTAATTCCTATGTTACATTGTGTTTGGATGCTAAAATGACGAACATAAGGCCATTACCATTTTAACTTAGGTATGCATTGGAAGGAAAAGCGTCATGTTACTGGCAATCTATAAGCAAGTGAGCAGCATGTGTGCCGGAGGAGCTGAGGGGGGGGGGGGACTTCTGGGGTGTGTTGTTGGACGGTCAAAATAAATAGTCCCTTACGTGAAGCTCATGACAGGCCATAACGTGTTTTTTCAATATTTCATGAGCTTTAAAGTGGTCAGAAAATGATCAGAATTTAATTTCTGTTCACATTGAATGCTTACATTTCGTTTGAAATGTTGCCATTGAATATGTCGTGCAACCGATACATTTACGATGATTCTATTACACAGTGCTTCAAAAGAAATATTAAAATCTTTCCTTAAAGTAGGCTAATGTCCAATTCTTGACAAATTGTTACTTGCATTTTGAACTGAAAATGACCCAGCTTTCACACCTCCTCCCCCCGCACACACATAGACACACATATCTTAAAAAAATACTTAAAAAGTTTGAACTTCTGATTATGAGTGCCCTACATACAAGTGAATTTTGTCCAATCTTGCTCAGCCAAAAGTAGAAAAGGATTAAAATCAGTACAAGATTTTCTCGTTAAGAATATTTTTGCATTTTTGGTTGTCATAGGTGATAGCTTCCCTCGTGCTTTGAAAAGATACAATAGGTCCTACTTTGATGCACGTTAAAAACTGCAAATGCGTAGAGGTAATCATGCGAGGGATGACTTTCGAAAGGGTATACTTCTTTTGTTGAGGGCAGGCGAAAGATTTTTACGAACTAACGCTTCTTGTCATGCCGTGAGAGAAAATAGCAGGTGAAGTCCTAACATTTGGAGGGCAGAATAAGAAGAATAAACGACGGAATGTGAAGTGTTGGTAAAGAGCATGCATATTCATGATAAACGTTTACTTATAACTGTGTGAGTCCACAGAATATCTCATTCTAGGTGACCCTTGCCAGAATAAGACACGGCAAAAGTAATATTTCCAAATCCTGAAAACCTGAATGGGGTTAAATCCCTTATGCTGCTCAGACGGTATGAATCCTCATTGCTTTATCAAATGGTGTTAACATTACCGCCAATCTCGATCGTGAGGTTCGATAGGTTTATACGACATTATATGCATGTGGTTTACAAAGCAAGTAAGAGAAGTAAGAGGATGTTTTTTGTTTCCCAGCAGTGATTATCTATATTAACCTATCATATACGCTATCTTTTATTTTAAAAGAGTAGAGGCTTTTAAAATGTGGCGGATCTCTCACAATGAAGAATGTCTAGATATTTTAACGAGGAACGAGAACTGTCATTTCCAACAATCTGGAGGTTTTTTTGGCGAAACATTTCTTGGTACGCCGTGGACCAATTGATGGTGGTGCTCCGTATAGATGGTAAAATGTGACCCCCTACCAAAAAAAAAATAATAATAATAATATTGGCCCTGTAATATGACTGTCCAGCTCATTTGCTATGCCTCTGGTGAGTGCATAGAGGTATGTGTGAGAAAGCCAGCATGCAAGAAGAATCAATTTTTCTGATCCAGTTACACTACTTCCCTATATGCAAACTTAATACCCCTCCCTCCCTTCCTCCCTCCCCCCCTCCCTCCCTCCCTCCCTCCCCTAAAACCCTTTATCAGAGTATGGGAAACCTTTACGTGTGACCCTCCATCTTTGGGACTAAAGAGTATAGGTCATCTAAGATTTCCCTGCCGTTCATCCAATTACAGTTCGTTGTTACTAACCCCAGAAGTTCGAGACTAGAATGCAGTGTAGTAACAAACACTTTCCTTCAAACTAGAATGAAATAGAAATGAATTTGAAGATAAATTTAAATTTTCTTTGGTGGTCGAGAAAGCATATTTCAATGAGAAATGTCAGTGAAAGATACTTCACCTCTGATGAACTGAAGGATACATTTTGTAATATTTAGTTGTAATCCATGTCTTGAGTATAGGTGCTCAAAGATTTTCTTTTCATGTCTAAGAAAATGGAAGATTTTTGTTTTGTATTTGTTATATAAATGCACAATGCAGCAAAAGTTGAAATAAAGTATGGATGAAAAGAAAAAAAGAATGAATGAAATCAAAATGAAAGGCCCATGTATGACGAACAGTAAAAATATTTGGCAACCTGGGCAACACTGCAGAGTATTTAACCGTTGTTAGGTTTGAATGCACAGAATCACTTATCCGACCTGCGTGATGACTGCAGAACGACTAGTCAAACAGTCATCATACTATTCTGTCAGCTAAATTTGACGAGCCTGTGATTAATCGTTTTCTTTGAAATTTAAAACCTCATATTTATCAAATATCACATTTATTTTCTTATTGTCCGACACAATTGACATAATTTTTTCAGGAAACGGTGACAATAGATTAAAAAGGTTTATTTACAATTTCGGTGCTTTCAAAGTGAATATAGCCCTAATTAATATTGGGGTGCTTTTATAGCATCTGCCCGATTTTTTTTTTTTTCATTACTACAAAAGTCACTGAAAGTCCGGTTTGTTGGAGAAGTTGTCAGATGTACTGACGGAATCAAATGGGATGGGGGGGGGGGGGGGGACGGCTACCGTGGTCACACACAAAGTTGGGCTAGAAAATGTTTATATCGAGAATTGTACCTAGGAAACTAGCAAAACGTTAGGACAAATAAACTTCACAATTGTTCACTTTTGTTGCAACCAAATTGCATCATGGGCACTCAGGTACATTAAACTTTTTTTTTTCAATCAACGCCCTGCCCATATCACTGTACCACTGTACCAGTTTGGTCCCCCAAAACAAGTAATGTAAAAGTATTGTTATATACAAACAATAGTGATCACGAAGTATTGATTCAATTCATCCATTGTTAAGCATAGACCAGGCAGTCTACTTCTCAGTGTTTTTTTTTTTTTTTTCCAAAACTGAAGTCAGAGAAATGAAGCAAATATACAAAATATAAAGAAGCAAATACTGGCGACTAGAAAGTATGAGAAAAAATGTCTAAGCTACAAGTTACCAGAGACTCCATTTTAAATTGGGGCAGTTTCTGAAATATATATAGGTCAAAATATATCAGCATTACCAACATGAAGTGTATAATAGCGTAATTCTTTCACAACGTACGGAATAAAATGAAAGTCTCTGTCGTGAATGTTGCCCTATTTTCATTGTCAGCTCGTTTTTTGCCATGCATGACCTTTCTGCACGACCGAAAAACCTTAGCCCTAGTCATCGCTAGGTTTACAACGTACTTTTTCAATCTTGAGAAAAGTAATACACCGTCATGGCTAGATGTGTGTTTGGTGACATAACATCCAGTTTTATACCCACTCTTGATTATCAAATAACACTTTTCATATCTGTATGGATTAATGGGGCGTCAGATGCACCGCCGCATGTGAAAAAATGATACCACAGGAAGTGGATACCTTGGATGTCCAGGAATTAACGAAAAAGGGGGAAGGAGTGGATCGCAGGGTTGAACTGTGTACGAGTAAATATGACTTAATGAGAAGTGTGGTATGTATTGCTTAAGGATGTACAGTGATAACGCGACAGGTAAGTATGAGTGAGTGGTGGTGGTGGGGGGGGGAGTGGGGGATGAGATGAGGATGAGCAAAAGAGGCAGCAGCAGGCCGCAAGTCTGCAGAGATGATATCGGTAGGACAATAAATTAAAGCAAGAATAGATAGAACCTCCGTGTAGTACAAACATAGAGGCAGGAAAGAAGCTACTATACAAACTAAAGCCAAAGTTGCAAATAAAGGCACATAGCTGGAGGAGCAGCAAGAGCAACAGGCAGGGAGGAGCATCATCATTCAAAGAGGCAAGACCAACGGAAGGAATAGAAGGAGAATTTACTGGAGAAACAGAGACTAAACGAAAGGATCCTGAGAAAGTAACAACAGCAATTAAATGGTGGGAGGATCAGTAAAATGAGTAGAAGGAGCATCTTCTGGAGCATCAGAAACAAGAGGAACATACTGAGAAGCAACAGGAGCAGCATCCATTTAAGTTACACTCATTGAGGCTCCAGCGAACACCACAGGAGGTACCTGAGAAGTCTCTTAGGCAATTTAAAAGGGGTATCAAATAATAATCACTTGTGGGGGGAAACGTTTCATTGTAACTATGTAGGGACGGCTTAACACGATTTCAACGGTGTGATAAAACTTAAGTTGCATGTAAAATTCCGGAACATTCTCACATCGCCTCTATCGTAAAATGTCTATTCATATGGTGGGCGAATGGGGACCAGGAGATAGTGTTACAGATAAAGTATACGGGCATTACAAAAGGTTGGAAAGCACTGTGCTAGACTGAATGTTCGCTTAACCGAAATTCCCTTAAGTAGCAACTTTTGAGTTATGTCTTCGTTCTATTTTCTCTGGTTTTTTTGGGTTTATATGTATGTTGTGAATTCTCACAGCATGCCTGTGTATGTCTATGAGTGTGTATGTGTACGTGTGCGTGTGCATGTGATAGAGGAAGGCTGTGGATGGGGGGGGGGGGGGGGGGTGACCAGGGCAGCAAAACGATATCGAGACACATGTGTTTCTGTTCGTACTTTTGTTGTGTTTAGCTTTACAATAGTCAATACTGCACAACAAAACCAGTGAAACTATTCTCCCGGGTTCCATGTACCCTGCCGGCCACTTCGTATTCGTATGAAGACTTTAAGACAATATGCACTTTTCCCGATGTACCTTAAAAATGGGCATATCCATGGGAGGGAATTCTGGGAATGAAGTATACCATTTCCGAAAGTAACATGTAACAACCTACCCTGAGTAACGGACATACTGGACAATTGGACACACCTAGAATTTTGGACGAGCTGGACTATAGGACTAGACGTTGGACTTAGACCTCATAAAATCAAAAGCAAACCCTGAGAACGACCGATATTGATATCATAATGCTTTACAGCAACGTCTAAGAATTCTATCCTGGACGAGGATCATATACTCTAGGTTCCCTCTACTAGAGGATTTTCAATAAGCGGGAGGAATGGAGGATGGCTTACTTAGGATATTGAAATTCCATTAAAACTATGTTCTGAAATTAAGTTTTTATTTTCCCCCCAATTACAATTGCTGCGATTTTCCATTGCCTTTACGTATAGAACGTCGCCCGTATGGTTTGTTCACTTATCTTTACGCCTATATTGTTTTGAAAAAAATATATGTATTAGAAATTGTCAACAAAATGTAAGAATCCGACTTCAAAGTGTCTTTCGTTATAATACGCATGTGGAAAGAAAATAGAAAAACAAATAAACGGACAAATATTATACGACCATCCAATGACACAAGAGAGAGAGAGAGAGAAAAAAAACTCACCCAGCAACAACAAATGACCCTCTCAGTGTTTATTGGCACCGTTTCCTATCATTTTTATGAAGTGAAAAATAAATGCGGTATTCAATAAATATGTCGTTTATCTTTCAAGGAAATAATAAATCATAAAATCGTCAAGTTGTACCTTTTAGAAAATCGATTACCCGGTGTAACTATTTTTTGATTGGTCATTACCGTTATCAGGTGATTCTATCAGCTCACCATTTCCCTTTGATTTTTCTTTGATCTTCCCTTGATTGCATCAATTTATTATAAAGTTCTTTTTTGCTATCTATACTTTTATTTTCACTCCACTGCTAATTGGAATAGGTTTTATCAATCCTTAATTACCCAATATTACCCCCTAATCCAGAACGTTCAGGATCAATGGCTAACAAAGCTTCCATAGACTACAGTGAGTCCCAGCAGGGGCTTAAAGTAGGCTAGGGGATGGTGCCGTGTTCTGATCCCCTCCCCCCCCCCCCCTCCACTCCCACGGTGGAGTTAGTTCATAACAAAAGAAATATCTTAAATAAATAAATATTTGTAAAGAGATTTTAAGATATAAAGAGATTGACTGAGCATGCATGATCATTGATTATTATACAATCTAATTTGGTATTTCAAAAACCAACCTAATACCAAAACACTTACAGAGATACATTTTCATCGAGTTTATAAATCGAAAACAATTTCCATCTTCAAAGCGGGTTCAAGTAGCGACCATTTTGAGTATACAGAGTCATGGAGCTGATTAACACATTTCGTTCGTTTTTAAGGCATAGTGGAGTAAATTTATTTTTCGCCCACAAAATAAATGTCACCCCGATTGGTGGCCATGTTGCATATTTGTGATATTTTTACTTTCTTCGCTGCAACAGTATTCAGGTCAACGAAGGGGGTGTGGGGGGGGGGGGGGTGGGAGAATGATGTTAATAGGCCTATACCATTACTTTGAATAATATACACGGAAGTATAACAATGTTTTCCTGAATTACCCAATTAACGTGTAAGAAAGAATATTTCATGACAAAAAAAAAAAGAAAATTGTTTCTCAATACAGGTAATCCTGGAAATAAATTTAAAATCTAGCGTCAAATACAGCGGAATTCATATCTAGCTCAACCCAGAGCAAAGATTTTCGCTGGGGGATGAACATCCCCTCCCCTTGGAGCCCTCCCGGCTCGGAAGTCCACACCCGGCACCTCCGAGCTCAAAACAGCTTACACCCCTGATAAAGGTACCTCTAATGCCATGGGAGGGATCAAAGCCACGGTTCATTCGGTCAGGATTACTTTTAAGAAGGGCTCTGATGAATGATGGAGGGGAAGGATGTAATTAAGTGTAAAAAAAAGGTAATTTGGTATCACTGGTTTACTTGTTCAGTGTAGGCCAACATATCCAACACATTCTTGACAGAGTAGAAGCGACCGCCATTGGAGGTCGGTCGTTCTCAGACACAGCAGGGTAACCCGCCATCAGGGTAACCGTTACGTCATAGATGCTTCTCTCGATGGTTTATTCAGGTCACAGGAGAGCCTTCCGCAGTCAGAAACTCAACAACAATGCATCACCTCTTGAAATTTACCGAGCGATGGCTTATCTTAACTCAGTGTGTGGGTTGCATTTATAGACAGTAAACAGACCTTCCCGAGATTTACAAGCGACTTCCCCGATATGAAACTTACCGGTGAATTGGCTAAGTCATTGCACACCTACTGCCACTTCTCGTACATGTTCGCCGGTATCGATGGAGTTTAAATTCTACGTATATTTGTAATAGCACTCGTTTATCTCCTTAATAAGTCTGTCGTTCGCCCATTCCCTCCTAAAAAGGTTGCCTAAACTGATTTTTGGAATACATGGACGATCCTTGCTAATTATAAGGTAATAAAACGCAATGTGTGCCTTTAATCATAACGTTCATGCAATAGGCGAACGAAATTCTCAAGAGGTGCTCTCCTAGAGAAAGGTAAAGTCGATTTTTACAGGGGTGTCAACCTTGCTCTCCTTCCAAGCAATGTATTGTGTGGGCGCTCGCCTCGTTGTGGGATGGGGAGAATTTAAATCTTTTACTGCCGTATGGAGAAACAGCAACAATTAATTGAAACTTACGTACCGTCTTTAGCTCCATGCAATAAACTATCTACCATCTACTTACTCTGTAATCCACTGACACCTACCATCTACTAGCTGTATGCTGTCTACTTTCATTGCATATTCTCTGATATCCACCATCAGCGCTCATTTCAATCATTTGCAAGGCCCACTGATTTCTGAGATCCAGTATCGCTACCACATATTTTTCTCTGCTATCCACTGCCATTTCTTTCTACTTAGTGACTACTACCATCTACTACCGTACACCACACATGACCATTCGTCTTCAACTGATATCTGACACTTAGTCACATCGGTTATTTACAACCGACACATAACCATCTCTCCACAGTGAGATATGAATTTTAATTTTGGTCTTTGAGAGTCAAACTTTTCGAATAAATTTTCCTTAAATAATATATTTTATAATAAATTTTTCCTTCTAAACTATCCTCGACACTCCAAACAAAATACCTGTTTTATTCGAAGCATAGAGAGAGTATGTGGAATCAATTTTTTCTGTTTGACATTATTGATATTACATCGTCAGACAACTTTTTTCAGAGCGGCTTTTCAGACATCCCCATCCCTTCATCTCGTCCCTCAACTGTGATTTGAGGGTTATCCCCTGGGTCCCTCCTTAAATTCGGTAGTCACTTTAATTAATTCCGACAGCATGATTGAAATTCAGACGAAGAGTTAAGGCAAGACATTGCCCGACAATCACTTCCAGATAATTTTCCCGTCTCTCTTGGAGAGACGGGAGAATTGGTCTTATTATCAGACTGGGAGCTGCTAAAGTCAATAAATTTTGTTTAATTTGCAAGTTTTAAAGCCGGTTTTAGGATCATGGTTACAACCCTTTGCACCATGTTACTGTATATATTCTGCATGATGCGTAGCTCGTTGCCAACATGTGGTGAGAATCCGAGAACTAAAGCCTCATTGTTAATGTTTGTTAAAGCTAAGGAAGATTCTATTGTAATACACACAATGACGTTCATCGGAAAGTAAAATAGAGAATGTTTTTTTTTGTTTATTAGTTGCTATCGCCTTTCGTTTCTGTTTTACTTCATGCCATTTCAATTCTCCATTTCATTTACTAAAGTCAGTAAAAATGACAAGCATTCATAAACATAAGTACAAATATAACAGGAGATAAAAACGAGTGACAAAAACAATAAGAGATAAAGAAACGCTGCAACAATGATAAGGTAATTTAAAACTGGTACACTTGTACAAAAATAATGAGTAAGATTATAGAAAATTATCTTATTGATTAACCTTAAGTGTTAGGACAGACACTGATTAATTTTCGTAGTACATGCAAATTTGACATTAGAATTCTTTTATGTTAAATTTTGTTTCTCATTTTGTCAACAAAAACACATCAATTATTTCGTAAATGTATGCTACTTCCTTTTTTTCTGTCTGCTTTATAAGTAACGACGGTGAAACTTTACCAGAGGTATTTCTAAATTGACATATATATATATATATATATATATATATATATATATATATATATATATATATATATATATATATATATATATATATATATATATATATGCGTGTGCGCTAAGTGTGTTCAATATTTCCAATTTCAAAACCTAAAGTTAAGGCTTACTCGTCTCTGCGTGTATTTTATCACCAGGTCTATAACGGAAAACTAGCAAGCAGCTGAGTTTGTTTTTTGAGGCAATCAATGTCACTTATTAATTTTAAAAGAATAGACCAGCTGTATTGTTTTATTAATATTAAGTGGTCTGGTACAGGATAAAGGACAAAAAAATATGAAATAGCTATCTCCATGATATTTACTGTCACGAACGTATATAAATTCAAACAGAAATCCAAGAATATTGCATTCATATGCGCAAAGAATGACAACAAAATATTAAAATTCGAGTTACTAGCCGCCAGACGATTAATTTAGGTGGCAACGAACTGAAATAAATAAAAGTAATTCATATTTATGAAATAGGATAAAGTGCATCAATAGGACGTATGCCCTCGATAAAGAATAGAACATATTTAAATTATGCAGAAAAAAAGAGAAAAAAAATTATTAAAGCCGCGAATGATTATCAATATGCGTGATGTACATTTTATATTGTATTCGTTGCTCAGACGAAGAGCATGTGGGTATCCCTGTTAGGAATCCAAAGTTGTATGTGTGGCAGAGGTCATTATTGAACATGAAATATGAAATCTCATGTACCTACCGTAAGCATGTGCAGATCACCTTAAGTTAATGATTACCGTCTATGGTATTTATTTTCTTGGTGTCTGAGTAAACTGAACTGTACGTGATTCCTTCTGAATAGATAAAGACCGTGACATGTTTGCTTGTTTGTCTGTGCCAATTATAAAATCACAACATTCACTTTTTTTATTTCTTCCACACCGGTTCACTGTGATTTCGCATTATTTGTGTAATATTTACTTATTCGAAGTCGTTCTCTCTATTTGAGTTATTAACATTTATTGTTACTTATTGTGGTCATATTGTTTGCACTATAACAGGCACGTCGATGCTGTCGTTAAGGCCATATCTGCACAGTGATAATACAGCTTGCAGCTACAGCTAATTTACGAATCAATATGGCGCAAGTGTAAATACCAAAAGCTGAAGGTGGACACGCTCGACGATATATCAGGTTTTTTTTTTTCATATTTTTTTTATTTTTAGGGCGTGAAACAGTCTCGACCAGCGTTATTTACGCTAACATCTTCACTTTTGACAAAAATAAAATACCGTATTTTCCTGTTAAGTGTTATTGTTAGAAGGAATGTCTTTCATAGCTTTTAGCTACATCTTAGCATTTGTATGAGTGTTACCCCATTACAATCTGGCAGACGTGTGCAGACCGGTAGCCAGGGAAGGTCACGGCGGGGGAGGGGGCACAAACACATGAAAGAGGTGAATGACCATCTGCGGTCCGATGCAGTTTTTTTTTCCTGCAGAGGGGGTGGGGCGAGACTGAAGTGGCGGCCATGGTCATTACTTCTATGCTAAGTAGAATTGTTGTTAAACTGTCTAAACGGAGCGCCTGCAACAGAAAATCTTTGGATAAACAATTCCCCTAAGATTGCAGGAAACCGCGTTTGCTGCGGATTTTCACTCTTGCAAAAGCCACAAATCCGTTGCTAGGGAAGAGGTGCATGGTCGTTCCAGTCACTTGGCAACAACTGGAGAAGTGCGATCATCGTCCTGATGAGACGGGGGCGGGGGCGGGGGGTCTACCTCACTGGAGTGACCACTAACAACTGTCACTACATACGATATTACTGAGTTGCGTCTAAGTTGAGAATCTTCTAATTGAAACAGTAATAAAAAGAAAACAGGACTTCTCACGTTATCGATCCAGTTATATTGCACTTCCTTAGAATCATGACTTTATCCGGAAGAATAATGACCATACTGAGGAACCGTTACCTTTATACAGCCATCGAATATGAAACAGTGACAATCTAAGCACAATGTAACTTAAGACGACAGCGCGGGAAAGTTTGGGAATTTGAGAGAAAAAAAAGGTACAGAAAAAAAAAATACGTTCATTAATTATGCTTTGGTTTTACATCTTCTGAAGATTGTCTGTAAGTCATATCAGCACCTCCATTTGCTTGTAGTAAAATTTCATTTATTATTTTTTTTTTTTTGGTGGGGGATGTGGGTTTTAGTTGGCCCTATTAGCTTGAATATCATAGTTTTGTCGCCGAATCGCAACTACGAAAAGTCAAACCTCAAATAAATAATACTTTATCGTATATTCTAGCTACCCACGATCGAAGTAGATCGTATCCACATGCGGAGGTACACTTCACAGAATGTCATCTAGTGTAGCTAGCAGCTACACAAGATTGTTGCTACACAAGGTCCGATCACAGTCACGGTTGCCCGTGTACATGATACACAAAAATGCAGCAATTTCTGCCGGCATAGTTGGTGTATAGGCTATATTGGTATGCATATACGTATCACGTAAACCGCGCATGGTAGACCTTTGATCTCAATATTTAATGACGACAAGCGTGTAATTCCTGATAAGAGTTTACTTAGTGATTATTAGTAACTAGGTATCAGTGATTTTGACCTTCTATGACCGTCACTAACCCGTAACTTGTACTCCCATTGACTGGTGGCTATCGATACAATAAACACTTAACTATAATCCTTACAATAAATGTTCAATGCAAATACAAACAAATATCCTCACAAGTTTTTCCAGTGTATTGTTATATATATATGTATGCGCAACTCTATTTAGTTCTATGGTACATTAAAGATCTACAGCACTCTCGGGTGAAATGGTTAGACGGATGAAAAAAGGGGGGGGGGGGCAGGAAGCTGAGGAGGGGGCTTAACGGACTGAGATTGTGAAAAAGCTGGAGTGCGTGCAGTGGTATACATACATAGTGTTATGCATACGTGTACGTGCCTACGATGATGGGTACTGAGGTAGCACTGGATTTAAGGGATTGCAGGGTGAGGTGATTTCAACTGAGATAAAGAAAGAGAAAGCATTGTTATTCGAATCGGCATCCTTTACAATAACACTTTAAAGCATTTTAATACGAGAATTCATTTCAATTCTGAGAAAATTGGGAGATTCATTTGCAACTAGTGAGTTGTCCCAAGGTCTTTTTTTTTCAAGTCTCAGTTAGGTCTATGCTTGTCATGTCCAAGCAACAGTTTCGTCCGTATATACTCAATGGACGAAGTATCGACATGTGCGCTTTGGAAGGACTGATAATGAAATGGCGTACACTGAGTATACCTCAGCCGGTGGGTCTTTGATGGAGTATCTTATTTTTTAGGACAAAGAGATGTGTTAATCGTAGGGATGGGTAAAGAGCTCCGACTGAGTTGCAAGAGTCCTATACGATTAAGTTTCTTCTTCTGCCTTTCTAGAAGTGAATGCCTGATTTATTAACGATGTAACTTTACATAACCATTATATGATCGTGTTGACCTGATTTTATTTAAAGTGTTGTTTTTTCTCCCCTAAAATACGATTGTGTGACAAGAAAAAGAAAAAACACCGAAGCAACATTTTACGCCCAAGACGGTAGCACCACGGTCAGTTCAGCTTTTTCTTACTTAGGATTAAGCTTGTCCCACGTGTGGGCTGGTATATTTGTCATTTATTCCGTTAATGCATTTACACATTTTTTTTTATCTTTCCCATACCAGTCTTGACCAACGCTTACGTCAGAACTCGAAAGGTCATCACCAGCTGCAATATAATATAGTTTATCTTGTTACTTGGATTCAATCTTGATCGAGTTGCGTCGTATCTAAAGCCAGGCTATACATGTAACTACCGATCGACATCCACCGGTATCCACATGACGTCATCTATGGGGGGTCCAAAGGTGAGGAGCTAATTGTTCTCTATTCTAGGACTTCGGGTTCTGATCGTTTTTTTGTTTTTTTTTTAAATGTCAAACCACTAGAGTACATAAAACCGTCCCATTCTTTTTATTAAATCAACAAACAGCGTAATCAAATCAAACCATCATTGGTAAACACGTGTGGAGAGTGATACACTCTGCTTAGGATATCACTGCAGTTTTTGCAAAGCCAGATGTTGCTACCTCCTATCACTACGCTCACCTAACTTGGGATGCTTTGCGTAGCATATCACTGTAAGTGTTGCAAGCAGGGTTGCTGTTGCTACCAAATATCAAGCTCACCTGGGTTGTTTTGCTCTGGCTATAGGATCTCACTAAAGGGGATTGCAAATAGGTGAAGTTGCTACCTCATAATCAAGCTCACCTGACGTGGCACCCTCTGCATAGGATGTCACTGGCGGGGTTGCAAGTCAGTGGTGTCGAGCCCACCTGGCTTGACATGCTATCCTGGGGATATCAGTGGGGGTGGTACAAGTCAGTGGGTGATACCTGGTGTCGAGCCCACCTGGCTTGACAGGCTCTCCTAGGGATACCAGTTGTGGTGGTACAAGTCAGTGGGAGATACCTGGTATCGAGGGGGATACTTTGCCTAGGACTATACAGAAGTTCAAGTCAGCGGTTGCTACCTCATATTCAAGTCACCTGCATGGCTTAACATACTCTGCATTGCATAGCATCATGACTGCCAAATATTCTGTAGGACGGCTTATCAAGTCATTTTGTAGCTCCTTAACAATTTGGTGCATTATTTCCTCTCACTTAACTGATAAACTTGAGACTAAATAACACTATAATCTTATTCTTGGAAGACAAACAATGCATTTAATATTCTATCAAGCCGATACTTAGATGAGGGTACCGGATTTATTTAGCAGCGGTCATGGTATCACGTTTGCAAGACTCTTCATTTAAAAGTTACTTTAACGGCTGGTAGGTTTGGAGGGCCGTTTTAAATTAGCGATATTCTTCACTTCATGTCGCCGACATTTTGCCACTTAAATCAATTATACTAATGATAATTATAGTAGCTGTATGTTCGTGAGTACCACTAAAAATAAAAAGTAGGATATGCTCATATTCTTGAAGTTTCGAAAAAAAAAAATACACTGAAGGATATGCTGTATTTCTTGCAGTTGTAAATAGTTGTAGAAAAATCCCGCATACCGCTGTCTATTGGTCCGAAAATCCAAAAAATAAAAATTTTGATTCAAACAAGAATTTTAGCAGAACGACCCTCGTCCTGCGGTAAACTTTGTACGGAATTTCCATTCAGAGAAACAAGTTTCGTTTGATAGTTCAACCAAAAGAAAGAGAACTAAACTAATCTTCTGTCTACCGTAATTAATATTCTGATTGTTCTCCAGGTTTTTACCAAATGGAAGACGAAGATATAAGATTCACGACAAAAGGCTATATTTGTTTCATTAAACAGAACATTCTGCTTTAAATTGGAATTTGCTCTTTTTTAACCCTTTTTGTATGAAAGTGGCATATCTTACTTGGTATACATAACTATAAGTTATAAAATATCTTATAGCGAGCAAAAACATCATTGCGACCGAGAATAAACTGTGAAGCAAATAAGGAAGAGATGATATTGTTCCAAGGGGTGTATCGTATGTCCAGATAAATCCTGAGATACTTAAGTGTAGTACAATAGGTTTAAGACGATAGTCATAGAAAAAAAAAGGTGTTTTCTTTGTTCTTCCCTAAAAGAATAAAAAAGTACACATTTCGATATCAATTACGCCGTCACTATCTGTTATCGGGAAAGAATATCGGAAGGGTCACATGGCAACTTATTGCCCAATCAAAAGAGACCAGATTAAAGATCTGGAAAAGCAATAAAATTGAGACAGGTTTATACGGCGTTTCATAGCAAATAAGGATAGAGTACACAAAAATCGGTAAACTTAGAGGATTTTTAGGGGAAAAAAATGGCTAAGGAATCTCGCTCTTGCATCATTCAGTTTACAAGCGTAAATGTCATATGTCCCTGGATGACATTTCACCATAACGCGCAATTTATTTCAAATTATTGACATTCGTTTTTGTTTAAACCGATTTCTATTTAATCAGCTTCCGCTCTATTTTATATCCTGCCTATTGTCGTATTTACCGAAGCACCTGTTTTTTTAATTTTATTTTACTTTTCATGATAATTAGATACCGCGCATTGGAGGACTGACGTCAGTAACTCACTTGTCCTCCCCCTCTTGTTGAGCATCTTTAATCCCCGGTTGTTAGCGAAAAGAATATACGTCGGTATAGGCCTTAATGATTGCATCAACCCTCACTTCACGACACTTCACTTCGTCTAGGCCAGGCAAAGCAAGCCTAAGGGGACAACCAGCCTTTTTTTATTGACAAATCATTCCCAGTCATTTGTGTGTTTGCCAATAGATTCCTTTGAACAAAGTTTAAGCAAATCCCTCCAACCTTTCAACTTTACACAAATTCATATTTTGATCGTCGAGTTGCGCGGGTGTGTGCACATAACCACGCGTTTCCGAGCCGTCACCTCAATTGAGGACTGGTACGAGAAAACCCTCGACAGCCAAGCAAGCAGGGCGTTGATGAAACCTGCCGGCTGGAAGTTTGTGGTTCACATACCCACACACACATATATATAACTTCACATGTCGGCGGTACCTGCTCATTTATGACCAGGCGGCCTGGAAAGGCGAAAGGTTTTTACGAAAGCCTTGCTCCTAAGCGAAAAAAGGTGATTTAAAGTGATTTTCATTTCGTCGAAGCCTGGCCAAACTATACCAAAAGCTACAGGGGGCATATAACAAAGACACCAGTTCGTTGGATAAATCGGGCGGATCTCCTCATAATGGGGTCGCTCGGAGGTTTAATGAGGTCCCTCCTCATAGTGGGAGCCGTTCTCTTAACGACGGATTTTATTCACGGATTATATTCATTGAAGTAAGTCTCGATATATGCTATACTATGTATTCTTTTTTCTTTACCCCTTTTTGACTCTTTATTTTTCGGTTACGTTAATTGGTGTGTGAATTACGATATATTACGCTGTATGAGTTTTCCTCAAGATTTATCCTACCAAATGTTATTCAAGATATTTCAGAATATTTAACTACCCTGTTTGTAAAACTAAAAAGAGGATGAAAAAGCAAACTGACTGGTAAAAAAGTACGCCATTTGCTATTTCTGGTGGAATTTTTTTTGTTGCATTTCTGCAGGCTCTACCAGCCCTATGTACTCTCCGTAAATAGTAGTACTCTGATGAGAACTGCAAAGTCAGAGCCTGACCTTGCCTTCAGTGTATTATCAAGCAATTAATACTGCACCAGAGATATTTTTCAGAGTTCTCGATTATTCTCTGGCACTGAAGTCAAAATGGGAGGTGGGACTCCTGGCGATTGGTGGTGGTGGTGGTGGGGGGGGGGGGGGTTCGAGGTGAGGTTACTGAGGGGATAGCGTCTGACATATTGTACCGGTACCTTGCCAGTGTGGGCTAGAGTGCCTCCTCTCTGGAGGGCGCCGGAACTCAAGTGGCCTCAATCATCCGATATAAGAGAGCTTACGTTGTAGGAACACTTCCCCGGTGGTTGGCGAAGGGAGGCTCAGAAACCTTTTGCATTTAAAATACCCCCTAGATTGACAACAAGTACCTTCGCAGGCGTAGATTTACTCATGCTGGGCCGGTAAAAAAAAAATCCGTTTTGGGAGAGGGCGTGCCCACCCCCTCACTCCCTTTTTACGAGGCCACTCTACGTTACCTTAGGAACACTATAGTGGAATCCGATGGTGATCAAACAAAAACATTGAAATTGACTTACTCATTCAACATAATCTAGCTAAGAACCTAAATACAATATTCCTTTTATTGGATCGTAATTTTAAGCGCATGCGATTTTTTTTTTTTTGTAAAAATAGTTAGGAGCTCTCTCTTGAAGGAGCGTGATTACCGTGTGCCATTCCTCTGGTGGGTTTAAATTTCATTCTAAGCTCACGGAATCTTCACCCTGAGCCCCAGATTTGCAGACCCTTCCCTTCCCTCGTCTCATTATATTACGTCACTTTAGTGTGGCAATTTACCAAGTAGGTTATCAGTTTTTCCCACCCTGTCGGGAGAAAGACAATTATAACTTTTACCAAAAATCTATGCTATGTCATGCATATATCATAGCTAAATCATAGCTGTAAAGCTATGATTTATTGAAACAAACAGACAACATCTTTCCAAATATGTAGGATAAGTAATCAAGTTGATAAGTGAATCTTTCCCCTTCCGTACCACATTCCCACAACGCCTGTTGTTACCGCTACTCACGTGAACGGCCCCTTACTATGTACTGGTCTACTTGAACTGTTATATCCACGAATTGCTTTCGTGACTCGTACGTTGTTGTAAAGGTGTGTCGTCTGTATGAGTTTCTAGAACTATCATGGGATGTATATATCAATGAGTTACTGAAAGAAGAAAACACTACCATGGTAGCAAGCCAAGCCTATCAAGGAAACGGCACCAGTCTACACCACATCGGCAACTCATGTCCGAGGGATATGGGTTTTAACTCTTTATTATATTTATTAATACTCCAAGCCCCCTTCCGATAAGTATCTTGTGTATTAGCAAGAGAAGGTCTCTTCATAAACAACAAAAACATAACAAATAATAAAAGGATACATTTCTTCTGAACTGGATTATCGCAACATGTCAGGCGGATTAAAAACATTTAATCAATTTGCAGGATTACTTAAATATGCTTTTAAATTAAATCGCCTATAATACATGAATTAGTGGGCGACATAAGTTTGCAAAACGACCCCACAATCTTCTTCTGAAAGAGCATTGTTCTTTGCAGTCGCATAAAAATGACTTTTATATCTGAAGGGGAAGAGGGGGGGGGGGGGTGTTAAATGGGGAAAGGATTGACGTAGGTGGTGAGGAAGCCGTAATGCCACTACATAAACGTATCACCATCATCACTTGGTCACTAGTGTGCAGGGAACATTGTTTTTTTTTTTTTAAATGACTCCCAGTTTGAAGAAAGTGGCGCTTCCCAGCCTTCCCAGCTGGCTTTATTTTTAATATTGCTCACCACGAGGGTGGGGGGCGGGTGCTGACATGACTATTGGGTTCCTGAGAGGGTTGTGATTTTCACGCGCCATTTTGCCTCTAACTGCGCTATCAGGGGCAACCCTCTCTATACAGGAACCGTAAAGGACCATCTAAGTGGAGCGCCACCATCGGTTAGCGCGGATCGTACGAGAAAATGTTTGCCTTTCAAACTCTCCAAGTGGCCGAAACGGTATTTTCTGGATGTTATAAGCTGCATATGCGCAGTCTTCGAACAGGAGATCTGATGTTTACAATTTCTCAAATTAATCAGACCAAAAGTAAATCTATCAGATATGTTGAGATGGTGCAAAAATCGTAAATTATGCATTCTCTTTCATATAGTTCTTTAAGTTAGAGATGGCAAATATTTCGGTGGGTATGAACATATCTATTCCAACACCTTTTTCGTTGGGCAGTGAAGTCACAGTGATTCCTTGGTCAAGGGACTCGAAGTGCCCCCCCCCCCCCGCCGTGTGTAGTTAAATTTTTCTTACTAAGCCTGGGACATGGGTGAGGGGACGTCAGTGGGTGTGATACAGAAATACAGAATGAGCCTGTTACATTGGCACCCCAGAATTTTTTATGAGGGGTGAAATGAGAATTGTTTGAAGACTATCTAAGAGAAAATACAGCATCGTTGAAGATTACCCCCACCCCAGATTATTGGAAATCGACCTTCCTAGGCTCAGAAAGTAAGCCACAGAGAACGGAATTGTCAGTACTTTAATGGATGAAATATTACGTTTTTAGAGTTTTCAACTGAAAAAGTCTGATCAAATTTGAACATGTCACCATGAATACTGTACTTGCTCTTTCAATTTTTTTTCTCATTCTTATCTTTTCCTATCTTGTGGATTATTTTTTTCTTTCGGTGAAAAGCTAAAAAGGTAATCCATTTGAGTCAGTTGGGGGAGGAGGGTTGGGCTGGCTTCCGCCATTGAGTAAACATAATCACAGCAACTCAAAAAGAAACAAAAATAGAGATTGTAAATTTACTGATGCAAATTTACCACTGTTTTGCATTGTTGCAATGTTTGCATTGTTTTTTAAAAAAAAGAAAACTGATATTTATGGTTCACAGATAAACCTACACGATTAAAAAAATTTGAAAGTGAATGATAAACGAATGTGAATTATACCTTAAAATATGTATGTCGCCAGCTTAATTGGTCAGTTGAATCTTTTCCGTTTGGGGTTTTCCTAAAGTTCTGGTGGTCACAGACTGATTTCTCGCCTCTCTGTTTCAATTTTAATTAGTCTTTCTAAATATTTAGACGACGTCATGAGTTAACTGACGACGGGAGTAATGGTACATTTCTGTAATAAATGTAGGACTTTCCAAAAAAAAAAAATATCAAAATAGAAGGAATTCTTCTTAGCTGACCTTTTTTTTAAAAAAAATATTGTATTATCTTCAGATCCTCAGACAGATGTAACTGTATATGAACAACTTAAGTAGGATCTACTTCTCTATTATCTACCTGTATGTTATGTATTATCTACCTACATAAACATCTGATTTCTTTGGTTATTTTCCCAAAGACTTGGTGACGTGAGATACAGCGAAGCAAGATTAAAGAAAGGATCACGGATTCTTTCTCCGATGCTGTCAACAAAAGCAAAATTTTACCTTTTCCTTTGTTGACCGTCAGTTATTTTATTATACAAGTGTTAAACCAGTGTTAAAAACAGTAATTGATACAGAAATAGGTTTCATCGTCACTTCTTGATTCTCACCAAAAAGTGAAAATTGAATCGAGGTGGTATTAATTTAAACCTTTTACGTTACCGTCGGTAGATATAACAAACAATATTTAGAGATATTTTTCCTTTCCCACATTACATTAAAAAAACAATATCTGAGCTAGCTTTCAACTCGTGCGAATTTATATATTCTGCTCATGTACCGTAGTTTGTTGCGAATCTTCCACTGGCTGAATCAAAAATTATCTTAATTACATTTGTTCCGTAACTTTGATTTGTACCTGATCAAAGGTCTTCAAATAACTTTGAAGCGTGGGAGTAAATTTAATCTGATAAGACCAGATGCATGACGTCACCCGTCGGAAAGGTTGTAGGATTTGTTCCTGGATGGCTATATGGGTTTATTTTACGCAATCATTCACGTTTAATCGTTTTCATGGCAATTTGCTCAAAGCTTAGAAAAGCGAACATACCAAGATCGCTGCATGCCTATCGTAGATTAGGCAACAGGAATATGCAACAAGAACAGAAATAGTGTGTAAATTTTCTAGGTTATGCTTACTTAAGCTTAATTGGTCTCATCATTTTGTTCAACGTAACTTGGGATAAAATATTTTACTAAAAACACCCCCACTTGATGAGAATTAAGTTGCTGCCACAAAGTATAAGATGAGTAGATTGAAACATGTCATTTTCAATTTGTCGCCTCTGTTGTTAGGTGACGTACAATGATCCAGGCGTGCAACTAATCCAGGGTCGGTTTCAATTAAGTTTCTTCTTGGCCAAAGGCTTAACTCTGAAAGACAAACTATCCAAAATTTATCAGGCTTTTCTACTTTCATGTTCCTTGCCACATATTTCTCTCATTCACACAAGCGGGTACAATTGCAGAGACTTTGAGACAGGCTTTGATAGTGGTAAAAAATTAACCCGACGCCTTTCGTACTTCAAATTATTGTGTTAGCACTTTTCCTTTAACGCACAATGTAATTACACTACGCACTATAGTAAGCATACGCGTATACAGGTCCCCAAGACAACCGGATATCACAAACGTGGATTCTGCGTAGAGATTCTGCGCCTTCTGACAATAGGGAGAATTATAGCTAGTTTGCATAACAAAGAAAGTGATTGACATGTAGATGTAGATACTTTTTTATCACCGTATAAAGATACTTGATATGCTTCAAAACACACAGGCAGACAAACAAAATTTTGTGGAAATTTGAAACACCTGTCAATCCGTTTATCGTATAATGATCTCAAAATTGACCCACAGCGAGGTCAGTAGTCTTAAGGTCACCAACCAAAGGATCCCTTCTCCACTAAACCGGCCCTACCCTATCCATGCCACCATATCTCAGCACAACCGGAACACTTCCATACTCTGTTTGAAACCTAACGAAGCCAATTCCGAACCACTCTCATTCAACCGGCCACATTTTGCCCCACCCCCCCACTCCCTACTTTTGTCTCACCGCATCCGGAAGTGATCTCAAGGAGGGCCATCACGACATTATCATCACTTAGACATTTGGCGAAATCTCGCATGTTGGCTGTAATTAGTCATCCTCTCAGAGCAAAGTTTAAGGAAATAAATTTCAAATGAGAAGAAATGTGAAACGATTGCGAACAATGAGTTGGGATCAAAAGTTTCGATGATTACACAGAAAATTAGAAATAATAACGATGAAGGAAGAGAGAGGGTTTGATGCATCATAGACATTAACTGGCTCTAGCAGATCTTTGCTAGCTAGTGACTAAAATGGGAGAATGGGAGCTGCATTGAGAGATATTTTTTTTTTTAGGTAGCCTGGTCAGGATCAGTAAAATTTCAGACTGCCTTCGATGAAATCGATTGGTGCGGTTGGAGTAATTTTTGTATACATGTAAAATTCGGAGAAAGGAGGAAGGAAAAAAAGAAGAAGTGAATTGAGATTCTTTATGATACTGATTCCAGTGTCAATAGCAATGATTCCGGTTCACTTGACTCTACTTTACAACCTCATTGAATCTATTTGTAAGTTAGATTTGTCTCAACATTTTTATGTCTTTTTCATTTTCATTTTTTCAATATCAACTTTTTATAATTTCTGGATGCTCTTTGACTGAACAAGCAGAAAAGATTCTTACTTTAATTCACTTGTATCGAAATATCGATGGCAATTATTAAACATAAGCAGAAAATGTGTAGCAAATGCGAAAATGTATGTTTTATGACCCTACTGATGTTGGGGGACAACACAGTAACGAACATTTATGACAACAACACGCATACAGAAAACTGTTCTTGTTGCAAAGAATTATTACAAAAATAGTACCCTGTATTCTTCTACCAATTTTTAAATTTCCATTATCTCTTTTTTTCATCCACATCTCTCAACCATCTAATAAAAAAAGGCATCATTCATCCTAAACAAAAAATTAAGTTATAAGTTTGGAGTATATCCTCGTATTGAGCAATATGTTAGTCGGAGAGAATGCAATATTGAAATTTCATAGTTAGATGATCGGCAAATATTTTGATCATAATTGTTGACACTTTTCGACAGTTACTGCTAACAATTTTTAAAACTCGAGTGACTCGAGTTGGCTGACAAATTACAAATTATAATCATTTTGACCGCCTGAAATTGGACTTCTCTCGAGTGCTTTTCTCGAAATAGGAAGAGAGACAAATGAAGTCGTCTGTATAGAGAGATATATGTCAAATAAGATTTACAGACCTTAAAGATTCTTTTAAACTTGATTCATACCTAAACAACAAATCATAATTCACAAACTAAGATGAGAAAAAAACAGATCAAAGAATAGCGGAACAAATTTTAAAATATATATCAACATAAACTGCTACCATCTACATAGCCAACTACCAATAGTGTATTACAAAATCTGTCACCGTCTAGGTATGCAATTGGCAGTAATGTAGTTGGTACAAGTGTCAATAAAGGACCTTTAAATTCTCGATACCCGTGGAAAATAATGCAGATGTTCCCAAAAACGAAAGTTCATCAAAACTTTGATAATCTACGCTTTGACGAGTCCGATAAACTTAAAGAGGTTGAAAATGCTGGATTGATCGTATCCAAAGCTTAATGAAATATTAAATGGCAAAAATGAAATGTCCGTACGATGTAATTTTAGTTGCAATTCTAGGAGGGGGGTTAACCAAACTGACATAAAATGCATAGGTTAAAAAAATCTATGAATATTTCTATGATGTGTATTGCAAAGTGAAATTTCGTTACGAGAATGACAGTTCAATGTCATTTAAGAAAGACTCGGAGTTAAAGATAATACCTTCGGAAGAATTTTTGTAGTATGGTAAATCATTACTCTGTATATAGTTTCGTATAAAGTTTCTAGAAGTCAGGAAAAGGGCGTTGAAATCTGTTGAGGTTGAGGAATTAAAACAAGTAAAGAAAATTTAAAAAGATTTAATTTTGCACATTACCTTGCTTGTAATATGAATCTCTTCGATAATTACCAGAGGTAATAATCAGTGCTACAAAAGCTCTTTACTTTAACTGTTTTTTATTACTCTCTGATTATCTTTCAGAAATATTTCATTTTGATTTTTAAATTTGAGACCATAGTTTGAAAGTTACAGATCTGAACCCACGAATTGACAATGTACTGGCGATATCTGAGACAAAGAAAGAGAAAATCTGTTTACGTCGGTTTCTCAAAGTTTGAATATTTTATTTGGCAATGAATTTGTCGATACTTGTGTAATTATGTGGAACAATATGCAATGGGTTCAACTGTAGTAAGCACTGTATACGTAACGTGGTTTACCTCACCGAAAATGCAGTTTCGTTTGATAAATTAAGGCCGATGTTGATTAATTTACATGATAACATTTCTAGATCGTATTTCTATGGATGTATGGAACACATATGTCGCAGTCACACACATACACACACGCACACAGACACGAACACACACATCAACGTGATGTCTTTAATCATAAGTTTAGCAAAAATGATCTCTACAAACATCGAACAGAACTCCGTCTCGTTTGCCGTGAGAAAAACATAAACAAAACACAATATTAAATATTGACCAAGATAACAAAAATAAAACACATAAATGTTAGATTGATAAATGGTGACAGTTTGTCCGATTACATTCGAAAGAGGATTCGTCGTGGATGAGAGGATTGTAAACTTTCTGAAATTAGCTGAGTAAATCTTCTGTCACAACGATGATACTGATAACAAACAGGGAAAAGAGTCTTATGGAAAAGAACATTAATGTAGAATTACGACGCTGCTTCATATTAACACTAATCAATGTAAAACAATACAGGGACGTGAAAGCATGTGATAACTCTATGGTTTGGTCTGAACTGATTTAATATGTCCGAGTAGAAACCTCCTAACCGGTGTTGATATCATTTTCGTACCGTCTAACGTAGATGTGAACGATCATAGAAGTACAGGAATTACTCTGAGCATAATAAATAAAAATAAATGATTAGGTATGAGTGAAACTCTTGAAACATAATTATAACAAACTGTTCACGAGAAAAAATATTAAGAAATCGATCATTGATTATTCGTTGCCTCTACGACACTTGGAAGAATTTACTATATTTCGTCTCCAAAATGATGCCAATAATACGGTGATTAAAATATATAAATTATAATAAAAATCTTCTCAAGTTATCTTTTTATAGCAATACAATAATCTTAATTCTGGCATCTGTGGTCCTATCTTAACTTCTAGAATTTTCTATGACATATACCTATTTGACTATACGAACATTGTTAACAAAACATCTTGCACCACTCTTATCTGATAACGGACCGTTTTTGCAATCCCACCCGCATCACATGACACCAAACCATACCTTTCATGATCATCGTTATGGACATCATATATGATAAATAATTACAATCATAATCATTCCTACATCATATTCATCGTTATCATCATAGTTGTCGTCATCATCACCGATATCATCATTACCATTATTATCATCATCGTCATCATCGTCAGCATCATTATCACCATCATCATCATTATCATCATAATCACCGTTATTGTCATTATTATCATCACCAGCGTAATCATCACTATCATCATCGTCACTATCATCACTATCATCATCGTCACTATCACTATCATCATCATCATCATCATCATCATCATCATCGTTACTCTGGGTGTATGCTTACAAGAAAACACGCACTTGTTGCTCATCATGTTTTTAAAAAAAATGAAAAACAAATGCGGTAAATTTCTTGAAATTTTAGATGAGATGGCATTGCAAAGATATGAATTTGCGAATTTCACAAACAAAAATGGCATACAGTGCAACAGACAATGCCATCAATTTACCAACATGAGAATAATAAGAGTCTTAAATTTCGATGTAAATGAAAGTCTCAGTACTGGGAACTTTTAAAATTTACCCCCTTATTTAGACAATGATGTGCCACCTTTAATTGGAAATACACCACAAAATCATCAGCTGTATCATCAATAGTTTTGCATTAATTTACATCACAAACGATCCAAAATAAGATCACATTCTCGCAATAATATTTGCAAACGACAAAATATGATGAAATTGTGTTTTCTCCGATGGAAATAAAATATTTTGTCTTTATTCTGAGTAGGACATTACACCCCACCTGACATCCCTGTATGCCAATGGGATGTCCCTTGTACTTTTACTACCAGCTACATGTAACACTCACCCGGTGGGCGTTAGTATTATTTGAAGGCTTTCGCGTACAGCCACGCGATGTACGTTGGGTGACCTTCCGGGGGCGTACTGTAGGAGTGCCGTCAGCTCCGGCAGGTGTGCGAGCGCAGAATCTATTTGCATGAAAACTTATCATTAACGGATGAAAATTAAATTTACAATCCTCAAATTTCCACTAAATATTGACATTACCTTATTTGCATGAACACAAAAAAAGTTAAACGTTATCATTTAGAGTAGGAGTTTGATGATCTATCTTGGCAATAAACGGCAACAGAAAAAGATGAAAAATTCAAGGTAAGTACGATCGGAAAAATCTCGTAAAACGACATGAAAAGAGAAAAAGAGGGGAAAAAAACGTGGATGGATTATTTGCAAATGCTTAAGCCAATTAGCAACATACTGAAAACAGTAGTGCCACCTATCATTTCCATGGCAACAGGGCGGTGGAGTAAGGTCGTCTGGCGTTTGATATGACTTTCAGGGGAGGACGTTTGAGAGACAAATGATGACATGTTTCAGCCACTATCATAGGGGAACATATTAAATGCGAAATAAATGCGAATTGCAGAACAGCAAGGGATACCATGCGTTACCCCATCTGTCTCTCTGCTCTTTGTTTTTAACCACAACTACAAACATTTAATCAAATACAAAACCCTCTATTTTAGTAATAATGAAAATAATAAATGCAAGTCATATAACAGTCTGTTTCTGTACCTTCGGTGGCTAAGGGTTATATAAGGTACCTCCTACAACGCTAGGAGGGATATCACATTGTTCTCTCCATTAATGTCTTTCCGAATATCTTAGGAAGTTCTTTGTCAGAGGATAAATATTCTCATCGATTCTTGCAACAAGTGCTTTGTATAGAGCAATTTCTCACTGCGATATTATAAGGATAAAGATTAACTACCGGATAAATCACAGCAGGTGTCCTTGGGTGAACGTTGCAACTGTTTGCGGTTTGGGAGCTGATTAGATTTTATTCTCGGTAACTCGACTGATGACTAATTATTAGTTAACCCTCAATGCAAGAACTTCGAGGTTTATATTACTAAGTGTATATCTATAGTGTGCAGTCACAGATGACGTCACGGGCACTTTTTTTGTTGATTTGGCACTACCTTTTTGTTTTTAATTATTTCAACCGTTTCCTCCTCCCGTCCTTTCAACTTCAATGCAGAACAATGAAAATAGCCGACTTCCTTTCTTTTATACATATACCCTTTCTAATGAGATACAAAGAATCTTTTTGAAGCAACATTCAGTGCAGAGAATTCGTGTGTAAAGAAGATGGATAAACGTATATGGATTAATATCTAGTACATTGACAAACTCTGTGACGTTTCAACTGTTGCTGTCATTCAAAATATATTACGTATTGTCAACTGCTTTTTGTCTTCCATTTTTTCCCTTTTTTTTTTATCCATTTGAATGTGAAGTTATCCCATTGCAACGTAAAATATCTATAGATGAAAAAAAAATACAGACCCCCGACTTTGGAAAAGAAAATCAAATCTTTACGTTAGAAGGTTATATTTAAGTTCGTGGAGTTAGTAAAGGACAGAAGAGAACAACAAAGGGACATTGTTGACAGAAAGAGGCGGCTCTAAAATTTACGTCCTTTGGTATTGCAATGTCACACCTCTTTACACATTTAAGCTGGAAGCATTGGTAAACTGGGGCCCTGGTAAGTGTCCAGTGTGATGGCTTACATTTTCGTTTTAGTGGGGCTGCGCATTGCACAATAGCAATTAAAACAGCGCCGAAAGTGTTGTAGTAACACCACTGGTGCTTTCTCTGAACTGATTACGCTTACCGTAAAATTTTCGACTTCAGCAAACTGTTTGATTTCTCACCAATTCTCCAATAACATCTGCTTCCCCCTACAATAAATAAATAAACACAAGAGGTAAAAACAATATTTTTTTAGATTAATGACAAAAAGGAAAAACAAACACATATTAGATGTTACGTTTAGATTTGTGATTGATTCTCTTCTATAAATTATATCACTCGCCCGGTGAATTTCCTCCTTCATGTGACGATGCAATTGTAATATGACAGCAGCCAATAATAGCATAGAAAAAAAAATAATGGAATTGTATAACTGTGACACAACACAGCCTGCATACATCATGGGAAAAAAGTCACAAGCGTAAATGTGATGCTATGGAATAGTGCTAAAACTGTCACCATGCAAGTACTAATGAACCCCCCCCCCCCAAAAAAAACAAGTAAGAAATAAAAAAATATGGTAATTGTTAAGCTGTGGAGTTCGAGGAATTACGTCATAGTCCACTTATATCTGTGATAGATCTTTATTACATTAGGCAATGTCATGTGACATTTTGGTGAGATACAATCAGAGTAACACACTAACCCTTACCTAGAATCTTGGACAAAATACCTTGGAAAACCCCTCTCCCCCGTTCAATGTTGGCTATAAGATTGCTGTGCAAAGTGTGCATTCACTCCTATAGAGCAACATTGGTAAAGGCGCAGGGTTTCATGTTACGCGCTAAGCTAAAATTCAGTATTATACTTGCAACGTACGACAAAGTGTCCCAACAATTTTGTCCAAGATTGTAGGCTGTAATTGTAAAGTGATACAATTCACGCAACGAAGTTCAAGACTACTAGTAACAGTCAGGGCAGTAGCTAGAGCTATGTCTTGGGGTGGGGTAAGGGGGGGGGGGCTTGGTGAAGATCCCAAATTCCGACTGTCTGGTTGTTTTTCTCCGACTGAGTGGCGATGCCGTTGGACACAGTTTCGGACACTGGGAATACCTTGTCAGGAGGGCATCCAGAATTTTATGAAGGAGGTAGTTCATAAAATGGGTACTAAAAAGCTAGTGGAAACAAAAAAAAAAGGAGAGGTGGTTGAGAATTTCAGGACTATCTAAGCTGGAGCGTACAAGAGAATTTTGTAAAAAATGTCATACAATAGTGTTTTGATAGGTGGGAAAGCATGTAAGGTAGGCAGTGTCCCCATCCCCTTTTGAGAAATGTTTCACTTAGTAGGTAACATTACAGGCAATCAAGTGAAACATTTGGCATCTTTTGAAGACATAAAATGTATTAGACTGAAATATGAAGAATTCCAACTGGTATTTCAGATTTTTCGACTGTCGTCGCTACTAGACTGAACTATGAGAAATTCAAAGGATATTTCAGATTTATTGAGAAATGTATTCAATTATCACGCACCCTTATATAGACATGCTCTGACGTAATAGTTTTTATGTCTTAAAATCTGCCAGACTGAGAAATGAAAACTTGCAACTGGTCCTTAAACTTTTCCGACTATCGTCTGGCTGATACGTTTTTTTTTTGGGGGGGGATGGGACACCCCGCCCCTGGTCGGCCCTGGTAACAGTGTATCAGAGGAAGCAAAAATAGCATACTCATTGAAGTGGTATGCTAGGATGTACAACGTGCAGTCATGTGTCGCTGGGCATACAGTAGTATAGTATAAGCATAACGTAGTCTTAAGGTTGGTATTGCGAGAATATACCATGTAGTCAAGTGTCGCTGTTATGTGTAACAGTGTACCCCCCCCCCCCCCCTGCAACTAAGCATAACATAGTCATGGTAGGGTAGTGCTCACCGGGCAGCCATGTGTAGCTGTTAATGATACCTGGTGATTTTACCATGTCATGAAGTTAATAAACAGATTAAAAAGAACTCATCCTAAATAATCTCCCTTCAGGTCATCATGCCGATCGCAAAAAAGCATTCTGGTATCAAGAAAAAAACAAAGAGGCTTCTAGTATTGGAAAGGAATCCTCTCCTCGTAATCGGCCCAAGGATGATTAGTAACAATGTTGGGAGCCGATCATACGAACCCTCTCTAATTTTATTCCCCATTGACATCAAGAACAACTTTTTAGTCACGTCCAATTTGTGTTAAGAAATTACCGTCTTCATGGTACATATGTATCTATATATTTAAAAACTTAGGACGAGTTGGCTTTTCTTAAGTTTAAAAAAAAAGAAGACATTCTCCAAGTTGCAGAACAATCTTTCCCTTTTAATTGTCGTCTAGTATTTCATTGGCCAAATCGTTAAATACTCAATCGAGGGAAACATTAAACATTAGCTGAGCGGAGGAGCGTGTTAGCTCTTACTGAAAACATTAACAATGAAAAAAATTATTGCCATAAAATTAAACAATTCTAACGCTGAAAGCAACATTGGCGGAAAAGCAAAGAAGTGAAGAACTCTAGAGAAAAAGAGGAACAAACATACTTCCCAACTTTCGAAACATTTAAAGAGAGAACCCGTTTTAAAAATAGTTCGCAAGTCATTTAGGAAAAAAAAACAAAAACAAATATGACAACGAAGTAGGAAACAAAGCAGAAATATAACAGAGATATACTCACCAAGCAACGGAAAGGTCGTGCTATGTATTATATAATATATGTTTTTTGAATTTGTATATATACTTATTTACCCTCTCCTTAAGGATAGGTTATGACGTCACGTAGCCAAACTGTCATTCAATATACTCAGAATAGTGATTATAAACCATAGATATTTACCTTTGTACTCGAAGTGTATAAGCACCTAGATTGATTGATTGATCGTTTCTACGTGACGTAACTACCGGGAATCGTCTACTAAATACATAAATCCCAAACTACTTCCACCTCCGCACAGTCCTAGAATCTTTTGAATAAACATCTCGAATTCAACTGAACAACGTTTTTCGTTTTTCTTTGAACGTTATTTTCATTCCTTCCCCCCCCCCCCCCCTTGGCACCAAAAAAAAAAGTGCCTCCTTTTTTACATGTCCTTAATTTTCATGAAATAATTATATTTATGGAAAACTGAAATAATAGATCTGAAGAAGTAAATGTCTGTCATCAAGTTATATGAAAAAAGGGAAAAAAAAACTAAATGTAGTTCAAATGACTTAAATTACAAGTTTCCTTTGAATGTCAAGGTTCAGCAGGCTGAGGGTTGAGTGGTTAATGTTGGATAGCTTACAATGTCTTTCTGTCTGTGTGAGTGCGTCTGTGGGGAGGGAGGGGGGTTGAAAGTAATAATATTCTCTAGTTTTCATCATTTAGTCGCTCAGTAACAGTTCGAGAGCTTGTTTTTTCGGATGCCAAAGACTCGGTCTTTTAAGAGAGGAACATCGTGTATCGTTAAACGACTTTCTCAAGAACAAAAATAGCCCACCCTTGAAATCAAAGAATTTTCTCTTTTTTTTCATTAGGTTTTTTCTCCCGCTGTTTTGTTTGAATCAGAAAGGTATGGTGGTGGGGATTTAATTGGGGAAGAAGAGCGGCAGAGTGAAGGATGGGTGGAGGGAGGGAAGGAAGGAGGTGACAAATTTGTCTACGACCCATGGTTTTTATGTTCAGTAACAGAAGCTGTATGTGGCAACTCTTTAATTCTGATGTTGAGTTCCCTATCATTGCTGAACACTTAAAGAGATCAAATTTGAATGGGTTGGCCCTCTTGAGTCGAAGAGTACCTGGAGAATACTTGAAGAATAACCCGAAGAGTAGAGATGGAAAAAAAATAGATAACAATTACCACAACGGTGACACACGAATCAAGTGATCTTTCGGCGACTTAACAATTCAACATCTAAATGATATTTACTATGTGAAAACAATAGTTGCATTGCACCGTTATTCCGAGAGACGTAACATTTCTACATTAATAACGACGCGCTACACCAGCACGACGTTCCGTATAGGATAGTTTTATAGTGTTTTAGTGGGCAAGCACCGTTGGCTAGAATTTAATTTTTCTCATCTAAAGAATACTAGACGTTGTTTCAGATTTGAACACACTTAACACCATTTGCTTTTTCACATATTTTTTTTTTTTCTCAAAGCGTGAATTTTCGTTTTGTTTTCCGAAATTATCTATTGAATCCATCGACTTAATTTGTCACGCGTCACATTTATGTGATAGACTATTCAGAATCACTGCTCAGATGTAAGTTCGCAATCAGTTCCATCTGAATCCATATACGATAGGCGAAATTTATCTCTTACTGAGATATGTGACTATTTAGAATTTTTGTTTTGTCATTGTATATTGATTTATTGCGTATTAATCATGTCCACCATCCGAGCCTATGGGGGTAGTATGGGGTCCCTATATAGGAATAGGGTAAGTATAACCCTTCTTTACCAGGCACGGGGGTATCTTGCCATGATTTCTTGTCTGAGAGATCGAATCAAATGGCTAATTCTTTAAAAAAAAAATATATAAATGTTGCCTGCATACCTGTATCTTGTTATACCAACATAACACGTGGCCTTGCAATTGGCGATGAAATGCTTTTGAGAATCATCGTGGTTTTTCATCCATTTCCGACAATGGTTTCGAGGTCTTTTTTATCGTGTTAAATTACGTTCTGGGTACAATGTAAGAATAAAAAAAAGAAGGATATTGGGAAATTATTTTTCAATAATTTGCTGGTAAGTCGTGAGCATGTACAGATTGAGAGTTTAAAATCTCTCTGTATTCTACATGTTCTCCCGGAGACCCCTCTTTTAACAAACACTAAGCTGTTGTCACAGTGTCTGGTTTGGCTTCAGCTCTCTCCTTTGCCTCCTACCAGCAACGTTGCAGCCCGCCTAACACTAAAATTCTCATGTTACCGCAAATATCAAGTTCGTTCTTTAACACATTTGGATATTTCACCAGCCCGAAAAAAAATTTAACCTTAGCGACATAACCTTATCTGTAGAGAAATTTTGCATTAATTTTGTTTGTTTTTTTTTTCTCTCTTGGTAAAATATTGTGTGTGTGTGTGCCGTTTTTTTTTCTCTTTGGTAACGACACATTCTTATGGGGATTATAGTCGAATTTACCAAGCCAAACCTGGTAGGTTTAGAAAATATAAAAATGAATAGCAGGTGTGGCGATACAATAACTAGCATTTTTTCTGGGTGTAGACGGGTTGCTATGGAGATAAGTATGAAGATACAGAGAAAAGTGAGAAAAAACTAAGTGCCATCGTTGCAAAAGATGCTAACGAGAAAGTTTACCTGCTCAGTATTGCATATATTGCCATCCTTCGATGCTTAACCAAAAGCATATACCCAAACCAAGGAGGTGCAAGAGAACTAAATTGAGAACGTCAAAGCAACTCACAAAAAAGAATGAATCTTAAGATCCTGTTGATATGTCATGTTCCAATATTAAGCGTTATAAACACAATTGATCTGATGTGTGCCGATATGGACTGTTTAATTTGGCCGGGAAACGTCTTGTTTGGCATGAACACAACCCCATCTCCTTGGTGAAACGAAAATGGACCGTAACGGATAGTTGGATGTTCAACAATGGCTGATTCGACCACCTAAGTTGATTCAGGGATCGAGTTCAATGCGTAATATGACATAAGCTCCCCACCCCACCCATATATTCAGATATATATATACTATACAAATGGTACGGTGTCCTAAGAGTGACTGCCACTTTGAGTACCTGTTTACGATCAGAAATGTACTGACAAATGTACTGACACTTTTCAGCTACCTTAACATGTAAAAACCATGGAAAGGAAGAAGCTATCACGATGGCCTTAGAAAGATGCTTACACTGACGTGCCATCAAAGCAGCTCTAGCAACTAAACTGTAATAAACCGTGATACCGCAGTAGTTTAGTCCTTGAAGAGCAGTCATCTTATTAAGCTAAGTGACCAAGGACAAGTGTGAAGGAAGCGAGTGGCTTATGTATTACAACTTAACGTTCGGTGAATCCCAGCTTAAAAATTTCCCTCAAATTTCGGATGATCTTTTTTTTTTACAAGGTCGTTTCGGATAAGAAAACCTTAGATTAGTCGTGGACGAAAAACCCACCTCACTGTGACCCTGTCGGGGATCCGAAACTCCCTTTTGTTAAGCTATATTACTTCAAATGACACCACCTTTTATCCTCTCGGCCACGTAATCGGCTCATAACCGTATTCTCATAAAGCGGGCAAATTCAAGCTAAAAGCTTGCGAAAATTTTTTATAACTGACACAAGAGTTAATGTGACGTGGCAATAGTGGATGGACCAACTTGAACCTGTAATGAATGCTTCCAGTAGATGTAAAGTGACTTGTTTGGGCATCAAATATGTGGTTAAAATTTTATACAATACGACAACAATGAGATTCTGAGATACTTATATCTTCAATAATCAACAGAATTGATTTAAGGAAAAAAGATTGATTGGTTGTAGAATGTTTCTCTCCGTTTTCTACCATTTCCCCAGCGTCATCTTCATTTCGTATTCACCACCATGAAAGATATCAAAACAAGTTTACGTCCATTTACGCTTAAAACAGCAAACATTTGCAAAAAAATCATTTGAAGAAGTTGTGGCGATAGTTATGCCCATTATTCCCTCCCCCTCCCTCCCATAGCTCAAAATCACATTATCATATGGATGCAGCTTTATCGTGATCGTAATTCGGATACAGCGTGTTTCTCTCCTTGGTATCAGCAGGTGATGATGAGATTAATCTTGGATTTATCAGATAAGACAAGATTTCTGGCACGTACTTCAAAACGCTCTCCGCAGATTATAAGCTGTGAGAAAATCGAGTAATACGTGTTTGCATTGCGATATCTTTATCCGCTGTAACATGTGTAAATACGTTTTGTTTATCTTGTTTACATGATTGCAAAGGAAGGATTAGGTCTAACACATCTATCTATCTGAAATAGAATCAGAAAGTTGGGACGGTAAAAAAAGAAACGTAGGAAAATTAAAAAAAAAAAACAGAAAGAGCGGAACTCAGTTGTGACATTTTGAAGAAAAAGATGAGAAAATGGACAAAAAAGACGGAAATGTGACCGAAAAATCCCTAAGATTAGGGAAAGTCTGTTTATACCAATGTAGAACTAACTTCTGCGTTACTCGTTCATTTGAAGTGATTGCGTGCGTGGATAATTAGTATGTCCTTTGATAGCACCATTCAGACAAGTTGGGAAAATGAATAGATTTCAAGTTTTGTGGATTCTGCCATATGATTTCAAATTCTTGTAAAAACACCAGAAAAGAAAAGGGTTGAATGTGGTGATACACTCAAAAAACGTAACGGTAAAATAAGAGCTCCATAACTTTTAGGTAAAATTTTACGCCGACAGTTGATGTAAGTCTTACATTGTGTATATAACAATTTTACTAAAATGTAGTAAAATTTACCAAAATTATGAAGAATTTACATATACTGTTTACATTAATTATATGTAAAATTTATGGAGTTCTTATTTTACATAATTTAGGTTTACCGCTACGTTTTGTGAGTGTGTAGTGGTTGACAGTTTTAATTCGCAGTAACCGTGTGCTTCTTTGAACAAGCCAATGGGAAGAATACTGGTAATGCATATTCAGTTAGTCCAAACTGCAGATCTGCGGATCATGTGAGTATTGGCTGTAGTGAAACCTGAGCTGTTGCATATTCATTACGTAGGTGCATATAACAGCCAATCCTCACATTATATCCTACATGCTTACGCCTTCTAGAGAGGTTTCATACCCTAATCATTATGGTATAATCTGGATATCACGTCATGCAGGTGCTTATAGCTAGAACAAATTAATTTTTCAAATATCGTTTCAGTATTTTACACTTTCTTCACAGTTGACTTTGTTTTTCAAAGTGCTCACTGTCATTTGTGATCATTGAATGATGCATTCCGTCCATGAACAACCTCGCGTGTAAACTATAGAAAAAAAAAACTACAGAAACACTTAAGATCAAACATAATCTCATTCTTCAGAATTTTCCATACGCACTCAATCACTCTAAAATTTGCTCGAAATAAATAGATAAAAAAATAAAACCTATCGTTTTTCATATAAATTTACAACATCGAACCTATCTGTGGAAGTAGTCCTCATCACCGGGTATTCTACCTCATTTTCATTTCCCCCATCTCGCCTTCCCCGTCGTCCATCAGCTCCGTGTAAGCGTAAAATGAACAGATCAGATCGAAATAGGTTGTAAGTAGGTTAGCAAATACGCTAATCTTTTACTATCATTAACTCATTAATTGCTAGAGAGACGACTGGGGAGTATTCTCGTAAAAGATAAACAAAACAAACAAAACAAAATGATGTAAGTAAATGTTACAACTCAGCTGAAAATTAGTCAATATTCACTGAGTAGGCAAGAATCAAGTATTAATTACCAACAATGAAGTGGATTACATGTTGTGGGTGTTGTCTTCGTGTGTGGCACTTTTCTTCTCTGACATACAAAGGCAGTTTGAAATTCAAATCTTACTTCAGTCTCACTTTTAAGGAAAAGTAAGTGGTGGGATTACGGTGTGATTGCAGTGTAATTTACCACAGATTGTGGAAAAGTGGCATGCAAAGGCAGCATAGCTGAAAGGGGGGGGGGGGGCAGGAATGTTATCACTCAGCAACGACTTAGGATATTCCCATCCAAAAGTTTTCCGTTACGTTCAACGCCAAACGATGGGGTGGCTCCGCTTGGTTATCTTTCCGCAGTTTTAGCTGCATGTAGGTAATGATGGGGGCACTTGACCCCCCCCCCCCGCCACACCCGGGGAGATACACCCACGCCGTTACTGGTAGCGCGTGCTGTTGAGGAATACTTAAGCTGCGAGGACGGTGAGGCTCAAATGAAATACAGTATGATGAAGAAGGTGGAATAATTTGAGGTATTGCATACATGACTTCTCTGGCTGCAGAACATACACATCATTTCCATGTTTCTAGTATTAACATGTGGAAGGCGGTATAAAAAACATTCAATCTCGTCAGGTTCCGTTACATTATGAATTATTTGTTTTATTTTTTCTCTTTTTCAGTCGCCCGTATTGGTACTACAAAGAAGATTCCGAACTATACAACGGAGGAAGTAAGTCAAACTTGAATATCTTCGTAGGTTACTTTAGAGAAGGACGCAACTTGAAAGGTTCATCGAAATAAAAAAGAGGAAGGGGGGGGGGGATTCTTAAATAAGTAAATTTATTCATGGAGATCGTTCTAAAATAACTTGATTTACTAAAACTAGTCATCGTTTGTTTTCTTAATTATTGTTTTGCATATCAATGACCGCTTTTGATAAAAAAAAAAATAGCGGCGAGCTTATCTTGTGAAATCTTTTTGTTTTCCTTTCGATCAAGTTGACCAGTTTACAAGGCATCTTACCTAAAGTGAGGTTGTTAATTAATAAATTTGTCACTATGAGAACCTCCTACAACCCCCCCCCCCCCCCTAATGGCAAGAAAGGATTAACGTTTACTGAATACCGTCCATTTAGTATTTACTTTCTTCAATGTTGTCAACATTTTGAGAAAAAAAAAGACTCACCTTTTGAAGTATCTGTTTCTATAGGAATAGAGTGTTGTTTTAGAGTTTGTGCAACTCATTCGTAGAAGTAGAATAATTAGGCTCAGCATCAAGCAGGTTCATACGATGGGTTAGGAGACGTAAATGTACATTAGTTTAGGGTAAGTTTGTGCCAGTAGCTCAAAGTAGTTATGGCCATATATCATTTCTGCAAGCACAGAAATGTATTAATGGATTCAGCTTATCGAGGGTTCATCGAAGGGGGAGAGGTGGGGGTTGACGTGACCGTTAAGAGCGACAGCAATCTAAAACAGGAAACAAAATGGACTGAATAGATTAAATAACAAAAGGTGTAAACATCTGCTTTGTTAGAGCACACAAACCACAGGCAAAGTGTACTATCTCATGAAATATGAGGCTTCCTCCGCCGGACTATAATTTTATTTCGAATAGCTTAACTTGTTAGTGACGTCATTTCTCTATTTAACTATCCTTTTTTTTTTTAATATTTCACTTTCTTCGCTCGAACAGAGCGTGTACCTGTTGTCGAAGGACACACTCCCGCAAGTAAGTTGCTTATAAACCTCTGATCGAATTACATCGTTACTCTATATTATGGCGTCATGCCTTACTTTCTTTCGTTTTATTCCATGCAAGTCATTTTCTTCTCTTGTTTTTAATTTTATTTCGTCCTTAATTTCTTTTTTTTTTTGACAGTTTCCTCTTTACTAATCTAGGCTGTCTTATCAGGGAGTTTCTCTATAGGGGAAACCCTGATTCAATCCAAAACACATGTCAGTTTTCAGATTAGAAATTGTTTAATTGTCGCCTATGATCTCTGACCACGCTCTGACTGTGATGTGGAAGTGATTTACAGAAGCTGTAACAGAATAAAATTAAAGAATAAATTAAAATCAAATATTGGTCCAAAATTTTTTGAAAATGCCGTAGCAAATTAACCAACGTTTCACTTGCAATTTTTGATAATTGAGAGTAGAAATAGCAATACCTCTTAATTTAGATTCAATTTTAACGTTGGCTGCACCCTGTGTACCCTTTGAAAATGTAATGAACGAACATACCACTAATTGTGTGAAGGACATCAAACGTTTCATGCGCGAATTCCGTCCAGCCTGCACGAAAAAGTAGACAAGAGAAGCAAGTCATAAAATAATGAGTGAAAATACATAGCTGTCTATCAGATCTCGGGTTCATCGTAAATTATACAGGAACCGAACTTCATCACAATCAAATGATTTGACAATATCTGAGCAGAACGTTTCTTTCAAACCTCTCATATCTGTAAAAATAGATTAAACTCATATTTTTACTGTTTATACGATACGTAACGAGTTCTTAAAGGTCGTGTGACAAGAAAATGACATTTTAGAGTATTGGGTGCATTAAGCATTGAAAATATTAAAAAATAGCCTCAAATTCCATCACAATCCGTCATAAATTGACCAATTTACAGGAAAATTATTGTCTCACAGCTGCATTATGAATAAACATTAGCTAAGTATGCAAATTTGTGATGACAAAAGATGGACTCCTATGACTGTCTTATGTTCACCCTTTGTTCATGTAAGCTTTTATATTTCAAGGACAGTTGAGAATTTTATATTACCGGAAGGTTTTATTTTGAAAGCATGTGTTTTCTTCGAAAACATCAATATCACTTACCAATGTCAAACTCAGTAATTAAGTAATAAACAGGCAAAATATATAGGCTTAACAAAACAAATACTGACACTGTGCAACACTCCACGCCATCTGTTTTGCATTTTTCTTAAACTTTGAAAAGTCATATCTCAAACACGGGGTAAAAGATATAAACAAAATTTTAACGGATTTTCACTCAGGGTTTTACTTTGAAACTTCTCAATGAAGAGTGCTCTTTTGTGGAAGCATGAAACACAACCTTTAAGACATCACGACTGTGCCAAATTTTGGCATGGAGAGCAGCTCAGCATTGTTTTGGCCTCTATAAAACAACTGAAATACAAGCAGTCCTGCTATACTACCCATGCGACCTATTTTTGAGGTGTTCATGAGCATTTGATGCAATCATTGTCTAGAACCATCGAATTATACATTGTTATTCTTCTGGTGTGTTTCACTGAGCTGTGAATACCCCCACCCCGTTGTAGGATTTTGTACGCTTCCGGTAATCACTTCAGTCTTCTTGAATTCATCTAGTTACTGTGAAGAAGTGTTCAGCCGTTTATAATTGTAATGAAAGACTAAAGCAGAATCGTTTTACTTGGAAAAGAATAAACAAAAAATGTTACCGATCATTTACCTTTCAAGTTGCTACTCCGGAGAAGTTCATCTTTAAAAGGATCTTTTCGATAAATTGTATCTGTAGGAAAGAAAAAATAACAGTACAAGATGAAAAGAAAATTACAACACGTTAATCGATAATCGCTATCTAAAACATTTTTTTTTTCAACAATTTTGAGAAATATTGTCAAACGTCATTTAACAGTTAAATCATATTATATATAAATAACAATTCTCAACAAGCCACTTTTATGCTCTTCAATTCTCGCATTTCGTAAATTTGCATGAGTTGTATTGATTACTACATCAACGTAAAGACATTTTTTAAGACCAGCTCAGTGGGGTTATTTTTCTTATTCATTTTATGAATTTCTCAGTTATATTTTAAAGGTGATTGATCTTCTTACCGAATCCCACGTGACGTCAGTCTCCTCTCGATAACTCTCTTCAAACGTTACCAGTGTGCCGTTGCTCTTTGCACGTACTCCTTTGCAGAGAACAGTGTCATAACGATGGGAAATCGGTATAAAGACCCACACGCTATAGAATAGAGTGATCGGCAACTGGTGACCTACGACGAGATCTATCCAGAATCATTATCAAGACGACCGATCACCTTTAAAGGGAAATAAGGAATTTGTCGGACAGAAAACAATCATATTTTTTTCAAACCACTCTTTGTGAATAAAGAATAATAGATCATTCAAAATAGATAAAAGGCAGTGGTCTTCATTTTCAAGAAATTTGTTTCTTATAGATAGGGTTGTTTGTTGCTGAACAATAATTTGTTTACCCAAACTTTCCAAAATTCAAATGTTGTATCTTCCGTTACTCATCACATGCATTTATGCTTTGAGGAGATGAAGATTTTGTAGATGTTTATAGATGAGACTGAATGGTTTAACAATGGCTAAGGCTATTTTCGTTGTATGCCATGTTGGTGTATTCTTAACGCACTATTTCTCTTTAAGTAAAGCATAGCATATATGTGACTGTCAGAGCTTGTGTCACTTTCGGTATTTAGTCACAATGAAAATGACAAGAATCACGTGATGTATTGATTACGTTCTTCTGTTGTGATAGAATGTTATTCGTACTCTTTTGCATGTTTTCGAATCACATTTTATCCTCTATACGACTTTCGCATGGACACAAACTTTCATCGAAGGTTGAATCAAACTGCACTCATTTCGCATTGATCGCATTTATGAAATATCTGAGCAAAGTAAATTCTGCATACTTAGAGAGTATTTTTTTACGTTGACAATTACTGGTGAGATATTTTGAATGAATCAATTGTTCTAAAAAAAGAGCAGATCCAATTTCGCGAAAATGTTATAGTGTAGGAATAACAAAGATGTACTCACATCACGTACCTACCAATATAGACTACAGAGATCTCTTAAATTACCATAAGCTCTAGCTTAATTTTAAAACAAATCCGACCCTCATACAAAGCACTAGCTGGAAGCGAAACATAGTCCGACAAGTAATCTGTCAGCCCCCCCCCCCCCGTCCCTCCACATCCTCATTCAACAATCGTGAAGTATCAATCAAATCGATAAAAGGTATTTCCTGCGTTATTACATAGGTCTGTTCCTCAGTCCGTGTCATTCAGCTATCATGCACACTATTGCTCATTGATTTTTCAATGACGTACTCACAACATATTTGTAATATTCTCCCTGGTATCGTCTCTCAAATCGATACTCCCCACCCCTCCTCCTCATCACACAAAACCAGGCTAGACCACCCTTCCCCATATCACAAAACGCTACCTCTCATCACTAATCCTCTTGGGGTTCAGAATTAAATGCATCATCTGTAAGGAACACAAGGTCACCCTTGGCTACACAACACGTACACTTACATACAGGGTGTAAGGTAGCCATATATATAACCCGAACGCTAGATCACTAAGCCGAAATGCCAAAGAGTGCACAGATTCTAGCACCTTGTTTGTATTAGTTGATAATTCTTAACTTTGACATTTTCTTAAGTTTGCTTTTGTCTTTCTTTCCTGTGTGTAATCAGAAATAGATTCCGTGTACACGTGTGCCGCTAACGAGCCGTATGTTTGTGTGGATGCATGTGGGCTTCGTGTCAGCCAGCATGACAAACGCGTTGGCGGTCATAACTGATAAAAAGAACGAGAGAGAACGCCAACACATAACCACTCGAACGGGTATTATGTACACCTTGCAATGCAGGCCTATACGCCGAGACGTGACCCTGTATAACGAAACATTATGATTTACCCTGACAAATTGACCCAGCAGCTCTCACCGTAAAACACAAATTTCAACTTTAAGAGCCTGGTTGTGTAGTGCAAACATGATTGGAAAGATATAAATCTTTCAATTACATGATGCTATAAAGTCGGCTAGACAAGAATTATGACGGTACCAAGTAACACATTTCTGGGCTAACAGGTACGGTAACAGACGGTGTGTGTACCATGTTTTTAATAAGGCAAACTTGGCGACTAATATTGACTTGCCAGAAACAGACCAAACTATTGTCTTA
This sequence comes from Stichopus chloronotus, assembly GCA_021234535.1. Lineage (NCBI taxonomy): Eukaryota > Metazoa > Echinodermata > Holothuroidea > Aspidochirotida > Stichopodidae > Stichopus > Stichopus chloronotus. The sequence goes on along the minus strand of CM037840.1, from coordinate 14,758,181 downwards.
ATTGTGTTACAACAGTTCTTTTCTCTTTTTTTTGGTTGACAAATTATACTAGAAAACGACGTAAATGTCTTGGTGAAATGCGAATATTCCTAAAGTTCAATTTTCCTTTGCGGTTTGTATGTGCAATTTCTCTTCCAATTTTGACATAATGGAAAGTATGACATGACAAGTAAGATCTTCCACACAGCATAAACTTGACAGATCCTGTCCAGTCTTATTGTAGCAACAATGAGTAACTTATTAGGACGCTATATTTAACTGCATAAGCATCATACACGTCTTCCACAACACAGCATAATTTAACATACAATAATACGTACTCGCATTGGTCCGATTCAAGACAAAACCATATACATATACCAAATATAGCAACTAGGCGCTGATTCAAAAGAGTTTGTTTGGTAGGAAAATTATTACGTCATCAATGCCACTATATAGTGGCGCTTGAATTATTTTATTTGTCGACGATGCCAATACTCATTAGGAAAGTCGGTGGACAAATTTGGAAAAGGGACCGTCTTAATTAACAAAGGTCCTTTGACAATGTGTACAGTACTTTTGACCGTAGTTTCCTGTAAATGTTAGTTCCCCGCACTGGTTATGATTTAAAATGTCTGCAGAGGCTAAATGCACATGTTATCGAAAATCAACGCTATCGGTAGCTTCCTCTCAAGTGCAAGACATATGCAAAATTAACTTCGTTGACATTTTGCTCGATGAGGTCAACATCTACACTCAATATCACATTGACATCATTTCGCATAACTGCTTATGATAGCACAAAACCACTGATCTCTCCCATTAACTAATACAGTTAAATACCAACCTTTGGTGACCACTTCGGTGCACGCATGGGTACATTGCGTACACGGCACTCTCTGCCTATCATATGATAGTTTGACGGCCTGGCCCCCTAACGGCACTTTAAAATTTCCGTAGGTCGAATTTTCAGAGCTTGAGCCACAGAAGGGGTGCAAGTTTAGGGTTTCGATCCAACTCCTTTGAAAAGATTCTCTGACATATCAATATGGCAACTTCAATTTTCTAACGCAATCTTAATATTCTTTAACCGTCCTAATTTTACACATCGTTTGCCCTGAAATTGGTGCTCTTCAACATCCTTGTGTAAAACCAAAAGCAGAGAGGAAAATTGAAAATATCGCAACGAAGAGGTTGACGTGGCTCGTTTGAGGCACTTTTCACGATAAGGGGTACGAATCAGGCACTGTAGACCATTTTACTGCAGGTATATGACGCCATTTACGCTCTAAGCAAGGCTCATTTTAATTGAAAAAGAAATCTTACCTGCAGTGTTTTGGTTTGAATATGAAATGTAATAAATTCAAATAAGACTTAATTTGTTAGAGGTAGTACGCTCCAATATCATTTTGCAATCTTGCATACCATAAGAACACCCATCATCAACAGTCAGGGTGCGCAGACAGTACACTGCGGTAAAATGTCTATCATACTTGCCAAGGTTTTTAAATTTGCCAGCGAATCAGTGCAGTTCAGCTAGCGAGCACGTTGAAGAAGAACAAGTTGTTGATCTTCAATTTCCGAATTACTGAGTTTATCTTTGAGACAAAGAAAGGAATGATTTCTCTCTGCTCTTTTATTTCGCTCAGGTTTTCTTTTTTCTTTCTAAAATGAAAAAAAGCGGGTAAAAAAAGAGAAAAAAAAACTGACACTCATTTCTTTTCTTTTTTACATTTGTCGTTCTTTTATTGTATAAAAGTGGTTCACTGACAGACGTTTCCTCCAAATTTACCCATTACGTACAAACTGATTAATTAGGCTCTGTTGCATTTTACGCTTTATTTTTACTGTTAGTCATAAGGAGAACCCGTTTTTCCTTTTTCTGTAACAATTTTCCAAAGTTTTATACTCGTAGCAATTGTTGCTTTTGATGGGAAACACGTGTATGTGAATGTATTTCACACGTAGAGAAAAAAAGAAATGTTCTACAACTCCCACTCATTTCGAGAAACAATAAAAATCAGGTAATAGTACTGACAGAATAATAAAAAAAAGCCCATCCATTTCGCCTGATTACTTTTCATTATATTTTGTTCCTTTCTTAAGAAACAAAATCTGGAAATTTCTGTACTTCTTTATTGTTTTTTGCTTGTTTTTATCTTATAGGACGTTCTCGCAGAAGCCCTCATAATCCTCACAACATTTACCGAAGGCAGGCGGATTTAGAGGTTTCATCGGCAATGTGTGAGTATAGAGTGTATAGAGATCGAATAAATTCCCCTACTTCAGGCCTGTTCATGAAAAAAAAAAATGTTACTTTAAATTTCAGTCGGATTGAAGTAACTTGTCGTTTCAGAGTGGTCTAAAAAGTGATCACTTAAATCTTTCAAGATGCGAATTTAAACGGTTAATCGAGTCCAAAGACTTACCACAGTCTCAGCCATCTACAGTTAAAAGGAGCTCATTGAGTTGAAATTTGTTAAGTTCGTGAGGATTTTGAAAGATACGAACATATGGCAATGATTATAATTAACACAATTAGTCAAGATTCACATCCAGTAGTTATGGAGACAGCAATTAGTCAAGATTCACATCCAGTAGTTATGGAGACAGCAGTTAGTCAAGTTTCACATCCAGTAGTTATGGAGACAGTTAAAAAAAAAAGAAAAGATTTTTGACCTTGATTTGTACTGGCTGTGTGCATGTGAATTAGCACTGATGTGAAACGTGTCTGGTCACGAATTTTCCAAAACCAAACTGAATCGTTAATTATTTAATGTTCCTTTATGTGTGACACACGGGGGTCCTCTTAGTTTGACTATTTGTCACTAGTATGTAAAGATATAAACTTTACAGGTTTCGGAACAATTAGTGGATTTCACAAAACAGCTCAATGTGTCTCTTTAAGTGTTTTGCAAGAGCTAATCCCTTTTTCTCTTGAATTAGGGTGACAGTCTGACAATTTTTGAAAGTACTTAGAACGTGCAACTGTCACGAAATAGTGTACATGTTCCGTCAATCAGGTCGCGGATTTATTATGTCCTAGTTTATTGGCAATATCATCGGTCTTAACAGAACAGTGTATACTCTAAGGATTGTTGCGGCTGGCAAAGGTAAAATGTTGGGAATTTGGTGAGTGGTCCTTATCCTTAACCACAGCACTTACAGATAAAGCCTCTTTAAACTTTATCGTCATTTTGCGGTGGCAAGGTATTAAGTCCGGTACATTTTGCATTGTCACAGTTGATTCTCTACTCTTCATATGGGTGGTGGGTTAAAGGGCACCGGGATGGGGAGGGAGGTAGTTAAAGACCCGCACTGTTCTTATCACCACTGCGAAAGGACTGAGAGGGTGATTAGCTACAATATCCAAGTAATTCCCTTTTAGTATGTTGTGCTGTGTTCACCTTTATCTTCACCAGTTCCTGGATGGTCTTGAGTAAAGTATCGCTGTAGCACTAGCATCTAAAGATACCTCTATTGTTAGGTTTTGTTTTGCTTTTTTAGTGGCGTTTGTCGAATACACAGGAGAAATTGAAAAAGCATAATTTAATAAAAGCATAATTTAATCAAAAGTATAAAAGAATCAAATAAAAAATTAGCAATATAAATTTTACTGTAGAACGCGAACATTGCCATAAAATGTGCACCTAGAAGTGCCACTTTAAGTAACATTGTTGTAGCGTTTCAATGCGAAGAGAGAAGTTATACTTTATATAGGAAGACCTTTCTTTCTTTGAAAATTCAGCTCACTGTCAATAAGTTGCATCATTCCCGACTAGTGTGATGATTTGGATTTCGTTGGTTCGCTGTTGGACAACCCTCACCCAGAGAAACTACAGCGGAAACCTGCTTTTTAAATAAAATACGCCCTCGAGTAATTTTCCTCGTTGGAAGCCTTTCTTGTATTTTTCGCCGCTACAGTAGTCTAGATAGTGTGAATCAGTAACACTCTCCTCTCTTTCACCTTCTCTAAAGCTGTTGAAGCATAGCGCCCTCTACCACTCCTTTCTCTTCCGTCGTCCAATCTTTCTTTTTTTGTTTGTTTGTTTCTTTCTTTCTATACCAGTGTATCCTCACTGTCAGGTTTGGTCACAGCAGAACTATCGGACCTTCGACGGTTTGATGTACGTCTCCGACAGCGCCTGTGAGGTTATCCTCCTACAGGTGGACGAAATGTTCTCGATTAACTCCATCAACGACGCCAGCTGCGGCAGACCGATCACCGGAGATTGCACCAGGAAGGTCAAGTTCGATTTTCTGTTCGACGTGATCGACCCGATCTACCTGCTACCGGAGAGCGAGGGCGGCGGGGCCGTCCGCGGAGGCGAGCAGCTCAGCCTCCCCTTTTACGACAGCACGTTGGGCATCGTCATCATACCTATGAACAACTACATCGTGGTGGAGTTAGGCCATTACGGTCTCAGTCTGATCTACGACTGCCAAAACTACATCAGCATCGTAGTATTGGACAGTTCTCTGATAGAAGGAATGGTCACCGGTCTGTGCGGTGACCTCGATGACGACTTTTCCAACGACCTCATACACAGATATGGCATGACCACAGAGACCGAGAGCATATCATTCTACACAAATTCCTGGATCGTCGGCGGTGAGTTTTCGAGTTGCATGATAAAAAAAGCGAGAGATATTTATTTTTTAACCTAGAGGAAAGGGATAAAACCTCACTCCTCGACAGTGTCGACTAGGTTCAGCTTATTGAACTGGTAATAAGACGGAAACACGGCGTCATTGAATTTAGCAGATTTTCAGTAGTAAATTTCCTTGCAAATGAGAAGCTAAATGTAAGTCAAAAAATGACTTTAATTGAAAGTGAGGACAAGTGAGAAAAATTTAAAATTCATAACATTAAGTCAATTCTCTTCTCTCTATTGGTGAAAATCATACATGAATAGCATGTTCTGTTTAGATATTATAGATTTTGAAATAAAATTCTATTTCACAGTGTTCCAATGCATTATGTTAAATGTGTGACGTCGTACCGTATAAACTATCATGAAAATCCTTTGCATCTCATTTAAACTTGACTGCCTTATGAGAATCATGACGACATTATAAGAGTTGCAACTCTTACATTCCCAACACTTAAGCTTCAGTCTTCGATAAGACCAATGTAACATTTCATTGGTGGCAACGTCCTTGGATTTTAAAGTACATAAGCGACCTTTTTTTTTTTTTTTTAGTAAAATGCTTAATTTACTCGATGGCTTGTAATCTCGAGGCAATTAAAGTCTTTCGCAGAGCGGTCTTGCTTCAATCTGAACAAGATACTGGTAAGGGGCTCTAAGCATCTTCAGTGAAAGAGTATGACTTTTAATTGTCTCTGGAGTGTTTCATTTAATATTTTAACAACAGAATGCGATGGTGAACCTGATGTACCGTTGTGTACGGACATAGTATCGGGCTTACCGCTCTTACTGGACCCTACCATAGCCGATCGCAAGGCCAATGCAGAGGCGCAGTGTGACTATTTGAAGGACGAATCAGTTTTTGGACCATGCCACGACATTGAGGTAAGACTATGCTTCATTCCCATGTTAAGAGTGTAAGACAATCCAGTGATAATATGACAATCCAGTGATAATATTACCTAGAAAAAACAACCAACCAACAAACAAAACACACGCACGCACGCACACACAAACAAATAAATGATTAAGAGGCAGGAATTTTTGCCTCTTGTTACTTTTCATCGTATACGTTATTATTCACACGCTCAATTACCCCAACTCACCACGAAATAATACATGGCATTTTTGTAACTTTGAGGCAATTGGAAGTCTTTCTTGATCACAGGTTTCCTTCAAAGAGCGATGACATAACTGAGTTAGAAACATAATGATGGCATGGGATTTCGAAATGACTGAGATGAGAAAGTACTCTCTTTCATTGAAGAACCTTTTCACTTGTCAGTTAACCTTCAATGCAGGTAGTGGTATGTGCCGTTTTCTAACGTACATACCTAACACCTGCAAATAATTGCAGATGTGTCTCATCTAAACTTCTTTATACTAGTTTGGTAGGCCGCATCATGAATACGCTAATCCAGTCTGGAACCCTTATTTAAAGAAACATATTGATCTTATTGAAAATGTACAAAGACGTGCCACAAAGTTGGTCCCTGGCTTGAACGATTACTCATACCAGGAGAGATTGGACCTGTTAGATTTGCCTACACTAAGTTATCGGCGTTTACGTGGGGACATGATTGAAGTTTATAAGATAGTCAGTGGAAAATATGATGTGGCCGTTTCTCAAATTCTTCCATTAGTAAAGGATTCTTCAACAAGAGGCCACTGTCACAAAATTTATAAAAGGAGATCACGACTGAACATAAGGAAAAATAACTTCACACACAGAGTTGTTGACACATGGAACAGTCTGCCACAGGATGTTGTTAATGCCACATTAGTCCAAAGCTTTGAAAGGAAGCTTGATAAATTCTGGAGGCAGCAACCCATTTGAAGAAGAAGAGCTGGTGTTATAGGCACACGTGTGCCTGCTACCAGAATCCATCTATGTATCTATCTATCTAAGATCCATGGTCTCTACATTTTATGAGTCTCTCTTAACGTTTGATGATTGGCTCGAATAAAACACGGCTATGTATATTTGAAGAAAAAGAAGTACTGAATGTTACTTAGGGTAATTGATTACGTAAGCATACATGAATTTTAATAGCGTACAATCTGTACGCATGTTGAGTCGGACTTCAAGTCACATATAGTTACATGCAGTTCCGATGTTCGTTACATGCAGTTGGAGCTGGCACGTTAGCAATACACGCCCGTTGTACGGGCCAACTTGTCAGTTCCTTATTTGTAGTCGAATGCAAACCGTAGCAGACGACATGTAAACTTATTGAAAGAAAGTTGTGTGCATGTGCCGTGAGGTTCACTATGCCGCTAGCTGCATGTCAATCTGCGAAATCAGTCTGTCTCATGTGTGAAATATCTGAAACCTGTTAGCAAACGAGATTCATGTGGTCATGCTCTTTAGCTTTCAAACCAACTCTGCGACAGAAGAGTAGGCTACTTTCTGAAAATACTAGGCTTGAGGTATAGTGCAGTATAGTTGAATTCTTGGGAATGATTTGTCGGACAATGGGTACGTAGTTCCAACCCGGACCGTCCTACATCATATGCACTTCAGTAATTGAAAGTGACAGTCGGTCTCGTTGCGCAACGTCGAAGGAAAGGAATACAGACAGAGAAGACGAACTAACTCATACCATCGAGCAGGTTCACAGTCACACTCTCACAGTGCAGTGTAGCCTAGGTCTGCCGCCTCATTCGATGTCTTTACCGTATTTTAGGACAGTGCTGACCTTGATGTGTCACAAGTGGTAAACCTCGCCAACACAACGGCAGATCGCACAAAAAAATGTTAACCATCTATGGCGATACACACTATACGTTTTGTAATATAATGTACAGTTGATCAGAAATTGCGAAGTTTTAGTCTAGACTGTAGCAAGCTAGGGCCTAGCCGCCCTTGAACTGGGCTGTGTGTTACGTTACACGGCCTAAGCTCATTACAGTTTACACTGGTATGGACAATTATGTACAGCCATGATTAAGGGTTAGCTAGGGTCTTGCCGGCGTTAAGCTACAGTTTTTGTTTCGTTTCGTTTTGTTTATTTGATTCTCCACTTCACATGATTAATACATTACTATTAGGACAAATTTGACAAACGTTATTCACACAGTAAATTAGCAGTTAGGTTCAATGACCATGGTTAGGTTGTGTCCGTAGGCCAGCTATAGGTAGCTACTGGATCGTGCATCTCACCGTAGGCCACATAGAATTATGCCAACATAGGTCTGAAGTCTGAACATATTCTGCATTTGTACACAGACTAGAAGCAGAGTGCCACAGTAAGTTGCCGACAATTAAATGCAGCGTAGTCCTGCATACCAGAAAGTTAAGTTAATATTGTGCCTCCCAGGTCACAGGAAACGGCACTTCCCAGACCATATAAATTGAGTTACATCCGCATATGTATTTTGAAGTTTTGCACTAGGAGAATTTACTGTTCTTAATCAAGTAAGGTGTAATAATTGTATGCCATGCCAACTGTTGTACTTTTCCCTTGGAGCAGTAAGGTAGTCCTCTACGTGCACGGAATTTGGAGCACAGAATTTTCCACAAAGCAAAGATCTTTGCATTGAAAGTTGCACTTTTCAGTAAAGGGCCTTGTCAGAGCTGCCAACATGTCTCACCAAAACTAGGGAGATTAACATTTTACAATGCCTAAAAAGTGGGAGATTCATAAAAAAATAGGTAGGTTGGTAAATTTCTACAAAAAACAGTGCCACAAAGAGAATTATCACCCACATGCATAGCAGAAGTTGCCCATGTTACCTAGTTGTATTTTCACATACATTGCACAGTACAGGTATACCCTTCTGTATGCACAGCCCTTTATAAGCTAATGACTTACAAAGCAACCTGCAGTTGCTGTAATTATACTAATCTATGGTATAACAGTCGAAAAATTTTTGAACAGCAATCTGATTTTCAATGCACAATATGTTAGTTTACGGCCAATTACTCAAATAAGTCTTGTACTGTTTTGGCTATTTTCAGAAATGTCGCAAATTTACTTAAAAAACTGGGAGATTAGAATATGAAACCGGGAGGGCAGGAGATCTGTACCAAAACCAGGGGTTTCCAGGCTAAACCGAAAGAGTTTACAGGTCAGCCTTGTGGCCCAGTAAATTGAGCATTAGTGCCCATGTTGGTTCATGCCTTTGTGGACTGTATGCATCACCCTAACTTATTCACTCTCAGCTAGTGAATGTTTCGTAGGCCTTGTCAATTCTGTTAATTGCAGACTGCATGTATTGCAGACTGGAAGGTGGTCAAAATACCGTTTGCAATCATTTTGAAAGGAATCTCTGCATATCAGCATATTGTATCAGTCTTGTAGGGTTAACCATAGGGTTGGGTTGGGCGGTAAGTACCAAGTATCGACACTCTCCACTTGTTTATAGTGTTTTGTGCAGTATATACTGCAGTAGTAATGCAGTACCTTCTTCCTGTCTTCAGATGAATGTATTGAGAAAAGACTTGAAAAGGCTGGGGAAAAAAAAAAGGGTTTTGTTTGTGCAGCTTCAGGGTGGTTTGAAGGGTGCTTTACCATTGGAAAACTTTGTTAGACACCTTGAATGGTGCATACACCTACATTATACTTATTTAAAGCCACACGAAAGCTAGCAAGCTGTTTGCTCAAGGTTACATTGTCTAATGTGAGCGGAGGTAAGATGACCATAGAAATATATAAAGGAGAATGACTTCAGGGAACAATAAGTGGAGCTCAAACTCTGTTAGGCAAAGAGCGTTGTAGATCATGAGACAGTGGAACACAAATCCAACAGAAATTTTGGGATAATGTAACTCGCTGAGAGCTAAATGTCGGAATTCAGTTTTTCTACATCAGGTTATGCAAAAAATCAAATGGTTGCACTTTTGTTTTTCAAGAAGATGCACTATTCAGGTATTGAACGAACAAATTCTCGGGCCGTACATGCATTACATGTGACAAATGCTGAGGACAAAGCTGGTCTGCCATATAGACTATGATGCTGAGTATTGTTTTTGCTTCATTGCTCCAGTGTGTTAGTACAATGTGAGGTCATTCTGGTTTTTTTTTTTATCTCTTTGATTGTAACTTTTCAGCAAACAAACTGTCTAAAAAGTAGGTTTACTGTTGTTGTTCTTTCAGAAGACTTATTCACGATTTTTTGTGGGATGTTGAGATGTTTGGAATTGGATTTGTAATTCATTTTTGGTGATTTGATGTTGATATGTGAGTGTTAACACTGCATTTGAAAAAAAAGAAGAAAAGTTTTGCTTATTTGTTTGCGATACCAGGAAAGCTTCAAAAGTTCTAGTACAGCTCATGAACAGGTCAGACATCTTGAGTGCAAATACACGTACTGCTAATACAGGAAGTGGCTTGGTACCAGGATACCACACAACCCTAGCCCAGGGGCCTCGCACAGGTGCACGTAGAATTTCCAGCATGCACGTAACTGTGGAGGAGTAGCCTCCAGACCTTGCCAAGTTGGCAGGGCACTACAAAGTATAAAATCCTAACATATCGGTCTGAAATTGTCCTTTGCATGGCAATTTCTTGGTAACGTTAGACCTGTCAGTCATTCCACAAAAACTTGAGTGCTAAACTGACTTCTCCTTCCTCACTTCAACAGAAATACTTGCTGCACTCTGCATTCAGCATTCTTGGTCACTCTGCATTCAGCGTATACACCTCGGATATGGTCGCATTAGCACCATGTTATGGTGTGCATATGCCCATACAGTAGTGTAACACGGTAGTTGTACACATTCTTCCCAAACCGAAAGAGCAAAACAAACTTCCCATCACATCCGTTTTGGGCAAATTTTGATCACGCTGGATGAAGAGGGTGTTTATGCGAAAAGAAATAATTTATTTCTAGTGGCAGGCACAGCCGGTAGTCTTCACATCATCTTCCGCCACGTACATAACTTTAATTTGATATCCACAGCCAGAACTGTGTAGAATTTTGAGGGCAAACGTTTGCAAACCTTGTAAATCAACCTACATTCGGTGATGTGACACTGATATCAAGTGAACTAAATTTGCTAACAAAGTTGTTCATCTCAGATACACCATGTCTTTTTATTTTGCTTCATTTACCAATGTATAGTTTTCATTTTTATTTATAATAAGCAGAGAGTGGAGATATTGTCATCACCGTAGGTGACTCTAGTCTAGTTTCTATGTATCATACACTAGTATTGTACACACATAAGCTACTGACTAACTTCTGTTTAGCAAAGGTATCACACGGTTAAGTTAATGCAGATCTGTTTTGAACCATTCGTGGAGAAAGTTTGGATAGGCTCTGCCCACACTTGTTAGTCCAGGCAATGAATGTTTTTGCTACTGACAGTTTCACTGACTGGTTGCTACAAGGCTGTTTCCAGGACATTTTACCAATCACAGACAATAACCTTGTCAAAAAGCTGTATGTTACGGTTAAACAATGATTGGCAGATGTTTCAGGCCGAATTCTGAGGGCATGGTGTGAAAAATGTAGGATGCAGAGCTGGTCTGGTTTGTGCATACAGTGCCGTGTCAGTGTATTATCTGCCTGTGGTAGGATACAGCGGACGGGGCTTTGCATATTTTCTGGGCAGAATGGCCGCAGATGGAGGAGGGTTCAGTGGCTGGGGTGTGGGGCACTGGCATTCGATAAATGCACCGATGGGAATTTTGCCAATTCGGTCAAAAAAAAAAAAATTTAAAAAGAAAGAAGACTATACATGATTTTGTTTGGTTGGAATGCAATATATTTCAGTTATGTGACCACACAGACTTACTTAAATGACATCTGAATGGTAAAGTTCCCAGTTTGCATATACAGTAGTAGGAAAAATGGTCGCATGATGAGCAATACGATTCAAATGCTCACCTTTTGCAGACGTCTGTTGGTTTACTGCATCGTAAATTACTAGCCCTCGGAGTATCAGTGCAGATCAAGACTGGTGGACCTCACAGTTCATAGATATCCACACTGTGTGAATTCACAATTCAGTTGGAAGATTTATCTGTATATTTGAAGGGATCAGTCTGCATTCTGTATACCACTCGGTGATGACGAGGCTGCATCTCTGTGTAATGTCATGTTGTGAACCTCTTTACCAGCTCTTTATCTACGACCACTGCAGCAGAAACTTTTCGTGTAGTCCATATTAAGTAAGTTAGTGAGTAAAACTTTATTTCTCCACAGAGGGAAAACTTGCACAGAATACGTAGAAAATGGAAAAGGAACGTATAAAACATTACCAAAGATAATCATAGAGAAATAGATGTAAGAACACTTCAAAAGACAAATGAAAAATGTACGAATGAATATATACATCTAAAAAGACAGATATAAGGTGGATGAAAAACAATGCTAATGGCTCAAAGTAACATTAGATATTTTAATTGCACATGGGAATCCATTTGATCTTTCTGCTGGCACTTTTCGTCTTCCTGTTTGCTGATTTCGTCTTTCGTGGTAGCTTACTTTGCCTGTTTGCTCTGCTTTCAGGGTCTAAACCTCCAAGAATATGTAGATGCTTGTTACGCTGATGTTTGTTCCAGGGATGAGGATTCACTAGATGGCGCCTCTTGTAGCAGTATCGCTGCTTACGTGCAAGAATGCTCCCGTCACTTTGGAGGGCCCCCAGAGGTCGACTGGAGAACAGAGACCATTTGTCGTAAGTTGAAGGATACACTGGTTTTACTCTTCTGTCCATTTGGTTGATGTTTTTGCCTTCATTTTACAGCGTTTTACATGAGCTTACAGTTGTTTTCATAAAGTTGGACCAAGGAGCAGATTGAAAAAGATGAAATGAATTTCGTACATTTTGCCTTTGCTGGATTAGAACTCTGCTGAATATTGAAGACCAGGGCTTGTAAGTAAAAATTTTTGGAGACCCTTGTTCTGGACTCTTGTGCAAATTAGCTGGTAATTGCTCAAAGCAAGAATTTTTGTTCATTCATAAAGTTTTTCGTAACAGAATACCTCATCACAGTGCATTATGTGAGAATGTTTGACAGATTCATGAATGACAAGAAAAGTTACGGGTGGTCTGGTATTTTATGATCCAGAGGTGGCAAATGACTTGCTTTCTGCTGTAGCATGCACGTACCCATACTACCACTACTGCAAAAACGGTGGCTGGTAGCAATAGCTTGGGTCATGGTCTAACTTTTCCTTTGTAAGTAGTGGAGTTTATTGTATGAATTGAGTATGGAAATGCGTGATTGTATGCAAAAAAAAAAAATGGCAAGGAATGAAATTTTTGTGCAGAAAAATACTTCAGGTGTCTTGATTCCCTGTTTCTACTAAGTGTTGAAGTCTTTGTGTGGTTGGCTGTATGTATTCAGGGAGTTACTGTGAAGGTCAATGATTTTAAATTGACCGAAAATTTGGTGAAGCCCTGCTCTTCTTATTCGTAATTTTGCACGTTTTTTTGCTGTGCTGTATTTTGGTGAATATGTAAACTGAAGTTAATAACTGGGAACAGAAGGAGAATGAAATGTTGGTGGAATTAGAAGCAGGGCTTGAAATAAATGACAGCACCAGTAGCCATGGCCATGGGCTGCTTATTGATGGCTGTGGTGCCCCTCAGCAAATGTCCTATGAAATAACATAGACCTATAGCCAAATTCCTCATTTTGGCTGTGCCGTTTTTCATGCTTATTTTGAGCCCTGAAAAAGTGTTTTGCTTGAGTGGAATGTGGTACTGCAACTATTATTCATTGTTTTATTTATTTTCATCTATTTTGCCATCCTCTTATGATATGATACAAATCTCTTTATGATAATAATATTGAATTTGGTGAGAACTAAAATTCTATTGAAAAAAAGGAAAAAAAATTTCAAATGCACCTTTTCCTTCCTTTGCAGCATACACTTGCCCAGATGGTTTGATCTACATGTCCTGTCCGTCGGCCTGCAACGACAACTCTTGCAACTCCGTGCTCCACTGTGACATCGACAACAACATGGGCTGCATCGAAGGCTGCCGCTGCCCGGAGGACCAGTTCCTGAAAGACGGTGTTTGCACCTCAAAGGACGAGTGTCCCTGCGAGCATCTCGGAGAATCCATTCCTGCTGGATCGACCATCGAAGATGACTGCAACACTTGGTAAATTAAGTAGCCAGGAATGAAAACCATCATTGTGAATTCTCAGACGACATGGTTCACTGCTATCTTACTCTGAGCTGATGGTAGCCTCACCTACGGAACAAATCTGCCGATGAATGCTAACATGAACCATAAATATGAGAGGAAAGTGCATGAACAGCTGAAAATTTTGCGAAATGAAGTTGACAGAAGGAACCTTTTTGTATTTCAAAGTTGACCCCCATTTATATTTGAAAAGTAGAAATTTCTCACTTTGCACTGTGCTTTCTGTGAGTAATGTGGCTATAGTTAGGAGCTAGGTCGATTGTTCCTCGATGCTATGATGAATTTCTTCAGTTGGCTTTTTTTTTCTTCAGTTGGTGGAGGACAGCTTTGGCACATACGTAACATCTTTGTCTCATGACTACCTCTCATGACTGGCTCTCATGACTGCCTCTCATTACTGCCTCTCATAAATATGTATCTTTTTTTTATGTACATGTTAATATCTAAAGGCAGAGATCCATCTCTGTTAGCATTACGATGACACAAGATTTCCTGGATGTTTCTTAGCAGACGGTGGTGTGCATTTGCGATACAGGATCAAACCTTTCTTGTAGTTGCTCTTCTTAAATATGAATATATTTTGTTGCTTTACAATTCTCTCACAATCTTTCTTTACAGTGAATGCTCCGCTGGAAAGCTTCAGTGCACAACTGACATTTGCCCAGGTGAGTTTCAAGTGGTTTATTGCAAATCACAATTCGAACAGGCTGGCAAAAGGTTGGCCAGCAGATATCTCGGAAGTCTTACGGCTTATGTAGTTGAACTTTGATCGGAATTTAGTGGTGTAGAACTTGCAGGAAAGGAAAAAGAAAATGGATTGTCTATGTTTTGATGGAGAGTGTTGTGGTGTGTACATCACAGAAAATGGGAGCAAATTCAATAAGATGACTGCCAGCAGAAATCCATAAGAATTAAAGTAAATACCAGGTGAATAAAAAAAATCAAAGAAAGAAAATTGAGGAGAATTCAATCTGTGTAGTACAATACTGCTTGCTATCAGCTATCGTGTGCTTCCTTCCATCCAGGCCATAGAAAATTGATTCCATTTTTAGTGAGGTCAATAAAGTCTGCATGCAATTAACTATGGTCTGTCATCCACTCTATCAACTGATGAACCAGGTTTATCGGACCACTGGGCATGTGGCATCAATATACCAACTTTATCAAGCCGATAAGCTAAGTTTTTCAACAAACCTGGTTTGTCAACTCGATAAACTAGGCTTATCCTTTCGATAAACCAGGTTGATCACTCATAAAGTGATCAGTCTGGTTTATCACTTAGAAACGAACCAAGTTTATCGGTTGATTAACCCCTGGTATCAGTCAAAAAACCAGGCTAATCGACACCAAATGCTCAGTAATTCGAAATTCCAAGTTTATCGAATTGATGTACCAGATTTATCAAATTGACAAACCAAGTTTATTGAGAAACTTGATAAACCTGGCTTATAGACTGATAAACTTGGTTTATCAAGTAAAACTTACGACTGATAAACCTGGTTTATCAGTCAATAAACCAGGTTTATCCACCAATTAAACCAGGTTTACATTTGGCTTGCCATAGATGTAACCTGTTATAGGGAACACCCTTTAAGACACTAATCAATCTAGTAGCACTGTGCTGGACTTTCTCAAGTAAAGCCTTATCTTTAGAAAAATATTTCTCCCAAAGCCTGAATAGCATACTTTAAATGAGGCCTTACCAACCGCTTACAAAGCCCTATAACAATGTCTTGCTTAAGGAAACTAAAATTTCTCTGAATCATAACTAAGATCCTCTTCCCTCTTTTAGCTGCTTCAACACACTGCTTAGATGGTTGTAAAGGAGAATCTGTGTAGACACCTAAGTCTCTTTCAACAGAAACCTCTCTCCTTGACTGTCTATTCATAAGTGTACGAATACCAAGAAATATTATTATTATGACCAGTATGCATTACCTTGCATTTATCAATATTGAAGTATTGACAGTTTGGTTCATTCTGCTGAGTGTTTAGAACAATTGACACATGCGTGAGAAGATTACACTATCATCAGAGCATGCTGTCTTGTGGCTTGTCCGACATCACATTCTTTATTTCGATTCAAGAGAAAGTAAATATGTTAACTTTTTGAAGGTTGTGTGACATAAAAATGACATTTTGTCATAATGGCTATAAAGCCATTAGAAATGGTGAGAATAGCTACAAATTCCATCAAAATTCATCAAATATGGACAATTTTGCTGGCAAATTTCTGTCTCATAAATGCATCATGAATAAACATTGAGCTGTGCAAGTAAATTTTATGATGTCAAGAGACTGACTCACACGATATGTCTTACAGTATGTTTTGTTTTGTTTTACTTAAGCTTTAGTTCAGTCGCAATTGAGAATTTAATATGCCCCAGGGGGATTCTGTTTTGAAAGCATGTATCTTCTTCACAGATATTGGCATCACCTGCCAATTTTGCAAGCCGGAGGTAAAATAAAGAGGGAACATACATAGGCCACTAAACCGACTCGGTGCAACCCTCCACATTATCATATTTGCATTTTTCATCAAAATTTCAAAGGTGTCATCTCTAAAAGTGGTAATAGATATGAAAAAATTTCCAATGTATTTTCATTCAGCCATTTACACTTCAACTTTGATGAGTTAAAGCCAGATCTTTTCTAGGCACGTGTCTCATGACGTTAAATTTAAGAGGTGCGTCTTGGGGGAGGGGGGGTGTCTGTCAGGTGTGAAAACAATAATGACTCAGATGGACTATGTCTGAGTCACGTCAGCCTCATTTACTGATCCACAAGCAGCAGATTTTGCTGCTTGATAGCAGGATGGGGTAAACATGACGATCTTTGACCTCGGTGAAACCCGTATCCTGTCTGCCATCTCCCTGCAGCCACTTGCTCCGTCTCTGGAGACCCTCACTTCAGGACCTTCGACAACAAGCAGTTCAACTTTCAGGGAGACTGCATGTACACGCTGCTGACCGACTGCTGGAACAGCTGGGATTACGACACCGAGTATGCCATCCGGGCCGAGAACACCATCTGCGGCACCAGGGGCTACGCCTGCATCAAGGCGGTCTCCATCGAATATGGCAGCAAGTCCGTTCGCCTCGGGAGAGGCCACGCGGTGACCCTTGACGGTGACATCATAGACAGCTTTCCGCATCTAATCGATGACATATACATTGACGTCGCCACAGAAACAACTTCAGTGGTAAGTCCTGGCAGTATGCTTACTGAAGGCAATTCTTGTGAATCCTTTCTTCTTACAGACCATAATATTGTTTTAACGTATAGATTCAGTATTTCTGAGAAAAAATTGTGATCACATGACTGCACTTGAACACTGATGTAACCACACATTGTCACGTATTAACAACATTGTAATAAGAATACCTCATACAGCCACATGACCCTACCCATACCACAGATCCACACATGGTTGCATAATTAGTGTTGAGCTGATTTTTGGTGAGCGGCATCGGTATCGGCCGATGATTGAATGATCGGTAAGCTGTCGGTATCGTCATCGGCAGAAGTGATCGTCTTCTCCGATAATGGCAACCGATTAAAAGCATTTCATCATTTCCTTACGCACAGCACGGCACTAGGTTGTACATTAAACATTCCAACACTCGCTTGTGGACAGTAACATTATCAACTTCCTCCCGGTCCAGTTTGAGGTTAGCACGGAATTCCAGCACAGGCTTGAGAGCCAAGGGAATTAACTGGGCCGTAAGACTGTATTGTGTGAATTCTGTGCTGAATGAACATGCTGGAATCCTGTGCTAGCTTCAGACCTGTCTATAAACCAGAGATTCCACAGTGTGGATCGGAAAAAGCAAGGCACTGCACTAGGCATATGAAATCATTTGCTACATACAGCGATGCAGAGGGTTGAAAACCACTGCAGCGTGGTGAAAGTTCATTGATATTGCTTCAGAATTAAAATGCTCACCAAAATATTTCACACGTCATGTGAACCAATCTATTATATTGCATGCATTTTTTAACATAAATTTGCAAAAGTATCTCATTAAAAAAAAAAAATAGAAAAGATTGAGTGACGCCTTCCGAAGTTTACAATAATCGTATCCTTACATAGTAAGATGAATGGAAAATAGCCTAACCAACTCGGCGATCATGAGTGACTGTAATTAATCGTCAGTAGAAATGAAGAGCCGACTATTTGTAAGTTACGACGTTGATGTGATCATAGAAAGTTCAAATAATGCCTAGAAATCCTAGTTGCATAAATTATTTTTTTTCAAGGCTTGAATTTGTAATGGAATGATTTTTCTGAGGGCTGTGATATACAGTAGCGTTATGCTACGTCAGTAGGTGTAAAGGCTTGGTCTTATGTTAGGCAGCACTATGCATAACAACAAACTGACCACTTTTTTGTATTTATTGTCATCGGTATCTGTATTGGTATCAGACCGATATTAATGTTGACTAATCGGTTATCGACAATTTCCGATGTAACCATATCGGCTCAACATTGTGCATACCCACACCTAAACCAGACCTCACATGGTAACATTACCGCACTTCGATCTGCACAGATGGGTACATAACCACAACGGGAGGCGACCTCACACATGGCTTAGATCAGACCTTCAGATGTAGTTGCTTTACCACAGTTAGACTAGAGCTTCAGACATAAATGTATGTTCAAACTCAAACCAGAGCTGCAATCATGGTCATATTACTGCACTGAGACCGAAGTTAGACACATTGTTACATAACTACACTTAAACTGTAGCTTCACACATGGCTACAGTACCACACTTGGACCGAAACTGCACACATGGCTACAGTACCACACTCAGACCAGAGCTGCACACATGGTTGCATTACTTCTCTGAGACTAGAAATTTACGTGTGGGTACATAACCATAGTCGGACAGGGGATTCACACAAGGGGATATAAACAATGATAGGACCACAGGTTCCAAGGTGTTATTTATAAAGTATCCTAAAGTTTACACCAGATGGACGCCTTGTGTGGGAAGTTTCCAACTTGGGTCTTATTGTAAAAGCATTGGGACATTCATGAGGGTATCTTGAGCCACTGCATGACCTCCAGTGGAGTTTCACTGACTTTAAGGGTAACTTTGCGAGCGATGGCGGAATTAGTTTGTGTGTTTATGTCCTTTTCTGGTAGTGCTCAGGGTAGTTTTCAGACGAATTTCCCATCGTCAGTAGGATGTCATTGTAACATCGGTAGGTCATGCAACACCTCAGTGTCCTAGTTCGACTGCACCGTGCTCTAAATATGACATCATGCAGCCTTCGTGTCTCCTCTGCCTTTCATTCGGATGTATAGTAGCATATATAGTAGCATATATAGTAGCAAGTTTGTGTGTCGCTTTCGTGTGTATTCCTCGTGCCATCATGTTACCGTCTGCAGGCTGTGTGCTTGCCTTTTAGCTGTTGATTGGAAAAATTGACCAAGTTCAGACCTATCTTCTCCAGAACTTCCAAATTTCAGATACATATGTACACGAGTGTCCATCATCTTCTGGACAGGGTGATGCAGGCCTGCGGTGAAGCTGCACACATGGTCACATAAGACAAAGCACAAAAAACAGAGGGTTACACATGGAATACATAACAAAACCTGGACCAGAACTGCACACATGGTAACATAACCATAATTAAAACAGAATTTCACACTAGGTTACATAAACACGTTTAAAGCGGAGCTTCTCACAGGTTTATGTAAAAACAATAAAACCAGAGATTGACACATACTTACGTAACCACACTTCGGCCCTTCCGAGTAATTCTTAAAATCCTGTTATGTGAAGTCTCATTAGACCAGTGCTCAACAGGGAGTGGTGAAGCGACTGCCAGTTACACCGACAGGATCGTCTCCATGGAGACAGCGCTGACCCACTGGGCATGTATGTTACCTATTTGCAGGGGGAGGGATTAAATATTCAAATTCTTTGTTCTGTGTGATGTGGTCGACAGGTCCATCTCGGTAACGGCGTCTCCCTCATTTGGGACGGTGACAACAGGCTGGAGATTCACGTCCAACCAGAACACTACAACCACACCTGCGGCCTTTGCGGTACCTTCACAATGAACCAGAATGATGATTACTACACAGCTGCAGGTAAGCCTAAATAAGACCTCAGACAGCTCACTGTACGTAAAGTCTATTCTTGCATTTCAGTCGTGCATCACCTTCTATAATAGTGTCCCTTCCCCCCCCCCCCCACCCCTTTCCTCCCATTAAGTCTTCTGCTTTAAGGATAAAGACAGTGATGTAATTTACCTACAACACGAGATTGAAATGTCAACCCTTACTGGACAGATGGCTTGATGATATCATAACCTTTGTAATCATGTTGGTGTATGTATGTGTGCATGTATGTTTCCAATATGCCTACCTGAAGTACTTGATATCTAAAGGAGGGAAGCTTGGACAGATCTCATATTTGGTATATACAGGACCTTAATGAGTGCAAGGAGCCTATTGTTTTTGGTAGAGGTCAAAGAGTATTCCCAGTGAATGGGGGTTAAACAGTGGAAAATTTGTAAACATAATATTACAAGCAGAGCAGCCTGAACAAATCTCAAATTTAGTATTTATGTGTACCTATAGTTACAAGAAGTTTATTCTTTTTGAATGCAGTTACATACTAATCTCATATACAGCACAGTATGTTGTGTAACCACAATGAGTATACAAGAACCCTGTTCCTCATGGTGAAAGTCATTTGATGTCATTTGAGGTGTAACTCTTGCAACTTTGAGTCTTTAGAATGGAAGCTGAGATGTTTCAATTATAGCCCAGTTCCTGTCGCTGGTGTAAAGATTAACTGCAACCAGGCTTTTGTAGGTTACATCTTTGACTTCACGGTTCATGGATTCTCTTTGCTTGGATGTTTTGATTTTACCCCCAAAACCCAACAGTACGCGTATACAATCTATTGTGGAAGCAGGGCACGATGCAGTATCTCGCTCTCTCTGTAGCCCTGACTTAGTACCAATGTTGAAAGAGCAGCCAAGCAGTCGATACCGTGATGCTGCCAAAAGATGCACCAAATGTATCCCCGGCGGAAGCGATGAATGAGTCCGTTCAAGGAGAACTCGGACAGAAACCAGTGTTGTTTTTCTCTTACCAACTGCATTCGATAAAATGTCGTAACATTCTTCTGAACTTTACAGGTGATACCGAAAGTAACCCGCAGTCATTTGGTAACAAGTGGAAATATGGCAGTGCTTGTAAAGATGTGCCAATCGCAGGCCCACTGGACTCCTGTAGCATTAACACCCAGAGAAGGACCTTGGCGAACGACGAATGCTCAGTTCTTCAGTCTCAGGCATTCGCAGGTAGGTCATGTCGTCACCGTCGTCCCCGCTTCGTCAGTTTCATTAATTGTTACCATCCATGGTGGGATAAGTTTTCACTGCAGTCGGTGTATGGACCCAATCTGCTGTCATCGTATAAACGATCACTGTGACCGTTTTGTCGCATTTGCTGCTTCGTTACCCCGTGGATGGCTGAGTGAGTGATGAGGATTTCATCAAATTCAACCTGAAGAATTGTGATTTGAAGTAGGGCTTTGTATGCAGAGTGGTTGAATGCATCCTCAGTGTATCCTGTGTTATGACATGTACTTAGGACTTTTATGTGACAGGTGTTATCGATATGATTGTCTAACTGTAAATAGGAAAGGATGTCGTTGACTGTAGTCATTGTGTGACTCTCTTCCTAACAGTGGAATCGCAAGAAGGAATTTGTCTTTACCCTGCAGCTGGTAATAAATGCACACAGTAGTATTCGATAGAGCACATTAATGGTAGATAGTTCCTGCCAAAGAGGGAGTAAGTTGGATATTGATTTCATCTGTGCTTTCCTCTCCATCCTCAGCTTGCCACGCCAAAGTGAGTCCGACCCCCTTCATCGCGAAGTGCAAAATAGACGTCTGCAGCTGTAAACTGAAGGATGACTGCCACTGTGCCATGTTAGCAGAATATGCTAGCGAATGTTGGAGGAAGGGAGTCCAAATCGACTGGAGGAACGTCTCATCTGAGTGCGGTAAGCCCAAGAGATGCACCAGGCGTCTGGTTCAGTCAAGACTGTCTTGTTGAATAGTGAAGTAAAATCTGTTCCTGCATCTGGCCAGATTCTTTTTTTCAATGTCCGGTCGGATTTTCTCCGACTTTTGTCACAACTGTTTGACCAGAGCATGTTGGTATAAAATGGTGTATCCCTAGTAAGCCGTCAGTTTCTGCAGCTGTGACAATGTTGAAACATTCCTCTAAAGTAGTCTTGAGTCCAGAGCATTTTTGCCCAGACTAAATTGGTGGCTTGTGCGTGTTTGACAGACAGAGGCGGCCATTTATACCCCATTATGGTTGAACGGCCCTTTACCAGATGTTAGGCTTCATTGATAAGTCTGCATCAGCCATGGTGTTAATTAATGGGGGCATCCACTGGTATCATACGGGGGGCATCCACATGTATCTAATTGGGGGGTCCACTGGTATCAGACAGATTGCTATCATATTCCGTGGACCTGCAGCCAGTATCAATCTTGGGACTGTGAGATGGTTTCTTCTGCAAGTTTACGGTGCCTGCAGGGTGACCTTCAATAATAAGAGGAAGGACTTGCAAGATTTTGGGTTGAACAATTTGAACACTGATGGTTGAGATTAATCGCATAAAAATTATCATAAACGGAAACCCATCATCCCTCTGATTTGTCATTTTGGGGATAAGGTGTTGCCTCTACTGCTTCACATGCTTTTATCCAATCAGTGTCTCAGCTTAATCTTTGATCACCTTGATGGGGTATTTCTTTAATTCCCTCTTTCAGGAATCGAGTCCTGCCAAGATCAGGGCCTCAGGTACACCCAGTGCCTGGAGTCCTGCCAGTCCTCATGTGCCGCCAGGTCTTTCTCTTCTGAGTATCTTTGCCATAATGTCTGCATTGAAGGCTGCGTCTGCCCCGAGGGGCAGATCAGAGGCATCACCGGTAACTGCATTGAACCTGGCGACTGCGAGTGTGTATTTGAAGGCCAGATGTATATGCCTGGTGAGAGCAGGATGGAGAGATGCGGTTTCTGGTGAGATGATCATCCAACCTTCTCTGTGTGTCTTCTGGAGGAACTTCTCCTTCGTAATGCTGTCGTTTTCTTCGTAATTTGTGATTGTGGTCATTTACATCACATGTCAGGTGCTCTGGACATTACAATGAAAAGTGTAAAGGGAAATATGATGCCAGGGGGAGAGAATGAGGCAGCTGGATATGAGCATGAGAAGATACCCTCAATATAATTTAATATGGATTAATACTGTTTGGAAACCTCAGGATATCCTGAAGGATGCTGTAAATCAGCTCTACATTGTCCCTCATTGCTGTTTGGTCATCTATTTTGTGAGAGATTTGACATCTTTGGGTAATTAAGGGGGCCAGCTCTGAACCTTGAACCAATCATAGTGCGCAATTCAAAGTAGGGCTGTGACAGTTATATGGTTAATTGGTGAATGGACCGACCTATTGGTTAATCTTCCATCTTTTCCCTTTATTACTAAATGTTTTTGTTTTGGCTAATTAATCAGATTCCTCAGCATGGTTTTGTCGATAATTTGCCATGCCAATCATCACGTAATGAACAGTAGGAGTTTCTCTGCCAACAGCGTTCATGCAGTGTCAGGGAGAAGAAAAAAATCCAGCGGTATGCCTGACTGACCTCTGAGTCAACTGCAACCTAGTGATTCAAAGTGACACTGGTTTTTGAGATTGGCTTTTCGATTGACAGGATTAGCTCTCAGTCATGAGTGACACTTATTGTTACGTTCCTTGGCAGAACGATACCCTTCCGTAGCAAGAGAAAAGACCAACAGAATTTCATGAAAAGCAACCTTGTTGCACAGATTGCTATGTACAGCAGCTAATCAATGGGATAATGTTTGTGTTGGTGTTGCCTTAATTATTTGCTCTGAGATGCAAGAGGAAAGAAAGTCGTACCAAAAATGCATCGATGGGGCAGCCTGACACATGTAACATCTATGCGAAAATTATATTGTTAGACTTTGTTGATCATGGAATTTAACTTCAACTCGATGTTTTACCCCATGATCGGCCTACATAAAGGTACGAAGGGCTTATCGTGCAAAGACGTGTTTCCAGTAATCCAGGTCAAAAACTTCCTGGCATGTGTCCAACAAATCATTTGCAGTCTGAATTGTTTTGACACCAGTCTAGAATTAGTTGGGTCAGATGGCAGTTGTTGCAAAAGGAAGCAAAGTCCACAGAAAAAAAAAACCTCCTACAAAATGCAGAAATCCAATGACTGACCAGTGACTTCTCAGTTCTGACTCTGCATGCTAACTTCAATTTCTAACTCCATAGTATTCGGCATAGGCCCTAGATACATTTTACTTCTGAAACATGTCTTCAAATTGTTCCAGTATTTTACCAAATTACAAGCTATAAAAGCAAAGAGTTAGCACTTTTACATAAAGAAAATAATTTTTAAGACATTTAAGTTGTTGCAATTGCTCAACATTTATGGAGTAAAGTTTTGCAGTAAGTTTAAAGGCACCAGGATCCTGTCAGTGGCCTGTTTCCCTTTAAACACTTAGGACTAGCTTCATGTAGCATACTAAGTTTCTGTACTGTTAGGTTGACATACATACTTTGAAACCAGGCAATGTAAAACTGTCAGCTTTTTGCAAGAATAGGTTAGCATAATTATAAAAGTAATCTTTATATATGATACATTAAGACTGTAATTAAATTCATTTCTAACGACCAATCGTCTTTGACATAGTAACATTTATATGAATTCTCGAATTTTGGGAAGTCAGAAAAGGGATCTTTCACCCTCAAAGTCATGGAAAAGTCAGCAACTTTCAAGAAAGGACATTTTTTGTACCTATTTACTCGGTTAAGAAGTAAATGAATAGTTTTTTGGGGAGTCATAAAAATTAGTCACAAATAGTTGTTTCATCTCATTAGCAGTATTTTACTTACGTGCTTTAAGAATGAATTGCATCATTTCTGTGGTAATATATCTCAGTAAGTATGAGCTTAATAGTAAATGTGCGTACTACAATTACCGTTTCAGGGGAAAAGAATGTTTTATAGATGTATAGCAGAATGACTGTAATTGACAGATCCTGGAAGTCTTAGATGAGGTCCTTAAAAGGCATGGAAAAGTCAGTTAATTCAACCCATTGGAATGTGTAGGAACTGTGGGTGGCTCTTGATGTACCTGACTCTGCAGGCCTTCAAACCCTCGTCAACGTGATTGAAATTTGGAACTGAAACAGTTGTTATCAATAATTAGCCACATTTAACAGGAGTGATTGAAGTGACGTTTAGTCAGTTTGGTGTCTCCTTAAGCAAAAGCAATGTTGCTCTTGTCATAGTGAAATAGAGACATTTCAACATCTCTTTGTTATTGTAATTTCACATTAGTTCTTTTGGAATTATTTTATGCAGTATTTTTACTGAAGCCAGCATCGATGTTAATCTCTCGCAGTGCTGTGTTTGGAGGTGACTTTTTACGACTGGAAACCTTCCGACGATGCTTTATAAGTGCTTCATATTTTTAAGTGCAAATAACATAGTACCATTCTGTTGGTACACAGTTTGAAGAAAGTTTTTAAACATTTGTTATAATTTGAATGTATATTTAAGAAAAACTGAAAGTTCATATTTGTCAAAGGTATTGGTTGCCATGATTAATACGTTGTTGGAGTTGGAAGATTGATAAATTCAGTGCTTTTTGTTGATGTCAGTTTTGCAATAGCTGCTTTTTTTATTGTATTCGTTACGATTACCTTATGATAATAGTGGAGAGAAAAGAAAAATTATATAAGAAAAAAAGGAAAATAATTAGCCACTTTTGACATGTGCATTACAGTGTGCATGGCCCACAGTCCCACCTTTTTACTTCTTTTATTTGTGTTCAGTGATTCGTTTAAAACCCATCTCAATCACTTTCTCTCTCCTTTCTTCAAAAATGAAAAGCACGTGTGAAGATGGCGGGTGGACATGCGAGTTGGAAGAAAACTGCGTGGATGCCACGTGTGGCGAGAACGAAGAATTCGTCGCCTGCCTTTCTCCCTGCCCCAAGACCTGCAATAATGTTAATAATTATGAGGGTTGCTACATTGCCTATGACAACTGCACCAGTGGGTGCCAGTGTCAAAGCGACAAGATGCTCCACAATGGCAAGTGTATACCCATCAGTTCGTGTCCTTGTTACCACGGCGGTCTCACATACCAGGTCGGAGACAAGGTGAAGCAGAAGGCGTGCCGAGAGTGGTGAGTCCTGTGGATTTGCTGAAACAGAGAATGTGCATGCCTGGCTGCTTTCCCATGTCTTAACTCTTCATGATGAATATTGTTCCCAATAACTTCCACAATTCATCTCACATGAGTTGCCTACACACCCTTGATGGAACACAATCCTGGCCAACCACGTTAAAGGTGCAGATAATTTTGCCTTCTGACTCATGAAGCAGAGACCACAAGACTACATCCAAAATGTCATATAGCCAAGGTCACCAACCAGGTCATCCTCTGCTAATTCAACAAATTCTCTCAAAATGATGTTCGGGCACTGACTCAGATTTGTCTGAAAATTCCCTCGTGTAATTCAAGTGGTAGACGAAATAAAACCAAAGATCTAAGTTGAAATTTCAAGCTGTTTGGGAGTAGTGGCCCATTGAAAATTGGCTTTGACCCCCTTCTTTGCATGCCTGAATGGCTTGGTGGTCCCCTCTGTCACTTTTAAGTGTATGTAAGGCCCCAGAGAATAAAGGTGACTATGCTGAAAACACCTAACTTGGGTATTTACTCCATAAAGTTTTAAGAGTCAGGCATCAAAATACTGTTTTTGCCTTAATTATGAAAATTTGAGCTGTAAAAATTGCATTCCAGTTTAGGTGTCCATTTTATTTTGGGAACCCTGTGGTTCAATCACTTTCTATCAGATAAGTACCATTTTTCACTTGTATGATATCTGGTGGTCCATGCAATTTGCTATTTCAAAGTTAAAGGGAAATAGGGCGTTTGTTTTAGAGAAGACATCCATATTTTTGAAACCAATGTTTGTGGATGCAGAATGATAGATTATTCAAAATAAGGAAGGACAGTAGCATTCTCTTCAAGAAATAAGCTCTTCACAGATAGAAATTCAGTTATTTGTTGCTCAACACTAATTTGTTCACCCAAACTTTTCAAAATTCAAATGATGCATCTTCCATTACTCATCACATGCATAATGTTTTGAGGAGATGAAGCTTTGGTAGGTGTTTATTGATGAGACTGAATGGTTTAACGATGATTACCGCTATTTTCTTTTGTATGTCATGTTGGTGTATTCTAAACACCCTATTTTCCTTTAAAGAACTTCTATAGATAAAATAGTGGCTGGTAGAACATCAGCTCTAACTCCATTTTATGCTGGGTGGAAATTTCAGAGCGGGGTTTTTAGTTTCTATGAGTAATCTTTGCATTTATTATAGCGGGCGTGTGTCTGTATGAATGCGTGTGTGCGTGCGTGTGTGTGCGTGTATGTTTGTGTTTATGATGCCTACCTTGTAAACATGATATCACAAGAAGGGAAGCTTAAACACATCTCATATTTGGTATGCAGTTGTACCTTAGTGAGTATAAGAAGTCAATTTTTTCTAGGAGGTCAAAGGTCATTTGGGATCAACAGGGGTCAAATAGTGAAAACCATATCTCAGGAATGGAAGCTTGGACAGATCTAGTATTGAGTATGTAGGTGTACCATATTGAGGACAATAAGCTCATTGTTTTTGGTGGGGTCAGAAGTCATTTGGAGTCAACATGGGTCAAATTGTGAAAACCTTGTAAATCCCTTTATCTGATATGTGGGAAAGATCTGACATGTATGTAGGTGAAGTTCATGATAAAGTACAAGATCTTTTGGTCTTGGTAGATGTTGCAGGCCATTTTGGGTCAACAGAGGTCATGCTGTTAAAACCTGGTCTGATATTTGATATGTAGGTGTATCTTATTGAGTACAATAAGCATTTAGTTTTTCATGGAAGTTAAGGTCATTTGGGGTCAGCAGGGGTCAAACTGTGAAAATCTTGTAAGCAACTTGGCCATGCTTGAATATGTAGTATGTACGTAAATCTTACTGAGTACAAGAAATGTTATTGTTTTTGGTGGAGAGAGGTCATTTGTGGTTAAAAGGGGCCAAATTGTGAAAACCATCTAAACGCTATATCTCAGAAAGGGAAGTTCGGGAAGATTTCAGGTTTGATATGTGTGTGTATCCTTTCGAGTAAAAGGAGCATATTATTTTTGGTTGAGATCAAAGGACGATTGTAATATCACAGGAGTCAAGTTGTTGAAACATTGTGAACCTTGATATCTGAAGAAGGAAAACATGATTGGACAGATCTATTGTTTCTTATGCATAGCTGTCCTTATCGAAAAATGTGGCCTACTGCTTTCTGTAGAGACCAAAGGTCATTTTGGGTCAACTGTGAAAACCTTGTGAATATGGTGCACCAAGAGGAGAAGCTTGGACAGATCTCATATTTGATATGTAGATCCATCTTAGTGAATGCAAGAAGCCTATCTGTTTTGATAGAGGTCAAAGATCATAAATTTGGGGTCAGTGTCTCCTCACCCTGTGCTATACTTCAGAGTCGAAACAATTATAATTGAATCATCAAAACCACAATGCCTTTGGACTTTCTGGTTCCTCATTTTTGCTAAATCACTTTTTGAGTTTGTGTAGAAGGTGATCAATATCACATAAACTTTGTGCAGTATAATACAAACTGCTTGCAGCACACATGGCCTGTATATCATGGCTGTTTGTCTTGACAATCTTAAGCACAGACGTGAGTCTACTTTCTTGCACAGTCATCCACTTCGGAAAACACATTTTAACCAACTTAGAAACTTGCCATTTAATTTGTTTTGAATTAACTATTAAGTCAAGAAGTACAGTACAGTGTGCACTATATAGTCATGCACCACGACGTACTTT
Organism: Stichopus chloronotus; assembly: GCA_021234535.1. Classification (NCBI taxonomy): domain Eukaryota; kingdom Metazoa; phylum Echinodermata; class Holothuroidea; order Aspidochirotida; family Stichopodidae; genus Stichopus; species Stichopus chloronotus. The sequence continues at coordinate 14,729,444 of CM037840.1, read as the reverse complement.
TCAACTTGAGATGATCATAAGTTTGTATGTCACGCTGAAAGCCTGTACTTCAGTGGTGCTGTGTGGGTCACTCAGATAAGTTGCAGCTCACTTAAAAATATCCACATAGAACTTCAAATACTGAACAATCATCTTTGAGACTTGGAGACTTTCTGATTCATGACAGAATTACCACAAAATTGTAACATTTCAAGTTTTTCGTGGGAGCAGTTATGATACTCCCTCCATGGTCTTCTGAAGCTGTCTTCCTCCATGTCCAGGCTGGATTTGTGGGGGAGACATGTCCATGTGTTTTTTGGAGAGACATGTCCATGCATTTGTGGAGAGACATGTCCCTGCATTTGTGGGGGAGACATGTCCCTGCATTTATGGGAGAGACATGTCCTTGCATTTGTGGGGAGACATGTGCCTGCATCACATGTACATCATTGTTTTTGTCTGAGCTTGCCTCAATTAAGCCAACATATTGTTGTCATAAAAACAAGCAATGTGTTTCCCCAGCTGAAATTGAAAGGCTAATCAATGCTGGGACAGTGCATTATATGCGCAGTCACATGAACGAAGTTGGCCAATAGGATGTGAGGATTCTCCCCCCCCCCTCTCCCCGCCAAGTTTGTATGAATGATCAGTCATCGGTGATGATGCAGCAATGTTTGAAGATCGGTCTTTTTCCAAATGCACACTTAAGACTTGTGCAAATGCTAACTGGTTTTTAAAGCCTTATGTTGCAAGCGTTAAAATACGTATGGTGATTGTTTATTGTACCACCGCACTCAGAAAAATGGTATGGGAAAAATTGGGCCACAAACAAGGTCAAAAGTCAATCTGGAAAACATAAAAATTTGGGGTTTTTTTGGGGGTGGGATCTGGGACCATGTTTGACCCCCACCATTGTGTGATGGAAGTTTTTCAGGTCTTTAAATATCTGAGAGCAAAGTGCATCTACAAGATACGATATTAGATTCGGTCCTTATCTTTTAGGAATTGGTTGATCCTGATACCATAAATCAAATGGATGCCTTAGTAAAATTTTTTGGGGCTTTTTTTCTTCATAATTAAGCCAGATACAGTGATTTTATGCCAGATTTAAAACTCTGGGCAGAAAAAACTCCAGGTAGATACTTTTAGTTCTGTATCTTTATTCACTGTGAAGTTGATGGCTTTCAGAAATTACCAAAGTTGCATGCACACAAATTAGGCAAGAAAAGATGGTGTCCAGGGCCATTTTCCATTGGGCGGTAACTCCAAAATGTGCCAAAATTTTGACCCGAAGTTTTTGGTGTGTTCTTTTCGTATGTGGCACTATGCCTCACAAAAGTTTGAGCAAAATCTGAACCGCCGCCCGATCGGCCCATTTGTCGAGTTGGCATGCAATGCCCCAAGCAACACACTTCTCATGATTTCTGACTAGTGAAATCAAGACTGGTAAAATGAAATGAGCCATTTAAATTCAATTACCGACATTGACTGATGAATTAGCTCGTTTCTGCGCTCTGAGACACCTTGTACTTCAGGGATGATCCTTAAGCAACTGAAAATGATTGTCCGAAGGACAACCAGCTGCAAAAATTTGGTTGTCCTCCCAAAAATTTGGTCGTCCTCCACAACGGACATAAAAAAACAAGAAATGTGCAAAATGTGTATTTTGCACAGTCAAGACGATGTTTTTATTTGTCTTTCTTATACAGGTTGAAACTTTCCACAGCTAAATTATACTACTGACTTATAACTTAAAAGTAATGCTCAGGGTTTCTCCAAAGGGAATCACTGATGCTGTAAAGTATATATCATATGGACGAAAATCTCTTTATAGTATAATGTTTGTTTCAAATCAAAATATGATACATTACTAATCTTGAACGGTACTATCACTATTTAGAAAATTCATACCAGCTCTCCTTGCACGTGGCACATATGGCCGAATTCTTTGACTGCGAGTCATGTATCTGTTACTTGCTGTGTACTGTATGTGCATGTCTGGTACAGTAAAATCAGTTGAAACATGATCGTACACTGAGGCTATTTGTTTGGCGTTTTACGTACCGTGGATTTGAGGTTGTTTTGGCGGATTTTTGTGAAAGAAAACAGATGTTTTGGAATGGAGTTCATGCATGTTAAATATTTTGGTTGCATCTCAGTGTTGAGTTGTACGCATTGTGTCACAATATAAATGACCAGTGGTAAAAATTTGGTCGTCCAAAGGACAACCTGAGGTAGTAACTTTGGTCGTCCTACCGAAATTTTGGTCGTCTCGGACGACCCGACGACCGTTAAATTTCATCCCTGTACTTGTTTGGACAAATTGACGTTATGTGTAATCAGACACTTAAATAAACTGACAGTTCCTTGCAAGACATATCAGACCATACATTTTTTTTTTTTTAAATCTCCCTCTTCACCTGGGTTAGTCTGGAGGGTGTTGGGGGACATGAAGAGATGTAGACAGGCTAGCATTTCATTCTGTTTGATACAGAACGAAACTTATTTAGTTCAACAGTTGGATACAAGGGATGAACAGTTGCAAAGCCTCAGATAACGTTTGTATACATACAAGGCTGTAACTGAGTAGTGCCAGTCATTGACAGTTTTTAGGTGCCGCAGTGTTTGCAGCCCAATCAGGCAAGGAACCTTATTTCTGTAACGTTTAGCTTGCCTCTCCTGTGCACATCAAACTGAAACAAGGATGCTTTGTTTTGGAAGGTGTTTTTTTTTTTTTCAAAATTGGATATCTATTCAGCTGACAGAGGAGTAATACCCCGAGATTAAATTGTCAGCAGTCTCCCCGAACCTACAGTATTTTGCTGAGAGAGCATCAGGAATGTCTCATGAGTATGAGACTATGCATGTCTGATAATTGCGTGACTTAACTGAGGAATTAAGTTGTTGTAGAAAAAGGGAAAAGTTCAGTGATTTAAATCCTGATTTGATTCATTTGTTTCCATTTCAGTACCTGCGATGATAATGGGTGGGAATGTTTGACCTTGGACCACTGCATCGGTGAGTTGCAATTTGGTATTACTTGGATCTCGTTCTCGTAATGTGGTGAGAGTGCTCATTGGTCTTGTTTGGAGAATGTGACACCGTTGTTCATGCTGTGGCATTATTGTTAACTTGAGTCTTCGCCTCCTCTTTCCCAACTGCCTTGTCCCATTGACAAAGTTTGATCTGATACCCTTGAAGAGGCGTTTGTCTCCAACCTTTTGGTTTTTCACATCAAAGATAAAAAGTGTACTGTGTGGGAAATGTGTCATGGTTAAGTAGCCTGGTGCATATATATGCATCAATTCTTCCTAATCTGTAGCAAAAATGAGTCATATATATGTATATGAAATTATTCATGTGCAATATTAACTGGCATCATCTTTCCTCTTTTACAATTTCATCATCTTCTTCCATCACTTTGGTTCACAGGAAGCTGCGTCGCTTGGGGAGACCCTCATTTCAAGACCTTTGATTCAAAGACGTATGACTTCCAGGGAGATTGCGAGTACATCCTGGCAGAGACTGTCTCGGGAGCCGCAGTCATTCCTTTCCACATCATAATAAAGAGTATACCCTGCGGATCTAGCGGTGTCACTTGTACCAAGTCCATTGCCCTCACCATCGGTCAGTTCATTTCAATCCCTCAAAATCAAGCATGCCATGCGTCTAAATGCACTTGAGTTTCTTGCCTTTAATTTTCGTCTTTCTTGGTTCTTCTGCCGTGGTCAGCTGTTTTTCTTTTCAGAATCTGCGAATCACGGATTTGCCACGACCGGACTGTCTGACGTTCTTTGGTCGACTTTCATCATCCACTCCCTACTCTCTCAGAAGTCAGCAGGCAACCCTCCTAGTCTTGTGTCATTCTGGTGTCGTTTTGTGATCAAATTGACTCTCAGTTGTGGCAGAGAGTGTCCCTGTCTTCACTGATGATTAGATGAGTCAGATTTTTTCCCCTTCTTAAAGGAGTATGAATGTCAGAACTTCTGAGAAGGAAGTCCTGTTGATCTTGATGAGAGACTGACCCATGGTGAACATTGGCTCCACATGTCACTCAAATATGTTATTTACTTGTCAAGATATTGCAATGAGAAAGTTTTTTGTTTTTTTTCAAAATAAAAATCAGTCAGAACGTTGTCACTCTGTGATGCCATTTTACATGACCACTTGAAATGGAACATCAGTTACGCAGGGATTCGAAATCAGAGTATCGGTGATTTGATCACTGCATGGTGCTCGTACACCGGTAATTCAACACAAAATGTGTGCAAGTGTCATGGAAAATAACAAAACAAAGAAATAAATTCCTGCTGTCATGTGACCGACTCAAGTCTGGTCACATTTGACTGAAACGAAAGCGGTGGCCATCCTCTTAATTTCAATCTTTGGAAGGCAGTAACATTTTTTGAATGAAACTTTCGGACGATATTTGTCAAACACTAGATCTGATTCATGTCACTTCAGGGTACTTCTAGAGATTCTTTTTTTTTTCTTTTTTTTTTACTAGTTGATTTTGAGACACCTTTGTTAGATGTTGTAAATGTGTTCAGACAACATACGGCAATTCATCGATCTGTAAACTATGTCCGACAGGATCAGGACACTTTCAAGTGTGAAAATTCCAGTGAATAAAGCCATCACTGAACTGTGGTGGGAGATGCCATGATGGTGGAGGTATTTTAGAGCATGAAGCATTAAACTATCGGCAACATGTAACATGACAGTTGTGACCCCACATAGCTGGCATTATTGTGAAAGCCCTGTCTACTTTTTTACATCAATGCATTGATTCCAGGAAGGACCAAAGTATATTTTACTGTACTGGTATGACCAAGGTACAAATTATATAGCAATATGCTGGCACTCTTTTTAAGTTGCTACCATAACCCTGTTTCAGTCAAGCTTTTGTGGCGTGATGGAAACATGGCCATACGATATAGTGTCCAATCTGTAACTTGATATCATGCATGATGGTTAGTTTCAAGACTTCAATTCGTTCACATTTCCTGAATGTGACTCATTACAAGACAAAACATGAGCACATTCGTGCTCTAAAGCTCTAGCAAAGGGTCACAACAAGAATTTTTTATGTCAGTCGAACAGCATCACTTTAACTCTAATAAGATCTTTCCAGTCAATGGACAGGTAGACAAAGTATAATCAATCAATAAAATCCTGCAATCATTGGAGTAAAAAAGATGTGAAACAGTCTTTTCCAAGTTTTCACCCAATTTTGCAATTGTAGATGCATGTGAATGTGTACACTGTGAAATGCTTCTTCACACGGAGTAATGTTTTAGCCAGTATTTCCAGGTGCCCTGTGCTAAAACTGTCAGGCTTGTTAAGGGTTGGCCAGCCATTAACTTTTACATGAATAAACACAGAATAGATAACCCAACTGTGCTTCTGGACCACTCAGTAGCCATCGCTTATGTGCATTCATGTGACAGTTAAGGGAATTCCCCAAATGTATAACCCGTCTCTTGTCCAGTTCATCCTGGTTTGCGCGTTACAACTATGGACGTTATGTGTCCTTGTGCTGACCTGCAAGGTCAAATAGGACATGTGCACATTTGCCATTTGTGTGGGACTAGCCAAGGACTCTAGCAAACGAATGAGTGATTTGTTTTGACCTCGATATTGCAGGTGAACCAGATCAGGCTGAGACCGTGTTCCTGGTGAGAGGGAGAGAGGTACCCAAGACAAACTATCCAGTTTCCAAATTCCGAGTAGAGTCAGTCGGTTCCTACGTCTTTGTCTTTACCAACATTGGCATCACCCTCATGTGGGACAAGGGAACATTCCTGGAGGTCCAGATTGCTCCTCATTTTAAAGGCCAGGTAAGTAAAGAGAAGAGAAACCTTCACCCCCCAGCAAAAAGAAAAAAAAAGGAAAAGAAAAAGTGGACTCGCTATGCTCTGAAATGTTTTACATGTATACTGTATCTCAGGGGTTGAAAGATGTGGCCTTCAGCCCTAGTGGAGGTCAAATTTTGGTTAGGGTCACCAGTGAGCAAAACTTGAAATTTCTAATAACATGATATTGAAGTAGTAAACTTGGATTGAGTGCATACTTGGGTGTATGTATACTTATTTAACATATTGTGAAGCTTGTTTGCCTTTACTTGGGGTTTGTTTTCAAGGAAATGCAGTTATTTACTGGAGCCATAGTTTCTTTCTTGTCTTTTTCATCAAATTCTCACATTGCATGGATGAACAGGGTTAATCGGACCTGTGCATCAGCTAAAGGGTACTGCACTCATGGAGTTAATGCTATCGGTGGATGCACTCATGGGGTAGCTCCCTCAAGCATCCGATGCATTATCCCCTAATTGTGCATTATCCTTCAGTTAGTGTATTCATTGTCCAGCATTGGCAAAACTGATATAACCTTTCATTTGTATATGGGTGCAGTTTCGCCTGGGATTTTAGTTCATCTCACAAACCAGCTGTGGTAAATCCAGTTGATTCTTTTTGCAATGGCAAATGACCAACATTTTCAGGTCAACAGATTTTGCACTTGTAATGTACTTGAAATCTACATGCTATGCCTAAGACCTCTGCACAATTTTGGGGAAGTGTAATTAGTGATGATCCATGGCTGTAATATTCTGTGGTTTTTCTATCAAGACATGCACCCTGCTTTTATCCTGCCCAGCGCTAAGTAATCCTCACTAGAACCCTTTGCTCCCTTGAGTGTGCACAGGGAAAGTAAACATGAGAGGAATCTCCCATAGCTACTTTAAAAAAAAATGCAGCAGAGTTGATCCATGGTTAAATAAATTGTCAACCACAAGGTCTGTGGACTCAGAAGCCCTGTTCCCATTTGAGTGAGCGCAGTGGATCAAGATCTACCGCGCTAGATCAAACTCTAATGGGAACGCGGATCAACAACGCTCACTCAAGATCAAGATCCACCGATTTTGATGCACCCATCGGGGTAGATCAGATCGACCGATCTGGATCAAAGTTCGTAATGGGAACACATCGGTAGATCAAGTGACCCTGGATCTCCGGTTTATTCCTTCCCGGCATGCATTTGCTTTCTGGTGGCAAACATGGGTAATTAGTTCTAACTTAAGCCTTGCTGGGCACGTCGCTAGTAGGGCAAGTGTATACACCATAGTGCAGTAGTGTAGTGTACATGTACAGCGCACATTTTCTGCCTGTATTTCGCTACTGATTGACTGAGAAGGGGCTAAGTTACTGCAATTCTGGTAATGGTGCTAATTTAGAATCGGTAGCAATGGGACAAGGTATCAGGTATAATTAAAAGAACTAGCGAGCACGTTCATATGGTACGGATTTTAAAGTTGCGCCCTGATAATTTATAAGAAATTTGGTCTGTTCATTGACTTATTTTCGGTATGTTGCTTTTTAAAACAATTTCTTCTTACATCTGCTCTGTTACCGATAAATTGAACCCCTGATGTAAAGTGTATATAAACTGCCGAATGGCATTTTAGTGCAACAAGAGCAACATTCGTCAAGTGGTCAACTGCCTTCGATGTAATAAACTCTTAACTGAGATAGAAGCACTAGCAAACTTGCCAAACCAGCAATGTTTACCTCCATATTAAAAAACAAATGACGTTCTTGACATGTGTTAATACCTCACGCTCCTCAGTACGTCGTGGAAGTGGGAACAAAGTTAGTGCTAAGCTGCAAAATTATATGACCAATACTATGCTGCTGTTGTAGTGTGCATGCAGTTAGCAACACGCGCACATGTACATTTTTGTGATACAGTGCTAGTGTGCGATATCCGACTTGTAAACGTTGGTGACCTTTTCGTGCTTATGCAATGTGTTCATATAACATGTTGATCCACCGCGCTCACTCAAATGGGAACACGGTTCTGGATCAAGTTATTCGACACCCCTCGATGCAATAAAACCATGATCCACTGCGCTCACTCAAATGGGAACACGGCCAGAGGCTGTGCTGTAGTAACAGTATTCTTGAGAAGCATCCAAGCATGTGATACTGTCCAGCACAATTGAAATGTGTGCCTCTTGTCTGATCACTATGTTTGCACAGGGAATGACCATGGCCAGTGAGAGATAGCAAACTAGTCAGTGCACTGGAGCAGAAAATCTTTCTTTCCAGACCTGCCAGTAGCAGGTCGGGGAAGACGAGCTAATGGGAATTCCCTCTAATGAAGTTGAGATTGTATTGACACAAGAGATAAGTTTTCTTCAGTTCCTTGATAACTTTCGTTCAGTTTCTGCTGAAAGGAGAATCATGTCATGTAGGACATCTTTTTTTTCTTTTAATTCCACGAAAAAAATGACCTTTTTGTGATATTTCCTCCACTCTTAAAAGTCTCACCAAATTGTAAAAATGTGCCCAAAATGTTCTGTCCCTTTAAAAATTTCCTTCCCTTTTGCAAAGTGGACAATAAATTTACATGGCCAAATCCATCCATTTTTAGCTCCTCCTCTGTCACTCTTGTATCTATGACATCTCCGTGACTCGATTTACTTCAGATTCAAGGTCTGTGCGGTAACTATGATGACAACGCTGACAATGATTTCATGACGAGAAGTGGAGGCAAAGCCTCAGATGACCCAATTTTGTTCTCTAATGGATGGAAGGTGAGTGACCCTGATTCCTTTGGTCCAGTATTTCTGCTTCCATAACCATGAGAGAATGATACCTCGATGTTGCAAGCGTGTTTTCCTGTAAAGGATGATGTCGTGGGTTGATGGAAGGAGAAAAGTAATTACAGATGGAGGAGTTAGTGGGAGATGTATCTACGAGCAAACAGTTATTCCATGTCAGGCTATGATTCACTGTTCAAGTATCACAGACAATATGGACTGTATGTAGCATTACTCATAACTTCTTACGTTTTTTTCCTCTAATTAAACCAATGCTCTTGCGGTGAAAGGTCACGGGTTGTAACACAGTTGATGGATGCGAGCCATGTTGGGATTTTTATAGGGGGGAGTGTGGTTTAATTAAGGAGAGGATTTTTCCCTGAGGTTGGGAGAATTTCCATCTGCTCAACCATTTATTTTGTATTTGCAGTTTATTTATGATTGTGTCCCAGCATTAGATGTCATTCTAAGCTGCTGTCTGAGCCATCACCGTTGAAAGTTGTTCATGATCTGCATTTGGCCAGTAATGAAACTCAAGGAAGCATTCAAATCCTTCAATTTGAAATTAAGCTTTGCATGATGACAGGCAGACAAGTTGATCTACAACTAAATCTCCTCCCTCCCACTCCGTGAAAGGTACATGACTACTGTGCTGACCCCCCAAGCATCGAAGACGCATGCGATCTGAATCCACACAGAAGGGCGTGGGCCTACAGGAGATGTAACGAATTGAAGTCTGACAGATTCAAGCTCTGTCACGCAAAGGTCGATGTGGCGGAATTTTACGACAAGTGTGTGTTTGATGCCTGCGGCTGTGATATGGGAGGTGATTGCGATTGTCTGTGCACGGCCATCGCCACGTATGCGTACGAGTGCAACAAGTTTGGTGTCCCGGTCGAATGGAGGCGACAGGATGTTTGTCGTAAGTAGATCTTTGAGACGTCCCTCCTGGATTTCAGCCTGGCTGAAAGTGGCGATATCTGTTAATTGATTTGATTGAATTAAGAACTGTGTTTGCTTATTGATCAGCTCTGACAAGAATAGAAATAATATTCACATTTTGAATGGTGTGACTGTGAAGATGGCTAGATAAACAATAGTTGTAAGGAAGTTTATCCTCAGACCTGAAATATTTGCTGTGAAAAAAAGTAAAGGAAATGCAAATTAGGAAAAAGGAAAATAGCGGAAAGAGGAGTTCCGTAGACCAGGAAATTTTAAAGCAAGATGTGCTGTGTAATTCTTGTGTTTTTAAAAGTTACACCTAAGACTGGCTATACCATAAAAACTACCGCACTGTAATCCGTTTGAAAAAAAAAATAGCCTAATTTCCAAAAGGAATGCACTTGCATAGGAGTTTCATTGTGGTGGTGATGTTTGTGCAAAAGTACTGCACCTCTCCCACAGGGCCTCTTTTTCACTAACTTTTCAGTAAAAAAATCCTAAATCACTCTTCTTTCTACTAGGGTAGTTAACACTCTCTTTTAATGAAATTTCAGATGAAGATCATGTTTGACAAATGCAGTCGTCATGGTTTAAGACCATGTTTCACAAATGTTGCACCTATGGTTATGCACTCTCTGTGACGAATTTTGGTTCTGCGATTTCATGCCATTTGTGGCAATGTCGTTACCATGGTTAAAGACCATAATTGACAATTGTTGTCACTATGGTTATGTACTGTGTTTGAAAACTGTAGTTCCTAGGATTTAAGACCATGTTTAACAAATGTTGTTGTCATATGGTTAAAGACTTAATGTGACAATTGTTATGGCAAGGACAGACCTCGGTAACCATAGATCTTATTGTTATAGTTAAATACCATGTTTGACAAGTTTGCTGTCATTTGATACTTTCATGAAAAAAATATTGTGATAAAGAACTGTTGATTGTTTTGATTGAAGCAAATCTTCACTATATGCTCTTTGAGAGGATAAAGAGATATGCAAGTATATATTGCATGTTACACAGTGTATGAGCATTCCAACCAAATAGTTTGCCCTCAGCTGATTTCATTTTTGCAGTATTTTGCCCGCTTCTGTAGTATTAGCCTTTACATTGCTTCTCTCTATTATACGTCTGAAAATTGTAGTTTGGATGGCTTATTTATCTCTGCTGTGCCCATTTTTAACCTGTAACATACAGCCATCCAGTGTGAAGAATGCGAAAGATACGATCCGTGCATCAGCCCTTGTGAGTACGACTGTGACTTACTGGACCTCGGAGATGGGGCTGGAGAATGCAACTACACTTGCGTGGAAGGTTGTACCTGTCCTCCCGGTCAGTACTATCGCGACGGTGAATGTGTGCAGGACTGCGAAGTTTACACCCCGACTCCACTTCCCACAACGACGAAGCTGACCACCACGTTGGAGACCACGACAGAGGTTGTCACGACTCCACCTCCGAGCACAACTGTGGAGACGACTACGCCAAAAATAACGACTCCACCGAGCCCGAGCACAAGCACATTACCGCAAACCTCACCTTTCTCCTCAACACAGCCCTCACCTACAGAGATTTGTGAGTACAGATCAAGCTATTTCTTTTGAAAGTGCTAAAGATGCTAAACTAACACATTTGCTTTAATTTCATTTTTTTTCCCCACAGATCTAGCATTTGAAACGCTCTTGCCTTTTTTTTTTAATTTTGGTATTTGAAACCTTTCAGCACTAGTGTCTTGTTCACAGCATTGCTCTCCGGAAGCTATTCATAGCTACAGTAATCTATTATGTGTATGTTTCCTATCCCCTGAAAGATTAACTTAGCCTTAATTTGCTGCACTGGCAGCTACACATATTTTTGTTTCAGGTTTGTCTTCTTGCGGTAATTTTTACTCGCAGATGGCCTCGTGTGTCTACGCAGTATTTATTTCGGAAGTGTCAACCTAGAACGTTTGCAAAACATTTCAGTTTCGTTCAGTTCGCTCGCATTCATCACTCATCCCTCATTCAATGCAATATACCCTTTTAAGTTGTCATTTTTTATTTGTGAATGATATCATCTGGAATCTGAGCAAAGTTTTAAAACTTTTTTCTCAGATGATCTTCCACGGTTTTGCTAACATGCACTCCCTGGTGATCCCGAGACAATTTGCCACAAAACATTGCATATCATTATTGAAAGAATTCTTCCATGTCAGCTGATTCTAGTGAGGAGTGTAGTTCCTTTTGTCTTTTGTGCCATTTGGCTGATTGTAGCTTAAATTTTGGATCAGGTACCTACTTGAAGGCAGGCATATATTGCAGTTAATCCCCCCTATTGGTATTTCTTTGATAGTTCATCCATTTTTACGGATTTGACTCATTTGCACACCACCGATCAAGTAACAATTAGTCATGAGTCTATTGTAAAACAAAACAAATGCACTCACTCAGAGAACAGTGCACAGTCTTGTGACGTACAATTTGAATTCCATTTTTTTTCCCTTCAATTTTCTGCTCCTATATTTCATTTAATTTGGGCAAAAAGTAACCATTTGCAGTTGACCTTTTGAGTGCATGTCTTGCCATCTTTCATGATAGGACATTTTTCACATTCACAACAGCAAAAGAGAGCAAGCAATCAATGCACCATTTGCATATTTGCCTTTTTTGGTTTTTTGAAAAGATTTAATGACATGGTGTATACACATGCCTGTTCTCATAGGCTACCGCAACATTGTGTTGTCTACACATGATTTCCCTGTTTAGAACAATAAAGTTGCAACATCCTTGAGAGGAATCTCCCATTAGCTACTCTTAAAATAAAAATGCCGCAGAGTTTATCCATGGTTAAATAAATAGTCAACCACAAGGTCTGTGGACTCAGAGGCTGTGCTGTAATAACCCTATTGTTGAGAAACATCCAAGCATGTGATACTGTGCAGCACTATCGAAATGTGTGCCTCTTTTCTGATCACTGTGTTTGCACAGGGAATGACCATGGCCAGGGAGAGATAACAAACTAATCAGTGCACTCGAGCAGAAAATCTTTCTGGGGAAGACTTAGCTAATGGGAATTCCCTCTAATGTCTAGAGACGCTGTTGTTTTTTTAACCCACACTTCATGAATCATCTATCAGTGAATGATCATGCTCTCCAAAAAGTGGAGGAAGATCGATCCAAAAAGTGGAGGAAGATTGATTGAGCCATGCAGCTTTATTCCCCAACATCTTTTTCCTAGATCTAAGGGAAAGAATTTTTCAAATTCTGTAAATGCGGGGAAAATTTTCCACTTTCGTTGATAAGAAAGGTGAGACAAATGAAAACTTGGGAGTAACAGAACTGAGTTTAATGAACTGCTTTGGTATTCGGAGGCTTTACTAGAGAGACGATACCGGCATGATGTTGATCACATATCATAGAACAAGCAAATTGCAAACAATGTGAACACGAAAATATGTCATCATCTATTGCATATTCATATTTCATCGAAACTTTCATTTTAATCCAGTAAGGTTAGCGTCATTAAGACATATTTTTCAGTTGACGGATGCCTTTTTGTTATGTTTTAAAATCACCCTCTTCATTGATTTGTGCATGCTCACCAACCCTTTCAATGCTTTTTCCAATCCCTTCATATTTGGCTATTTCACCAGTGATTAAGACTTCCCACAGGACTGCCCAACCTTCGTATGGCACTTCAGAGAAGTTTGGTACCGGATGGAAACCCCTCCATCGAACAACTCAGCCATTTACACATCCACTGTTGGCATGGACAACTGAAGGACCAGTTGCAAGTAGCACAGAGAAAGTCACACCTTCAATACCCTCTCACGTAACTCCTGAAGTCGCTGCAAAGCAAACTACTCATAAAATAATCAAAACAGAAGTTCCGACTCCTCATGTCACTCCATCAGTGCCTACTATGACACCTGAGGTAACTGGTGCCAAAATAACTCCTGAAGTAACTCCTGAAGTAACTCCTGAAATAACCAAAGTACTAACAAGGTCTACGGTTTCTTCATCTGTACCTAGTATGTCATCAGTGTCTACATTATCAACTGAGATTTCTACTGAAGTTTCTTCTGAAATGATGAAAGTATCACAGACAAGAGTTACTGGGCCTAAAATAATGCCATCAGTACCCAGTGTTTCTCCTGAGGTAATAACAGAAGTAACAAGACCCAAGGCTACCCCATCAGTGGCCAGTGTTACACCAGAGGGTATAACGAAAAAAGTAACAAGGCCTAAATTTACCCCATCAGTACCCATTGTCACCCCTGAGGTAACATTTGAGGAAATAACTTCAAAAGTAACTCAAACAGAAGTTACAGGGACCAAAGGTACCCCCTCAGTGACAAGTGTAACTCCCGGGATAGTATCAGAAGTAACAAAGACTGAAGGTATCCCATCAACTTCCTGCGTTACTCCTGAGGTAATGACAGAAGTAACAAGACCTATGGTTACTCCATCAATACCCAGTGTTACACCAGAGGGTATAACAAAAAAAGTAACAGGGCCTAAATTTACCCCATCAGTACCCATTGTCACCCCTGAGGTAACATTTGAGGAAATAACTTCAAAAGTAACTCAAACAGAAGTTACAGGGACCAAAGGTACCCCCTCAGTGACAAGTGTAACTCCCGGGATAGTATCAGAAGTAACAAAGACTGAAGGTATCCCAACAACTTCCAGCATTACTCCTGAGGTAATAACAGAAGTAACAAGACCTATGGTTACTCCATCAATACCCAGTGTTACACCAGAGGGTATAACAAAAAAAGTAACAGGGCCTAAATTTACCCCATCAGTGCCCATTGTCACCCCTGAGGTAACATTTGAGGAAATAACTTCAAAAGTAACTCAAACAGAAGTTACAGGGACCAAAGGTACCCCCTCAGTGACAAGTGTAACTCCTGGGATAGTATCAGAAGTAACAAAGACTGAAGGTATCCCAACAACTTCCAGCATTACTCCTGAGGTAATAACAGAAGTAACAAGACCTATGGTTACTCCATCAGTACCCAGTGTTACACCAGAAGGTATAACAAAAAAAGTAACAGGGCCTAAATTTACCCCATCAGTACCCATTGTCACCCCTGAGGTAACATTTGAGGAAATAACTTCAAAAGTAACTCAAACAGAAGTTACAGGGACCAAAGGTACCCCCTCAGTGACAAGTGTAACTCCCGGGATAGTATCAGAAGTAACGAAGACTGAAGGTATCCCAACAATTTCCAGCATTACTCCTGAGGTAATAACAGAAGTAACAAGACCTATGGTTACTCCATCAGTACCCAGTGTTACACCAGAAGGTATAACAAAAAAAGTAACAGGGCCTAAATTTACCCCATCAGTACCCATTGTCACCCCTGAGGTAACATTTGAGGAAATAACTTCAAAAGTAACTCAAACAGAAGTTACAGGGACCAAAGGTACCCCCTCAGTGACAAGTGTAACCCCTGGGATAGTATCAGAAGTAACAAAGACTGAAGGTATCCCATCAACTTCCAGAATTACTCCTAAGGTAATAACAGAAGTAACAAGACCTATGGTTACTCCATCAGTACCCAGTGTTACACCAGAGGGTATAACAAAAAAAGTAACAGGGCCTAAATTTACACCATCAGTACCCCGCATCACACCTGGGATAGTATCGGAAGTAACAGGACCTGAATTTACCCCATCAGTGTCTGAAGTATCAGCTGGAACATCGCAAGCAATGGCATCAAGTCCCACAATCGCTCAATCTGTCTCTATGAAACAGATAGAAGTTACAAGTTTAGAGGTAACAGCTGCTACTGCAACATTTGAAGTGAAAACCTCACCTGAAGAATACACTTCTCTTGCACCTCCAGTGTTTTTTACAGAAGCTATACAAACACATATGCCTAAAATATTTGAAACAACTTCTCAAACCACCTCTGAAATAGTTACTACTTTAGAAGAAAAAGTTTCTGAAGAAATCACTCCATCAGTAGTCATTGTTTCCCCTGAGGTGACTGGCAAGCAAAAAACTATAATACCCCAAACAGAAATAACAGGGCTTACATTTCCTCCATCAGCAGTGACTCCAACAGAAGTAAAAAGGCCTAAATTCACTTCTTCTGCGCCCATCAGCACTTCTGAGAAAATGACAGAAGTAACATCAACACCTATCAGTACTCCTGAGGAAATAACCGCAGTCACAGGGATGAAAGTTACTCCATCAGTTGCCATTATCACCCCTGAGGTAACATTTGAGGAAATTACTCCAAAAGTAACTCAGGCAGAAGTGACAAAACCAAAGGTAACTCCTTCAGCACCCAGCTTTACTCGTGAGGAGACAACAGAAGTAATAGGGCTACCACATACTCCATCTATTCCTAGTTTTACCCCAGAGGTAACAGTTGAAGAAGTTACTCCAAAAGTAACTCCAGCAGAAGTAACAGTCCCAACAGTTACACCATCAGTTCCAAGTGGAACACCTGAAGTAATCACTGAAGTAACAGGACCTAAAATTACGCCTTCATTTCCTATTATCTCCCCTGAGATAACACATGAGGAAATAACTCCAAAAGTAACTCCAACAGAAGTAACAGTTCCTAAATTTACTCCATCAGTGCCCAGCAGAACACCTGAAGTAATAACTAAAGTGACTGGGCCTAAAATCAGCCCATCAGTTCCTTCAGTTTCCGTTATCACCCCTGAGGTAACATTGGAGGAAATAAGTCCAGAAGTAACTCCTGCTAGAGGAGTAACAAGGCCTAAATTTACTCCTTCAGTTCCCATTATCACCTCTGAGGTAACATTTGAGGAAATAACTCAGAAAGTAACTCCAACAAAGGTAACAGTTCCTAAGTTGACTCCATCCGTGCCCATCAGAACTCCTGAAGCAATAACTAAAGTGACTGGGCCTAAAATCACCCCATCAGTTCCCATTATCACCACTGAGGTAACATATGAGGGAATTACTTCAAAAGTAACTCAGGCAGAAGTAACAAGACCAAAGGGAACACCATCTGTACCTCTGAGAACAAAATTTGTCAGTTCCCAACTGCCTCATGTGTCTGGAGTAACAACTGCTAGTACAACAGTTACAGTTGAAACTTCCCCTGAAGAATACACTTCTCTTGTACCTCCAGTGTTTTTGACAGAAGGTATACAAACACATATGCCTAAAATATTTGAAACAACTTCTCAAACCACCTCTGAAATTGTAACTACTTTAGAAGAAAAAGTTTCTGAAGAAATCACTCCATCAGTAGTCATTGTTTCCCCTGAGGTGACTGGCAAGCAAAAAACTATAATACCCCAAACAGAAATAACAGGGCTTACATTTCCTCCATCAGCAGTGACTCCAACAGAAGTAAAAAGGCCTAAATTCACTTCTTCTGCGCCCATCATCACTTCTGAGAAAATGACAGAAGTAACATCAACACCTATCAGTACTCCTGAGGAAATAACCGCAGTCACAGGGATGAAAGTTACTCCATCAGTTGCCATTATCACCCCTGAGGTAACATTTGAGGAAATTACTCCAAAAGTAACTCAGGCAGAAGTGACAAAACCAAAGGTAACTCCTTCAGCACCCAGCTTTACTCGTGAGGAGACAACAGAAGTAATAGGGCTACCACATACTCCATCTGTTCCTAGTTTTACCCCTGAGGTAACAGTTGAAGAAGTTACTCCAAAAGTAACTCCAGCAGAAGTAACAGTCCCAACAGTTACACCATCAGTTCCAAGTGGAACACCTGAAGTAATCACTGAAGTAACAGGACCTAAAATTACGCCTTCATTTCCTATTATCTCCCCTGAGATAACACATGAGGAAATAACTCCAAAAGTAACTCCAACAGAAGTAACAGTTCCTAAATTTACTCCATCAGTGCCCAGCAGAACACCTGAAGTAATAACTAAAGTGACTGGGCCTAAAATCAGCCCATCAGTTCCTTCAGTTTCCGTTATCACCCCTGAGGTAACATTGGAGGAAATAAGTCCAGAAGTAACTCCTGCTAGAGGAGTAACAAGGCCTAAAATCACCCCATCAGTTCCCATTATCACCACTGAGGTAACACATGAGGAAATTACTTCAAAAGTAACTCAGGCAGAAGTAACAAGACCAAAGGTAACACCATCTGTACCTCTGAGAACAAAATTAGTCAGTTCCCAACTGCCTCATGTGTCTGGAGTTACAACTGCTAGTACAACAGTTAAAGTTGAAACTTCCCCTGAAGTATACACTTCTCTTGTACCTCCAGTGTTTTTGACAGAAGCTATACAAACACATATGCCTAAAATATTTGAAACAACTTCTCAAACCACCTCTGAAATAGTTACTACTTCCGAAGAAAAAGTTTCGAAAGAAATCACTCCAGCAGTAGCCATTGTTTCCCTTGAGGTGACTGGCAAGCAAAAAACTATAATACCCCAAACAGAAATAACAGGGCTTACATTTCCTCCATCAGCAGTGACTCCAACAGAAGTAAAAAGGCCTAAATTCACTCCTTCTGCACCCATCAGCACTTCTGAGAAAATGACAGAAGTAACATCAACACCTATCAGTACTCCTGAGGAAATAACCGCAGTCACAGGGATGAAAGTTACTCCATCAGTTCCCACTATCACCCCTGAGGTAACATTTGAGAAAATAACTCCAGAAGTTACTCAAACAGAAGTAATAGGGCCTAAAATTAGTATATCAGCAGCCAGTAGCACACATGTGAGCCCCAGGATTTCCACAGAGTATACAACTGCAGCTGGTCCTTCAGGTAAAATCTCTACAATTTCACAAACACAACCCACTGGAACCTTCGGCCCACATCCACCCTCTGCCCAAACGTCATTAACCCCACACACACCATGGCTTGGCACTGGCACTCTGAAGACGTCTAAAATGACCTCAGTGGAAACACATTTCACAAAACAGACCACACGTCAGGGTACCCTTGCTTGTAAGTACTTAGATCCTCATTTTTCTTTTCTGATTTGTTCCATTCAGTTTTCCACTTTCATTATTGATGGTGTCATTTTTTTTTTTCATTGGAAGTTTTCTATTAGAATAATAGAACTTCTCAACATTCATCTCAAGAATTGACCTTAACTTTTATGGATCAGCCATGTCATTTGAAATGCTGAGCAACGTGTTGCATTTTTGTTTTGTTTTAAGGCTCATTTTCAGTCATTATATCAGCTTGATTTTCCTTTTCAACTTAACTGCCATATGATTTTTTTTGTCGTGATGCTTGCATATTAACGATGCTGGTTTTGTGTGACTGTATATCCTTACTACCTTATTTTTACAACAGAGGTCAAATGAACATTGTTTGTTTCTGTATATCATGGAATTCCTCTTATGCCATTGTTACTCTCCCCATGGGATTATGTCAGCAAACCTGAGTGGTTCCTATGATTGGAAAGCTTGAATTGGAATAACCCATATTTTCTGTCCAGATTAGTGTTCATATCAATGTTATTACCCAGAACAGAAATGTCTTTTTGCAAATTTTTTTCAACATTTATGATTTTGCATTACCATGAGTGATGATAATGAGTAGATCACCAGCAATTCCATGGTTCATCATGAATGGGATGTTGTGATGGTTGACCATAAGTAGGTTTAATAGTAGTGCTTTCATGATGTGTCATGAATAGGTAAACAGTTGTGTGATGATTGATTAGCAGAGTTGTCATGATTGATCATGAGTGTTTCATGTGTATTTGTAACTTTAAGTAAGTTTAGCAAATCGTATGGAGACATGGTAGACGTGATACATACCTTCATTTCAATCGTCAACGGTGGTCATTCTGCATTGCTCATCGTCAAAAAGTTCAGCCCCCCCTCTTATCTCCCCATTCTCCCCCCACTTAACTCATCCATGGGATCTAACGTACACTGATTCCATTCTTGCATCTTAAACAATAAACCATCTCCCTCCATCCTCTTTATCCCTAGTGCTGCTGCATCTGCTACTAAGCCTTTCAGTGTCCTATTCCTTGAATCTCTGGACTAGCATATGTAGCATGTGTGGTATATGGTGCATCAGAACCACTTTCTACTTCAAATCCTCAACTATCGTAGCTTCCTTCAAAGAAACAAAAGAGGAAGTTTTAGATAAAAACTGCAAAATATCAGTCAAAGAGGAAAAGGATAAATTTCACAAAAAGTGTGAAAGTTTGCATCGTCGCAGATGATTCGACGAAAGACGAGCAGACTGGCCATGGTTTTGAATCCACCTGGCCCAGTGCTTCTCTTTTATCATTTGCTTTACCCTTCTGTATCTTCTGAAGTCCTTGATTCTTCCCCCACTTTGTTCAACAAACGATTTTCTCTTCTTCTCTTCGATTCAAGACAGACATTGGTCACAACTCTGTTACAGAAATGAAAGCGAGGCAAATTTGAAATGTTAATGAAAAACACCAGTTGATAAAATTGAAGGAAAAAAGAAGTACTGTAAAAGAAGAAAAGTACAGCAGATAACATAATTCTCAAGGATTAGATCATTTTGGAGATGCAGTTTTGATCAAAACAAGTTGTTAATGTCTGTGGTAGAGGTATATAGATATTGACCAGATGGTGGGAAAAAGTATATTTCAAAGGTTTAATGTGGTTCCAACTACCCTAATAATTGTTCACCCCTCCTTTTGTTTCCCTCCATTTGGGGGGATACCAGTGGTATCGTTTGAACTTGTGTGAACAATTTCATGAAAGACTGGTTGACCATTTGTTGCAAGGGTGTGCTGCACCGCAAAGAGATGACAACGTCCTCTCATTGTGGGTTTCAGAAATCGTTCACTCTCGAAACCATTTTCGTCATGATCACAATCACGATACACAAAACATTCATCGATCGCTCTCAAAGAAGTAATCCCATGAAGTTGATGTTCCGTCATTTCGTGTAAGTAATTATTCTGGGTTTCAAGCATTGAGATTGTTCAGGTTTTTTTTGTTGTGTTCCTCTGACACCACGCTTAGGCCTCTTGGAGATGAAATTCTATGCTAGGCGTATCAAATCATGTGGTCGTGTTCGAGAATCCGTCATGTTTGTGTTATCTGCTGTATTGTGTGTATATATATATATATAGTTATATATATATATACATAGTCTTTCAGACAGAAAATGTTTGTATCGTTATATTCGGCAGTTTGGTCCAACTACCTGTTTATGAGTCCTGTCTTATTTAGCATCAACAAATTGTGTATGACTGTTGAAATGTTCAGTCCATCAGAGTCATTGTCCTTGTCTCATGTCTACGGACTTGACCTAAGTCATTTCTGTGCAAGGTTTTGGCCTTCGTCTAATGTCCATTTCCAATCTGTCCTTTTCTATTACCATTTTTGTAAAGGAACCTGTTTCCCACATTCGGCTCTTTGTCTTTTAGTTTTTCCTTTTTGATTTGGGCATTCTTTTACAAGCTTTTTTTTTTTTTGACAAGTGTCCTTGCACAGCTGGAATAGAAGAACTTAATAATTTTGTCATGGTGGTGTTGGGAGAAACTATTCAGTTCTTCTTGCAAGCCCTCGTGTATGTAGGTGTGGACAATTTAATACAGAGATACGTCATCTTTACTTTCTTCACCTTATGTTATACTTTCAGGCCTCTTTTTACAAAATGGAAGGATTATGCTGCTTTACATGTTTAAATCTTTAGTATGGCATTGTATTAACCTGAATGTAAAGGTTCAACGTCAAAAAAAAATATATATATAAGGAAGAAAAAAAATGAATGGCGAAGCATAAAAGCTAAATTTGGTGTATTTTCATCCTGTAACTTATGTCTGTTTCTGATATTGCAAAATTTGTTTCTAACCAATTTTGAAGTTGCTATTAGCTAGTTGCTAGCTTGTCTGTACACCAGTGTCGTTTGCACAGTTTGCCAGTAATTGAAAAAGGTTCATGCTTTGATGAGAAGGAAAATTTAGGCTTAAGTCAGCCAGAAACCAAACTGACTGCCAATTGGTGGTGGCCCCACTATTGTCAGAGCTCCATGCTTTAATAAGACAATGCTGCATTGGGTCAGCTGTTATTTTGTGTTATTCACATAAATTTAACAAAAATTAGAGAAGTCATTTGGGAAAACAATTTTGCTTGCTAGGAGATGAATTTGATGTCATAGCCTTTAAGATTAGGGACTTGATTCAAAGTAAAATGTCACCCCCTACCTTTAAAGTTTGTCTGTGAGTCACTCATTGAACAACCCGACGTTGCAGTTACTCGTGCCGGGAGAAATAAGAGAGTGACCATGATTATGAAACTCACAGTTTTCAGACAGACCACTTATGATTCTGACATGCATTCACTTTCTTGTTCCTGAAACATCGGTTTTTGATTGTGGCACCTCTAATATCCTACAAAATCCATCTTGAAAAATAAAGCCCACAGGACGAACAAACTATTTCAAGGTACCTCTGGAAATGGTGTGAAAATCTGTAAGCAAAACATCACCAGTGCAGTGGTACCAAGAGCCAGCAATTGGTCACAGTGCATAATATAAATTTTATAACATGCTATGGTAAATTTCAGTTTATTTCTTCCTTTGCAAAATGTCAATTGATGCCAGAATGGAATGTAAGGTCATAAGACATGACACTTGGAAACAATGATTGATATGATTTACATGAACAGTTGAAAAAAAAAAGAAGAAAATAGGAACCAGAGGGGAAATTTGTCACTTTTCTGGTCATTAACAGTGCAGATTTTGCCTTTAATAGTGCAGACTTGCAGCAAATAATCAAATAAAACATTAGACAAATAGGCGGAAAAGGAAACAAAAACTCTTCGCAACTGTAATATAAGCAATGGAAAGAGGAAAACAGTGGAAATTTGGAGAAAAATATGTTGGCAGACCTGACTGAGAAAAACATGGACAAAACTTTGCTAGAACCTCATTGGAAGAAGAAAAGAAAGCCAGAGAAAAGGTGAAATATGTCAAAAACATTATTTGCGACCTGTGTATCATGTAAAACTTGTTGACATCATTACTGGATGAACAATCACTGTACTTGACACTTTGAATATGCAGACAAATGATGACCTGTTTTACTTTTTCTTGAAGGAAAACCTGGGACTGTACATTTCTGAGGTATACTTACTTACTGTATGTGTGTGAATGTTACCGTTATGTTTGTACTAGTGTTTGCACTGACTGCCTGAGTGACAATATCGGGACACAGTTCTTAACTTGCTACTCGGAATCAAAATTTCACTTACGTAAATTATATGTGTGACTAATTTCAGGATATATTCCTGAAAACAATATCAATTGTCATGCACTTATGTAAGATACATGTTTTTGTATTTTTTTACAATAAATACTTGTGCGACTTCACAATGAAGTTGCAGCCTGATGAAGTTACACTTGGGTATTTGCTTGACTGACTTTGGACTTCGGGTGCTCAATGCCGAACCTTGGGCCCAGTGCAAACAGTAGTTTATACATAGCATGTGCAGCGTAATTCCCATTCTCGTATTTTTGTTGACACGGTCAACGATCTGTGTTTAGCAGTGTGGTTAAAATGTGAAGTACTTTCTGTCGTGTGGTGACTCACTGTCCAGTAGAGCGTCTCTGTAGCACCCATCATGTTGCATATAGTCTCATTACTGTGTGTCATGTTTTCTCTGGGGCTGCTGTAAGTTTGAAAAGGGAGTGCTGGTGGGGGAACAAGAATGAAGATTTTAGGAAATGGTTAAATATTTTTTTTTATTCTTTTGCCAAATGTTTTCTCACTCAATTTTGGAGTGTCTGTATACCACTGAGGTAATTTTTTTCCCCCTTGTTATTGGTCAATATTCATTTTACAGTGAAGTGTATAGTTTTGTAGGAAAGGAGAAAATCATATGAAAGCAGAGAAAGTAAAACAAGTTTTGACTGCTAATGTACACTGCTGTCCTACTGCTTTAGTGATGAAAAATCCACACAGACACCCCGTCTTGAAGAATTGGAATAATCCCAGTGCACAATCTGGCTTCAAGATTTCATTCCAAGTAAGGTTTTTATTGATTTTCAGCTGATGCTAAGAATTGCTCCTTCAATTTAGTGTTGTCCAAAATTTGGAAGACGGCTAAGTTTTCTTACTGCTGGTGCTCATTTGCAGACAAAGTTCATGTCAAGATGCGTAGGATTTTACAGTAGCCTTGTTGTACAGTTGATTTTTGGTTTAGGAGAAAACAAACTAGTAAAGGCAATAGGAGCAACTCAGAAATCATCACCAAAATATTAATCAAATAGTAGATGCAAGCAACTGCCCATCAAAGAGAGTGCTCCTTGGAATGTAATACATATTAGTCATAAAGCAACATGATTGCACGATAATTGGTTATGATATAATTTTGGATATGGTCATTGTAATAAAGTCATGAATTTCATGCAAAGACTTTAAGTGGATAACTATTGAATGTGATTTTTGTGCATTACACTTTAACTGTTCCATTAAAGTGCCTTGTTTCTGCAAGTTTTTTTTTCCTCTGTCCTGCAATGTTTTTTTTTTCTTCATTGGTAAATGTTTCCTTTTAGCATTTGATACATGTTTTTCTTTGTCACAAATGTAGACACTTCTCAATGTATGTTGGCATGCTGGTATACTTCATCAAGCCTGATATCTTTATATTACCCACAATAAATCATCTAACCAACACAGTGCATTCCTTCATTGGTTGCCTCTGCAGGTTGGAAGGTAAAGCATACAGTTTTCTATCAGTGTTGATTTTACATGATTTTGTCCGAAGAAATTAATTACTTTGAAATGGATCCGTTTACAGATTTGAATTTTATCCCCATTTTTTCGGAGAGGAAAGGAGGGTCATAGCAAGACGGAAAGCAGGGAAACATTCCAAAAGATTGTCTTCGCCTTCAGTTAAAAAAAAGGAATGACTGTACTCTTGATGTGGTTAAACATTTGCTAAAGAGTGACTTGATCATCACTGGAATAAGTGATATACTGTCCTTGTGTCAATGGGTTGGAAGAAACAGGCACCAGTGAAAAAAGATTAAAATCAATTACAAACTACTGTAGATTAGAAAAATTCACAAAGATGTTCTTCCTTGTGTTTTTAAATAATTGTTAGGTTTCCCTTTTGTTTTGTCATAAGTGTCATTATGTTACAATGTTTTAAATGTCAATTTCACTGTTCTCTCTTTCTTCCCTTTTGTAGCTTCTTTGTACAAATTTTGTTACAATGCAAATATTGTTTTCCTGACTGTTTACATGCTTGGAATCAATAAATGTACTTTGTTATCGTATTTTTTGGTACGTTTGGATATACATGTGTACAAATATTTATGTGATTCAGTTTTATGTACATATCACTTTATCCATGTATGGGTAATTTGCATTACTTCCTTCGGTGCATTTTGTGTTTATACGTATGTATGTGCTTGCTTTTTATGTTTTTGATCAATGTTACTCCATTTTTGTAAAGAATTGTGTTAATGTAGAAAGGAGAATTCAGGATTGTGGTCAGGAAAAAGAAAAAGATAACACAATGTGAGGAGAGTTCGAGTAATATCAAGGAGTGTGTCAACTTTGGCAGAGATTTAAAGAACTTCTAAATTCTACATTGTTGTACAGTAGATGGTCTTTTACTGAAGATAAAACTGATGATAAAAGGGACAAGGTTGTAAGTTTTATATCCACAGAGATGTCCCTCCAAAAGTACAGTCTGTCTGCTGGCTATTTCTTGATGTAAATGAACTGAAAGCTTGGCACCTCTGTGTCCTGATCATGAATTCTCCTTTTGGTTTTAGCACTTTAGGTGGAAACTAGTTTAGTCTTGAAAGTTCTACTTCATAAAGTGGTAGAACCGAAGCTAGACTTCCATACCAGTGAGTACATTTTTTTTTTAGAATGCTTTTCATCAATACAGCCTTTCTTTGTCCAATATTGATAGCTGTACTTAAATTCAGTATAAAGAGTGTGCAAGTTTATATATTTTAGGGTAGTGTGGACATGAGTGCATTGGTACTCTAGGAGTTTTATGTTGAGTTTAGTGACACATACTGTAGTTATGTAGAAACAGTACCTCAGACCTATGAGTTAGATTTAATGCTTTAAAGCAATAATTGTAGGCTGTAAGTATTTTTTTGAGTAGCTTATTCATTAAGTAACATTAGGGAAGACATCACAATATGCATGTTCCATTTGGTCATGTACTGTAATCTTTTGGGAAGGCACTACTAAACAGTATGCATTAATCTTTTGGTGTAGATATGACATGACAGTTGCCATGTACCCTGAAATTCAATCATGCTATAGTCCTTTAATGCAGTTTTTGCAAATAAAGATAATACCAGCACTGTGTAGTCATGGCAGTAATTCTCAAAATTTGCAATTTTTTTATTCCATACTGGGTTAGATTTTGATGAAAAGTATATCTGCTTAGGAAAGGAACATTGGCAGCCTGAATGCAAGTTTGAGAATAATTTTCTGTAGTAGTAATCTTTTCTGGTACTGCATGTAAATAATGTGCCAATTCCATGCCGTACTGTAGTTGTTTGTTATGCAATCATTTGTGAGCTGACAGAAAATTGGTGGAGGTGAATTTGCACTGCTCTCCTACAGTATAGGAGGTTTGGCTACTGACCTCAGAATACAGTAATGCTACATTTTGCCATGCAAATGAGGTTGCCCAGAATTTTGGATGTCAAGTTGGTAGGCATTCAAGGGTAAATCATGAATGAAAAGAAAAAAAACATACAGTATGGTAACATGTTGTGAAGTTGACCTTAGTCCATATTGGTAGAGTCACATAGAAAAATTTCCCATCTACTCCTGTTACATTATCTGCTGTCTACTATTATGATAGAGTATGTGATGTATCGTTGCACTTATTTATGATGCAAGGACTCATTATTTTAAGACCTTGAGAATTACAGTAGGTTATTTTGTATCATGGCCAAACCATGTAGAGATTCTTAAGTCTGATTTGCTGCTTTCATTAAGAGGATAAAAGTAGATTTTGCATTTTCGAGGGCCTCCTTTTTGTGATATTTTGCCAGTTAAAGCTTTCCTCTCCTTCGCTCGCACAGGCGAATGCTATGGCTACGGTGACCCTCATTACTTTGATTTCGCCGGCCGTCACTTTGACAACCAAGACGTAGGGCAGTACATACTAAGCAGGGATCGCAGCCAAGAGCCGCCATTGTACATGATACTAATCGACAACATACCCTGTGAGGGATTTCCAACCACCAGCTGCCCACAGCAACTGATAGTCGAAACTGTGGGACACAGAATTCAACTTTTTGCAAACCTAACATCTTTCTATGTAAGTTGCGTAATGGCTGCCGTCACATGTGTTGGGAATTCACTTTTTTTTTTTATACATTTTGCCGAAGGAAATCAGCGACGGGGTCTGTAGATGTAAACTGGGAGAGGAAATGGAAGTATGAAAGCAATATGAAACATCATGTTTGAATGGTTATGTCTTGCTAAGATAACTCCATCGACAAATATCGACCTTGCGGTACTTGACAG
Source organism: Stichopus chloronotus (assembly GCA_021234535.1). Classification (NCBI taxonomy): domain Eukaryota; kingdom Metazoa; phylum Echinodermata; class Holothuroidea; order Aspidochirotida; family Stichopodidae; genus Stichopus; species Stichopus chloronotus. Next base: position 14,702,492 of record CM037840.1, on the reverse strand, counting down.
GTGCCCTCGAGGCTAAGGACCTTCTTACAAGTTCGAAATGGTGCATTTTTCTTGAGAGACAAGACAGGTGTGATGTCGGAAGGTACTTATTGGGAGAGGCATATGGTCATCACATTTTGAGTGATACGATTGATAAGAATGGACTATTGCTATTGTGCACGTGATACTTGACATGTGAACTCTTCGGGTGGTTGAAAACATCCAGGTGTTGTGGAAATGTAAGGCTTTGCTGTAGATTGAACAATACTAGATGTGACTTAAGAAGACTTTTTGTCTTGTACACATGGACAATTTACATTTTAAATGATCAAGATACTACCATTTTTGTTTCCTTGCATCAGCAAATGAACCTATGCAGTCTGGTTGGTGTGTATGCATGTGTTTGGGTGTTTGTATGTGTGTTTGTCTGTGACACTTCCTTGGGTACGTTCTGAACTCAATAGGGGAAAGTTGGATGAAAGGCAAACTCAGTGGGTAGGTTTACTATATTAAGAAGGTATGCCTTATCATTTTTGGTGGAGGTCAAAGGTCATCTGGGGGTCACTGGGGAAAAACTCTGAAAACTTTTTTAACATGATATCTCAAGTTTTAAAGTTTGGACTAAGTTTGTACTTGGTATATGTATGCATTGTGGTAATGGTGCCTTCTGTGTTAAAGATTTTTGGGTCCAATGTGCATGTGGGCCATTTTAAAAAATCATGCAAAATGCCTCTTCGTCTACAGATTGTATGGCATTAATTTGAAATTGTGTCACGTTATTAACATGTTAGTGGTTCCTTCTGGCTGCTCAGAATAATTGGTCCCATATGTGTGATATGGGACATTTTATGAAAAAATGCAAAATGTTTCTTTTCTGCTAACATTTTGCATTACAATTTGGATGGTTTTTGTGGGTCCAATTTCAGGTTGGGTCGTATGGGTCATAAATGATTTCATTGTGCGAAGAGATAGTTCTTCAACAAAAAACATGTGACAGTGTTGAGGGTTTTTCAGATTAATACTGTGGTAGTCGAGTGCCTTTGGCTAATCAGTGTTCTTATGGACAAAATGGGGCGCCAGACTTTCTGGGATGTGATAAATTGTTGACTGACCTTGATTAAGACCAAATGATTACAGCTGAGTTAAAATAATCTTCACACAAGGAGCAATAGTATCCTTGGGGTCTTCTATTAGGATTGATGATTAATTATGACATGTTTCACAGTAATGGGGTCCATTTACTCTCACAAGGCACCAAAATTTAAAAATGTGAGAAATTTTTGCTTGTGATAATTCTCAATGTGTCCATTTGAAACTGTACTGTCCTTCAAGATAACTTTGACTTCTGTTATTATTTAAGCACAATGTTTCCATGGTAACTTTTGGACAGACAAGATATTGCAAATGTCACCTTTGGACGGACAAAACTTAAACTTATCATCCCATGATTGTTGGAAATTGTCAAATTATTTTTCAAGACAGTTTCTAAATTTGCAATAATCCATTCACATTTGCAAAGGGACTACATAAAAAGTGTGAAAATGAGAGGATACCTGTTTACGGATTAGTATTTGTGAAACTTTCGTGCCGTAACCATTATTCCCAAAATAACAGAAAAGGTCTAAATTATTTCATGGGCAACTACTGCAAAACTGTGTGTTGCTAATGTAACTTTTTGCTGACATAACTACTAATGGACGGACATCACTAAAAGTTCAATTTTATACCCAAGGTAAAGACTGAAGCTGTTTGACCTCATCCAAGTTACTCAACTGTAGGTAAGATGTGCAATGGCATAAAGATACTCAAGTGAATTACCATATCTGGAGAACGATGGATAACAATAATTGTTGCCAATGTAACATTCAAATTGGACGGACGTTACATTAGCAACATTTGATTTAGCTCATTTTAATGAACAGATTCACAGCGTTTGAGATCTGTTGGTTGATCTTGAATGTTTCACTCCTAGTACATAACCAAACATGAGTAATCATTATAGATCACAACATCTAGGAATTATTCCAACTTATAATTTTTCACTTTAGTGGACGGACACTAATGCCAAAAATGAGCACTTCAATTCAGGTTGCCAGTGCACACTACAAAATGATAAGACTGATGAATGGTATCATTTGTGTTCATTACGTGTCCAAATTGACAAATATTATGTATAAACTCAACAAATTATTTCAACTCCTTGGTTATTCCTTGAATATAACATGTAAGTTGTTGGGAGTTTTGTCCGTCCAAACTTGCTACATTTTGGTAGGATTTAACCCCATAATTCCATGATCTTGAATGGAAATAAGAAGAAGCTTTTTTTCCTATCATGAAGCATGGTATTTATTAGCATATTATGTTTGCCAGTGCAGCTCTTTCCTTTAAACACAATTTACTTGATACTTATCTTCTAATCTATGTTTGGACCCAATTACTGTGAAACATGCCACATGCACAGTTTAAAGTTGATTTATTCCATTACCATTTGAGAATGTGTTGGACTTTGTGGTATATGTGACTGCAGTATGATAGAAGCAAACGAATTGGTTGCAAGTCGCGGTTGTCTATACTTACTCGCCATCCCCCGGGAAGATTCCATCAATCATCTGCATTTGTTTAAGTCCTCGACACCAGCATTTGTACTTGTATGTAAGGCTCAGAACTTTGTTGTCCAAGGTTAAACATGTAAAAGTTTGAAATGGATAGCAGCATATGATCTCATAGTCATATGAACAGCTAGAGGCAGGCAAATATCTCTTTAACTCCAGTGAAATTTCTCACAGTAAATGTCAGTCAGGAGAAATACATGAACTGCTTGAAAGAATTGCAACAGATGACGACCCCAAAGTTAGTTGAACAGTCACAGGTGGAATTAAAACCCTGATCCTCAAAGTAGAGCCAATGACATTCAGCTTGGTAATGCTGTCACACTTGCGGTATAGTAGCAGCCAAAATGTTTTGACCTGCGCCACTATCGCATCTCTTAAGGTTTTGAGATAGTTGCAAATACTCATTCTTAAATGGTGGTGGTGGGTGGGCGTGAGAAAACCTCTGAAAGTTTGAGCAAAAGGCAGGCACCAAATGAAGTATTTATGGTTTCTTGTTGAGTGCGGTAATGCAATTATAAGCTGGATCTCTGATAGTCAGGCACTGTAATGTATCTTAGTTTTGATGTTACTTTGCAATACTTTACAATATCCTTTCTTCAGTTAGCCAAAGTGTTGACATCCTCTTTTAGTTGCCACTGTGACTTCAGTGTGCCTCTTGGCTATTGACACCTGCCCAAGAATTGATCATATTTTTTTTCTCTGTTTCTTCATTTATTTCCAGAGGCCACAGGCTGCAATCGATGGGGAACTTGTCATTCCTCCTTATTCCAATGACGACTTTACCATCTATGCCAATGGGATCTTCATGGTGCTTGTTGTGCCGGATATAGGTCTGGAGGTTCGGTTCCTTCCACAGGGGTACAACTATTTCCGAGTGGTAGTACCATTGGCCGTGTACTACAATAACACCGACGGCTTGTGTGGTAAGTTTAAGCAGCTTGACTTTGGAGTGAAAATGACCAAATTTCTGGAGGACGTCCCATTCTAACACGGTTTTGGCACATTGAGGGTAAACCTGGTCTGAATAAGACAATTTTATTGACAATGATGACATCTAAAATTTATACTTTATGAGAATAAGTTGCAATAAGATTTTTTTCTGGTTTGTAAAGCAGAAATAAAAAAGAAGCCTTTTCATGATGCTGCCTGCTTTAGAAAAATTGTTATAGTTCATGTCCGCGTGTGTTTGAGACTTGCGCTTTTATTTTCATAGATTAGAAGAGAGCATGAGTAAAGTGTCTGGTACAGGCACTGTTTTGGTTATACCAGTCATTATGCATGCACATATGGCCTCTCGCAAACCAAACTTGAATGCTGTACAAACTTATTGCATAGAGAGATGAATGCCTTTTCTGTGTTTTCTATGTGATGAATGAAAGTGGAATGTTAACAAAACCTCACATCACAAAACTGCCATGTGTTCGGTTAATCATTTGGAGGTGGTGATGGTGGAGTTGTTCTGTCAAGTAGTTGCTATAGCAACTTTGCTCATAGCCAAGAATTTGGTTCCAGTGATTTCAAACACTCTTTGTTCATAGGCTGGTGTGGTCTGAATGAAACCAACTGTGAGGAAACGAATTCCTGCTGTGAAGAATATCTGTACCCTCCAGACCCCGAGAAGTGTGAAACTGTTACGGAACCACCTCCTTGCGAACCAACAGAGGAACAACTGGAGTGGTGCGACCAGCTGTTTTTACCTATCTTTGAACCATGCTGGGATTATGTGGACCCCTGTGACTTCTTTGACACATGCACGGTGGATATATGTGTCTCAAATCAAACTGAGAGTTGTTGGTCTCTGGAAGCCTACGCACTGCAGTGTACCACCAAAGGGATATGCTTGGAGTGGAGGAATGAGACATTCTGCAGTAAGCACTCAATGTAACATGCTGAGCTCACATTTGCTGCTAGTGTCCATTTTGTCGCTTGGAGTGTGTCTCATTATTTTTTCATCAAGATTTTATGGATTTTCATTAAGTTTACAGAGAACTGATCAACATGGTTTAGTTGTTGCCTTTTTTCATGGTTTAGTTGTTACCTTTTTTCAGCAGGGATGTCACCAAAGTTACAACTATTAACGTATACAGTGTAAAATTTCTGTCAGTAATCCCAATTTATTGGTTTGTCACACAATTATGCAGTTTGTCATACCCAGTTGGAACAGTTCATCACACACTAGCACAGTTTGTCACACACTGGCATGAGAAAATTTCTGACGTGGTTTGTCATGCACTGACACTGTCACATAATGATAGTTTTTAATACTCTGACACAGTTTGTCCTTCATGACATGGTTTGTTACATCAGATACAGTTTGTCACACCCTGCCTCAGTCTGTCACTCATCCAAACAGTTTGATATGTTGGCAGAGTTTGTAACTCATTGGCACTTTGTCCACACACTGACACATTTTGTCACACACTGGCACAGTTTACCACACTCTGACACAGTTTGTCAGACTAAGAGTCAGACACTAACACTGTCGTGGTCTGAGCAGTTCTGAAATGAATTAATGAAAATACCCTTAATGCTTACGTGACTTTATGTCATAGCTTGTCACAAATTGAAAAAGCTGATCAGCTGTTGCATTAGAAACAATAGCAAACATCATTTGTTAACTAAATGTTAACCGGCTGTTTAGAAGGAACAGCAAGGCTGGACTAGACAGTTTGCCATCATGAGTTTCAAAAGCTTCACAATCATACCCAAGACTTCCATATCCTGCTTCTTCTGATGTGACCACCTTTAGGAAAATGCAAGAATGAACTTGAAAGTAACTTGAATGAGTAAATTTGTAATAAATCAATGGTATTGACTAGTGGGATATTCAGCAGCTAAGAGACGGTAGACAGCTCTAGATATCTATCTTCCATCCAATCAAATTTTGTCATACATGCTATGACTGTGACTTCCTTCTGTCCTTGAAAATCCAATGGTTTCATCAGATGTATCATGATTACAGTAGCATTTGCTTTTATGTCATTTTCTTTTTCACATGTGAGGTGACTGTTTTCTTTCATTCACCCCTCAGGCCCAGAGTGTCCTGAAGGCAAAGAGTACCGGGAATGCATATGTCCAGACGATCTTGATGGTAGCAGTACCTGTTACCTGGATTGGTACCATGGGGGCAAGGACCACTGTGATCTGGACCCAGTGGATGGTTGCTTCTGCCCCCCAGGTACCAGGGAGGACGAGAATGGGGAATGCGTTCCTTGCCGTAAGTCGTTGGTTGTCCTGTTGTCGGAGGTGTGGGATTTTTTACCAGAATTTGTCTTTTTGGAGGGGGAGATCATAATGTGCAGGTGTGGATTGGTATGTCAGTGGAAGGAAAAAACAGACACAGCACAGCTCAAAGGTGCAATTTGGGAATGAATCGTTTTCCTTTTCTTTTCATGGCCCCATTTACAGCATTTAACAAGATTCTGTTGCTGTTACGTAAGCTGCGTCAAAATTTATTTTTCTTCAGCAAAAGGTGATGATGCGTCTTTGTCAAAATGCAACAAGATGAGATACCAAAATGGGACTGGAAAATTCATTATGAAATATTGACCTTTGGCTATGTAGAGGTTGTCACGAAGATCTGTGATTCTTCACCAGGAATGTTCTGTAATGGTATGCTACATTACCTGTAATGTTTCACAAACATACCACTTTCCCTCTAAGTAGAGTCCAAGCACATTAGGTAGTTGTGACTGTCAGAAAATCTTTTACTTCCCCATTGGCACATCCAGTTTTAATAAGTGTCCAAAGGGGAATGCAAATGGGGTGATGTGAATTCACAATTCCAAATCACAAGGGACAGTTTGTCAGCAATCTGGAAACCTGGCATTTGCTTAAATCTCTGCACTGACTTTGCTGGCAGCATCATCTGAAGGAGAAGCTGTGATGTAGGGAATCTCTGCCTGTCTACCTCTGAGTTTGTAGGAGGCAGAGAAGACCTCCATTTGATGAATCATTTTAGATCCATACCTCCGTTGGCAACCTACTTTTGCATTCGTTTGCATCAATGACTTTGCGTCGTTGAACTTTTACACCATCTACCATTCACAGTGAAAAATTATTTCACTTATTAGGAGAATTCTCTTTTAGTGTATGGTGGCAGCATTGTTTTCACTGCCAAAATGTTTTCTGGTAAATATTATAATGCCTGTATTAATGTGAGAAAGGAAAAAATAAATTTGAATTTAAAATGACATTTTTGTTGAACTTATTTTACAGTTTTTCTTTCATGTTGCATGTTGATTATTCCGTCATTTATCGTTGTCAGCTTGTCATTTCCACATTGAATGATGTCGTTCATTTTTCATTAGAGTTTTAACAGAGTTAAATTTTCTGAATTTTACACTGTGGAGTGTGACCTTCTCAGCTTCTTGCTCAGTATCACTGGGCCCAGGGAGAAATTAAAGAGATAATAATCTGTTGATGATTCTCTCTTGTTGGTGCTTCCCACATGGTTTTTTTTTTTTTCAAGTTTTGTTTTTGTCATGGTTTCTTCCAGTATTGGTTTGTGCGCAAGAAGCCCCACCTAAAATAATGCTTTGCTTTCATATTGTAAATTTTTTTGAAGGCAGAATGCTTTTCCAGATAAGATGCAGGTGTCTTTCATCACAATTTTCAGAAATTTTATGACCTGATTGTGATGTATAATTTTCTTTCATTGGCAATATTTTGTAATGTATCTGTCATCTTTAAAGTCAAAGGCTATTTTTCTGCTACTGACTTTTGTTTTTGTGGCAGTGATAATTGATTCCAGGATTGTCATCACTTGTCTGTGGTTTTCACATGTTATGTTGTGATTTCTCTCCCCCCTGTTAATGTAGTCACCACGCCAGTTCCTTCCACAACCAGTCCGTTTAGCCCAACACCGGTGAGCACTTCAGAGTCTCCTACACCTGGTCCCACCACCGTGAGTCTTAAAACCACAGGTTCTCAAACTCCCACCCCAGGACCAACATCCACTGGTCCTCCTGAGTCTACAGCCGGACCTACCACCTCAGGTCCAACACCCACTGGTCCTCCTGAGTCTACAGCAGGGTCTACCACATCAGGTCCAACACCCACTGGTTCTCCAGAGTCTACAGCAGGGCCTACCACCTCAGGTCCAACACCCACTGGTCCTCCAGGGTCTACAGCAGGGCCTACTACCTCAGGTCCAACACCCACTGGTCCTCCTGAGTCTACAGCAGGGTCTACCACATCAGGTCCAACACCCACTGGTTCTCCAGAGTCTACAGCAAGGCCTACCACCTCAGGTCCAACACCCACTGGTCCTCCAGGGTCTACAGCAGGGCCTACTACCTCAGGTCCAACACCCACTGGTCCTCCAGGGTCTACAGCAGGGCCTACCACGTCAGGTCCAACACCCACTGGTCCTCCTGAGTCTACGGCAGGGCCTACCACCTCTGGGCCAACACCCACTGGTCCTCCTGAGTCTACAGCAGGGCCTACCACATCAGGTCCAACACCCACTGGTCCTCCAGGGTCCACAGCAGGACCTACCACATCAGTTCCAACACCCACTGGTCCTCCAGGGTCTACAGCAGGGCCTACCACCTCAGGTCCAACACCCACTGGTCCTCCTGAGTCTACAGCAGGGTCTACCACATCAGGTCCAACACCCACTGGTTCTCCAGAGTCTACAGCAGGGCCTACCACCTCAGGTCCAACACCCACTGGTCCTCCAGGGTCTACAGCAGGGCCTACTACCTCAGGTCCAACACCCACTGGTCCTCCAGGGTCTACAGCAGGGCCTACCACCTCAGGTCCAACACCCACTGGTCCTCCTGAGTCTACAGCAGGGCCTACCACCTCTGGGCCAACACCCACTGGTCCTCCTGAGTCTACAGCAGGGCCTACCACATCAGGTCCAACACCCACTGGTCTTCCAGGGTCCACAGCAGGGCCTACCACGTCAGTTCCAACACCCACTGGTCCCCCAGAGTCTACAGCAGGGCCTACCACCTCAGGTCCAACACCCACTGGTCCTCCAGGGTCTACAGCAGGGCCTTCTACCTCAGGTCCAACACCCACTGGTCCTCCAGGGTCTACAGCAGGGCCTACCACATCAGGTCCAACACCCACTGGTCCTCCAGGGTCTACAGCAGGACCTACCACCTCAGGCCCAACACCCACTGGCCCCCCAGAGTCTACAGCTGGGCCAACAACATCCACAAGTCCTCCTGAGACCACAACAGTGCTTGCTAGCACCTCAACCATTGTCTCCTTTGGTACGGTGAAAGGAAAAACTCCGTCGACTGTAACAATTCCGGTATTCACAGAAATCAGTAAGTTTCAGCCCAACATCTGGTGGTGGCTCCTGAATTAGCATTAGCTTGTACAAATGTCACTTGACATGTGAACTGTTCCTTTTCAGAAACCCAGTCAACTGTCACTTGGTATATCTGCTTCTTGCAAGCAGTTATGTGACATACTCAAAATGGCTCACTGGATTTGAATTTGTATTCATTTGTTTATCATCTCGATTTTATTACTTCAAAGGCCAATCTGCCTTTCGTCATGAAATTCTGCTCTTTCAAAATTTGAAAAGAAAAACAAAAACAAATGGAAGGTTCCTTGTGCATGCAGTAACCTTTGCTAAATATTGGACATGTTTTATGCGCTATTCAGTTAATGCTTGAAAGCAATTTTTAAGTTCACAGGCTCTGAAAAAGAACAGAACCGGAGTTCTAGCGTATGCTCCGCTGTTCTGCTTATCCTCTGGATCTTTTGGACCGTTGTCATATTATGAGCTGCACGTTTTGTTCATTTTTCTGATCGGCAGTTAAGTGTTATAACTGCAGGTAGAAGCTGATTTGGGTTTCATTCATCAACACAGAGTAAATTTGGCTTTTCTGTGTTGCCAGATAAGGCATTGAACCAGATTCTTTTAATATTGAATCGTGCGAATCGTTTTCATGAAGATGTGCAATGAAATTTTCAGTTTTGTTATTTCATTTTTGACTTTTTGAACAGTTTTTAATTTTTCCACAAAATGGAATTTTTGCTATCCTTTGTGTACAAGTTTGGACTGCATGTTTTTGCAAATTTTTCCAAAACTTTTGCAACACTCGTGTCTACTGACACAAAGCAGCAAAACTATGAACCATTGAGTTTCACCTTCTGTTTACTCTATACATATATTTGATGTATGGTATCTCCCGATGGAAGTGGGCCACGGTTGTCACCACGCCGGTCGGTGCTACCCAGCTCTCAAAATATCCGCCTGGCACTCGTCGTCAATTTCAGCATCACCGCCCGGCACAAATTTCGTAACTTAACTGAATAAAATTGTTAGAGTTCTTTAGAATTCTGAGTGATTATCCTTTTTTAACATCAAAACGGCCAGGTAAGCTTAAACATTTCCGCACTGGTCGAAACCAAAGTACCGAATTCATAATTTATAATTTAGAGTGCACCATTTTACATCCAAGCACTATCCAACCCACCAAAATTTTTCAAAAGGGAGGTCCCCATCAACCTCCCCCCCAGGATGGTAATCACAAATTACCAGGTTCTCAAAATGGCCTGGTGACAAACCTGAAGTGGGGTAATTTCAGTTTGCCTCTCTTTCTTTTGAAGCAAAGAAAATACAGTCTGGGAGGTCCCCATCAACCTCCCCCCCAGGATGGTAATCACAAATTACCAGGTTCTCAAAATGGCCTGGTGACAAACCTGAAGTGGGGTAATTTCAGTTTGCCTCTCTTTCTTTTGAAGCAAAGAAAATACAGTCTGCACTTCCTTCCTGTATGCCCACTACTGCCAACCGATGACACATTCAGTGAAAAAACATTTCTCTGCAATATTGTTATTTACTGTAAATGTTCTCAACAAAGTGAAGTCATATGAACATATGTCAATTTCTAAATTTATTAATGGTCATATTTTTTGATTTTGTATATCCACAGCGACAGAAGAAACCAGGTCATGTAAGTATGACCTTAGCGAAACTTTCATTGTTGTTGTTACACGATAGCCCAGCAGGGTGCGATTAATTGATTGCCCTGTTTGGTCTTGGATGAGATTAGTAAGAGGACAAGGTGATATGAGGAAACTGTGCGTTTCACTTCTTTCATGTCAACAATTGCCAAGAATCAAACCATTGACTTGCTGTGATAAAACAATGTCTTGAAGTTCAAAAAAAGAAAAAAAAGAAGGAAGTCCACCTAGATACTCTTTGGACATTCATTTGTATCGAAACTTGCTTTACTGAAAACCAGGACGGTACAGTTTCTGAATTTCATAAAAAATTTTCTGCTGAGGAAAAATTTTTTGTGAAGCAAATAGTGCCATTTGGTCAGGAATACATCTTTCCCATAATAGAAGTAGTTATATAATAGAAGTATAAAGTCATGTGTCACACTTAAATGATACATCAGATCTGAATCTATGTTAAAATATCAGACCCGTGGTGGTGTTCTGTTGGTATTTTCGTTTTTGTCGGTGTTACTCTACTGCAATATCTGATCCTAGCAGTTCTCCTACAAATTTTCTCAGTCCCTTCTCATCTAATTTAGGATTCTACAGACATGTTAATTCCAAACTCATGTCGATATTTTTTTTACTCCTATTCAATGAAAGCTGTCTTTTTAGATGACGTCATGCTATGATTGGTTGATATTCTGTTTTAGTATTTGTCGACAATTCCATGTGTAATTTTGCCACATTTTCACTCTTTTGGACTAAGTTTGGAGAAGGTAACAGCTGAAACTGCAAAAATATCAGATTGGAATTGAATACTGGAGTGTGACCTACACTTAACAGTAGAAGATCAGTCCTTCGTAATTTCTCTACACATTATGGTCAGTGTCATATGCCATGTTAGTCTCCACGCAATATTTATCGTTGATGGACAATATTCGTCTTGTATCGACCGACATCGCAATCATGTTTGTATTCTGCATGTTACATATAAAACCCACTGACCCTGATATAACCCACTGACATTCAATGTGGCTTTGATATATTTGTGTATTATTCGCCATCGATTTTGTGTGATCACTTCATCCTGCACCCTGACTTTTCCTACTTACATGCACTTTGACTTTAGCGACTGGAACTCTTTTATTCTCTCACACTGCATTTCCAATTCCTACATTGATTTGTATAGTTTAGGGATAAGCATTCAGCTGATGGAACACGGGCACCAATGACATCGTCCAAGGACAATGTCTGTGAAAGCGCATCACGTATATTATCTCCATATTTTTATTTTCTTCTTAAGAAAAGATTTGTCACATTTTTCTGACTATTATAGAGAAAGTTACCAACGACATTGTTCAGGAATGGTGCCTTGGCATGTGCCTACCTTTTGTAAAAACTCTGGCATGCCCAAAAGTTTGCTGTTGCTTTCATGCACAAACTTTGTTTTATGTGAAATTGTTTTGCTGTTCCTTTCGTAATTTAATAGGTATCATTGATTTTGCTTAAGGACATTAACAGCACTAGATGTCATATGTGTGCATGTACGATAGTTTTCCAGTTTGTCATAATCCTCTGTGTTTGCATGAAGATAATAAAAGTTGTGGTGTTTTTTGAACGACTTTTATCTTGAAGGACAGAGTAGTTTGCTGGAGCGTGGAAAAAAAACAAAACAGCCTTTATGCTTTATTGTAGAAAACGACACACACCAAATAAATCATAGTTTGTGATCTACAGTAGCTTGCCCATTGTTTCACAAAATTGGTTGCCAAGTCTAATTGAAAGAAAAGAAATTTCTCTTGACGGAAAATTGCAGTTCCTTTAGTTATAGTCACTTCTATAGTTCAAGTGAGGTACAGGTGCAGATGAGTGATGTAGGTCAGTGTATTTCACGATTTCAAATTTTTTTAATTTGCTGTTCATTTATGTGGAGTTTCTTTTATGTTCCTTTATGTGGACTTGTAGGGTTTGTCACAGGTTTGGTGTTTGATAGTCTAAGCAAGACTTGTAGCAAAACGTGGCAAGACTGTCACGTGACAGTCTTTCTCTTGTATCCAGCTGCTCTTTGCTGCTCCTGCCAACTGCCACATACTTATTACTGGCTGTCACATTACCACTGCTAGCTGTCACATTATCACTTCTCATATCAGTGTGTTTGAGGATCTACTTAGATTTGTTAATGACGCAAATGGATGTGAGTCTGTAAAAGGGGTAACTATTTTTGTGGGACCCATTAAGATAGTTAAGTATGTAGCTTGTGTAGGTTTTTAATAACATGTCAAGACTGAAAAGTACCAAAATATAGAAACGATGGTCAGAGCCTGGATTAAATGGGTGATGTTGACAAGTCGCTGAAAAGACATCCTTCTGTTGTACAAGTGTTCATCTTGTACAAGTGTTGGTCTTGAAAGTGTATTGCTCAGTCACTCACTGAAACAAACCAGATAATAACCAAACTTCCCTAGTACATTCAATGAAAATTGTGACAAACATCACCTGCCACTTTTAAACATGGCATGCTGTTTGCCTTGTGCTGAAAGTGAGAAGATGTTTAAAGAGTTTGTGAAGATCTCATGTGACAAGTTAATCTTCAGGCTTTTGTTTGTATTAATTCATATCTTTATTTGCGGGATGGTATTCATTTCTTTAGTTGAGGGGACACTATTAACGAGGGTAGAAATCGTGTCCTGCTGCTATCAACACGAGACCAAAAGGTGAATAGTTGTTGGAGGATCTTTAGCAAGCAAGAAAATGTTGGTGTTGCTAATGTGGGCATGAGATGGACTCTGTAGGAGAAAGTTGATGTGAAAAAACCGGAGTTGTCGTGGTGATAAATCAATTGGTAGGCAGAAATGAGTGTCGCTATCAGTTTATACAAACTCCACAGGACTTGGTGCACATTGCTTCATAGTTATCATGGCTTGCCTGGAATACTTGCCTTTGATATTTTAAGCAACCACAGATTAAGTACCTTGCCAAGCTATTCCTTCCACCATGGCCAATACTTATATCGCCACCAATTGCAGAGTTAGAAATTCGTTACCGCCAGTCGTCACCTTTACCATCAGCCAGCTCATCTCATTGATAAATGCTGTAAGTATACCTCATCTTCCCTCCGTTTCATTCTCTTTCATGTTGCTTTCAAATAGTTTATATACTCCTCTCTTTAGTTTTTTGAGGGTGCGTCAAACTGGTCAGAGAGGTACCCTCGTGCCAAGCAGTTGACAAGTGTGTTAGACTATCAAACAGTTTAGAGTAATTCCACCCAACTCTTACAAAACATTTAGAATTACTCCACATATCATTTCATTCCCTTCATTTCCCTCCTGCTCCAGAAACGAAATCTCAGTGTAATGCACTGTCAGTTTTGAACTATTTAGCATGGATGTATTAGATCCAATTCCTCCCTTTGGATGCAAGATACAGAATTTTGTCTCCAACTGCAAGCTATATTTGGCATAAGACCTGCAAAAATATTTTATGTCATGTCCTAGGGGAAATGGTAAAATCCCACCTTCTAGCCAGTTTGGTGTCCCTATTGGCCTGGCTTACTTTATGTACATTTAGGACAGGTCTACCATATGAGTAGCTATATTCATACCATAGTTTACAACTTAAATTCCTTTGTAGTAGGTGCCTCCTTCAGAAATGTTCATTATTAAAAAATACTCTGTAGCACATGCCATAGACCTTGATATTGTCAAATGCCAGGCCATCTTGATAAGCATTGGCATTTGCATCTATTGTACTTTGTTCTTTCACACTTACTATGCCAAAATGTGGTACTGTATAGATGCTGATGGCATGGTAAATAGTTCAACTGGCACTAGATGAAATTCTGATTGCATGAGGTGAACAGACTCTCATGCACAAAGAAAGGTGCCAGATTTGCAGACTTCCTAAAAATTTCTGATTAGGTGAATCCAAGTAATCAGTGATTTATGACTGTTGTTTATTTTATTATTTTAATTATTATTTAGTCTTCAAGGTTTATTATCTTTTAACTATCTGCATAGTCAGTAAGGAATCTTGTGCTTTATTAAAACATTGCCTTTTTTAGGTTAGAATAGTTTGTAGGTGATTGCATGTTAGACATATTCTATCACCGTGTGACATGAGATGATTTTCTTGTTCTTTTAGCTACTTGCTACTAGCTACTTTGCTAATGCTTGGCATTAAAGGAGAAGGAAACCCTGGGAATGTATTTATGAAAATCAAGCAGAAGTGTTTGACAAAAATCTTCTCAAAGTTTTATTCAGAGATATTGTTTCCTATCCAGGTTACACACTTTTGAAATTCAGAGAAGGGTGCTGCCATTTTTACCTAAGTTGAATGTAAACCAACTTGAGTGAGTCGAATAATTAGGTCACGTAACTATCAAGAGCAGGAACAGTGTTTGTTTGTATTCTTTAATCTATTATTTCTGTAAAACCACCACACTAGTTCACATTTTGTTTTTAATCACTGAGGTGTATCATGTTATAATCAAATCATTAATACTCTGATTTGAATGTATGCACAACTTTTAAAAATATATTGACAATGAAGAAAAGAAAAAAGAAACACAAAAGTTTTTCAATCATATGTGGTCTGGTTTTGTCATCACAATCTCAAAATGGCAGCTTCCTGATAAACTTTTGTGTTTGTGTGAACATTCAATTGAAATATCTTGGAAAGTAAACAACAGGTTTAAATGAAAGTTGGTTATGGTATTCAACAAATAATAGTCTCTCATTTACTCTCATCAAAAGTCCAGGCTTTCCTTCCTCCCTTGATGGTGAGATTTACACTCAAATTGTCAGTATTGGAGAGAATCCCCGGCAGGCTGTGACATTTTCAGATCATACTGGGCTCAGGATAGATTGGATATTCATCATGAAATGACTTGATAACCTCAAAGGGATAACAAGGACTTATGCAAAGTGCAAAGATGTCTCCCTCCTTTGTGTATATGACAGTCTGAAAGCTTCATACTTCTGAGGAGGATTGGATTCCCAAGATGTTCCATTGTGTAACATTTTGAACAAAAAAAAAACATTGTTTGGGTAATTTCCACTCAAGCGTTCAGTTTGTTATTAGAGTCAACATAATGACATTAAGGTTGCGGCTTTGCTGCTTTCAATTAGTAAGATAATACTCGCTTTAAATCACTGTCATGCATTAAAGCAGGATGTTATGTCTTTCTTTCATTTTCAAAAGTGCACCAAAGAACTAGCTATACTTCTCGCAGTTATAAAGAGCAATATAGCAATCAAAAGCAACATACCATGGCCTGTCTGTTCAAAACTAGGTAAACGTTATCAAATTTAGAACAATCAGTTTTAACAGAACTTGATCCTGTGTTTGTATTTGCTGTGTTCAACCGCAGTCAGTGCATTTTAGTGGCAGTTGTCCTGCTTTCAGGGTTACTGAAGCTCCAAAACATACCGAACTTGGTTTGTAAATGTGGAGAATCAACACTACGTTTGCATTCATGTAAGAAGTAGCAGCTAATTGCCTCAAAATCGGGTCAACATTCCATGATTTGCATCATCACATGCAGATAAAAAAGCAAACTACTATAAAAAATTAACTACAAAGTAAAGAAAACAATTCCAATAAATGAAATAAATAATTTCAGTTGTTTGTATTTAGGAAATATTCAAGCTTAAAAAAAAAATGAAACCCTTAAACCAACAAAGCTTGGTGTGGACTTGCATTCCAAGGAAAGTGCAGTCAACGATAATCACTTCCTACTTTCACTTACTCTCTCAGTCGGCCAATTGTCCAGGGTACCTGCTGTTCAGATCTTCATTAAGGATTTTGCACAATACATGCTACCGCAATGTTTCATTGCAGCTGTTTTAATGCTGAAAACAGTTGCATGTAAGTTCAGTTTGGCATTCACTTCTGCAACAAAAGTGGCAATTTCAAATTTGTTTGCATAATTTCCTGTTATTGCATAAAATAGTCACCTCAGCAAAATTCTTTTTTGATCCAAGTGTCTGGGCAAATTGCCCAAAAATTCAACTGGGGTGATAGTAGATGAAATTAAACAGCTCTCCTCTCAAAGTTTACGAACATGAGAAGCAAAAATATGCATCATGGTAGATGTCTCTGGTTATCCTTCAACTGAGTAAACATTACCAAGTACAGTATAAAACACCAAGAGTAAAATTATTAAGAAAAATAAAAGAATGCTTTGCAGTGAACTGTTCTTCCTGCATTCCAAGTAGTGTTAGAGATTCCATTTTGTGCATTTAGTCATTCTTACTTCCAGCAGAAATTTTCACAAAATTTAGCAATGGGATGAGCAATGCAACATTTGAAAGAAGGATACCTTGAGGCATATAAGAGATTCAGAGGTTAAGCAAAAATGTAAACAAGAATGTTCCATGAAAGAAGCAATGAATGACACAGTACAAATGCCAACTGATCAGTCAGATGTCAGTGCCATCATCTTGATAGCAAACTTCTCTGTTGAATCAGTAAAAACATAAACAACCAAGGAACAACTTAACATAGAGGAGGAGGGAGGCATGTCTTACTTCTCAGCTATTAATTTGTCTAGTTTGCTATTTTCGAGTACTTCTACCTAGTCTGTGCCCTAGCGTTTGGGCTGTTGAAAAAAGTTTAATGAAAATGGGTCCTTTTCAGCAACTTCCTTAGTTGTGTACTGTAATTTCTCCCATACTCCACTTTTTTGACAGGTGAGTGCATGGGCTATGGTGATCCTCACTACTATGACTTCAATGGCAACCATTTTGACCATCAGGGAAATTGTACCTATGTACTGGCTCAGGACACCAGTCAGGAACCACCACTTTTTTCAGTTTTGATCAACAACGTCCCGTGTGTCGATTTCCCAGGAACGACCTGTCCAAAGGAGCTGGTAGTAGAGGCCATGGGACATAAGATACACATGCTGCCAAATTTCACGGAAAACTATGTAAGTATATTAGTTTTAAATTGAAACGTCTGACATTTTGTAAACTATGTAAGTGTATTAGTTTTAAAATGTAATGTCCGACATTTTGTAAACAATGTAAGTATATTAGCTTAAATGTTAATGTCTGACATTTTTGTAGTGAACTTTGCAGTCTAAAAGATTGGGATAGGGATCAAACTCTGAGCCTCTCTGATGCTCTTAAATATATTTTTAAGAGATCATCTGTTTCTGATAGAACTTATTAACATTTACTTCTGTGGTCTTTGAATGTGAGAGTCAACATCTCCTGGAGTATGACCGACTTGGACAGCTGTTTCATTTTTTCCTTCAGTGTTCATATTTTTAAGTGGGCGCAGTGTGCTTTAAGACACCTCAGCAAGAACATTTTATACAGTAATTCCTGAGACTTAGAAAAGCCTCAGATTTGTGAGGATTCCCTCGCAAGAGGAGGTGGAATGAATCAAAGAGGTTTTGTAAACTTGGAGCAAACAGAGAAGAGGCCCACAAGAAGACCCATCTGAATGTTTAGTTGTAATTCAGTAGAGGACAATGAAAGGGGGCAAGAAAACATATAAACTTCATGTAGTTCAGACGTGTTGTTCTGAATTGACTTATGGGATCGCTGTCAAACTTGATTGTCTTGATTACTGCACGTCAAACAATGTTATCCTTTGCTCTTGTCAGAATGTGTTGATCTTTTCTCCTTGAAATGAGATTGGTTGTTTTCTTAAACTCCTCAAGTTCACGTTATCAACTTAACCTGAGAGCCCCAAACGTTTACAAAATTTTGTGTAGTACTTGTTACCTCTTTAGCCAATTTTTCATCAGACATCTGATCAGAAATGCATGAAATATTGGGTGGAAGCTGCTTGGAACATAACATTACATACTTCGTTATCTTCCATTGTCTTGTGAGGCTGAATTATTGCAAAACACTGTCCACTGTGAAGAAAGTACTCTCCCTGTGTTACCGCTTGGTCATGTGTGTTTGTCATATATTGTCTTGTTATACCTGCATATGCAAGGAATAGGTTAAATACTAGTTTTGAAAGTAGTAAACGCCCCCCCAAAAACACTAACAAAAAGAGAAAGATAACTGTAATCCCTTCTTCGAGCAATTTCCTCAAAAATTTTGCCACAAATCTAAGATAATTTATCCATGAAATATTGTTGACAATGTACCGTATTATTAAGTATTCTAATGAAGATGAAATGATTTGCAGGATGCAAACATTCACATGCATTTATGGTGTTGATAAATTTCAGTCACTAGCCATAGAGTCAGTCGTACGCATTACACAAATTGTCATTTTTCTGAGCTAAATTTGAGGTTCATATCGTTAAGCGATGGATTTGCAGGATGTTCACCCTTCGTGTGCCTTTCACAGGAACCCCATGTGAAGGTGGATGGCCATGTCTTGGTTCCTCCTGTGGAAGCAGATGATTTTAGCATCATGAGTGGTGGCCTGTTCTCTGTGCTTTACTTTCCTTCAATGGAGCTGGAAGTCAGATTTGTACCCGTTGACTTTCACTACTTTCGAGTGGTCGTCCCTGGAAAGTTTAGAGGGCACACTGAAGGGCTCTGTGGTGAGTATTGTCTTTCTAGTCACTAGCATGTTGTTGGTATTACCTAGGAAGTTACTTACCAACTATTAATCAGCAGGTTACCAGTTAGCATCCTAATGTGATGCATGATAAAACTAGGCCACTAAAAATCCTGTTTCATACTTTATTAGTCAGCAAACTTCTTTCATTCTCAGTTACACACTTTTGCCCTATAGGTATGATGACTAACGTCCCCTGTTGTAACGTGAATTACAGCTCAAGGAAACCTAGACAATTGATGTGTTATTGACCAATTTGTTACCCACCCAGAGTGGAATTAAATCTTTGAGGTGATAAGAATTTCCTAAGATGATGAGGTTGGTAACAAGATAAAGCACACTTACCCCTTTTTTCAAGTGTATTTGGAAATAGTATACCATTCCATGCCATTTTTGTACCTCGGGCAGAAAAGTGCTGGCCTATTGTTATGGGAAATCTGATGTCATAACAAACCAACCAAATTGAATATCCCTTATTTTAATAAAATTGTATGTTCATTTGACACCCAACCTAATCTTTAAATGATGTCAAATTTTAAGGTTAAAAATGCAAAGAACAAATAATTTTTTCTGTGATGTATCACCAGTGTTGCATAATATTTTGTTACCTTGAGGTAATTGAAAATAGTCTCTTAACAGAGCAGACTCTTTTCAAGTGCTGATGACTGTAGTATCTTGAGTTATGAGCGAAGTATTGTTCAAGGGTGAGATGTGCCTGCAGTGGAAAAATGTCCCCTTTCATTTTCAAGAACCCTGTAAAGTGTTACTGAAACACCCCTCCAGATTGTCTTAACTTATTTTGCTTGGGGAATTTGATTGTCAGGTAATTGTGGGGTCAATGACACAACTTGTGAAGTCACCAACACCTGCTGCGATTGGATCCGTCCTCCGGAGGACAAAGAGAGGTGCTGTGGTGGAGATCCTCCACCTCCATGTGAACCTGAGGAGGACCAGAGACAGTGGTGCATGAGTTTACTGGATCCCATCTTTCAGGACTGTTTGACCGCCGTCGATCCTGACCCGTACATCCAGGACTGTCTGACGGACACCTGCATTTCAGGGAACATGAGCTGTTGGGCCTTTGAACAGTATGTGGAAGAGTGCAGCTTCAATGGTATCTGTGTTGATTGGAGGAATGACACGTTTTGTCGTGAGTGTTTTCACTGTCTCTTAAAGAATGGTTGATGGGGGGGGGGGGTGGAATTGCTCAGACTTTTCCATGAGAAGTTTCCTTAAAAATGACTATTGAAAGTCTTTTGCTTTGAAAATTTGGTGAATTTTGCATTTTAGAATGATAAACCTCTCAAATATTCTTTAACATATAGAAAGTAATTTGAAAGAACAATAAAAAAAAGATGATGATGACGAAAGTAATTCCAAACTCAGTCTCAGTCTGGGTAACTCAGGTCGCCATGCAACTACTGCATTCACGAGATGACAGGACAAGTTTAACCTGGGATGGTGATGAGACAGACATGAGTTTGCTGCTTCTGTGGTTACAAATCACCACAACTGATGACTGCCATTTTCAAAGGGATGTCAATCGTTCTTTGGAATACTGAAAGGGCATCAATGATGTAATTAGTGTTTCCATTGATTCCATCCATAGGAACCATCACGTACCCAAGGCCTGCTGTATCATTGACAGTGGTATCTCCGCAGCACACCACATCACATTTGTGTGGAGGGGTCTTTACTATTGCACATCATATACAGTACCTGCCTACAACTACCCATTGATAGGACCTCTCTTTATGAAGGAACGTGGCAGTAGTCTTTGTATTCTGGTGGTGAAATACTGGGGGGGGGGGGGATCTGGATACCAAAGACACCTGGGAAAACCCTGGATGCAATGTCCACCTAGTGTCTTGTCAACTGCAGCAGAATGATGGAAAGATTTAAGGGCAACTGACTTGACACTGTAGTATCGTTTGTGGTAGGACATTCCGAAAATGGCTTTTTATGGGATTTTGGGCAGAGTTATAAAACAACACTCTTTCAGCTGTAAAGATCTGGTGCTTGTTTGACAACAAGATACTCGGATGGGTTTTTGTTTTAATCAATGATTTCCTCCTTCTTTTCCTGTCATTAGCCTGGGAGTGCCCGACTGGACAAACTTTCAGAGAATGTGTCTGCCCTGAAGATGACACTTACCGGACCTGTTCTGATTGGGAACATGGGAATCTTGAAGAATGCCATACTGATCCGATCGACGGGTGCTTTTGTGAAACGGGGACATACCTCAATGAGACTGGTGACTGCATTCCGTGTCGTGAGTATTGGGTTGGCTTGTTGCCATGTAAGAGAGCCTTGTCAAGTGTTGTGGAAATGTAAATGGTCAGTGGTATTTTTACTACCATTTTTCTACCATGCACTTAGCATGACCTGGTTGGGAGTAACCATCTGATTGATCAGTTGTAACTTACCAAAACTGGTTTGCTTCTCTGACGCAAAAGGCATTCATTCCGTGGCAAATGGAGCATGTGGTTGTCCTTTTGGACTTCAAGCTTTTAATTCCATATACTGAATGGGGCAAGGGTAATCACACACAAAAAAACAATCTTTTCAACAGTTTGTTATCAAAGTAGAAGATTGGAATCAAAACAGGTTTTTATGTCAAAGTAGAATTTATTAGAAGGTAGAAGAGAATGGCAACTTGGCAGTATGGAAATGCGTACAAGTCATTACCATCAATTGTCTGCTTACTGTAGCTTAATTTTAGGCAGAATACATACTACAGAGACCTAGCAGCAGTTTTGCAAAAATTGTTTTCTACTGATTAACTGCATTATCCCAGTATGCCTGAAATCCTGTCAAATTGTCATTCTTTTCAACCAGGCTTGGGGTGATATATTCAGTACAGACAACTCTGGACGTGGGGTAATCGATTACAATCGATTACATTTTTTAATCATAATCAATTACTTTGTGAAAATTGAAAAGTTATTGTAATTGTAATCAGTTATATTTGCAAAGTAATCATAATCATGCTTTAATTATTATTACATTGAATTAGAAGAAATGGAAAAGAAACAAAAGTTATTAAACAATTTCTTTCAGTGCTTATTGTTCTGGAGTGACTACACAGTAGTCTAGTTGATTCTGCTTTTTTAAATGCTCCAGCTATTTCAGTATTGAAGTAATGTCAGTTGGTTGACCGACTACCTCCAGTAAACCCCACCCCCACCCTCAAAAACACCGCTGAAAAACAGGTGTGCTTAATTGTAGGTGTGTTACTAAGAAGCACAACAGATAACTTCCAGAGTTGTCTGTACTGTATATATGTCTTCTTCTCTTCGTATCATTTCATCATTGTCTAGAGATGTATACACTTTCAGATACCCAAAGGAAGATAAGAAAACATGAAGTCACGATTGCAATCATGATTACATTGCAATGTAGTTGTAATCAATTGGTATATTTTAGCTGTATTGTAATCATAATCGTAATCATAAAATCTGAAGTAAATGTAATCAATTACATTGAAGATGTAATTGCCCCAACCCTGTTTTCAACTTTTTTGGAAATGATGTCTTCAGAAGGTAATACATATTGCTGTTGGGTTGCTCATTTGTTCAATCCAACAAGAAGTTGTTGTTTTGCATATGTGTGGTATTTGGCTTTTCTTGTCTTCTCGTGTGCCCCATGTTGTGGTCTCCTTATTAATAAGTGATACTGAAGTCACCATAATTGCAATGAGGTAAACATTAGACAAACACTGGTAATAATTCACCATTTTTTAAAGGCTTGTGTTAAAAATGGTAATGTATCTTTCTGAGGGTTTGTTGATCCTACTGCTGAAGGAAATTCTCTTATTGGTTATGAAATATTTTACCAAAGATAAATCCTGTAGGGGTTCAAGGGGAAGGCTTGGAGTATTGATGCTTCATTCATGTTGTCAAAAATGTTTTGTGGCACTTGTTTTGGCTGAGATTTGAAAAGTTTTACAATTAATTGATTTCTTGTGAAGTATGGAAAAGTACTTACATAATTAAGTCTTCATCTACAAGGTAGAAAGCCCTCTGTTGAAACATTGCCCGTTTCCCAAAGATGTAAGTCTCAACATTTTATTGAAGTACAATGTTATTATGGGTAAAAACTGGTAAATCCAACTGTTAATTTTAACCACAGCTCCATTAATATATGCTTTACAGGACTGTCTCATTGGTAGATGAGCATCACATTCTTGGCAATGTACATCCTACTTATGAATGGGCTTTTTGTCTTGACTTTTTCTTGAGTTTATGCAACATCATTCTGTGAACACATGTTGTGTGTTCTCCTGTTGGAACTGAGTTTCTGATTTTTCAGTTAACTGATAATTCAGTGGGAAGCAGATAAGCATCCTCACTTGTCAGACAGCATACATATTTACGTAACCATGGATGTGCAGAGGAAGGCATTACTAGGAATGTTTTCAGTGTAAGCCTCTGTAAACCTCTCTCAAGTGTTTGTGTTGTGTACAGTCAGCAGAAGAAAATTCATTGCATTTATCTGCCATAATATCTGGCACAGTGATGGCAGATCATTTCGTCATCAAATTTTGAATGATAATATTTAGATCGTATTGTTTCTCTGCCAAATTTAGCTATAGAGTTCAGGACAGAAAGTAACAGCGCTTTGATGTGCCAACGACAGTGATTTTTTTTTGTTTTTTGTGCCAACTGCAAGATATTTATATGGTTGTTTTGGATGAAGACTGATTAGTTGGTTGTGTCAGTGCAGTAGTTTGTTGTGTCAGTAATTGCAGTTGGTGATTGTTACAGCTTACTACACAGTAATTGCAGTTGTTGTTTGTGGCAGTTTGCAAGATGGTAATTGCAGTAGGTGGTTGTGGTGATTTACAGTAATTTACAGTAGTTGGTTGTGGCAGTTAACAATGCAGTAATTGCAGTGGGTGATTGAGGAAACTATTACAAGACAGATTTATAGGACTTTTTCTGTGTCCTTTTGCTACATTTGTTCAGCACACACCAGGACACATTCCTCGGTCAGTTGACAGCTAACATTCTCCATTTATGTCAATGTTATCTGGGCTACTCAGCAGTAGAGTCAGCCATGCAGTAGTGCCTTATTTGCACTTAATTTAATGGACTGCTAGGGGAGCATTGGGCAAGTTTTCCCGTAGGCATTAAATACATTGGTTGCATTTTCTTATGAAATGCATCAAAAGCTAGCATAAGGTGTCATGTGTTGGTGATCTGCAGTATTGTCCCACCTCTTTGCATAAAAGTCTCTGAACGTTTTTTGTCAATCAGGCATACATGACTCATGTCACCCAATAGAAGAACACTTGTTAACACCAGAGGTATTTTTTGCTCAGCTTGCACGCATGTATTTGTTCCAGTAAGGGACACACTGCCCTTCCAATGCTCAGTTGTACTGGAGTGAATTACCAGAGGCTAACTTGTGTAGGCTGAGATCATTTTGCAATCATACCTAGGCAAGGTGTTAAGTTTGCTCAAGCACATTTAGCCATTACCCATCATTCACTGCAAGAGACTGTATGATCTTCTGCGTTGAATGTTGTACATGGAAATGATATGCAATCTGCGGATATGCTCTCTCTTATGCAATCTCTTTTTGGAAATGTCTGACGGAACTTTGTGCACGTGATGCTACTGACATGACTGTGATTGGTATGTTCATTGACAAAAAACTTGGTTACAGTATCCCTGGTAAGAGAAACCATTCACACCATAGACTGGTTGAGAAATGCAATTTATTAAACAAAAGTGTCTTCTATATTCACGCTCAAGTGTGTTTTTCATGAAGCAGACTGCTCTTTCCTTCATTTAACTTGAATTCTTCTTCGATTTGAAGATTCACCAACTCAGGGCTTGCCTACACCAGTGACAATTCCTGGTCCAACTGAGATAACACAACCAAAAGGCAAGAAAACTCTGTGTATTTCGATCATGATTCATTTTTGATATTACTTAATGCAATATGTAGCTGATGAGATTTCACATAAATTACCTGTGAACTGTATACTCTCTGTTTGTCACTCTATCCATCTTTCATCCATTGAAATTTTTGTATATTTTTTGTGTTTTGTGGTGTTTATCATTAAATTGATGTGTGGGAGCACTCCATACAGTCTTCAGATGTCAAGAGTTGATGATGATTGTTTTTCCTCCCCCCAGGAGGAGAGTAAGTCACTAAAATCTGATCGAAATCTGGAATTTGTTTGTTTTACCTATTATGCTTTAACCATATTGTGGAAAACATATTTGGTTATAGTTGAACAACATTGCATTTACAAGTTAACACATGCAAAGCAACTTGCAATATCAAATTATAGTTTTTGAAGTTTTGTACATCATTTGGAAGAATGTGAGTGTTAAAGGAATTTTCTGCAAAATTCTATGAGATCTGTAAAAAGTGGCACTGATCCTGATTTCATGTATGCAAATATTTAGTAATGTGCTACCTTGGAACACAATGCATGTACCTCCATGCATAGAATAAGGTGAGGTTCACCAACCTGAAGAAAATAATGTACAGTATTAGCTTTGGACAAAGACAGTTCCATTTTGAGCTTTTTTTTGTGTTAGATGTTATCAACTATAATAGTAATGTAAGTGTCAATAAGTGTCTGTGAACTAGCTCATGTTCATTGCCATGTTCACACTGGAATAAACTCTACCAATCGCTCCGTCCAGTCTTATTTCTGTAAAATTTACACAAAAGAAACACAGTATTATGGTTTTCAGTGTGATTGGACCATTTCATGTCATGGGAAAGTATTTTTTTTTTTAAGGTGTTGGGTTTCATTTCCATTGCCATACTTACATTGGTGTGGTAGTAATCACCTTGTCATTTTTTCTCCATACATATCCTCACAGTGATTGAAACATCATCATCTACAACCACTGAAGAGTACAACACACCTTCACCAACAAGCTTGATGTCGAGTTCCTCGAGGTCAACGTCATCCTCTGCAACTTCTCCATTTTTCACGTTGACTTCATTTACAAGTACCCCTGAAACTTCCCCTGTAACTTATATTATGACTTCCCCCATCACCTTTAGCCAGACTTCCTCGACAGCAACATCACCCACCAGTGGACCAGCAAGCAGCACTTCTAAGGTGTCATCATCATCTATTTTTTCTTCCAGCACTCCTTTACCATCTGGGGTAAGCACTTCCCAGACTCAACCGCCAAGTTCGACATCTGCCATTAGTGTAAGTTCTGTGGAGACTTCACAACAACACACTTCATTAACAACCAAGTTAAGTACAGTATCTTCTAGGCAGCCCTCTACTGAAACAAGTACTTCCATAACACAAAAGGCAAGTGCAACATCTTTGGTTGGGACAAGTTCTACACTGACATCACAAGAATATCACAGTTCCCTAAGTCCACTAACCTCCTCTAGACCTTTACCTACTTCTGAGACATCAGTATCAGGTACTCCTGTGTCACAAGAACCAAGTACATCAGTGAGTGGTTCAAGCTATACACCACCAGAACAATCTAAATCAGTGTCAGGTACTCCTGTGTCACAAGAACCAAGCACATCAGTGAGTGGTTCAAGCTACGCATCACCAGAACAATCTACGTCAGTATCAGGTACTCCTGTGTCACAAGAACCAAGCACATCAGTGAGTGGCTCAAGCTACGCATCACCAGAACAATCTACGTCAGTATCAGGTACTCTTGTGTCACAAGAACCAAGTACATCAGTGAGTGGTTCAAGCTACGCATCACCAGAACAATCTACGTCAGTATCAGGTACTCTTGTGTCACAAGAACCAAGGACATCAGTGAGTGGCTCAAGCTACGCATCACCAGAACAATCTACATCAGTATCAGGTACTCCTGTGTCACAAGAACCAAGTACATCAGTGAGTGGTTCAGCTTATGTATCACCAGAACAAACTACATCAGTATCAGGTACTCCTGTGTCACAAGAACCAAGTACATCAGTGAGTGGTTCAAGCTACGCATCACCAGAACAATCTACATCAGTATCAGGTACTCTTGTGTCACAAGAACTAAGTACATCAGTGAGTGGTTCAAGCTACGCATCACCAGAACAATCTACATCAGTATCAGGTACTCCTGTGTCACAAGAACCAAGTACATCATTGAGTGGTTCAAGCTACGCATCACCAGAACAATCTACATCAGTATCAGGTACTCCTGTGTCACAAGAACCAAGTACATCAGTGAGTGGTTCAAGCTACGCATCACCAGAACAATCTACATCAGTATCAGGTACTCCTGTGTCACAAGAACCAAGTACATCAGTGAGTGGTTCAGCTTATGTATCACCAGAACAATCTACATCAGTATCAGGTACTCCTGTGTCACAAGAACCAAGAACATCAGTGAGTGGTTCAAGCTACGCATCACCAGAACAATCTACATCAGTATCAGGTACTCCTGTGTCACAAGAACCAAGTACATCAGTGAGTGGTCCAAGTGCTATACAGACATCACCAGAAAAATCTACATCAGTATCAGGTACTTCTGTCACAGAGGAAGCAAGCACAGCATCTAAAACTGGTACAGCTCCTACAGAAGTCTCTCCTTCAACTACATCAGGAACATCAGTGTCGAGTACTTTTATATCACAAGAACCAAGTACATCTGTGAGAGGTCCAACTCCAACACAAACGTCACTAGGAATACCCTCATCAGTATCGGGTACTTCTGTATCCAAGGAAGCAAGTGCGTCTGTAACTGGTACACCTCCTACTGAGATTTCTACTTCAACTGCATGGAGGACTTCAGTCTCAAGAACTTCTGTATCACAAGAGCCAAGCACAAGTATGAGTGTTTCTGAATCTAGAACTACAGTGTCTGAAACCTCAGTATCTGGAACTTCAGTGTCTGTAACGTCAGTCCCTGGAACTTCAGGTACGTCTCCACCCAGTACGTCGCAAGTATCTGTTGGGCCTAGTACGGGCGGATATGTCACACCTGGACCTTCAACTCCTTCATTGCCTCAGTCACAAACTCCTCTTTCTACGTCAGCACCAACTTTTACAATGACACCTTCTGTTTTGGTTGGTACTACAACACCTCCTGTGACAGAAACTTTATCAGTAACCAAGTCAATATCGACAGCTGTAACAACATCTCAAGTGTCATCTTCAGGAGTTGTTGGAACGACCGTACCTGAAGTTTCATCCACAGAATCTACAAGTACAAATACTGAATCTACTACAACATCCTGCCCCGATTTCACATCATCTACAATAGGAGTCACACCATCTTCAACACCAACACCGACTGAATCAGCAACACCAGCCAGTGGGCAAAGTTCAACACCACAGCCAGAAATTTCAACAACCAGCAGAGCATCAACAGCATTTACTCCTGAAATAACTAGCAGTCAGGAAACCAGTTTGATCTCAGAAACTGCAGTAACTGTCAGTGAAACACAGACATCAAAGGAGCAAACCTCAAAAGTAACTGCAACAAGCCCATTGCCCAGCTCTCCTTCACATGAACCAGAGACATCTATTTCAGAAACTTCAGTACCTAAAACATCAATACCTGGTACATCGGGAACTCAAGCAACTGTGTCAGTGACATCGGTGTCACAAATATCAACAACTGGTGAAAACTTACTTACTGAAAAATCACCATCTAGCACAGCTGGACCTGAAACATCTGTGTCTGTGACATCTGTAGTTGAAACGTCAGAGCCTGAGCCATCTGTATCTGGAACATCTGTATCTGGAACATCTGTATCTGGAACATTAGTATCTGAAATTTCAGGACCTGGTACATCTGCACTTTTGTCATCAGTGCCTGGAACATCTGTTTCTGAAACATCAGTAACCAAAATATCATCAACTGGAGGTACACAGCCTGAAGCATCAGTGTCTGAAACCTCAGAACTTAAAACGTCTTTGCCTGAAACATCAGAAACTGAAATATCAGTTACTGAAACATCACCGTCTGGCACAGGTGGACCTGAATCATCTGTGTCTGTGATATCAGTTTCTGAAATATCAGCAAGTGGTACATCAGTGTCTGTGACATCTGTAGGTGGAACGTCAGAGCCTGAGTCATCTGTATCTGGAACATCAGTATCTGGAACATCAGTATCTGAGATTTCAGGACCTGGTACATCAGTACCTAAAACATCTGAGACTGAAACATCAGCAACTGAAATATCACCAACAGGAACTAAACAACCTGAGGCATCAGTTTCTGAAACATCAAGGAGTGGTGCATCAGTGTCTGTGACATCTGTAGTTGAAACATCAGAGCCTGAGTCATCTGTATCTGGAACATCTGTATCTGGAACATCTGTATCTGGAACATCTGTATCTGGAACATCTGTATCTAGAACATTAGTATCTGAAATTTCAGGACCTGGTACATCTGCACTTTTGTCATCAGTGCCTGGAACATCTGTTTCTGAAACATCAGTAACCAAAATATCATCAACTGGAGGTACACAGCCTGAAGCATCAGTGTCTGAAACCTCAGAACTTAAAACGTCTTTGCCTGAAACATCAGAAACTGAAATATCAGTTACTGAAACATCACCGTCTGGCACAGGTGGACCTGAAACATCAGTGTCTGTGATATCAGTTTCTGAAATATCAGCAAGTGGTACATCAGTGTCTGTGACATCTGTAGTTGGAACGTCAGAGCCTGAGTCATCTGTATCTGGAACATCAGTATCTGGAACATCAGTATCTGAGATTTCAGGACCTGCTACATCAGTGCCTATAACATCTGTATCTGGAGGTACACAGCCTGAAGCATCAGTGTCTGAAACCTCAGAACTTAAAACGTCTTTGCCTGAAACATCAGAAACTGAAGTGTCAGTTACTGAAACATCACCGTCTGGCACAGGTGGACCTGAATCATCCGTGTCTGTGACATCAGTTTCTGAAATATCAGCGAGTGGTACATCAGTATCTGTGACATCTGTAGTTGGAACGTCAGAGCCTGAGTCATCTGTATCTGGAACATCGGTATTTGGAACATCTGTATCTGGAACATTAGTATCTAAAATTTCAGGACCTGGTACATCTGCACCTTTGTCATCAGTGCCTGGAACATCTGTTTCTGAAACATCAGTAACCAAAATATCATCAACTGGAGGTACACAGCCTGAAGCATCAGTGTCTGAAACCTCAGAACTTAAAACGTCTTTGCCTGGTACATCAGAAACTGAAGTGTCAGTTACTGAAACATCACCGTCTGGCACAGGTGGACCTGAATCATCCGTGTCTGTGACATCAGTTTCTGAAATATCAGCGAGTGGTACATCAGTATCTGTGACATCTGTAGTTGGAACGTCAGAGCCTGAGTCATCTGTATCTGGAACTTCAGTATCTGGAACATCAGTATCTGAAATTTCAGGACCTGGTACATCAGTGCCTAAAACATCTGCGTCTGAAACATCAGCAACTGAAATATCACCAACAGGAACTAAACAACCTGAGGCATCAGTTTCTGAAACATCAAGGAGTGGTGCATCAGTGTCTGTGACATCTGTAGTTGAAACATCAGAGCCTGAGTCATCTGTATCTGGAACATCTGTATCTGGAACATCAGCATCTGGAACATCAATATCTGAAACTTTACGACCTGGTACATCCGCACCTTTGTCGTCAGTACCTGGAACATCTGTGTCTGAAACATCAGTAACCAAAATATCATCAACTGGAGGTACACAGCCTGAAGCATCAGTGTCTGAAACCTCAGAACTTAAAACGTCTTTGCTTGGAACATCAGAAACTGAAGTATCAGTTACTGAAACATCACCGTCTGGCACAGGTGGACCTGAGTCATCCGTGTCTGTGACATCAGTTTCTGAAATATCAGCAAGTGGTACATCAGTATCTGTGACATCTGTAGTTGGAACGTCAGAGCCTGAGTCATCTGTATCTGGAACTTCAGTATCTGGAACATCAGTATCTGAAATTTCAGGACCTGGTACATCAGTGCCTAAAACATCTGCGTCTGAAACATCAGCAACTGAAATATCACCAACAGGAACTAAACAACCTGAGGCATCAGTTTCTGAAACATCAAGGAGTGGTGCATCAGTGTCTGTGACATCTGTAGTTGAAACATCAGAGCCTGAGTCATCTGCATCTGGAACATCTGTATCTGGAACATCAGTATCTGAAATTTCAGGACCTGCTACATCAGTGCCTATATCATCTGTATCTGGAGGTACACAGCCTGAAGCATCAGTGTCTGAAACCACAGAACTTAAAACGTCTTTGCCTGGAACATCAGAAACTGAAGTGTCAGTTACTGAAACATCACCGTCTGGCACAGGTGGACCTGAATCATCCGTGTCTGTGACATCAGTTTCTGAAATATCAGCGAGTGGTACATCAGTATCTGTGACATCTGTAGTTGGAACGTCAGAGCCTGAGTCATCTGTGTCTGGAACATCAGTATCTGGAACATCAGTATTTGAGATTTCAGGACCTGCTACATCAGTGCCTAAAACATCTGCGTCTGAAACATCAGCAACTGAAATATCACCAACAGGAACTAAACAACCTGAGGCATCAGTTTCTGAAACATCAAGGAGTGGTGCATCAGTATCTGTGACATCTGTAGTTGGAACGTCAGAGCCTGAGTCATCTGTATCTGGAACATCAGTATCTGGAACATCAGTATCTGAGATTTCAGGACCTGGTACATCAGTACCTAAAACATCTGAGTCTGAAACATCAGCAACTGAAATATCACCAACAGGAACTAAACAACCTGAGGCATCAGTTTCTGAAACATCAAGGAGTGGTGCATCAGTGTCTGTGACATCTGTAGTTGAAACATCAGAGCCTGAGTCATCTGTATCTGGAACATCGGTATCTGGAACATCTGTATCTGGAACATTAGTATCTAAAATTTCAGGACCTGGTACATCTGCACCTTTGTCATCAGTGCCTGGAACATCTGTTTCTGAAACATCAGTAACCAAAATATCATCAACTGGAGGTACACAGCCTGAAGCATCAGTGTCTGAAACCTCAGAACTTAAAACGTCTTTGCCTGGAACATCAGAAACTGAAGTATCAGTTACTGAAACATCACCGTCTGGCACAGGTGGACCTGAATCATCCGTGTCTGTGACATCAGTTTCTGAAATATCAGCGAGTGGTACATCAGTGTCTGTGACATCTGTAGTTGGAACGTCAGAGCCTGAGTCATCTGTATCTGGAACATCAGTATCTGGAACATCAGTATCTGAAATTTCAGGACCTGGTACATCAGTGCCTAAAACATCTGTGTCTGAAACATCAGTGACTGAAATATCACCAACAGGAACTAAACAACCTGAGACACCAGTTTCTGAAATATCAACAAGTGGTGCATCATTGTCTGTGACATCTGTATTTGGAACGTCTGAGCCTGAGTCATCTGTATCCGGAACATCAGTATCTGAAACTTCATTCTCAGGTACATCTGCACCTTTGTCATCAGTGCCTGGGTCAACCGTATCTGAAACAGCATTACCTGGTACATCTGCACCATCAGCATCAGTGTCTGGAACATCTGTGTCTGAAACACCAGTAACTGAAATATCATCAACTGGCAGTACACAACCTGAGGCATCAGTTTCTGAAATATCAACAAGTGGTGCATCAGTGTCTGTGACATCTGTACCTGGAACATCAGTATCTGGAACATCTGTATCTGGAACATCAGTATCTGAAACTTCATTCTCTGGTACATCTGCACCTTTATCATCAGTGCCTGGAACCACCGTATCTGAAACAGCATTGCCTGGTACATCTGCACCATCAGCATCAGTGCCTAGAACATCTGTGTCTGAAACATCAATATCAGGTATTTCAGTATCTGTAACATCAGTACCTGTATCTCCAGGTACATCCCCATCCAGAACACCTGAAATCTCTGTTGTGCCTAGCACATTTGGGCCTTCAACTCCTTCCTCTGGTCAGTCACGAAGTCCTTTATTAACAGCAACACGAGAGGTTACAACGGCTCCTTCTGCTCCCTCACTATCTGCAACATCAGTTCCTATAACTTCTGGTACGTCTCCACCCACAACACCTGAAATTCCTGTTACACATAGTGCAGGCCCTGAGGTAACACCTGGGCATTCAACTACTTCACAATACACGCAGCCACAAACTCCTCTTTCTACATCAGCCCCATCATTTGCACCGACAACCGGTTCTGTTGGTACTACAACGCATCCTGTTAGAGAAACTTCACCAGTAACCATGTCAGCTTCAACAGTTGTAACAACTACTGGAGTGTCTTCTTCAATAGTTGTTGGAACAACCCCATCTGAAGTTTCTGCCACTGAATCTACAAGTACAAATACTGAATCTACTACAACATCATGCCCAGATTTCACATCTTCAACAGTGGGGACTACACCACTGTCAACAACAACAGCAACTGAATCAACACCAGCCAGTGGACAAACCACTTCAGGTGTAAGCATCACAGGAGGTGTTCAAACTAAATCTACAGTGAGTAATACTCCCACAGCTTCCACAACTTCCAGTATCACTCCAAGTGTGCTACACACGAGTATATCTACTCGTCCTCCCCATGAAGTAACAACTGTGGAAAGTACAAGTGCAGCAAGCACTCCAAGCACACAAACACCCAAAACAACTGGCAGAACAGGTCCAATTAAAAGTACAACACCTCACTCAACTGGCTCCATTACTGTTGGAATTTCACTACCTTCATCTTCAGTGGCAACTACAGAAAAAGTGGTTAGCACTAGCACAGAGGTTAGTACAACTATACAATCCTCTTCAGTTACACCTACTGAAACTTCAAGCAAAACATCAACTGCCACAGTGCCAACTACACAACCATCTTCAGTTACACCTTCTGAAACATCAAGAGTGTCTGTAAGTAGTACAATACAGTCAACCCAGTCAATTTTTACAGGACCGAGTTCAACTCCAAAACCAGAAATATCAACAACCAGCAGAAGATCAACATCAGTAGCAGTTACCCCTGAAATAACTAGCAGTCAAGAAACCACTTTACCTTCAGAAACCTCAGTGACTGGCACGATTATAACGCAGACATCAGAACTAACCTCAGAACCTGAAACATCAGTGACTGAAACATCACCGTCTGGTACATCTGGACCTAAGACATCCATGTCTGTGACGTCAGTTTCTGAAATATCAACGAGTGGTGCATCAGTGTCTGTGACATCTGTAGGTGGAACGTCAGAGCCTGAGTCATCTGTATCTGGACCAACTGTATCTGGAACATCAATATCTGGACCATCTGTATCTGGAACATCAGTATCTGAAACTTTTCGACCTGGTACATCGACACCTTTGTCAACCATGCCTGGAACATCTGTGTCTGAAACACCAGTAACCGAAATATCACCAACTGGAAGTACACAACCTGAGGCATCAGTTTCTAAAATATCAACCAGTGGTGCATCAGTGTCTGTGACATCTGGAGTTGAAACGTCAGAGCCTGAATCATCTGTATCTGGAACATCAGTATCTGGAACATCTGTATCTGGAACATCAGTATCTGAAATTTCATCACCTGTTACATCCGCACCTTTGTCGTCAGTGCCTGGAACATCTGTGTCTGAAACATCAGTAACCAAAATATCACCAACTGGAACTAAAGAACCTGAGGCATCAGTTTCTGAAACATCAAGGAGTGGTGCATCAGTGTCTGTGACATCTGTCGTTGAAACATCAGAGCCTGAGTCATCTGTATCTGGAACATCTGTATCTGGAACATCAATATCTGAAACTTTACGACCTGGTACATCCGCACCTTTGTCGTCAGTACCTGGAACATCTGTGTCTGAAACATCAGTAACCAAAATATCATCAACTGGAGGTACACAGCCTGAAGCATCAGTGTCTGAAACCTCAGAACTTAAAACGTCTTTGCCTGGAACATCAGAAACTGAAGTATCAGTTACTGAAACATCACCGTCTGGCACAGGTGGACCTGAGTCATCCGTGTCTGTGACATCAGTTTCTGAAATATCAGCGAGTGGTACATCAGTATCTGTGACATCTGTAGTTGGAACGTCAGAGCCTGAGTCATCTGTATCTGGAACATCAGTATCTGGAACATCAGTATCTGAGATTTCAGGACCTGCTACATCAGTGCCTAAAACATCTGCGTCTGAAACATCAGCAACTGAAATATCACCAACAGGAACTAAACAACCTGAGGCATCAGTTTCTGAAACATCAAGGAGTGGTGCATCAGTGTCTGTGACATCTGTAGTTGAAACGTCAGAGCCTGAGTCATCTGTATCTGGAACATCTGTATCTGGAACATCTGTATCTGGAACATCAGTATCTGAAATTTCAGGACCTGGTACATCAACACCTTTGTCGTCAGTTCCTAGAACAACTGTGTCTGAAACTTCAGTAACTGAAATATCACCAACTGGTACTAAACAACCTGAGGCATCAGTTTCTGAAACATCAAGAAGTGGTGGATCAGTGTCTGTGACATCTGTAGTTGAAACGTCAGAGCCTGAATCATCTGTATCTGGAACATCAGTATCTGGAACATCTGTATCTGGAACATCAGTATCTGAAATTTCATCACCTGTTACATCCGCACCTTTGTCGTCAGTGCCTGGAACATCTGTGTCTGAAACATCAGTAACCAAAATATCACCAACTGGAACTAAAGAACCTGAGGCATCAGTTTCTGAAACATCAAGGAGTGGTGCATCAGTGTCTGTGACATCTGTCGTTGAAACATCAGAGCCTGAGTTATCTGTATCTGGAACATCTGTATCTGGAACATCAATATCTGAAACTTTACGACCTGGTACATCCGCACCTTTGTCGTCAGTACCTGGAACATCTGTGTCTGAAACATCAGTAACCAAAATATCATCAACTGGAGGTACACAGCCTGAAGCATCAGTGTCTGAAACCTCAGAACTTAAAACGTCTTTGCCTGGAACATCAGAAACTGAAGTATCAGTTACTGAAACATCACCGTCTGGCACAGGTGGACCTGAGTCATCCGTGTCTGTGACATCAGTTTCTGAAATATCAGCGAGTGGTACATCAGTATCTGTGACATCTGTAGTTGGAACGTCAGAGCCTGAGTCATCTGTATCTGGAACATCAGTATCTGGAACATCAGTATCTGAGATTTCAGGACCTGCTACATCAGTGCCTAAAACATCTGCGTCTGAAACATCAGCAACTGAAATATCACCAACAGGAACTAAACAACCTGAGGCATCAGTTTCTGAAACATCAAGGAGTGGTGCATCAGTGTCTGTGACATCTGTAGTTGAAACGTCAGAGCCTGAGTCATCTGTATCTGGAACATCTGTATCTGGAACATCAGTATCTGAAATTTCAGGACCTGGTACATCAACACCTTTGTCGTCAGTTCCTAGAACATCTGTGTCTGAAACTTCAGTAACTGAAATATCACCAACTGGAACTAAACAACCTGAGGCATCAGTTTCTGAAACATCAAGAAGTGGTGGATCAGTGTCTGTGACATCTGTAGTTGAAACGTCAGAGCCTGAATCATCTGTATCTGGAACATCTGTATCTGGAACATCAGTATCTGAAATTTCATCACCTGTTACATCCGCACCTTTGTCGTCAGTGCCTGGAACATCTGTGTCTGAAACATCAGTAACCAAAATATCAACAACTGGAACTAAAGAACCTGAGGCATCAGTTTCTGAAACATCAAGGAGTGGTGCATCAGTGTCTGTGACATCTGTAGTTGAAACATCAGAGCCTGAGTCATCTGTATCTGGAACATCTGTATCTGGAACATCAATATCTGAAACTTTACGACCTGGTACATCCGCACCTTTGTCGTCAGTACCTGGAACATCTGTGTCTGAAACATCAGTAACCAAAATATCATCAACTGGAGGT
The DNA here is from genome assembly GCA_021234535.1 of Stichopus chloronotus. Classification (NCBI taxonomy): domain Eukaryota; kingdom Metazoa; phylum Echinodermata; class Holothuroidea; order Aspidochirotida; family Stichopodidae; genus Stichopus; species Stichopus chloronotus. The sequence continues at coordinate 14,665,595 of CM037840.1, read as the reverse complement.
ACACAGCCTGAAGCATCAGTGTCTGAAACCTCAGAACTTAAAACGTCTTTGCCTGGAACATCAGAAACTGAAGTATCAGTTACTGAAACATCACCGTCTGGCACAGGTGGACCTGAATCATCCGTGTCTGTGACATCAGTTTCTGAAATATCAGCGAGTGGTACATCAGTATCTGTGACATCTGTAGTTGGAACGTCAGAGCCTGAGTCATCTGTATCTGGAACATCAGTATCTGGAACATCAGTATCTGAGATTTCAGGACCTGCTACATCAGTGCCTAAAACATCTGTGTCTGAAACATCAGCAACTGAAATATCACCAACAGGAACTAAACAACCTGAGGCATCAGTTTCTGAAACATCAAGGAGTGGTGCATCAGTGTCTGTGACATCTGTAGTTGAAACGTCAGAGCCTGAGTCATCTGTATCTGGAACATCTGTATCTGGAACATCTGTATCTGGAACATCAGTATCTGAAATTTCAGGACCTGGTACATCAACACCTTTGTCGTCAGTTCCTAGAACATCTGTGTCTGAAACTTCAGTAACTGAAATATCACCAACTGGAACTAAACAACCTGAGGCATCAGTTTCTGAAACATCAAGAAGTGGTGGATCAGTGTCTGTGACATCTGTAGTTGAAACGTCAGAGCCTGAATCATCTGTATCTGGAACATCTGTATCTGGAACATCAGTATCTGAAATTTCATCACCTGTTACATCCGCACCTTTGTCGTCAGTGCCTGGAACATCTGTGTCTGAAACATCAGTAACCAAAATATCACCAACTGGAACTAAAGAACCTGAGGCATCAGTTTCTGAAACATCAAGGAGTGGTGGATCAGTGTCTCTGACATCTGTAGTTGAAACATCAGAGCCTGAGTCATCTGTATCTGGAACATCAGTATCTGGAACATCAGTATCTGAGATTTCAGGACCTGCTACATCAGTGCCTAAAACATCTGTGTCTGAAACATCAGCAACTGAAATATCACCAACAGGAACTAAAGAACCTGAGGCATCAGTTTCTGAAACATCAAGGAGTGGTGCATCAGTGTCTGTGACATCTGTAGTTGAAACATCAGAGCCTGAGTCATCTGTATCTGGAACATCAGTATCTGGAACATCTGTATCTGGAACATCAGTATCTGAAATTTCATCACCTGTTACATCTGCACCTTTGTCGTCAGTGCCTGGAACATCTGTGTCTGAAACATCAGTAACCAAAATATCACCAACTGGAACTATAGAACCTGAGGCATCAGTTTCTGAAACATCAAGGAGTGGTGCATCAGTGTCTGTGACATCTGTAGTTGAAACATCAGAGCCTGAGTCATCTGTATCTGGAACATCAGCATCTGGAACATCAATATCTGAAACTTTACGACCTGGTACATCCGCACCTTTGTCGTCAGTACCTGGAACATCTGTGTCTGAAACATCAGTAACCAAAATATCATCAACTGGAGGTACACAGCCTGAAGCATCAGTGTCTGAAACCTCAGAACTTAAAACGTCTTTGCCTGGAACATCAGAAACTGAAGTATCAGTTACTGAAACATCACCGTCTGGCACAGGTGGACCTGAATTATCCGTGTCTGTGACATCAGTTTCTGAAATATCAGCGAGTGGTACATCAGTATCTGTGACATCTGTAGTTGGAACGTCAGAGCCTGAGTCATCTGTATCTGGAACATCAGTATCTGAGATTTCAGGACCTGGTACATCAGTGCCTGGAACATCTGTGTCTGAAACATCAGTAACCAAAATATCACCAACTGGAACTAAAGAACCTGAGGCATCAGTTTCTGAAACATCAAGGAGTGGTGCATCAGTGTCTGTGACATCTGTAGTTGAAACATCAGAGCCTGAGTCATCTGTATCTGGAACATCTGTATCTGGAACATCAGCATCTGGAACATCAATATCTGAAACTTTACGACCTGGTACATCCGCACCTTTGTCGTCAGTACCTGGAACATCTGTGTCTGAAACATCAGTAACCAAAATATCATCAACTGGAGGTACACAGCCTGAAGCATCAGTGTCTGAAACCTCAGAACTTAAAACGTCTTTGCTTGGAACATCAGAAACTGAAGTATCAGTTACTGAAACATCACCGTCTGGCACAGGTGGACCTGAGTCATCCGTGTCTGTGACATCAGTTTCTGAAATATCAGCAAGTGGTACATCAGTATCTGTGACATCTGTAGTTGGAACGTCAGAGCCTGAGTCATCTGTATCTGGAACATCAGTATCTGGAACATCAGTATCTGAGATTTCAGGACCTGCTACATCAGTGCCTAAAACATCTGCGTCTGAAACATCAGCAACTGAAATATCACCAACAGGAACTAAACAGCCTGAGGCATCAGTTTCTGAAACATCAAGGAGTGGTGCATCAGTGTCTGTGACATCTGTAGTTGAAACGTCAGAGCCTGAGTCATCTGTATCTGGAACATCTGTATCTGGAACATCTGTATCTGGAACATCAGTATCTGAAATTTCATCAACTGTTACATCCGCACCTTTGTCGTCAGTGCCTGGAACATCTGTGTCTGAAACATCAGTAACCAAAATATCAACAACTGGAACTAAAGAACCTGAGGCATCAGTTTCTGAAACATCAAGGAGTGGTCCATCAGTGTCTGTGACATCTGTAGTTGAAACATCAGAGCCTGAGTCATCTGTATCTGGAACATCTGTATCTGGAACATCAGCATCTGGAACATCAATATCTGAAACTTTACGACCTGGTACATCCGCACCTTTGTCGTCAGTACCTGGAACATCAGTATCTGAAACATCAGTGACTGAAATATCATCAACTGGAGGTACACAGCCTGAAGCATCAGTGTCTGAAACCTCAGAACTTAAAACGTCTTTGCCTGGAACATCAGAAACTGAAGTATCAATTACTGAAACATCACCGTCTTTGACAGTTGGACCTGAATCATCCGTGTCTGTGACATCAGTCTCTGAAATATCAGCGAGTGGTACATCAGTGTCTGTGACATCTGTAGCTGGAACGTCAGAGCCTGAGTCATCTGTATCTGGAACATCAGTATCTGGAACATTAGTATCTGAAATTTCAGGACCTGGTACATCAGTGCCTAAAACATCTGTGTCTGAAACATCAGTGACTGAAATATCACCAACAGGAACTAAACAACCTGAGACATCAGTTTCTGAAATATCAAGAAGTGGTGCATCATTGTCTGTGACATCTGTAGTTGGAACGTCAGAGCCTGAGTCATCTGTATCCGGAACATCAGTATCTGAAACTTCATTCTCAGGTACATCTGCACCTTTGTCATCAGTTCCTGGGTCAACCGTATCTGAAACAGCATTACCTGGTACATCTGCACCATCAGCATCAGTGCCTGGAACATCTGTGTCTGAAACACCAGTAACTGAAATATCATCAACTGGCGGTACACAACCTGAGGCATCAGTTTCTGAAATATCAACGAGTGGTGCATCAGTGTCTGTGACATCTGTATCTGGAACATCTGTACCTGGAACATCAGTATCTGGAACATCAGTATCTGAAACTTCATTCTCTGGTACATCTGCACCTTTATCATCAGTGTCTGGAACCACCGTATCTGAAACAGCATTGCCTGGTACATCTGCACCATCAGCATCAGTGCCTAGAACATCTGTGTCTGAAACATCAATATCAGGTATTTCAGTATCTGTAACATCAGTACCTGTATCTCCAGGTACATCCCCATCCAGAACACCTGAAATCTCTGTTGAGCCTAGCACATTTGGGCCTTCAACTCCTTCCTCTGGTCAGTCACAAAGTCCTTTATTAACAACAACACCACAGGTTACAGAGGCTCCTTCTGCTCCCTCACTATCTGCAACATCAGTTCCTATAACTTCTACTACGTCTCCACCCACAACACCTGAAATTCCTGTTACGCATAGTGCAGGCCCTGAGGTAACACCTGGGCATTCAACTACTTCACAATACACGCAGCCACAAACTCCTCTTTCTACATCAGCCCCATCATTTGCACCGACAACCGGTTCTGTTGGTACTACAACGCATCCTGTTAGAGAAACTTCACCAGTAACCATGTCAGCTTCAACAGTTGTAACAACTACTGGAGTGTCTTCTTCAATAGTTGTTGAAACAACCCCATCTGAAGTTTCCACCACTGAATCTACACGTACAAATACTGAATCTACTACAACATCATGCCCAGATTTCACATCTTCAACAGTGGGGACTACACCACTGTCAACAACAACAGCAACTGAATCAACACCAGCCAGTGGACAATCCACTTCAGGTGTAAGCATCACAGGAGGTGTTCAAACTAAATCTACAGTGAGTAATACTCCCACAGCTTCCACAACTTCCAGTATCACTCCAAGTGTGCTACACACGAGTATATCTACTGGTCCTTCCCATGGAGTAACAACTGTGGAAAGCACAAGTGCAGCAAGCACTCCAAGCACACAAACACCCAAAACAACTGGCAGAACAGGTCCAATTAAAAGTACAACACCTCACTCAACTGGCTCCATTACTGTTGGAATTTCACTACCTTCATCTTCAGTGGCAACTACAGAAAAAGTGGTTAGCACTAGCACAGAGGTTAGTACAACTATACAATCCTCTTCAGTTACACCTACTGAAACTTCAAGCAAAACATCAACTGCCACAGTGCCAACTACACAACCATCTTCAGTTACACCTTCTGAAACATCAAGAGTGTCTGTAAGTAGTACAATACAGTCAACCCAGTCAATTTTTACAGGACCGAGTTCAACTCCAAAACCAGAAATATCAACAACCAGCAGAAGATCAACATCAGTAGCAGTTACCCCTGAAATAACTAGCAGTCAAGAAACCACTTTACCTTCAGAAACCTCAGTGACTGGCACGATTATAACGCAGACATCAGAACTAACCTCAGAACCTGAAACATCAGTGACTGAAACATCACCGTCTGGCACATCTGGACCTAAGACATCCATGTCTGTGACGTCAGTTTCTGGAATATCAACGAGTGGTGCATCAGTGTCTGTGACATCTGTAGGTGGAACGTCAGAGCCTGAGTCATCTGTATCTGGACCAACTGTATCTGGAACATCAGTATCTGGAACATCTGTATCTGGAACATCAGTATCTGAAACTTTTCGACCTGGTACATCGACACCTTTGTCAACCGTGCCTGGAACATCTGTGTCTGAAACACCAGTAACCGAAATATCACCAACTGGAAGTACACAACCTGAGGCATCAGTTTCTGAAATATCAACCAGTGGTGCATCAGTGTCCGTGACATCTGCAGTTGAAACGTCAGAGCCTGAGTCATCTGTATCTGGAATATCTGTATCTGGAACATCAGTATCTGAAATTTCAGGACCTGGTACATCAACACCTTTGTCGTCGGTGCCTAGAACATCTGTGTCTGAAACTTCAGTAACTGAAATATCACCAACTGGAACTAAACAACCTGAAGCATCAGTTTCTGAAACATCAAGGAGTGGTGCATCAGTGTCTGTGACATCTGTAGTTGAAACGTCAGAGCCTGAATCATCAGTATCTGGAATATCTGTATCTGGAACATCTGTATCTGGAACATCAGTATCTGAAATTTCATCACCTGTTACATCCGCACCTTTGTCGTCAGTGCCTGGAACACTTGTGTCTGAAACATCAGTAACTGAAATATCACCAACTGGAACTAAAGAACCTGAGGCATCAGTTTCTGAAACATCAAGGAGTGGTGCATCAGTGTCTGTGACATCTGTAGTTGAAACATCAGAGCCTGAGTCATCTGTATCTGGAACATCTGTATCTGGAACATCAGCATCTGGAACATCAATATCTGAAACTTTACGACCTGGTACATCCACACCTTTGTCGTCAGTACCTGGAACATCTGTGTCTGAAACATCAGTAACTGAAATATCACCAACTGGAACTAAAGAACCTGAGGCATCAGTTTCTGAAACATCAAGGAGTGGTGCATCAGTGTCTGTGACATCTGTCGTTGAAACGTCAGAGCCTGAGTCATCTGTATCTGGAACATCAGTATCTGGAACATCAGTATCTGAGATTTCAGGACCTGCTACATCAGTGCCTAAAACATCTGCGTCTGAAACATCAGCAACTGAAATATCACCAACTGGAACTAAAGAACCTGAGGCATCAGTTTCTGAAACATCAAGGAGTGGTGCATCAGTGTCTGTGACATCTGTAGTTGAAACATCAGAGCCTGAGTCATCTGTATCTGGAACATCTGTATCTGGAACATCAGCATCTGGAACATCAATATCTGAAACTTTACGACCTGGTACATCCGCACCTTTGTCGTCAGTACCTGGAACATCTGTGTCTGAAACATCAGTAACCAAAATATCATCAACTGGAGGTACACAACCTGAAGCATCAGTGTCCGAAACCTCAGAACTTAAAACGTCTTTGCCTGGAACATCAGAAACTGAAGTGTCAGTTACTGAAACATCACCGTCTGGCACAGGTGGACCTGAATCATCCGTGTCTGTGACATCAGTTTCTGAAATATCAGCAAGTGGTACATCAGTATCTGTGACATCTGTAGTTGGAACGTCAGAGCCTGAGTCATCTGTATCTGGAACATCTGTATCTGGAACATCAGTATCTGAAATTTCAGGACCTGGTACATCAGTGCCTAAAACATCTGTGTCTGAAACATCAGTGACTGAAATATCATCAACTGGAGGTACACAGCCTGAAGCATCAGTGTCTGAAATCTCAGAACTTACAACTTCTTTGCCTGAAACATCAGAAACTGAAGTATCAGTTACTGAAACATCACCGTCTGGCGCAGGTGGACCTGAATCATCCGTGTCTGTGACATCAGTTTCTGAAATATCAGCGAGTGGTACATCAGTATCTGTGACATCTGTAGTTGGAACGTCAGAGCCTGAGTCATCTGTATCTGGAACATCAGTCTCTGGAACATCATTATCTGAGATTTCAGGACCTGGTACATCAGTGCCTAAAACATCTGTGTCTGAAACATCAGCAACTGAAATATCACCAACAGGAACTAAACAACCTGAGGCATCAGTTTCTGAAACATCAAGGAGTGGTGCATCAGTGTCTGTGACATCTGTCGTTGAAACATCAGAGCCTGAGTCATCTGTATCTGGAACATCTGTATCTGGAACATCAGCATCTGGAACATCAATATCTGAAACTTTACGACCTGGTACATCCGCACCTTTGTCGTCAGTACCTTTAACATCTGTTTCTGAAACATCAGTAACCAAAATATCATCAACTGGTGGTACACAGCCTGAAGCATCAGTGTCTGAAACCTCAGAACTTAAAACGTCTTTGCCTGGAACATCAGAAACTGAAGTGTCAGTTACTGAAACATCACCGTCTGGCACAGGTGGACCTGAATCATCCGTGTCTGTGACATCAGTTTCTGAAATATCAGCGAGTGGTACATCAGTATCTGTGACATCTGTAGTTGGAACATCAGAGCCTGAGTCATCTGTATCTGGAACATCAGTATCTGGAACATCAGTATCTGAAATTTCAGGACCTGTTACATCAACACCTTTGTCGTCGGTGCCTAGAACATCTGTGTCTGAAACTTCAGTAACTGAAATATCACCAACTGGAACTAAACAACCTGAGGCATCAGTTTCTGAAACATCAAGGAGTGGTGCATCAGTGTCTGTGACATCTGTAGTTGAAACGTCAGAGCCTGAATCATCTGTATCTGGAATATCTGTATCTGGAACATCTGTATCTGGAACATCAATATCTGAAATTTCATCACCTGTTACATCCGCACCTTTGTCATCAGTGCCTGGAACATCTGTATCTGAAACATCAGTATCTGAAATTTCAGGACCTGGTACATCAGTGCCTAAAACATCTGTGTCTGAAACATCAGTGACTGAAATATCATCAACTGGAGGTACACAGCCTGAGGCATCAGTGTCTGAAACCTCAGAACTTAAAACGTCTTTGCCTGGAACATCAGAAACTGAAGTATCAGTTACTGAAACATCACCGTCTGGCACAGGTGGACCTGAATCATCCGTGTCTGTGACATCAGTTTCTGAAATATCAGCGAGTGGTACATCAGTATCTGTGACATCTGTAGTTGGAACGTCAGAGCCTGAGTCATCTGTATCTGGAACATCAGTATCTGGAACATCAGTCTCTGAAACCTTATTCTCTGGTACATCTGCACCTTTGTCATCAGTGCCTGGGTCAACCGTATCTGAAACAGCATTACCTGGTACATCTGCATCATCAGCATCAGTGCCTGGAACATCTGTGTCTGAAACACCAGTAACCAAAATATCATCAACTGGCAGTACACAACCTGAGGCATCAGTTTCTGAAATATCAACAAGTGGTGCATCAGTGTCTGTGACATCTGTACCTGGAACATCAGTATCTGGAACATCAGTATCTGAAACTTCATTCTCTGGTACATCTGCACCTTTATCATCAGTGCCTGGAACTACCGTATCTGAAACAGCATTACCTGGTACATCTGCACCATCAGCATCAGTGCCTGGAACATCTGTGTCTGAAACACCAGTAACCGAAATATCATCAACTGGCAGTACACAACCTGAGGCATCAGTTTCTGAAATATCAACAAGTGGTGCATCAGTGTCTGTGACATCTGTACCTGGAACATCAGTATCTGGAACATCTGTATCTGGAACATCAGTATCTGAAACTTCATTCTCTGGTACATCTGCACCTTTATCATCAGTGCCTGGAACCACCGTATCTGAAACAGCATTGCCTGGTACATCTGCACCATCAGCATCAGTGCCTAGAACATCTGTGTCTGAAACATCAATATCAGGTATTTCAGTATCTGTAACATCAGTACCTGTATCTCCAGGTACATCCCCATCCAGAACACCTGAAATCTCTGTTGAGCCTAGCACATTTGGGCCTTCAACTCCTTCCTCTGGTCAGTCACAAAGTCCTTTATTAACAACAACACCACAGGTTACAGAGGCTCCTTCTGCTCCCTCACTATCTGCAACATCAGTTCCTATAACTTCTAGTACGTCTCCACCCACAACACCTGAAATTCCTGTTACGCATAGTGCAGGCCCTGAGGTAACACCTGGGCATTCAACTACTTCACAATACACGCAGCCACAAACTCCTCTTTCTACATCAGCCCCATCATTTGCATCGACAACCGGTTCTGTTGGTACTACAACGCATCCTGTTAGAGAAACTTCACCAGTAACCATGTCAGCTTCAACAGTTGTAACAACTACTGGAGTGTCAAATACTGAATCTACTACAACATCATGCCCAGATTTCACATCTTCAACAGTGGGGACTACACCACTGTCAACAACACCAGCAACTGAATCAACACCAGCCAGTGGACAAACCACTTCAGGTGTAAGCATCACAGGAGGTGTTCAAACTAAATCTACAGTGAGTAATACTCCCACAGCTTCCACAACTTCCAGTATCACTCCAAGTGTGCTACACACGAGTATATCTACTGGTCCTTCCCATGGAGTAACAACTGTGAAAAGTACAAGTGCAGCAAGCACTCCAAGCACACAAACACCCAAAACAACTGGCAGAACAGGTCCAATTAAAAGTACAACACCTCACTCAACTGGCTCCATTACTGTTGGAATTTCACTACCTTCATCTTCAGTGGCAACTACAGAAAAAGTGGTTAGCACTAGCACAGAGGTTAGTACAACTATACAATCCTCTTCAGTTACACCTACTGAAACTTCAAGCAAAACATCAACTGCCACAGTGCCAACTACACAACCATCTTCAGTTACACCTTCTGAAACATCAAGAGTGTCTGTAAGTAGTACAATACAGTCAACCCAGTCAATTTTTACAGGACCAAGTTCAACTCCAAAACCAGAAATATCAACAACCAGCAGAAGATCAACATCAGTAGCAGTTACCCCTGAAATAACTAGCAGTCAAGAAACCACTTTACCTTCAGAAACCTCAGTGACTGGCACGATTATAACGCAGACATCAGAACTAATCTCAGAACCTGAAACATCAGTGACTGAAACATCACCGTCTGGCACATCTGGACCTAAAACATCCATGTCTGTGACGTCAGTTTCTGGAATATCAACGAGTGGTGCATCAGTGTCTGTGACATCTGTAGGTGGAACGTCAGAGCCTGAGTCATCTGTATCTGGACCAACTGTATCTGGAACATCAGTATCTGGAACATCAGTATCTGAAACTTTTCGACCTGGTACATCGACACCTTTGTCAACCGTGCCTGGAACATCTGTGTCTGAAACACCAGTAACCGAAATATCACCAACTGGAAGTACACAACCTGAGGCATCAGTTTCTGAAATATCAACCAGTGGTGCATCAGTGTCCGTGACATCTGCAGTTGAAACGTCAGAGCCTGAGTCATCTGTATCTGGAATATCTGTATCTGGAACATCTGTATCTGGAACATCAGTATCTAAAATTTCAGGACCTGGTACATCAGCACCTTTGTCGTCAGTGGCTAGAACATCTGTGTCTGAAACTTCAGTAACTGAAATATCACCAACTGGAACTAAACAACCTGAGGCATCAGTTTCTGAAACATCAAGGAGTGGTGCATCAGTGTCTGTGACATCTGTAGTTGAAACGTCAGAGCCTGAATCATCTGTACCTGGAATATCTGTATCTGGAACATCTGTATCTGGAACATCAGTATCTGAAATTTCATCACCTGTTACATCCGCACCTTTGTCGTCAGTGCCTGGAACATCTGTGTCTGAAACATCAGTAACTGAAATATCACCAACTGGAACTAAAGAACCTGAGGCATCAGTTTCTGAAACATCAAGGAGTGGTGCATCAGTGTCTGTGACATCTGTAGTTGAAACATCAGAGCCTGAGTCATCTGTATCTGGAACATCTGTATCTGGAACATCAGCATCTGGAACATCAGTATCTGAAACTTTACGACCTGGTACATCCGCACCTTTGTCGTCAGTGCCTGGAACATCTGTGTCTGAAACATCAGTAACCAAAATATCATCAACTGGAGGTACACAGCCTGAAGCATCAGTGTCTGAAACCTCAGAACTTAAAACGTCTTTGCCTGGAACATCAGAAACTGAAGTATCAGTTACTGAAACATCACCGTCTGGCACAGTTGGACCTGAATCATCCGTGTCTGTGACATCAGTTTCTGAAATATCAGCGAGTGGTACATCAGTATCTGTGACATCTGTAGTTGGAACGTCAGAGCCTGAGTCATCTGTATCTGGAACATCAGTATCTGGAACATCAGTATCTGAGATTTCAGGACCTGGTACATCAGTGCCTAAAACATCTGCGTCTGAAACATCAGCAACTAAAATATCACCAACAGGAACTAAACAACCTGAGGCATCAGTTTCTGAAACATCAAGGAGTGGTGCATCAGTGTCTGTGACATCTGTAGTTGAAACATCAGGGCCTCAGTCATCTGTATCTGGAACATCTGTATCTGGGACATCTGTATCTAGAACATCAGTATCTGAAACTTTTCGACCTGGTACATCGACACCTTTGTCAACCGTGCCTGGAACATCTGTGTCTGAAACACCAGTAACCGAAATATCACCAACTGGAAGTACACAACCTGAGGCATCAGTTTCTGAAATATCAATCAGTGGTGCATCAGTGTCCGGGACATCTGCAGTTGAAACGTCAGAGCCTGAGTCATCTGTATCTGGAATATCTGTATCTGGAACATCTGTATCTGGAACATCAGTATCTAAAATTTCAGGACCTGGTACATCAGCACCTTTGTCGTCAGTGGCTAGAACATCTGTGTCTGAAACTTCAGTAACTGAAATATCACCAACTGGAACTAAACAACCTGAGGCATCAGTTTCTGAAACATCAAGGAGTGGTGCATCAGTGTCTGTGACATCTGTAGTTGAAACGTCAGAGCCTGAATCATCTGTACCTGGAATATCTGTATCTGGAACATCTGTATCTGGAACATCAGTATCTGAAATTTCATCACCTGTTACATCCGCACCTTTGTCGTCAGTGCCTGGAACATCTGTGTCTGAAACATCAGTAACTGAAATATCACCAACTGGAACTAAAGAACCTGAGGCATCAGTTTCTGAAACATCAAGGAGTGGTGCATCAGTGTCTGTGACATCTGTAGTTGAAACATCAGAGCCTGAGTCATCAGTATCTGGAACATCTGTATCTGGAACATCAGCATCTGGAACATCAGTATCTGAAACTTTACGACCTGGTACATCCGCACCTTTGTCGTCAGTGCCTGGAACATCTGTGTCTGAAACATCAGTAACCAAAATATCATCAACTGGAGGTACACAGCCTGAAGCATCAGTGTCTGAAACCTCAGAACTTAAAACGTCTTTGCCTGGAACATCAGAAACTGAAGTATCAGTTACTGAAACATCACCGTCTGGCACAGTTGGACCTGAATCATCCGTGTCTGTGACATCAGTTTCTGAAATATCAGCGAGTGGTACATCAGTATCTGTGACATCTGTAGTTGGAACGTCAGAGCCTGAGTCATCTGTATCTGGAACATCAGTATCTGGAACATCAGTATCTGAGATTTCAGGACCTGGTACATCAGTGCCTAAAACATCTGCGTCTGAAACATCAGCAACTAAAATATCACCAACAGGAACTAAACAACCTGAGGCATCAGTTTCTGAAACATCAAGGAGTGGTGCATCAGTGTCTGTGACATCTGTAGTTGAAACATCAGGGCCTCAGTCATCTGTATCTGGAACATCTGTATCTGGGACATTTGTATCTAGAACATTAGTATCTGAAATTTCAGGACCTGGTACATCTGCACCTTTGTCATCAGTGCCTGGAACATCTGTTTCTGAAACATCAGTAACCAAAATATCATCAACTGGAGGTACACAGCCTGAAGCATCAGTGTCTGAAACCTCAGAACTTAAAACGTCTTTGCCTGAAACATCAGAAACTAAAGTATCAGTTACTGAAACATCACCGTCTGGCACAGGTGGACCTGAATCATCCGTGTCTGTGACATCAGTTTCTGAAATATCAGCGAGTGGTACATCAGTGTCTGTGACATCTGTAGTTGGAACGTCAGAGCCTGAGTCATCTGTATCTGGAACATCAGTATCTGAAATTTCAGGACCTGCTACATCAGTGCCTAAAACATCTGTATCTGGAGGTACACAGCCTGAAGCATCAGTGTCTGAAACCTCAGAACTTAAAACGTCTTTGCCTGGAACATCAGAAACTGAAGTGTCAGTTACTGAAACATCACCGTCTGGCACAAGTGGACCTGAATCATCCGTGTCTGTGACATCAGTTTCTGAAATATCAGCGAGTGGTACATCAGTATCTGTGACATCTGTAGTTGGAACGTCAGAGCCTGAGTCATCTGTATCTGGAACATCAGTATCTGGAACATCAGTATCTGAGATTTCAGGACCTGCTACATCAGTGCCTAAAACATCTGCGTCTGAAACATCAGCAACTGAAATATCACCAACAGGAACTAAACAACCTGAGGCATCAGTTTCTGAAACATCAAGGAGTGGTGCATCAGTGTCTGTGACATCTGTAGTTGAAACGTCAGAGCCTGAGTCATCTGTGTCTGGATCATCTGTATCTGGAACATTAGTATCTGAAATTTCAGGACCTGGTACATCTGCACCTTTGTCATCAGTGCCTGGAACATCTGTTTCTGAAACATCAGTAACCAAAATATCATCAACTGGAGGTACACAGCCTGAAGCATCAGTGTCTGAAACCTCAGAACTTAAAACGTCTTTGCCTGGAACATCAGAAACTGAAATATCAGTTACTGAAACATCACCGTCTGGCACGGGTGGACCTGAATCATCCGTGTCTGTGACATCAGTTTCTGAAATATCAGCGAGTGGTACATCAGTATCTGTGACATCTGTAGTTGGAACGTCAGAGCCTGAGTCCTCTGTATCTGGAACATCAGTATCTGGAACATCAGTATCTGAGATTTCAGGACCTGCTACATCAGTGCCTAAAACATCTGTGTCTGAAACATCAGTGACTAAAATATCATCAACTGGAGGTACACAGCCTGAAGCATCAGTGTCTGAAACCTCAGAACTTAAAACGTCTTTGCCTGGAACATCAGAAACTGAAATATCAGTTACTGAAACATCACCGTCTGGCACAGGTGGACCTGAATCATCCGTGTCTGTGACATCAGTTTCTGAAATATCAAGGAGTGGTACATCAGTATCTGTGACATCTGTAGTTGGAACGTCAGAGCCTGAGTCATCTGTATCTGGAACATCAGTCTCTGAAACTTCATTCTCTGGTACATCTGCACCTTTGTCATCAGTGCTTGGAACAACCGTATCTGAAACAGCATTACCTGGTACATCTGCACCATCAACATCAGTGCCTGGAACATCTGTATTTGAAACGTCACTAGGTAGCACATCTCAACCTGAAACATCAGCACCTGAGACATTTTCCCCTGAAATATTAGTGACTGTGACATCTGTAGTGGAAACGTCAGAGCCTGTGTCATCTGTATCTGGAACATCTGTATCTGGAACATCAGTATCTGAAACTTTACGATCCGAAACAACATCATCTAGGACATCTGTATCTGAAACATCAGTGTCGGAATCTTCATCAATTGCAACATCAAAGACGGAAGTAACAATTTCTGAAACCTCTGGTCCCAAAACGACATTATCCAGAATACCCGAGACTGAAACCTCTGTCTTTGTGACACCTTCATCTGGACCATTAGTGTCTGAAACTTCTCCAACAGGTACATCAGTTCCCGAAACGTCGGTGTCCGTCATCACCAAGCCTGAAACTTCAGTTTCAGTGCCAGTTACTCCTGTTTCACATGAACAAAGTACATATTCAAGTACACCATACACTTCACAGAAACATACAACATTGATTTCAAGCACAAGTCCAGTCTCTGTTACTGGATCCACTTGGCCATCTGTGACAACAGTTATGGAAGCATCTGTATCCTCACAAACAACTTCATCGTTGAAAGTAAGCACAGCTACCACTTTTGTCCCATCTACCCCGGTGACATTACCATCTGAGCCTGCCACTAGTAAGTATGGTCCTAGTATCTCAGAAACTGTTTCCACTACATTATCTCCTACTGGATTCAGCAGTGTCACATCATCGTCAGCAGCACCAACCTCTTTACCTATAGCCTCAATACCTACCAGCACACCTTCAACTTCAACACCAATTTCCACTCCAGTGACACATCAGCCAACCACACATGTACCAACTACATTGCCAAGTGAAAGTACAACAACAGTGGGGAGTTTTTCCACAGCCACACCTGGTAAGTCAACTGTATCTTCTCATATCACATCATTAAGTTCTGCATCTACAGGTAGACCTACTACGTCTACAACAGAAGAATTACATCCAACATTATTGACTTCCTCCAATGAACCAACAGTAACAGCAACTGCTAGTATCTATCCCACAAGGACATCTTCAACAAAAGTTGGTTCTACATTGACATCAGCTCCTCTATCCACAGGACCTACCAAAGGATTTATGGATAAAACCTTGCCAGCAGTAAGTATCACCACTTCCCCTGCTCCCACTGTAGGCACTTCTTCATTACCCTTTTCAACTTTGGAGATTACTCCAACACCAGAGAGAGTACTCCACACAGAATCCCAACCCTCAGAATCACCGCATTTGTATCAGACATCTGCACCCCCCATTTCTTACACTACAGAGGGTTACCAAATAACAACTGACTTTGTGCCACAAAAGACGCCCAGTCAGCAAGTCACTAGCACAAGTACATCAGGGACTGAAGACACCTCAACCAGTGCTCCAGCTGATAGTAAATTCACAGAGAACTCAACTACTTCTCACACTTCGCTTTCAGCTACACCTACTTCTCTGACAGCAACAAGCACTTCCAAATTTGTTACAAGATCTTCAGTAAGTGATGAGACTTCATTGACAAGAATTGGTTCAACAACTGAATCATCACCCTACAGTGATGGTAGCGATACAAGTATTTCAGCTACATATTCTGAAAAATCTGAGTCAGTAACTTCTCTGTCTGTAACATCTGTGCCCAAACTGTCAGAATCCATTGCATCAATATCTGGTCCATCAGCATCTGAAACAGAGTCGTTACCATCAAAACCTGTGATATCAACACCTGCAACAACAGTTCCTCAAACTTCACTGTCCAAACCATTAGTGTCAAGTACATCAAAATCTGGTACATCAGGTTCTGAAATATCTGAGTCATTAACTTCTGTGTCTGAAATATCAGTGCCCAAATTGTCAAAATCCATTACATCAATATCTGGTACATCAAAGTCTGATGTAGTGGGGTCATTATCGTCAAAACCTGAGAAGTCAGTACCTTCAACCTCAGTTGCTCCGGAAACAGCAGTACCTCCAAACCGTGACACCTCTGCTTCCAGAACATCTGAAGTTGGAACGGCTTTGCCTGAGACAACATTGTCTGGAATATCAAGTGCTGGTGCATCTGTTAGTGACACATCTGTGCCTAAAGTCTCAGTATCTCCATCGCAGCCATTAGCATCAACATCTGCCACATCAGCAGTTATATCTGGGACATCAGTAAGTGACATATCAGAGTCTTGGACTTCCATCTCTGGAACAAAATTGTCTGAGACATCAGTGTCTAGTAAATCAACATCTGCTAAATTAGGTGAAAGATCATCATCGTCTTTTACAGCAGGGTCTGCTACAATGTTGACTGAGTCAACTTTGACCAAACAATCAGTCTCCCATACATCAGTGTCTGGCACGTCAGGTCATGTGACATCATTCTCCAAAACAGTTGTGCCTGAATCATCTGAAACTTCGGCTCTTCAAGTGTCAACACCTTCATCACTGACTGTAACAGAGTCCGTAACATCAATATCTGGAACATCAATGTCTCATTCTTCGGTATCGAAGTCAGCAATCTTAAGTACGTCATTGTCTAGTACACCAAGTCCCGTAACATCTTTGCCCAGAAAATCATTGTCAAAACCTTCAGTTTCTGAAACAGGTGTAACTGAAGGATCACTGCCTAAAACGACAGTGCCACAAACTTCAGTCTCCGACGTACCCTCATCACTTCTTTCATCAGTGTCTGTATCATCAAGTACTGGGACATCAGAGTCAGTAACATCAATATTAGATTCATCACTGCCTGAAACATCAATATCTGGAACATCAATATCTGGTGCATCTGTTCCTGAATCTTCATTGCCTGGAACATCACATGAAACTTTAGGATCAGGTACGTCAGCAGCTATGAAACCAATATCTGGTCCATCAGTTTCTGAAGTATCTGGATCTGGAACGACATTAACTCCGGCCCCGGCAACGTCAATTTCCAAACCATCAGTTCCCAGTTCATCAATAACTATTGAGTCAAGTCCTGAAGCATTTGATTCTTTAACTCTGTCATCTGAAAGAACAATGCCAAAGTCTTCAGAGTCCAGATCATCAGTGCTAAGCACATCAACATCTATGATATCTGGTCCTAAAACATCTGTGTCTGTGACTTCATCGTCTGGATCACATTTGCCTGAAACATTCACATCAGAAGTATCGACACCTATTACCTCAATGGCTAGTACATCAGTTCCTGAAAAATCTCAGTCATTAACTTCAGTGCCTGGAGCAACATTTCCTGAAACAGAAGTTTCCAAACCGTCAGTATCTGGTCCATCAAGTGTTGGAACATCTCCTTCTGTAACTGCTGTGTCACAGACAACATCCTCTGAAGAAATAGTGTCTGAACCATCAGTGCCAAGTACAAGGTTGTCTGGTACCTCAGGCCCTAAAAGCTCCATTTCATTGACTTCTATGTCTGGTATATTTTCTGATACAACAGTGTCCAAACCATCAGTGTCAGGTCCATCAAGTGTTGGAACATCTCCTGTAAGTGCTGTGTCACAGACAACATCCTCTGAAGCAACAGTGTCCAAACCATCAATACCAAGTACGAGCTTGTCTGGTACCTCAGGTCCTGAAAGCTCCATTTCATTGACTTCTATCTCTGGTACAACATTGCCGGAAACTGCAGTGTCCAAACCAGCAGTGTCTGGTCCATCAAGTGTTGGAACATCTCCTGTAACTGCTGTGTCGCAGACAACATCCTCTGAAGCAACAGTGTCCAAACCATCAGTACCAAGAACTAGGTCTGGTAGCACAGGTCCTGAAAGCTCCATTTCATTGACTTCTATGTCTGGTACAACATTGCCTGAATCATCAGTGTCCAAACCATCAGTGCCTGGTCCATCAAGTGTGGGAACATCTCCTGTAACTGCTGTGTCACAGACAACATCCTCTGAAGCAACAGTGTCCAAACCATCAGTACCAAGTACAAGGTTGTCTGGTACCTCAGGTCTTGAAAGCTCCATATCATTGACTTCAATGTCTGGTACAACATTGCCTGAATCATCAGTGTCCAAACCATCAGTGTCTGGTCCATCAAGTGTTGGAACATCTCCTGTAACTGCTGTATCACAGACAACATCCTCTGAAGCAATGGTGTCCAAACCATCAGTACCAAGTATAAGTTTGTCTGGTACCTCAGGTCCTGAAAGCTCCATTTCATTCACTTCTATGTCTGGTACAACATTGCCTGAAGCAGCAGTGTCCAAACCATCAGTGTCTGGTCCATCAAGTGTTGGAACATCTCCTTCTGTAACTGCTGTGTCACAGACAACATCCTCTGAAGCAACAGTGTCCAAACCATCAGTACCAAGTACAAGGTTGTCTGGTACCTCAGGTCCTGAAAGCTCCATTTCATTGACTTCTATGTCTGGTACAACATTGCCTGAAGCAGCAGTGTCCAAACCATCAGTGTCTGGTCCATCAAGTGTTGGAACATCTCCTTCTGTAACTGCTGTGTCACAGACAACATCCTCTGAAGCAACAGTGTCCAAACCATCAGTACCAAGTACAAGGTTGTCTGGTACCTCAGGTCCTGAAAGCTCCATTTCATTGACTTCTATGTCTGGTACAACATTGCCGGAAACTGCAGTGTCCAAACCAGCAGTGTCTGGTCCATCAAGTGTGGGAACATCTCCTGTAACTGCTGTGTTGCAGACAACATCCTCTGAAGAAACGGTGTCCAAACCATCAGTACCAAGTACAAGGTTGTCTGATTCCTCAGGTCGTGAAAGCTCCATTTCATTGACTTCTATGTCTGGTACAACATTGCCTGAAGCAGCAGTGTCCAAACCAGCAGTGTCTGGTCCATCAAGTGTTGTAACATCTCCTTCTGTAACTGCTGCGTCACAGACAACATCCTCTGAGGCAACAGTGTCCAAACCATCAGTGCCAAGTACAAGGTTGTCTGGTACCTCAGGTCCTGAAAGCTCCATTTCATTGACTTCTATGTCTGGTACAACATTGCTGGAAACAGCAGTGTCCAAACCATCAGTGTCTGGTCCATCAAGTGTTGAAACATCTCCTTCTGTAACTGCTGTGTCACAGACAACATCCTCTCAAGCAATAGTGTCTGAACCATCAGTGCCAAGTACAAGGTTGTCTGGTACCTCAGGTCCTAAAAGCTCCATTTCATTGACTTCTATGTCTGGTATATTTTCTGATACAGCAGTGTCCAAACCGTCAGTGTCAGGTCCATCAAGTGTTGGAACATCTCCTTCTGTAACTGCTGTGTCACAGACAACATCCTCTGAAGCAATAGTGTCTGAACCATCAGTACCAAGTACAAGTTTGTCTGGTACCTCAGGTCTTGAAAGCTCCATTTCATTGACTTCTATGTCTGGTACAACATTGCCTGGAACTGCAGTGTCCAAACCATCAGTGTCTGGTCCATCAAGTGTTGGAACATCTCCTTCTGTAACTGCTGTGTCACAGACAACATCCTCTGAAGCAACAGTGTCCAAACCATCAGTACCAAGTACAAGGTTGTCTGGTACCTCAGGTCCTGAAAGCTCTATTTCATTGACTTCTATATCTGGTACAACATTGCCTGAAACTGCAGTGTCCAAACCAGCAGTGTCTGGTCCATCAAGTGTTGGAACATTTTCTTCTGTAACTGCTGTGTCACAGACAACATCCTCTGAAGCAACAGTGTCCAAACCATCAGTACCAAGTACAAGGTTGTCTGGTACCTCAGGTCCTGAAAGCTCCATTTCATTGACTTCTATGTCTGGTACAACATTGCCTGAATCATCAGTGTCCCAACCAGCAGCATCTGGTCCATCAAGTGTTGGAACATCTCCTGTAACTGCTGCGTCGCAGACAACATCCTCTGAAGCAACAGTGTCCAAACCATCAGTACCTAGTACAAGGTTGTCTGGTACCTCAGGTCCTGAAAGCTCCATATCATTGACTTCTATGTCTGGTACAACATTGCCTGAATCATCAGTGTCCCAACCAGCAGCATCTGGTCCATCAAGTGTTGGAACATCTCCTGTAGCTGCTGTGTCACAGACAACATCCTCTGAAGCAACAGTGTCCAAACCATTAGTACCAAGTACAACTTTGTCTGGTACCTCAGGTCCTGAAAGCTCAATTTCATTGACTTCTATGTCTGGTACAACATTGCCTGAAGCAGCAGTGTCCAAAACATCAGTGTCTGGTCCATCAAGTGTTGGAACGTCTCCTGTAACTGCTGTGTTGCAGACAACATCCTCTGAAGAAACGGTGTCCAAACCATCAGTACCAAGTACGAGCTTGTCTGGTTCCTCAGGTCCTGAAAGCTCCATTCCATTGACTTCTATGTCTGGTACAACATTGCCTGAAGCAGCAGTGTCCAAACCATCAGTGTCTGGTCCATCAAGTGTTGGAACATCTCCTGTAACTGCTGTGTTGCAGACAACATCCTCTGAAGAAACGGTGTCCAAACCATCAGTACCAAGTACAAGGTTGTCTGGTTCCTCAGGTCCTGAAAGCTCCATTTCATTGACTTCTATGTCTGGTACAACATTGCCTGAAGCAGCAGTGTCCAAACCATCAGTGTCTGGTCCATCAAGTGTTGGAACATCTCCTTCTGTAACTGCTGCGTCACAGACAACGTCCTCTGAGGCAACAGTGTCCAAACCATCAGTGCCAAGTACAAGGTTGTCTGGTACCTCAGGTCCTGAAAGCTCCATTTCATTGACTTCTATGTCTGGTACAACATTGCCTGAAGCAGCAGTGTCCAAACCATCAGTGTCTGGTCCATCAAGTGTTGAAACATCTCCTTCTGTAACTGCTGTGTCGCAGACAACATCATCTGAAGGAACAGTGTCCAAACCATCAGTGCCAAGTACAAGGTTGTCTGGTACCTCAGGTCCTGAAAGCTCCATATCATTGACTTCTATGTCTGGTACAACATTGCCTGAAGCAGCAGAGTCCAAACCAGCAGTGTCTGGTCCATCAAGTGTTGTAACATCTCCTTCTGTAACTGCTGCGTCACAGACAACATCCTCTGAGGCAACAGTGTCCAAACCATCAGTGCCAAGTACAAGGTTGTCTGGTACCTCAGGTCCTGAAAGCTCCATTTCATTGACTTCTATGTCTGGTACAACATTGCCTGAAGCAGCAGTGTCCAAACCATCAGTGTCTGGTCCATCAAGTGTTGAAACATCTCCTTCTGTAACTGCTGTGTCGCAGACAACATCATCTGAAGGAACAGTGTCCAAACCATCAGTGCCAAGTACAAGGTTGTCTGGTACCTCAGGTCCTGAAAGCTCCATATCATTGACTTCTATGTCTGGTACAACATTGCCTGAAACCGCATTGTCAAAATCTTTATTGTCAAGTCCGTCAATATCTGCTGCATCTGGTCCTGAATCTTCATTGCCTGGAACATCACATGAAACATTAGGATCAGGTACATCCGCACCTATGAAACCAATATCTGGTCCATCAGTTTCTGAAATATCTGAACCTGGAACGACATTGTCCGAGACATCATTATCGAAACCATCAAAATCGAGTACATTGATATCTGGTCCTTCAACTCCTTTA
This sequence comes from Stichopus chloronotus, assembly GCA_021234535.1. Lineage (NCBI taxonomy): Eukaryota > Metazoa > Echinodermata > Holothuroidea > Aspidochirotida > Stichopodidae > Stichopus > Stichopus chloronotus. The sequence continues at coordinate 14,643,602 of CM037840.1, read as the reverse complement.
ACATCTTTGCCTGGAACATCATCATCGAAAACTTCACTTTCCGAAACAGGTGTAACTGAAGCATCGATGCCTGAAACACTGGTGCCACAAACATCAGTCTCTGAAGTACCCTCATCACCTCTTTCATCAATGTCTGCAACATCAATGACTGTGACATCAGAGTCAGTAACATCAATATTAGATTCATCACTGCCTGAGACATCAGTATCTGGAGCATCAAAGTCCAAAGCATCAGTACCTGGAACATCTGTGTCTCACACATCAATGTCTGCAACATCAGTATCTGGAACATCATTGTCAGAGACCTCTGTGTCTAGTAAAATAAGTGCAACATCTCCTACCAGTACACCAGAAGTAACAGTAGTGCCTGTTACTGGGTCTCCAGTCACATATGGTCCATCAACTACTACAACAGAGAATCTCAAAACAATGCCTTCAGAAGGAAGTACAATTTCTCACTCACCCCCTTCCACCGTTGAACTTACCTCTTCCTTACAGATCACAACCACACCTAGAGCATCGATCAGTACCGCAACAGTTCCAGTTACATCATCTCCTTCAGTAAGTGTCAAAACAACTCCGACTGAAATTTCAAGAACAACAGGTCCAGTCATAAGTACAGCTGAATATTCTACTACAGGAACAGCAACACCTTCATCTGGTAAAGAAACATCTACACCAGGAGTTACCACTAAGGGGACATCTGTTGAAACAATAAGTACAAAACATTCCACTGCAACACCATCTGGTACAGATGTTACATCTCCAACTATAACAACCACACCATCTTGTGCAGAAACGACAGAAATAACAACACCAACAGATACCGAATGCCTCACATCTGCCACCACAGTGGCAGGAAGTGTTGATACCACACCTGGATCTACTGGTGTTACACTCACTCCAGTAACATTAACAAGTGAGGAAGGCACTGGTTCTACAACAAAACCTAGAATAGCAACTGAAACTTCCACTGGCCCCGTTAGAAGTTCACCTCCACCATCATCTCCCACAGTTCTGACTGTTACATCTGCTCCAACTGCAGTTAAAACCTCAGGTCCATTGACAACAGAAACAACCTCTCCTACCAGTACACTAGAAGTAACAGTAGTTTCTAGTACTGAGACTACAGTTACATATGGTCCCTCAACTACTCCAACAGGAACAGCAACACCTACATCTGGTAAAGAAACATCTGGACCAGTAGTTACCTCTCAGGGGACATCTGTTGAAACAAGTACAAAAGATTTAACTACAACACCATCTGGTGCAGATGTAACATCTGAAACTATACTGACGACATCATCTTGTGCAGAAACGACAGAAGTAGCAACAACAACACCTGGATCCACTGGTGTTACACTCACCCCAGTAACTTTACCAAGTGAGGAAGGCACAGGTTCTACAACAACACCTAGAATAGTAACTGAAACTTTCACTGGCCCTGTTAGAAGTTCACTTCCACCATCATTCCCCACAGTTCCGACTGTCACATCTGCTCCAACTGCAATTAAAACCTCAGGTCCATTGACAACAGAATTCCCAGCAAAATCAGCTACCAGCAAAACAACAACATCAGTGGAATTACCCTCTGAAACAACTACAAGTGTCGAAATTTCAGATACATCTCTTTCACCTATTAGTTCAACAAGAACATCAGCTTCAGTGAGTACAACTAGTCCATTATCCTCAGAAGAACCATCTACACTGAAAACATCAGTGACAAGTACTCCTGGATCTCAAGAGACAAGTATATCTCTGAGTGTCTCAAGTTCTTCAGAGACACATGAGGATCTCACAACATCAGAGGGTGGACAGAGTGGTACTGTTTCATCTGAGTCATCTTCTAAATTAGGACCATCAAAATCAGGTACATCTGCACCAGAAGAGCAAAGTTCAACATCTGTGAGTATGCCAAGCCCTTCAGAGATGACAGAAGATTATACTCCCTCAGAATCTGCCACTGGTAAAGTATCCATTCCTGGGCCATCCTACACATCTGGAACATCTGTATCTGAAACATCAGTCACTAGAACATCAGTGTCTGAATCTTCATCAGAACAAGAGACATCAGTGTCTGGTACATCATTATCTCAAACAGCTGTCTCCTTAACTTCATCATATGGAGCATTAGTACCTGAGTCATCATCACCTGAAATGTTAGTATCCAAACCATTGGCTTCTGAGATATCAGTGGCCAAACCAACAGTTTCTGAATCATCAGTATCTGAAGTAGAATTGTCCAAAATATCAATGTCTCAGACATCAAAATCTAGTAGTTTAGTCCCTGAGACAGTTGTGTCTGAAACCTTAGTTCCTGGAACTTCGTTACCTGAAACATCAGTTTTGAAGTCATCAGTTTCAAAGACATCAGCAACTCAGACTTTAATATCACATTCCTCCGTGCTATCTCCATCATCTGTCCCTGGACTTTCATCAGCTGAAACAATATCCAAGACATTCACATCTGGAATATCAGAGCCGGAAACATCTACCTCTTCAGCCTCTGTGTCCAAATCCACATTTACTGGAGTTTCAGGTTCCAAACCATCAGTACCTGGTACATATGGTCCCATAATATCTGAGTCTTTAACGCCAGTCATGAAATCATCAATATCTGGTACGTCAATTTCTGAAACTTCAGTGTCAAAAATATCAAAATCAGAAATGACAAAGATTGGTACATCAGAGCCGAAATCATTTGAATCTGGACCCTCGTCACCTAAAACTTCAGTATCAGAAACATCAGGAATCAGTGCACTGTTGTCTGGAGCATCAGTACCTGGAACATCTATCTCTTTAACCGCTGTGTCTGGAACAGTATTCCCTGAAACATCGGTTTCCAAATCATCAGATTTTGGTACATCAGTATCTGGTACATCTGGTCCCACATCATCTGAGTCTTTAACTGCTGCCCCGGCACCGTCAATTTCAAAACCATCAGTTCCCAGTCCATCAATAACTATGACATCAAGTCCTGAAGCATCTGGTTCTTTAACTCTGTCATCTGAAAGAACAATGCCAAAATCATCAGTGTCCAAATCATCAGTGCCGAGCACATCAACATCTATGATATCTGGTTCTGAAACATCTGTCTCTGTAACTTCATTGTCTGGATCACGTTTGCCTGAAACATTCACATCTGAAGTATCTGCACCCAGTACCTCAATGGCTAGTACATCAGTTCCTGAAAAATCTGAGTCATTAACTTTAGTGCCTGAAGCAACATTTCCTGAACCCACAGTGTCCAAACCATCAGAATCTGGTCCATCAAGTGTTGCATCTCCTCCTGTAACTGCTGTGTCACAGACAACATCCTCTGAGGCAGCAGTGTCCAAACCATCAGTGCCAAGTACAAGGTTCTCTGGTACCTCAGGTCCTGAAAGCTCCATTTCGTTGACTTCTATCTCTGGTACAATATTGTCGGAAACAGCAGTGTCCAAACCAGCAGTGTCTGGTCCATCAAGTGTTGGAAAATCACCTGTAACTGCTGTGTCACAGACAACATCCTCTGAAGCAACAGTGTCGAGACCATCAGTACCAAGTACAAGGTTGTCTGGTACCTCAGGTCTTGAAAGCTCCATTTCATTGACTTCTATGTCTGGTACAACATTGCCGGAAACAGCAGTGTCCAAACCAGTAGTGTCTGGTCCATCAAGTGTTGGAACATCTCCTTCTGTAACTTCTGTGTCACAGATAACATCCTCTGAAGCAACAGTGTCCAAACCGTCAGTGCCAAGTACAAGGTTGTCTGGTACCTCAGGTCTTGAAAGCTCCATTTCATTGATTTCTATGTCTGGCACAACATTGCCAGAAACAGCTGTATCCAAACCATCAGTGTCTGGTCCATCAAGTGTTGAAACATCTCCTTCTGTAACTTCTGTGTCAGAGATAACATCCTCTGAAGCAACGGTGTCCAAACCATCAGTACCAAGTACAAGTTTGTCTGGTACCTCAGGTCTTGAAAGCTCCATTTCATTGACTTCTATGTCTGGCACAACATTGTCAGAAACAGCTGTATCCAAACCAGCAGTGTCTGGTCCATCAAGTGTTGAAACATCTCCTTCTGTAACTTCTGTGTCAGAGATAACATCCTCTGAAGCAACGGTGTCCAAACCATCAGTACCAAGTACAACTTTGTCTGGTACCTCAGGTCCTGAAAGCTCCATTTCATCGACTTCTGTGTCTGGTACAACATTGCCGGAAACAGCTGTATCCAAACCAGCAGTGTCTGGTCCATCAAGTGTTGAAACATCTTCTGTAACTTCTGTGTCAGAGATAACATCCTCTGAAGCAACGGTGTCCAAACCATCAGTGCCAAGTACAAGGTTGTCTGGTACCTCAGGTCTTGAAAGCTCCATTTCATTGACTTCTATATCTGGTACAACATTGCCGAAAACAGCAATGTCCAAACCATCAGTGTCTGGTCCATCAAGTGTTGAAACATCTCCTTCTGTAACTGCTGTGTCTCAGACAACATCCTCTGAAGCAACAGTGTCCAAACCATCAGTACCAAGTACAAGTTTGTCTGGTACCTCAGGTCCTGAAACCTCCATTTCATTGACTTCTATGTCTGGTACAACATTGCCGGAAACAGCCGTGTCCAAACCAGCAGTGGCTGGTCCATCAAGTGTTGGAACATCACCTGTAACAGCTGTGTCACAGACAACATCCGCTGAAGCAACGGTCTCCAAACCATCAGTACCAAGTACAAGGTTGTCTGGTACCTCAGGTCTTGAAAGCTCCATTTCATTGACTTCTATGTCTGGTTCAACATTGCCGGAAACAACAATGTCCAAACCAGCAGTGTCTGGTCCATCAAGTGTTGAAACATCTCCTTCTGTAACTGCTGTGTCGCAGACAACATCCTCTGAAGCAACAGTGTCCAAACCATCAGTGCCAAGTACAAGGTTGTCTGGTTCCTCAGGTCCTGAAAGCTCCATATCATTGACTTCTATGTCTGGTACAACATTGCCTGAAACCGCATTGTCAAAATCTTTATTGTCAAGTCCGTCAATATCTGCTGCATCTGGTCCTGAATCTTCATTGCCTGGAACATCACATGAAACATTAGGATCAGGTACATCCGCACCTATGAAACCAATATCTGGTCCATCAGTTTCTGAAATATCTGAACCTGGAACGACTTTGTCCGAGACATCATTATCGAAACCATCAAAATCGAGTACATTGATATCTGGTCCTTCAACTCCTTTAACATCTTTGCCGGAAACAGCTGTATCCAAACCAGCAGTGTCTGGTCCATCAAGTGTTGAAACATCTTCTGTAACTTCTGTGTCAGAGATAACATCCTCTGAAGCAACGGTGTCCAAACCATCAGTGCCAAGTACAAGGTTGTCTGGTACCTCAGGTCTTGAAAGCTCCATTTCATTGACTTCTATATCTGGTACAACATTGCCGGAAACAGCAATGTCCAAACCATCAGTGTCTGGTCCATCAAGTGTTGGAACATCTCCTGTAACTGCTGTGTTGCAGACAACATCCTCTGAAGAAACGGTGTCCAAACCATCAGTACCAAGTACGAGCTTGTCTGGTTCCTCAGGTCCTGAAAGCTCCATTTCATTGACTTCTATGTCTGGTACAACATTGCCTGAAGCAGCAGTGTCCAAACCATCAGTTTCTGGTCCATCAAGTGTTGGAACATCTCCTGTAACTGCTGTGTTGCAGACAACATCCTCTGAAGAAACGGTGTCCAAACCATCAGTACCAAGTACAAGGTTGTCTGGTTCCTCAGGTCCTGAAAGCTCCATTTCATTGACTTCTATGTCTGGTACAACATTGCCTGAAGCAGCAGTGTCCAAACCATCAGTGTCTGGTCCATCAAGTGTTGGAACATCTCCTTCTGTAACTGCTGCATCACAGACAACATCCTCTGAGGCAACAGTGTCCAAACCATCAGTGCCAAGTACAAGGTTGTCTGGTACCTCAGGTCCTGAAAGCTCCATTTCATTGACTTCTATGTCTGGTACAACATTGCCTGAAGCAGCAGTGTCCAAACCATCAGTGTCTGGTCCATCAAGTGTTGAAACATCTCCTTCTGTAACTGCTGTGTCGCAGACAACATCATCTGAAGGAACAGTGTCCAAACCATCAGTGCCAAGTACAAGGTTGTCTGGTACCTCAGGTCCTGAAAGCTCCATATCATTGACTTCTATGTCTGGTACAACATTGCCTGAAGCAGCAGAGTCCAAACCAGCAGTGTCTGGTCCATCAAGTGTTGTAACATCTCCTTCTGTAACTGCTGCGTCACAGACAACATCCTCTGAGGCAACAGTGTCCAAACCATCAGTGCCAAGTACAAGGTTGTCTGGTACCTCAGGTCCTGAAAGCTCCATTTCATTGACTTCTATGTCTGGTACAACATTGCCTGAAGCAGCAGTGTCCAAACCATCAGTGTCTGGTCCATCAAGTGTTGAAACATCTCCTTCTGTAACTGCTGTGTCGCAGACAACATCATCTGAAGGAACAGTGTCCAAACCATCAGTGCCAAGTACAAGGTTGTCTGGTACCTCAGGTCCTGAAAGCTCCATATCATTGACTTCTATGTCTGGTACAACATTGCCTGAAACCGCATTGTCAAAATCTTTATTGTCAAGTCCGTCAATATCTGCTCCATCTGGTCCTGAATCTTCATTGCCTGGAACATCACATGAAACATTAGGATCAGGTACATCCGCACCTATGAAACCAATATCTGGTCCATCAGTTTCTGAAATATCTGAACCTGGAACGACATTGTCCGAGACATCATTATCGAAACCATCAAAATCGAGTACATTGATATCTGGTCCTTCAACTCCTTTAACATCTTTGCCTGGAACATCATCATCGAAAACTTCACTTTCCGAAACAGGTGTAACTGAAGCATCGATGCCTGAAACACTGGTGCCACAAACATCAGTCTCTGAAGTACCCTCATCACCTCTTTCATCAATGTCTGCAACATCAATGACTGTGACATCAGAGTCAGTAACATCAATATTAGATTCATCACTGCCTGAGACATCAGTATCTGGAGCATCAAAGTCCAAAGCATCAGTACCTGGAACATCTGTGTCTCACACATCAATGTCTGCAACATCAGTATCTGGAACATCATTGTCAGAGACCTCTGTGTCTAGTAAAACAAGTGCAACATCTCCTACCAGTACACCAGAAGTAACAGTAGTGCCTGTTACTGGGTCTCCAGTCACATATGGTCCATCAACTACTACAACAGAGAATCTCAAAACAATGCCTTCAGAAGGAAGTACAATTTCTCACTCACCCCCTCCCACCGTTGAACTTACCTCTTCCTTACAGATCACAACCACACCTAGAGCATCGATCAGTACCGCAACAGTTCCAGTTACATCATCTCCTTCAGTAAGTGTCAAAACAACTCCGACTGAAATTTCAAGAACAACAGGTCCAGTCATAAGTACAGCTGAATATTCTACTACAGGAACAGCAACACCTTCATCTGGTAAAGAAACATCTGCACCAGTAGTTACGACTGACATGATATCCATTGAAACAAAACCTACCAATAATTTAGCTACAACACCATCTGGTACAGACTTAACATCTGAACATATACAAACCACACCCTCTATGATAGAAGAAACTACACCGTCAGATACTGAATGCCCCACATCTGCCCCTGCAGTGACAGGAAGTGTTGTTACCAAACCTGTAGAATTAAGTATCCCTACTGGTAGTGCTACTCCAAATGTATTGAAAACAACTGCACATTTTGAATCCACTGTCACATCTGCTGGAACTGCAATTAAAACCACAGGTCCATTGATAACAGAAACAACCTCTCCTACCAGTACACCAGAAGTAACAGAAGTTTCTGATACTGGGACTCCAGTCACATATGGTCCCTCAACTACTCCGACAAAGAATCTCAAAACGATGACTTCAGAAGAGAGCACAACTTCACACACAGGTTCAGTTGTAAGTACAAATCAATATGCTACTACAGGAACAGCAACACCTACATCTGGTAAAGAAACATCTGCACCAGTAGTTACCACTAAGGGGACATCTGTTGAAACAATAAGTACAAAACATTCCACTGCAACACCATCTGGTACAGATGTTACATCTCCAACTATAACAACCACACCATCTTGTGCAGAAACGACAGAAATAACAACACCAACAGATACCGAATGCCTCACATCTGCCACCACAGTGACAGGAAGTGTTGATACCACACCTGGATCTACTGGTGTTACACTCGCTCCAGTAACATTAACAAGTGAGGAAGGCACTGGTTCTACAACAAAACCTAGAATAGCAACTGAAACATTCACTGGCCCTGTTAGAAGTTCACCTCCACCATCATCTCCCACAGTTCTGACTGTTACATCTGCTCCAACTGCAATTAAAACCTCAGGTCCTTCGACAACAGAACCTCCAGCAAAATCAGCTACCAGCAAAACAACAACATCAGTAGAATCACCCTCTGAATCAACTACAAGTGCAGAATCGATCTTCATTTCTGAGACATCCTCTACAAGTGTTAGTGCCACAGCTATGTCACAGATGACATCTTCAGTGAGTGTATCTAGTCCAGAGTCCACTCCCGGACTGTCATCAATGTCAGAAACGTCAGTCAGTAGTACTTCTCCGTCACTTGAATCAAGTGAAACGTCTGATAGTGACACACAGCACACATCACCGAAAGGAAGTTTGTCATCTTCTCAACCTGAAAAGTCAAAACACACTTCTCAATCTTTCAGTTCATCTCTAGCATCCAAGTCCCACACTTCAGTTTCCCATGAGCCCAGTTATACTAGTGGAATGATCACTTCTCAAGAATTTAAATCTTCTCCACTGTCTGAACCAAGTGTATTGCCCTCCACTGCTTCCTCACCATCAGTATCAAGTTCTCCTTTGTCTGAGGAGTCAAGCTCATTATCTTCCACTTTCACAGCATCTTCACTGGTCTCGCAATCTTCCTCAAGTCTGACATCTGCTATGGGTACAAGTCCTTTGCACACATCACATGGGGATGCTACTCCAGTGTCTCACACAGGTTCAGAATTGTCCTCATCAATGACTTCTCTGTCACCAAGTCACAGTGCCATGACACACTCCACAGACAGAGAAACCTCTCCAGTATCTCACACCCTTGTGACATCCACTTTCGGGCCTTCTTCCCCATCACCAGGTACAACATTTGCTAGCCATACAAGTATATCATCATCACTCGGCCATTCTTCGTCCATGTCTGGCCCTACCACAGTGTCATCACATGAGGACTCTAGTACTACCTCCAAGTCGATTCTCTCATCTCATTCCTCATTGGAATCAGAGTCTTTCTCAATGTCAACTTCACAAGATACCTCAAAAACAGTTATCACTCATTCTTTCTCAAGTGATGGTACCTTGACAACATCAGATTTTTCACATGGTATTTCTGAATCACCAGCTACCTCTAGCAAGCATACCTCCTCACAGTCCCCAGGGTCTTCCCCTTTGACCTCTTTGTCCAGTTCAACCCCCTTCCACCCTTCACCAAGCATTGACAGCACCACTCTGACAGCTTGGTCCCCTTCCTCTGTATCAAGTATGACCGACTTTTCTACTAGGACAAGGAGTAAGAGTATGACTGTGACAGCAGGGCAGTCTGATGTATCTACTGAATTTTCTACCTCCTTTTCCCCCTCGACAATATCATCATTCTCCGCGTCATCGTCATCATCGTCATCTCCTACTAGCAGCTCAGGTATGCTAACTTAATATCAGTTTCATCCTGCACCAATATGAGTAACCACCATTGATTCTCACTTACTAATCCTTCGAAGATGCTGCAAGAACTGTGCATGGAATGTTTGCCGATATTGATAACGACCGTCTAACCAAGCCGCAGCCATTGCCATAGCTCAGATGGAGCCTGTTATCGAACCAAGTTGATATTGCCCTTGAGGAGTATGCAATATTTGCTTGTAATGCAGTTTTCTAGTACTCTGTTCGATAGTAGGATGCAACATTTACTGGAAGAGCCTTAGTTGTGGGGGTTAGCATTTGTCGACATTGTGTAAATCTTGAATGATCCCGGAAGGGTCTTCAATTCAGAATACAACAACCACTTTAAACATTGCTCTACTAGGAAATTAGTTGCTGTATGTGGGCAAGAACGTCAATAGTTGAATCTGGAGCGCTGTGGCCTCTCTGTACACAAGTGGAAATACCAGTAGAATCGCAGAGAAATTTTGCTTTGTGTTTCAACCTGAAAACTGTTGCAGATCCAGAAGTTAGGCATACAATACTGTTGTTATTCAAGTGGCTAAAACCCTGGAGTTGCAGATGAGTTGTTGGGTGAGGTATCCAGCTGTTTGAGTGGTTGAGACTTTTGGCACCGTCCTGCAGAGAAAAAGAAAAGACCCATTTGACGTGATAGCTAAGACCATTGACCTGACTGTAACGTTATCCATTACCAATAACTGCAATATGAAAAAAAAACAAAAAAACATGAAAACCATGATACCTCTTTGGATGTAAAACTTTGATGGTGTAACTAAGAAAGGTATGATCTCATTACTTGTGATATTTTTTACTTATTGACGATGTAATTTTGCTAGATTTTGTTAGTGTTTGGTCTAACTGGAGGGGTATGTATTTCTTACGTCACATTCATGCATAAGACTATTCTTCTCTAAGTTCTTTGTGGTTTCCGCTGTAGTTGGTATACAGTGAGAGGTATATTTGGCTTTCTTGCATTCGTCATTTTCCCCCCTTCATACACAATCAAATATCAAAGTACATTTAGCTTCCACTGTAGTTGATGGTCCCTTTTTTTTTTCTTCTTCATTAGTTTTCATGTATGGTTCATTCCATGTGTACATAACCCACCACCTTATTATGAGAATATGTTCTGTTTGTGATAGACCATCAGCATGCTTGTTTAAGCCATGTTGGTCAGCCATTTCGTGAAACTTTGTTTCTCTAGCAAAGATATTTGGAGTGAAACAGAAGCAGTATTTGCTTGCAGCGTGCTCTTTCAGAGTCATATTCTGCTGATGATATGAATACTGGCTACGTGATGGGTTTGTATTATTGCCAGACAGGCAGGGAGAGTCTTCAATCTAACTGGAAAGACCTGCGCTTTTTGAGGAAGGGGAAAGAAACTGTCCTGAATGCCCAAATTCCTCACATATAGGTTGCAGATTTAGATTTGCAAAGAATGAAGTACTCGCCTCGACTAATTTGGTGTTGCTCAGTCTTTCACGTATGTGTAGCAGTTCACAAAGTGTGCCTCAATGTTCGAAGATACGTACGTGGTGATGCCATTGGCATATAGAAGCCTTCTGAGGCAGCGCTGAAATGACATCATCAATTTTGATTTCAAATTTGATCAAGGTTTTGACGTAGGTGGACAACGAATTGGTCATGATCAGTGAACACTGAGACATTAAACGTAAATTTGTGATCCGTTCATTCAGCCATTGAGAATTTTGTGAAGTGCTGTCTCGTGTCCCGTGCTGTCTCGAAAAAGGGATAGCAACAAAGACAAGCAGAAAAAAACAAAAGTATGACATTATATACTTTTTCTTTTTCCCTTCAGTGATTACTACCGTTGCTACTACGGGTAAGTATGACATTCTGCTTTTAATAGTAGTTAATAGTAAGATTTAATATCGTGTTGCACACTGTAAGTCGGTGTCCACCAAGACGTACAGTGAATTCATGCAGCCGTTTCCATGAATTTTTATGAAATATTTTTCAGTGCTTAGTTGATCAGAACAATGAGCCATTATCTTGCACGTCTTCTCTGCTCTGATTCAATTGACTCAGACTGGATGCAGAAACTGGCTGCTCGCAGTACAGGCCAAGGCTGTGCAGTGGTGCCTCTCTAATCGCAAGCAGTAGACCCAACTTGTGATTGTCATCGAGTAGTTCTATCTGGCAGCTTGTAGATAAGGAAGTTGTGGCCAACAATGGCTTTGATGCTTGTTTGCAGAAAAGGTTCAATGATAGGTAACAAATCCTAAATTAGAAGGCAGGGAGAATTATAGAGGTGCAACATATAGCTAGAAGGTCCTCTAGTGACATGGACTCAAACAGTAAAGATCAATCAGCACTTAAAGTCAGTGGAAAAAGATCTTCAGATCCAAATTGTTAGGTCCCACCAACCAAATTGTCAAGCTCACAGATCAAATTGTCATGTTGGCTGTGTGAGTGCTATTTGACTTGAGAGTTGTTTTGTCGGAGAAGCAGCGTCAGGTGTTCATTGAATTTTGGGTTTTCTACGACCCCTCACACCAGCACAAAGACTGCATGCATGACTTTTGAGTCTCCGTAGAGAGCTGAAGGTCTCACTTCCTGAGAGCGACAATGAAGGTCAACTTGAGATGTACAGGGGGAACATTGTCATCTGTCATGTGATGTTTCTCCTACCTCCAGGTCCTCTCTGCTACAAAGAAGTCTGTGAGTATTCAGAATGGCACAGTGATGAAGAAGAGTCTGGCACCGAAATAACTGATAAAACGTTCACCGAGACTGAGCTGTTGGAGGACTTGGAGGAGTTATACGACGACGTATGCACAAACCCACGGGCCATAGAGTGCCGAACCGTGGAAGGTGAAGAGAATTATTCCTCAACCGGAGAAGAGGTACATTGTGACACAAAGACGGGTCTGACGTGTATCAACAATGCAAATACCACAACTCACTGTTCTGACTACGAGATCAGAGTAGAATGCTGTAAGAAGGTGGCTGTCCCTTGCACGACACCCCCAATCTCATGTAAGTCTCCTCTCGTGTCTTCCTTTCCGCCCCAGCAGAACATCGCTGTCTTCATTAATCCCTTGTGGTGGATTAATTATGGCTGTGATTGCTGGTCGATTGTGTTCGCTGTAACTTATTAAATTTGCAGATAAATTCTGCGTGTTACTCTCAAGTAATGAGTGAATCGTTTGATCAGGTATCAGCACCATGCATATTCAGCATCTGACTGCTCATCTCAGCATCCGAAAACTCATCTTGCCTCAAGATCCACAGAATACGTAGAACCGCTGTAAGGAACTACATCCTAAGTCAGCATTGTGAATTAATCGTGGTCGAAAGTTTTAGGCTTTAGTCGTTTGTCTTTGACGTCATCAGATTGCTGTGATTTGTGTTCAAAGACACACAGGTAAGTTGTATCACTGGAGTAGATAATCATTACGGCTACATCAAGCTGCTTGCATGCCATTATTATGTGTGATATCTGGCTACATGACCCAAGGGATGGTATCTTCTAATGGAAGCCGCACACATTCCTCTCTGAAGATACGTTGTTGCTCGGTTCAGGAGCATCAACTCATGTGTGGGGGATTATTGCATTATGAAAGCGAAACTTGTAAATAAATGATTCTATCTTTCACTACCAGTATATGGCATGTAAGATTTTCTGTGTTTCACTTGTTGTTCCTCGAAATTATGTTTCCTATTCTTTTGTATGTGTCTCCATTTTGTGGGCATGCAGGTAAGTTTCAAAAGGAAACAATAGATGTCTAATATTGTACCATGTCTGACAGTGGCAAAGTTGTGACAGTAGAAAAATTTATCACTTTTAGATACGACCAATGTAACTAAAGCCTTGTGTGAAAGGCACGTCTCAAGGACTTTAAAAGGAAGCAGTAAACTCCATTGTTCTCCCTGCCTGTTCACACAGCTGGTTTCCTTATTCTAAGTTGGAAGTTTTGTTCCCACAAAGAAAATGAGTTCTATAGTCAATCCTAACAGTGAAGGTTGCTCTACAGAAATGGGATAGGTGCATTTTAAATGACAGAAAAATCAACTTAGTTTCCAGAATTTGTGTGTTTAAATCAGTAAGCGATGTTTACTCTTCCATGGTGTTTTTGGGCAGAGAACTGTACCTGTTGACATTGATTTAAGATAGTGTCTGTAGTTTGAGCTGTGTGTGTTTGGATGTACATGTACATACATTTATGTCCCGGTTAAAAGAGAGGAGTAGTATCATGTCCTCCAAATAACCTGAATACATGTTCAGGTGTTGTAGGTGATGCCTTGGAAAGTGAGAGAATAAGTGCATCCAACTCAAGCTGGTGATTATATCAAACGTCAGACACCGTAACCGATTGCTCTCGAGTAAGTGCCAACGCAGTCCTGCGAGCTTGCCGTTCTGATACGTACCGTGGGTCAATTGGCCTGCAAATGCATGGCCGTGGGCCGATGCCTTGTTTCTGCACAGAAGCAATTTCACTTTGCTCCAGGCCTGTGGAAGTGCTGCAGTACGTGAGGATTTCAGATGATGGTCCGCATAGTAACCAATTGCTACTGAAATGGTTGCTCCAAAAAATATCTATCTTAGGATCCACGCAGGAATCTCAGTGCACAGAAAAGCACCCCCTCGTGTCATCGCGAAATAGTCCATGAGCTCGACAAAGATTGAGAACTACGACCATGGTAAATGTCAAGTTCCTGATGAGTCATCCTAAAAAATATCCTGTGACTTGTGTCACACCTACAGTGACAGAGTTCAGTTTCAACTTGAGCTTCCAGTTGATGTCATCATGTGATACTAAAATTTGGTAACAAAAGCTTTGAGTTGCACCTGTTGCCAAGTAAAAGGTAAAACTGCCTGTCTAGTGCTATATGTCTTTGTGTGTATTTATTTGGGGTGTGTATTTTTTGGGGTGTATGTTTTTGTTTTGTAATTCTGTTTTTCACTTTCTACTTAGTGTTCTGAACTTAAATCTGCTACAAATTGCAACTTGCAGTAGATCCCTCTCTGGCTTTGTCACAGCAACTGCATGAACATAGGAATCTGTGTAATTTCAGCTTTATGAGAAAAACCTCGACAGAAATATCTCAATAATATTTCTTTTTGTGCAGTGTTTTTGGGGAACATGTCAAGGACATAATGAAAGCAAAAATTTCTGTTTCTGTGAGTTTATTAGTGAATCAGAAAATGAGAATCAAAAACATGCCAGTCCCAAAGCATTATTTCTCTGCCCCTTACACATAATATGTTGCTTTTCCAAACTTGTTCAGTTGCAGCATGACTTGCAAGATCATTATGGCTGTCTGGTTTATTTTAAATATACGTGTTTGGTATAGACCGGGAGTACAATTATTCCATTTGTTTATCTGATCTGACAGTAACGTAATGAAGATAGATCCTTGTAATTTTTAGACATGATGCAAGTCAACCAGAGTCACTTCAGCCGTTCAGCATACTTAAACCTTGGACTTTAAATCATGTACTTGCCCAATTGGCATTCCATGTGCATGGACCACATTGGTCTTTGTGTTAGCTGAATTGAGGCCTCGTGGACCTGTAGACCCCAAATGGCATGACTGCTGTTTTGAAAACACGGCAGAAGGCACGCAGAATAGGAAGAGGACTTAAATAATATGTTACCGTGGGAACGGAGCATGAAAAGACTGTCATGTTACATCCTTTGATTCTGCCTACAATGCTTAATTCGTACCTTGACAACTGTGACTATTGTTCCATCAGTTTCAGTGTGCAGTAAAGCACTAGCCGACCCTGTGACCCTAGTGAGCCTGTAGTGACTGAACTTAGCATTCTCCTTCACATGTCTATCGATCAAGAGTCAGTGACATTGTCTTTTCTCCTTTTTGTTTTTGCATAGAGCTTGCAAATGCTTTCCATGTGTGATTTGGTGCCTATTAATTTGTTTTGTATTTTCAGTTGCATTTCATAGGCAATTTTGCTGTTTCTTTAGCATTTACTAGTTGTTTTAATGTGCTTATTCTCTGTTGGCTTATGTGCATTCATTTACCATTCTGATTAGGATATATAGGCATACAGACAATATCCATGTACGTGTAGCAGATGGCCCCCACGAGAATTGGTGCTAGATCCTACCATCTTTATAATAGACAGCTCTCCTGACTTAAGTTTATACAAATAAGATGTGGTTTAAGATCCCACCTGCCTGTGGCCACTTTTTGTTAGATTTAAGCATATAGGCTAATAGAGGTCGTTTGTTCACCATAGGTGCCAATTACTTCTCTGATGTAAAGGTAATAAATGAAGGCTGGGAAGCTGTTATCATATATAAACCATTTTTTTCTCTTATTAGCTACAGCAGTCCCTGAAGTTACAAGTGAATCACCAACCACTGCAGTTAAAGAACCAACAACCACCACTACCACCACAAGTGTGACTCCCACCAGACAGGGATCCACAAGTACACCATCACCACCAATAGAGGAAACTACATCAGAATCAGTGACCACCGGGTCTGAGCAAACTCCGTCGGTCTCAGTGGGTGTTTCAACAACCCTAACCACCTTGCCACCGACAACTTCTGCAGCCATGTCCTCTTCAGCCAGCACACCAACTCAACCACCAGAAGAGACAACTGCATCCACAAAACCACCTAAGGGGACCACCGTGCCCTCCGAACCACCAGAAGAGACCACCGCACCAGAAACTACAGCATCCCCAGAGACAACCATGTCTGAATCTCAGCCACCTTCAACCGTCTCAACGACAGCTGTGCCTACAACTACGGTCACCGTCTCTTCCCCAACTACCATGGTCACCCCCACACAGGGCCCAGGAGAAACAACGTCCGAGGAGGAAACGACTACCTCTGGTTCAACTCCTCCTACACCGGAGGTAACACCAACCCAGGAACAAACCACCACCCTACATACCCAACGGACCTCAGTCACCACTGAGGTAACACCTGGTACAACCACCAATAGTAAGTCAACGTCAGAACCATGTCATGCCAGGGTACCAGGATGTGCAGATGCAGTAATTGCTTTGATCGTCACGTGATCTCATTGTGATTCATTGTAAAAAGCACAATTTGTGTCAGCAATTTACCCGCCAAACACCTCATACATGTCCATATCATTTAATCAGCGTATCAGATGAAGAAAATACTTATGCTAAAGTATCAATCTTTTGTCTTGTAGCATGTAGTATGCAACAAATCAAATCATGCAAATATATCCCTACAATATCCTGCTTCTACTTTTGTCATGATTTCATATTTTTCATCCCCGTCTCACTCCCCTTTCATATCCTGCATTACCTTTCAATCATATTCCAACCTATCATGCACTTTATTCTCCCTACCACCACTCTCCCCCTCCCACCCCGTACTGCCCTTTCCCCATTTTACTACCCAAGCTTTCATTACTAAACCCTGCTACAACCCCATGTCAATTATACGGCATATAGACAGCCTTGAGAGAGTTTTCTTTGCTTCTTCTATATTATCCCAATTATAGCAACAGTTGATGTACATTCAGTATGACTGTTTGACTTGCATGTAGGTAACATTTCACAACCCTAACCAACCCCTTCCCCACACCACCTGCTTTCTGCGCCTGCATATTGCATTTATGATTCTGATTGGCAGATCATTTTGGTCTGAGAGGGTTACAAAACTGTAGCTGGTAAAATAGGGTATGCGCTGGTTTGACGTAACAGAGCTAAATTTTGCTATTGCTTAAATTTGTACATTGCAATATTTTTTTCTGTTGCATTTCCATTGGTCTGTTGAACAGAGCATTGAACTGTAATTTCTCCTCAGGTAGCAGTTAGCAATTATTTAGCATGAAACAATACTTGTGGCATTTGCAGATATTTTCTCATTACACTCATTGACATATGCCCAAATGTGCAACTTACCCATCAAATGTTGAAGGAGACACCACTGTACAGAGGCAATCTGTATTGCAAGGTCATTAGTTTAAACGTATTAAACAGTTCTTATAGTTCTTGTTGAGCTGTCCTTTTCAAAATGCAAAAAACAAGAGGCACTCCTGTGAAAATAAAAATATGTGAGTGAAAAACTGATTGAAAAGCAAGAGTAGTTTGGAAAAACTGATTTCTCAGGTAGCACATTGCAGCATTTAAGTTTAGTGATTGCGTTGATGTACATGTTCCATTCTTCAGGAGAAAAATGCAAAATGTGTTTTTCTCTCAGAATTTCTGCTATTTGAGTTAGCAGTGAAACGTCTTTTTTTGTTGTTTTGTCTTGTTTTGTCTTGTGGAATACATAGCTATAGGTTCATTTGTAGAAGACTGCACTAGAAGACACAATGTATCATGATCTTTTTCCTCCAGCCTTCATATCTGCCTTCCATCTTGCAAGCTTTTGAGAATCACTGTGTATGCTGTATACAGCCTCTTCATTGAAAGTCAGTAACAAAGTTACAACAGATTTTATATTATGCAGAAGGAAAAAAAAATACTGGGGTATTTCCAGTACATTTATTGTAGTTCTCGGGGTGACAGCCATCAAATTTAACAGTGTGGTTGCTACACCATAGCAGTGACTTAACATTTCTTGTGTTCGATGGACCGGACATGGTTTAGCAAAACAAATGCAAATGAGGTTTCTATTAAACTATGGTTTGGCTCTAGTCGAGGCAGGCTATCTAGTGCAGTTTTGCCATATGTAACTGACAGTAAATGACATGTATGTTTTAGGTCTGTTTTGTGGAATAATCGTAGACATGACAACTTCATGGCAACAGTTTACACACCAAACTTGCCACAAGTTTTGACATTCTGAATTGATTTTTGACATTTACAAGCATACACACACTGAACACAACAAGTTTGGCTTCAGTTATGTGGCAAAATTGTACAAGCTAGCCACCCAATACCTAGGTTCAAGCCGTTATCTAGTAGAAACCTAATTGTACAAGCTAGCCACCCAATACCTAGGTTCAAGCCGTTATTTAGTAGAAACCTAATTTCCTTATTCTTTTTCTTTTTTTTTTGTCGTTTGTTGAAAGGATGATTCGTCTAGTGTGTGTTTATAAGTGTTTGTTTATATAGGTGAACGTTTATTTGTGTGTGTGCATGGTAACGTTACTAACTGATCAAGGTGAGTACGATGAAGAGGTCTAGGTTCTTTATCTAGCATTCATCTGTATCTAACTCCCTGGTTCCACGTGAAAGGCACATTTTTTTTTTTCTCTCTTTAATTTAGAATTTAGTTTCCACTCCCCTCCTTCATCCACTTTTCCATAATTTTCTAATGTAAACGTCTCCAAGGCACTAGCTGTCCCTATCTGCAGATGAATTATGATGAGAGCGATTACTTATTCATTTAATTGTGTCACTTCAAATTGGTCGTCATCATAGAAGCATACTGTAGTATTCATACTGATGTACGTTAGTATTAATAGTCTACAAATCATTTCATGTGCCTTGGGCAAGATAGAGCATTAGTAAAGTAATATCTGATAGCATACAGTAGTAGAAACAACCAAGCCATAATAACTGAATTAGGCCTACATATCCAGGAGGAGGTCGACAAAGAACAGTACTTGTCGTCTCTGGATCCTTTGCAATCCAGTCGGTCATTGCTAGACCTCTAATTCATTCCACCATGCTCAAACGAATACGAATCATTGCTTCAGTCACACCTCACCACATCAACTAACTCTCATCCCGGGAAGGACGTAGAGCCAGAGCCTCCTATTTATTGCCATCATTCTGTCGCCAGAGCAAGCCACGCTCATAAGCTAAACAATTCGCTGTCACGAGGTGAGCCATTGTCTTTTTTTTGCTTTGTAAATACGGATCATACTGATAATCATAATATGACAAGGAGACAGAAAAATGCCAAATTGAAACTACTATTATGAAAGACTTTAGATGAACAATTCACTTGGCAGATTAAAAGGAGAGAAAAAAGGATTAAAAGGAGAGAAGCGATCAAGTTTCCTGTACCTATGTTATGTCTTGATCAAAGATGGAACTAGAGTATTTTGCTAATTACTTTACATGTGGGGAAAGTTACAGTAGACTGAGGCCAAAACTTTCTTCAGGAGTTTCAGAGTTAAATGGTCTAAGGTGATTTTATGGCAGGACGCAGAACTTGTCAGATATCAAATAGTGCTATATGACGCAGGGTTTAAGGATACGTGGTCTGAATCTTAAGGAATGCTGTCACCTGTGAAATGCTCCAGAAAGATACTCCTTCTTGAAATTTGTCAATTTAACAAGAGACAGTTGTGTCAGATATCATTCTTGCTGATGGAATTCCTGCTGCTATAATAAAGCTGGAATATGAGTTAAAAATTTGTCAGTGAAAGTCAAATTCCACAGAATATGTCATATCCACTACAAAAAATTGTTTAAGCCGCATTTTGGCATGAATATTCATATCCATTCCCATTGGTCTGCTTGATTTCAAGTAACGGTGATTGCACTAATCTGCTTTCTTGAAGAGTTTGAATTTGGTGGAGCCAACAAAAGTGTGTAGACAATTTTCATATTCAAATACCTTGAAGATGAGTGCATAGCTCTCTTTCATATTTTGTGACAGGTAATCTTTCCCTTTCCTCTCTCTTCCCTGAAACACTGATTAAGAACAAACATAGATGACCAGGTGATAAGAATTACATATCATATTCCCGCTTTAAGTGTCAGTAATTAAAAAAAAAAGGAGGTGGAGCCACTAAACATTTGAACTTTCAATTTTGACCACTTGTCCTTTAAAGTTTTATATCAGGAGGAAAATTTTGAGCATCAACCTGCATCGATTAATATGATTTGATAAAAGATTAGCGACCAATTTGTGAGTCAATTATTTTCAGATGTGTTGTATAAATGTTGCAAAAAAAAAAATAAAGGCATTTACCAAGCTGTTGATGATGATATGCATTATTAAAACATCTTTTTCATTATTTCTCAGTTTGTCGTGAGAAGATTTGCGAGTGGACGGATTGGTATGATGATGAAAAAGGCCAACCAATCAGTAGAAACGCCACCCACGAGATTGAAGACATCCACGAAATTTTGGAAGATAATATGGAGATATGTGAATATGTGGAAGACATTGAGTGCCGTGATGTGGAAAACCCAGATGTGCTCTTTAAAGACATCCAGGGTCAGGAGGTGTGTTGTGACCTTGATGATGGCCTAGTCTGTGAGAATCTCTACTATGAAGGTCATCCTTGTTCCAATTACAAAGTGAGATTGTACTGCTGTAGATATGAGCTGTGTTCCAAGGCATCAACCACCCTGCCTCCCACATCAGTTACCCAAACTACTGTTCCCACAGCAGTTTCTTCTTCTGTCAAGCCTACAACAGGTTAGCTTCATCTTGAAATGTCTTGAAATATCTTTGTGATTATCCCCATAAGGGAAGCCTCAAAAATCCAACTTAAGATCATCTTAGGCTCGCAAGCTTCACACTGCTTGTCGTTATGCAGACTACATATCCCACACGCTGGAGTGGACACTTATGGACTCTGTGTATCTGAGAGAAATAAGCACTGGAACATGTCTGGTTGCTATCCTTATTGCAATGGGTAGCAGCAATGCCATCTTAGATGATCTTGGGTCAGATTTGTTAGGCTCCCCTAAGGAGCTACTGCTCTGGACTGTCGTACCGCATGTTACATACCCAACCTATATGCAGATATTGTTGGGTAATGCTGGAGAGCTGTTTGGTGATCACTCATCTCCATTTGTTGTAGTGACCACAGGCAGACAATAACATGCCTATATCTACAAAGTAAGCTTCCCTATGTCATAGACCTCAGGTGCTTGTGGTTTTTGTGTGTCTTTGAGTTGAATGTTATGGAAAGTTTTTATGCCACGAGGAACCTAATTTTCCTAGTGATGGCTTAAACATCTGTAAATAAGCCTTTCAGTCAATAGATAATACGTACATTTACCCAAAGGCTATCATATGTGGAGTCCATTGCAGAACAGTCAGGCAACTTCATTCTCTTGCTTAAGATGCTTTGTCTGCCATAGATGTGATTTGCATGACCTGTCCCTGTGACAATGATGCTATAGCTAGTGCTTAATTTACTCTGTGATTAACCCAAAAACCAACACCATTGCATCATCACAGTGACAGGAATAGGTCATGGTGTTTTTGTGGTTTGAACCATTTTCTGCGACAGATCCTAGCGACTGTATCATAGCTACTGTTCATATATCCAGCAATTATGGAAAGTACCTGCCAGGGGAGGGGGGAGGGCTGGGGTTGGGCAAAAGGTGATTTTTACATGAACAAGTGTTTAGGTGAAAAAATCATGAACTGTGTACAGTGGTGGATAATTTAGATAGTCTCTTAAACTGCAGTATGTTGATTCATGAACAAAAATGCAAGTGTGATGTCTAGATAAGTGCTTTCATCGAAAAGGGACATTCTTCCTCGGTTGAAATTCCTGTGACGATATGAATGATTCCCTTTACATTTACCTAAGTTTGGATTTCGCTCTTAACAGCTTGTCTCGTCCAGAAGTGCACATGGACCGACTGGTATGACGACGAGATGGGAGGCAGTGTCGACGTTCTGCTTCCGTTTGAGACGGAGGACGTCCATGCCGTGACGAATGCTCACCCCGACGTCTGCCTCCATGGAGCCTCTGACATCCAGTGCAGGTTGGTTGATGATCCGTCTAAGCCATTTGACCAAATCCTCAACCAGGACGTCACCTGTGATGGCACCAGTGGCTTGGTATGTGAGAACTATGGACCTCAGGAAAAGCGCTGTTACAACTACGAAATCCGAGTGAACTGCTGCTATTTCGTACCGTGTGATGAGGTTAAGGTGCCCACTACCCCTACTGTGGCTACCCCACCGGTATTTGAAGAAACAACAACGAGGTTGATGCCATCGTCTCCCGCAACAACAGGTATGTGACCTGATACATTGATGGGTAGGTAGATAGGAGGGGAGAATAGATGGGATGTATGTATTCACTCGATGATTGATTCTTTGGCTTACTGTATGTAACTAAGGTATGTGTGATTTTCAGTAGCACAGTATTCTGCTATAGTTTTTGTGTATCTTTTGATCTAATTTCTTTCCTTGAAATGACAGAATGATCAAGGAATATTGGTTCTCATAAATTCTAAGATTGGTTTTATTAATTATTAAACAGTACATACAAGCAGCTCACCGATAACATCGGCGTTTATTTACTCATTACACATTTGATGATTGAAAAACTTCATCTCCCATATTTAACAATTGATTTGAATGCACAACCATTACTGGTAGGGCAAATGGCTCCACTGCTTCTAGATACTACTTCAGTCCAGGTGAGCCATTGTTCTATATTAATTGTGTACTTACACTGATTGGGAAGACTGGGGCCTCTGCTGGAAATATGCAGCATTTGATCCCAGGCAGCCAAACTTGCTGCCAGTCAGAGGCTGCCAGCGTACATTCAGGTGGTTCCTTAAATCATCTATGAAAGTGAAATGCTTTTTGACTTCTTCACACAACCTTATTATTGTCTCAGAGTATTAAACTGACATGGGACAGGAAGATCTTTAAGTTGCATCGCTCCCAGCGTGCCCACTCGATCATCTCTCTTTCATTTTGTATTCAACTTTCTCCATTTCGATAATTTGTTTGTTATATGTTTCAGAGTGTTACGAAAAAGTCTGTGAATGGACGGGCTGGTACAGCGACGAAGGCGACAGCGACCATATGAACTATACCGGTTCCCAAGAAATCGAGGACATCCACAAGGTGATCGCTTTGAATCCAGACATTTGTGGGGAGCCTGAAGACATCATGTGTAGAATCAAGGAATACCCCGACTTTCCTTTTGAGGATATTGAGGACCAGGATGTTTGTTGCAATCTCACTCACGGACTGGTATGCCAGAATCATTGGCGTCGTGGAATTCTCTGTTACGATTATGAGATCAGGTTGTTGTGTTGTGAATACGTTCCATGTGGACCAAGCTCACAAGGGACTGTATCAACAACTCTCACATTGGCAACGACAACATTACCATCAGAGATGACATCAGAAGAAGAACCTACATTAGAAATTACAGAAGCACCATCTCCAACCACAGAGGAAGCAAAACTACCTTCAACTAGTCCAACTACCCATCCAACAACTACACAGTCTACACCCCCACCTGCAACGACAGGAGAGGAAACAACAAGTGAATTTGTGGAAACAGAACCCACTACAACAAAGGGAACAACTCGACCAACTACTACACAAATAAAGACTAGTCCAGCTACCCATCCAACAACTTCACAGCCAACACCACCACCTGCAACGACAGGAGAGGAAACAACAAGTGAAGTTGTGGAAACAGAACCCACTACAACAAAGGGAACAACTGTACCAACTACTACACAAATAACGACTAGTCCAACTACCCATCCAACAACTTCACAGCCAACACCACCACCTGCAACGACAGGAGAGGAAACAACAAGTGAAGTTGTGGAAACAGAACCCACTACAACAAAGGGAACAACTGTACCAACTACTACACAAATAACGACTAGTCCAACTACCCATCCAACAACTTCACAGCCAACACCACCACCTGCAACGACGGGAGAGGAAACAACAAGTGAAGTTGTGGAAACAGAACCCACTACAACAAAGGGAACAACTGTACCAACTACTACACAAATAACGACTAGTCCAACTACCCATCCAACAACTTCACAGCCAACACCCCCACCTGCAATGACGGGAGAGGAAACAACAAGTGAAGTTGTGGAAACAGAACCCACTACAACAGAGGGAACAACTGTACCAACTACTACACAAATAACGACTAGTCCAACTACCCATCCAACAACTTCACAGCCAACACCGCCACCTGCAACGACAGGAGAGGAAACAACAAGTGAAGTTGTGGAAACAGAACCCACTACAACAAAGGGAACAACTGGACCAACTACTACACAAATTACGACTAGTCCCACTACCCGTCCAACAACTTCAGTGCCAACACCACCTCCTGCCACGACGGGAGAGGAAACAACAAGTGAAGTTGTGGAAACAGAACCCACTACAACAAAGAGAACCACTCAACCAACTACTACACAAACAAGGACTAGTCCAACTACCCATCCAACAACTTCACAGCCAACACCGCCACCTGCAACGACAGGAGAGGAAACAACAAGTGAAGTTGTGGAAACAGAACCCACTACAACAAAGGGAACAACTGGACCAACTACTACACAAATAACGACTAGTCCAACTACCCATCCAACAACTTCACAGCCAACACCGCCACCTGTAACGACAGCAGAGGAAACAACAAGTGAAGTTGTGGAAACAGAACCCACTACAACAAAGGGAACAATTCAACCAACTACTACACATATAACGGCTAGTCCCACTACCCATCCAACAACTTCACAGCCAACACCACCACCTGCAACGACAGGAGAGGAAACAACAAGTGAAGTTGTGGAAACAGAACCCACTACAACAAAGGGAACAATTCAACCAACTACTACACATATAACGGCTAGTCCCACTACCCATCCAACAACCCTCAAGTCAACGACTGTATTCTCATCAACTCAAGTTAGCAGCACAACAGGTAAAAAATTGTTGTGTTCTCCATTGTTATATCAAGTTCATGATTTTATAATTGAAACTTTTCATAATTGTGAAAAACTGGAGATGACAGTGGCACTTGTGTAAGTGTGTGTCCTCAATTTTCTGAAATGTCATCTGCGAGGCCTTTTTGTTAACTTTTCTGTCTTTAATGGTGTGATTGTAAGGTGAAATTTTGCAGAGTGTAAATAACATTTCTATTTCATGCATCTTTTGGTGTGGGTTTAACTCATTTCTCATCATCTAATGTCAGTTTTCTTGTAGGACACACATCTGGATCTGTTGTAAATCTTAACAGCCTCCAGCAATGGTTTGCCCATATGGCATAGAGAATAGCTCAGTATTTTTTTATTTAAATTTTATGCAATCGCCCTTCATGAATAAGTTTGGCTGTGTGTCACAAACATTGTCATCTCCAAGGAGCCATTTCTGGGCTGAGCATTAACCAAATTCTTGAGTTCCCACCAACAAGCAGTGTTATTTAAATCAGATTTATGGTGTTTGAATAAGGCTTCCTTATTTTAAATAGAAAATGTGGTTATGAAAATTGCAATCACTCACTGTCCATTGGTCTTGTGCCAGGTTATTTTGGAATTTTCTAGCATGTAGCAGTTCCATAGTATTCCAGTATTTCTCTGGTTAACGGCTCAATTACAGGTCTACAGCTTCATTGGTAGTGGTCTTTCCGACTGTGACATGGTTTTACAGAGTTGTGTAATGTGTGCAGGGTGTCCTTCGTCTCTCTGCAGAGCAGCGATGGTGCGCAGAGGTACGAGACATGGAAGTAGCCAATTATCATGCTTGCATGTGTACCGTCATGAGTTTCACCCACTCATGTGCATTTCTTAATAAAACAAGCAAAGACTTGTACTGCCAAATTAAATGTTGGGTTATTGAGTTATTAAGCCATATCCCAACAACAATTTACCAATAAATCTTGTTCCTGTGCACATGATCAGCTCAACATAATAAATTAATATTGTAGAGTGAGACACTCAATGAGAATCATGTTAATCATTGAATAAAGCAAACTGCCTCTTGAAAGTGAGAAGCAGACCTGGAATTGTCCACAACATCTTGGTCGGTGGAATTAGTTTGATCATGTAAAAAATTTTTAAAAAAAGAAGTCACATCTCTCAAAATGTTTTCCACAAACAGTCGAATTCGCTTTAAGCAGTGTGCAAGGTCTTAAAAGTAGTACCATGCAGATGACTTAATCTTCAATCTGTGAAAAAAATGTAGCAAAATTTCAGAGGGATATCCCAGGTTGTGAACTTAGTTCATGGACATGTTGTCATGCATTTTGACAAGTCTTAAGACTTGTATCCCTGAACAGTTCCTAATATCTCTGACCATAATGGAACCTCAGTAGGTATGATGTACATGTCTTCAGATATATTTGTGAAACCTTGGAGAACAAAACGATGTATTTGGTGGCTTTGTAAATGAACCTCTTGATATTTCTGCAACAGAGACAAATGCATGCTACTTCAGTTTGTAAGTAAAGTTTGGTGTAGTGAAAGTGACAAGTAATTACTACGAATTGGATTGGTTGCTGCATTCACAAGAATGACTCTTTTCCTTTGGAACTTTGATTTGATCACATGTGAATGTTTTGGATCAGTGGCCCTTGCACCAAGAAAAAGAATCATTTGAATGGGAAGATTGTGAATAAAGTGGTGATGTTTCAGAATGTTACAATTGTTTCAAAGAGCTAATGAAAATATGTGGTTGTAAACAATGTCAAACGGACCATTTTCTATAATGATTTTTGGGGGGATTTGGGGGCTCATAAATTGTGCAATTTTGATAGACCATGTGTCGTGGATTAATTGTTAGTTAAGTGAATCAATTTCTTTCAGTGTGAGAAGCTTCAGATGGGTGAAGTATTGCAAGTAAAAGTTTGTCATCTTACAATCACCTTATACTCTTGGAGTGATTTGATCATGATGGTTACGTATAATCAGGAAATCTAATTATGCTCAGGATGCAGTCTGTAAACAGTCCACTTAGATATGTCAAACAAACTTGTTCATCCCATTTGGTAAAGTTTTGAAAAAATCGCATCAAAGAACCAGCAAGCAAAGATAACAGTGGTGTGGCAATTTAATTGAAACCTTGAGAAATTGAAGCAAAGGCCATAGTAATGCATCAACCAGCCACTCCAGAATCACCAAATGTAAACAGCTAACCATACGTAAATCTACATTTTGATTTGCAGAATGCTATCAAACAGTCTGTGAATGGACAGGCTTTGAAGATGATGAGAATGGAGGTAAAGTTGACTACCATAAGCCCACAGAGGAGGAACATATAAAAGATATTGCTGAACTCTATCCAGGCATCTGCGGTGAAGTGGTTGATATTGAATGCCGTATCTCTTCATTGCCTGATTATCCGTTTGAAGATATTGAAGGTCAAGATGTTTCCTGTGACCTGGAGAATGGTTTGCTCTGTAAACAGAATCCGTTAAAAGGAAAATTCTGTTTCAATTATGAAGTGAGAATTAAATGCTGCTGGACAGTACCTTGTGAATCAACCACAACACAGCCGACCACAATGGCACCAACCACAACAAGACAAACTACCACAGAAACAACCACCACAATACAAACTACCACAGAACCAACCAACACCCATCCTACCACAGAACCGAGGACCACCCATCCTACCACTACACAGTCAACAACAGCACCAACGCCTCCACCAGAGACCACAGGAGGAGAATTTACAGAGGAGGTGACAACATCACTTACCACCACAAAGGCAACAACTACTCAAACAACAACCACAGAACCAACCACCACAAAACAAACTACCATTGAACCAACTACCACCCATCTTACCACCACACAGTCAACAACAACAAAGCCAACTCTACCACCCGAGACCACAGGAGGAAAAACCACAAAGGAGGTCGAAACATCACCACCTACCACCACAAAGGCAACAACAGCCCAAACGACAACCACACACCCAACAACCACAGAACCAACCACCACAAAACAAACTACCACAGAACCAACCACCACCCATCCCATCACCACACAGTCAACAACAACAGAGCCAACTCCACCACCTGAGACTACAGGAGGAGAAACTACAGAGGAGGTGGAAACATCACCACCTACCACCACAAAGGCAACAACCGCCCAAACGACAACCACACAGCCAACAACCACAGAACCAACCACCACAAAACAAACTACCACAGAACCAACCATCACCCATCCCATCACCACACAGTCAACAACAACAGAGCCAACTCCACCACCTGAGACTACAGGAGGAGAAACTACAAAGGAGGTGACATCACCACCTACCACCACAAAAGCAACCACCCAAGGTACAACCACACATCCAACCACTACAAAACAAACGACCCCAGAACCAACCACCACCCATCCTACCACTGCACATTCAACAACAACAGAGCCAACTCCACCACCTGAAACTACAGGAGGAGAAACTACAGAGGAGGTGGAAACATCACCACCTACCACCACAAAGGCAACTACCATACAACCAACAAGCACACAACCAACAACCACAGAGCCAACCACCACAAAACAAACTACCACAGAACCAACCACTACCCATCCTACCACTACACAGTCAACAACAACAGAGCCAACTCCACCACCTGAGACTACAGGAGGAGAAACCACAGAGGAGGTGACATCACCACCTACCACCACAAAGGCAACAACCGCCCAAATGACAACCACACAGCCAACAACCACAGAACCAACTACCACAAAACAAACTACCACAGAACAGACCACCACGAAGCCAACTACAACAGAACCAACCACCAAAGTAGAAGTAACAACCACTCTCCCGACAACAGTGGCAACTACCACTCTCTCCACAACCACTGTTCCGACAGAGCCACCTATAGATACAACATCAGAGGAAGTGACTCCAGAAGAGACAACTATATCTACAACCACTTTGCCCACTACAAAGAAAGTTCCAACCACAGAAGCAACAACCACCTCATCAACTGCGGTGCCTTCCACAACCCTGCCCACAACCACCACAAAAGCAACAACAAGGACATTTCCAGTCACAACACGTGAGTACTATATTTTCACGGTATCATGCAATCAGTAACCTTCAGACTATCTTATGTAAAATTGTCCCCCTTGCAAGGTAGTATCTTCCTTTTTTTTCTTATGGTTTTGAGATCCTTTCTATATGAAGGAGGTGACAACCCTCACCGAATTAATTATTTAGCAGGACTGAAAATAACCGCGGGCACTGATGTACAAAATACTGACTGTTTCCCATGATGCCCACCTCCCCCCGAAACTGGTAGCGATAATTGGTCCTTTCTGTTTTATTTTTGGTCAGTGTCTCTCCCTTCAGCGACCAGTTGAGTTGGGTTTTACATGAGTTACGTTGAGCTATTATTTTTCTGCTTCAAAAGAAGCAAATTCATCTTAAATGTTTGAGTAAATTGCCCTTCTTGGCTTCCATAAAATTATGGTTTCTTGGTTTCCATAAAATTATGTGTGGAGTGTCTACACCCATAGGGAAATGACGTTGCTTGTGAAGAAAAACGCCAGTGCTCGTACTCAGAATCGCTTGTTTCATACCTTCTTGAAGCTTATTTTGAGCCCTCCTGTCAGGTTCTTTCTCTTACCCAAGTTCTTTTCAATGGCTCTCTGTCATTCCTTGCACAGCCTGTGAGGTCGAAGTCTGCGAGTTCACCGACTGGTGGGACGATGAAAAGGGCGGCAAGGTGGACTGGTTGAGTCCTCAAGAAACGGAAAAAATCGAAGATGTGGTAGCTAATAACCCCGGTGTGTGCAGCAGTGTGGATGACGTGGTCGGTGCGGAGTGCAGGATCACAGCGATGCCAGATTATCCCTTTGATGACATACAAGGACAGCAGGTCACCTGCGACAAAACTAATGGTCTTGTCTGTCACAATGTCCTCTACTTAGCTCTCCTCTGTTACAATTACGAGCTTCGCGTCAAATGCTGCAGGATGGTCCCTTGCACAGAGAGCCCGACGACTGTCGTGGATACCACCACGACACCTGTGACGACCGCTAGTCCGGTCGCCACGACGATATCTTCCACCGCGACGGAGACTACCGCAGCGAGTACGACGACAAAGGTCTCAACTACCATCACCCCATCGGAGACGACTATGGAAGCAGAGAAAACCACAGCAGAAACCATGACTCCGGCTCCAACCACAACAAAAACGGCACCAACGACGTCTTCTCCGACGACGCCGGCACCGACAACGCTGTCACCGACGACCATTGCAACCACTCGTAAGTTTATTCTGCTGGCTGCCATTGGGGATCCGAGAGAGTCCAATGAGTAGTTAACATTGTGTATGCAGAGAGATTAACATTTTTGGTTTTTGTTTGTTTGAATTACCTCTTTCAGATAATTACAAAATTATCCCTTAATTTCTGAAATAGGATACTCTGTAAAGAGTACTGGCTACTTAATGTGCTCGTTTTGTTTTTATCAGTATCTCTTTGACTTTATGAAAGCAATGTCCTTGGGAACACTTTTCCTGGGATTCCCATGGTAAGAAAATATAATTTGCCAGAATATCAGTTTAACTTGAAGATAGCTTTCTTTCATGCTCCTACTACAAATTTTGTATATGAAATGTAACATCAGAAGGAGAATTGATAAGGGTGATAAACAAAGCTCTATTCAGTGCCTGCTTCTGAACATGTTCAGAAACTTTAAATTGCCCAGATTTCTTGATGATAGCAAAGTTGTTGCAGAGGTCTCATTCTTCAGACACATTAGAAACAACTTTTCCCTCATTATACAGGAAATAATATAAAATAAAAGAAAAAAAATTGAAATAGCTTTCATCCCACAGGGTGAGTCATCTGGTTTTGATCAGCAAAACTCATGGCTATGTAAGACTCATGACCCTCTCAGCTGTTGTTAGCCCATTTTAGCCTGTGTCAGTCCACCTTACCACAATACATACAATTGTCCACACCTGCAGGAAATTTTTATTTGATAGGATGTGTTGCAGATGTTGTCTTTTCTGTCACATTTTGTCTAGAATGGTTTCGGCGTGTGATGGGATTGCCGTGATTAGTTGCAGTGTAGTTAGTTGTATCTCAACATTTTATGGAAGTTATCACAGCAATTTTTTTTTAAGTTTTACAACATCGTTCCGGACTAGGGCAGCACTGTGGAAGTATTGCAGCTTAAAAAACAAACTGTCAGAGTTATGATTGTTCAGCTTTTCTGGAATGTGTTTTTTTTTTTTTTTTTTGCTTTTGAAAAGCAGCATGGTTGGTATAAATTTGTTAAGATGTTGTGGAATCCCTTTAGGACGTGAGGTGCCTGCTATGGTCTGGATTTTTTTTTTTTTTTTTTGTCCTCAGCATGCTTGGTCAAGGTCTGTGAGTGGACGGACTGGAAAGATGATGAGAGGGGTGGCCCTGTGAACACCAGTCTCCCCAAAGAGGAAGAGTTGGTTGAGGATGTCATCAAGGATTATCCTGACGCTTGTGGTTATCCTAGCTACACTGTTGATATAGAGTGCAGAATTGTTAACACTCCAGGCATTCCATTTGAAGACATTTCAGGCCAAGAAGTCTGCTGTGACCTAGAAGATGGGTTAGTGTGTCAGAATAGACCTGACGCACCCTGCAGTAACTATGAGATCCGTCTGAGGTGCTGTAGGTACCTACCCTGTGATGAGTACAGCACAACTACACTAACCACTACTGTCTCCACAATAGAATCTACAACCCTTTCGTCCACCACTGCAGTTTCAACTACAGAGCCAACTCCTGAAATTGAAGAGACAACTCAAGAGGAATTTACTGTGGAAATAACAGAAGAACCTACTACAAAAACACCCTCAACAGCTGCACCTACTACTACAACACCATCAACAGCTGCACCTACTACAACTCCCTCAACAGCTGTGCCTTCCACACTTACACCCTCAACAGCTGTACCTACTACAACTCCCTCAACAGCTGTGCCTTCGACAATGACACCCTCAACAGCTGTATCTACTGCAACTTCCTCAACAGCTGCTCCTACTACAACATCCTCAACTGCTGCTCCTACTACTACAACACCCTTAACAGCTGCTCCTACTACAGCAACTCCAGAAATTGAAGAAACCACTATAGAAGAAACCACTGAAGAATTTACCTGGGAAATAACAGCAGAATCTACTGTCACACCCTCAACAGCTGCACCTACTACAACAACAGCCTCAACAACTGCTCCTACAACACCCCCAACAGCTGCTCCTACTACTATAACACCCTCAACAGCTGCACCTACTGCAACTCCCTCAACATCTCCTACTACAACAGCACCCTCAACAGCTGCTCCTTCCACAACAACACCCTCAACAGCTGCTCCCACTACAACAACACCATCAACTCCAGAAATCGAAGAAACCACTTCAGAAGAAACCACCGAGGAATTTACAAAGGAAATAACAGCAGAATCTACTGCAACAGCCTCAACAGCTGTACCTACTACAACAACAGCCTCAACAGCTGCTCCTACTACAACAGCCTCAACAGCTGCACCGACTACAACAACAGCCTCAACAGCTGCTCCTACTACAACAGCCTCAACAGCTGCTCCTACTACAACAGCCTCAACAGCTGCTCCTACTACAACAGCCTCAACAGCCGCTCCTACTACAACAGCCTCAACAGCTGCTCCTACTACAACAGCCTCAACAGCTGTTCCTACTACAACTTCACTCCCAACAACCTCAAGCTTACCGACTCCAGAAATTTTGACTGGTCCAACTCCAACTGATCTTGGGCAAGAAAAATCAACCTCAGTGTCTAGTGCAACTGGTGAGTTCATAGCAGCATGAAATGTTGCTGTGCTAGTAACAGTCAACTGATTTAGCAAACAGTTTCCTTTAATTGAAAGTGAACAGAATGATTTAAACATTCGCTACTTGCATTCCCTAACCTCATCTGTTCTGGTTTTGTATTTTCTTCATTTCTCTCCTATTAGCTTGTAAATGTCAGTGCACTTGTGATATTTTATTACTGCTTTCAGAGTGTGTGGTGAAAGTTTGCAACTGGACAAAATGGGAAGATGACGAAAATGACGGCAAAGTTGATTACACCAAACCAACTGAAGAAGAGAGTGTTGATGACATCAAAGCTAAGTATCACGATATTTGTGGGGAGGTGGAGGACGTTGAGTGCAGGGTCCAATCCATGCCAGACTTTCCGATTGAGGACATTGTAGGTCAAGAAGTTACCTGTGACACCGAAGACGGCTTGGTTTGCCACAACAACCTGCAGGAGTTCTCCTTCTGCCACAACTATGAGGCAAGGATCCTATGCTGTAGAATGGAACCGTGTGCTACCACAACAGTACCAACTGCAGTTGCAACCACCACTAAACCAACCACCACTGTCATAACTGAAACTACCACTAAACCAACCACCACTGTTATAACTGAAACCACCACTAAACCAAGCACCACTGTTATAACTGAAACTACCACAACCCCATCACAGAGCACTGTTCCCAAGACCTCAACTACCACTGAGCTGACCACAACGACACTGAAGACACCCCACGGAACCACCCGTAAGTAGAATGTTTGCCTCTGGTGGAACCATCAGCTGCCTATCATTGTACCAAGGAGCAAGCTTCATGGAGTAGTTTATAAATAACGCTGCTCCAATGTGATAACCTTGGCACTGAGGAAAAGCTCCTCTGTCGTCTATCCATGCTTTTCACGTCATCGCAGAGGTCAGTATCATATTAATCCACTCATTAGTCCATAAACTAATCAACTAATAAGTCCATCAATTAATAGATCGATCAATCAATCTAATCAATCAGTCAATGAGGAAATATCCACATGGTGCCTTTGGATGACACCATTCCAAAGCTCCGGATGACTTGATCGGCTCCATCTTCTTCACCTGTGGACAGTGCAATGCATCCAGTATTCATTTGTTGTTTTTTCTTTTGTTTTTTGTAAAAAAATACATTACCACCATTCATGCTCACAGTAGTAATAAAAGATCTGCACTTGTTTTGTCTTTTGTCATTATTAAAATGCTGTTATAGATGATCTTTTGACACAGTCATACATTCCATTCAGTTTTCATGGTCAATTGCAGCTGTCGAACCAGTGTGGTGAAAATTCTGATCAAGCACAGCCTTACCAGCAGGTTACAAAAGACCCTTGAGATGATGGGTGGATACCAAGAAAGGATTATGTGCATCAAGAGTGTTAAGGCCATATTCATTCGTGAATCCGTGAATCATCAACTTAGGGCAGAAATTTCGTTTTGGTCGGCATTTTTATTGGAAATAGTCAAAAATTTGCTACAGGATGATCAAAGTTTGTAGGCCCATTCTGGATACCCTCTGTCTTATTACAAATTTTACCTGAAGTCTTCGTTCACTTAGGGAAGCCCATGATCCAACAGGTCTTTGAAAGGTTGTCAACCTTTCCTGTTATGGCGTATCATAGTTCTCCAAAGTTATGGTGGCTGGAACAGCAAAGGGGCTACAGCATGCATTAAAGGAGCAGCCATCATACCCAACTGCGGTTTTGAGGTCCTTGCTGTCATATGGCGGTGTCACCTACTTGCTTCCATCCTTAATACTTGATTCCATGGCAACTGCACCATGCACAGTATCACTGCTTTCCTTTGGTTTTTATTTTTTGAGGGGGGAAGAGGGTTTCAACCAACATCCGCCTTGTATGTACGCTCCTCCGCTAAAGCCTAATCAAATCGCTTTTGACTTCAATACATCTGCGAGCCTGGCATTGTAATCCCAGGTTGTGCTGTCTCAAATTTATCGGTTGTCTGAAAGCGAGAGGACAACACAGAAGGATGGAGAAGACGTTTGGATAATATTTCACTCCAAGATGTTCCTGATCATCCTCCCTATGCAACCTTTGGCTCATTTCATACCCAATAATGGCATCACGTAGTACCAGCGATGGTGACTCACAGGTTTGGTCAGGATCATTTAAATGATCCTCCGTACCGGCAACTTTCCACCTTCTCCTTCGCCCCCGCCATATACGACCATACATGCGTATCATGCACATTCGTCATTGAACTCTCCTGGTAGCTCCTTGGCCGTCTTGATGTGCATTGCTGTCATCTATAACCTACCCTTAACTAGGTATGATCTTCCAAAGCATATCAATCCAATCCATTGATGTGCCCCTTCTTTTTGACGCTCCATCGTAGTTTTCAATCATTCACGAAATTGCATTCAAACATAGCCACATTTTCATGCTCAAAGTTAGGCACATGAAACTGCAACTTTGAATTGATTTGAATTATTCTGCCAGTAAGTGACAAACTTTGTTTAATGAAAGAGAAACATTGGTTTAATTTCTTCCTTCGTTTTGCATGTCAAAAGTAAAATTTCGTCAAAATGAAAGCTCTGAACCTAGGTGTCGAAGTTAGGGGTTCTGATATGTCACAAGCTTAAAGGAGGATTTGTAGTGATGACATCATGTATCATAATCCGGGTGTAGGCATATCTTCTGAACAGACTTGTCTTGCAAAATGATCAGCCAAGTGCCCCAGTAGTGGGGGGAAACCTGTTACCCTTTAAAGTTTTCCTATCTTGACGGCTCACAAATAACATTCATGAGCATGCATTTTATACCTTTTCCTAGGAGGAAGAAAGTGTAAAAAAATCATGTAAAATGTATGCCACAACTATACCAATCCTCTTTAAATTGTATGTGACCTGAACCTGAAAGAAGCAGCTGTTATCAGTGATAAAACAAGAGAGGGGCCTGTTTTGATAATGAGTTGCATGGAATACCTGATAGCTACTTGAAGTTGTTTAAAAAGCATGAGAGACATGCTTTCTACTTCCCACAATCAAGTATTAATAATTGATAAGGAAAGGAATTAAGTTAATCAAAAACCTTTGTTTGAATTTGGGACCACATGCCCATAGATGATAATTGAGAGTTATTTCCTTTTGGATAACTCCACTCCTTGCAATCCTTTCCTAACCACACCCTTGGCTACTGGAACATCTTTCGTGGTACGTTTTGGGCACCTCTGAAAGCACCTCGTACCTCTTAAAGCACCAACCTGTGGTACCTGTGTGGTACCTTTGTGTTACCTCTGAAAGCATCAACTTCAAGGACCCCTTCCTCTGGTAAATTGCAATGCTTGTTCCCCTTAATAGCTTGTGTTCAAAGAGTCTGTGAGTGGACCGATTGGTATAATGACGAAGAGGAAGGCAAGCTGGACCCAACAAAATCACACGAGAGGGAGGATATCAACGACGTTATCAAAGACAACCCAGAGAAATGTGGACGTCCCGTGGACATCAGTTGCCGGATAGCCTCTGAGCCTGACTTAACCTTTGAGGACATCCCAGGCCAACATGCTACGTGCGACCTAGAAAATGGCTTGGAGTGTCAAAATGTTCCCAGCCAGTTTTCCTTTTGCTTCGATTATGAAATACGTTTGCGCTGCTGTCGCTACGAGCCCTGTGCTACCACGCCGCCGGTCACGACGCCGTCTGTAACCACACCGGTGGTTACCACGCCGTCTGTCACCACACCGGTGGTTACCACACCCACCCAAAGTGAGTAGACGAAACTGATTCATATGCTACCATTTGCGAGATGTATTAAACTGCTACATTCAAGTTGCCCTGGGTGTCATCATCATCATCATCATCATCATAGATTGTAATTGACACCAACAAATCAGGTATTCAGGTATTTACCATTTCGTAACCTATGAAATAGAATGGTAACTTTTCTCCCTGTTTCTCTGACAGGAACACTTTAGCAGTGACATGCACACTACTCCTTTTTTGCAAACTATACATGCAAAAAATACTGTAAGCATATGCTGTATCAAGTATATCAGAAGGAAGTAAGCATACCACTTCAACTGTATTAGAAGGAAGTAGCATGTAACTTAGAATATATCAGAAGGAAGTATTATGCATACCCCTTCAATTATACCAGACAGATATGAGTGTTACACTTGAAAGTGTGTCATGATAGACATAAGCATACCATTTTAACTATATCAGAAGAATATAAGCACACCACTTGAAGTACATCAGAACGAAGTAAGCATACTACTTTAGATGTATCAGAATAATGTATGCCCACTTGTATCCGCTGCACAGTCAAGGATACAGCTATATAGGCTTTAGAATGTATTTCATGAAAGGTAAGTAAGAAGAATCTTTGTTGGCTACTCTAGTGATCATTTACAAACATGTATACATGTGTTTTTGAAGTGATTCTATTGTTCCAGTATTGTGTGGTAGGCATACACTGTACTGTAAAATGTATTGTATGCATCATGTACGTGTTACCGTGTATTGAGACGGCTTTTGTTTGTTGTCTTTTGTGTGTATTGTCTGTTGCATTAATTTACGTTGTAATATTCACAGCTGTGGTAACTAGCCAATGATCATCTTCTCTTGATGTACATGGCCATGCCATGTATATGGCCTTGATGACAACCCGACTCAGCAGCTGCAAGTTTTAGCTGTCAACCCCCCCTAACTGAGAGTTGTCGGTGGAGGTGAAGGCCTGCTATGAACTATTTTACTTCTTTGACACTCTTTTATCTGCTTGTGTACTCAAACCATCCTGTGTTTAGTTTAGTTTATCTTCCCCCTTTGCCTCCCCCTTCTGTAATACATAAATTCACATCCTTTGAAGAAGATGCAAATCAATGTGTCCCACAGCTTACCTGTCACCCTGTAATCTTTCCTCTCATTGAACCAACACTTTTAGTTTCTTATATGTATCGTACTCCCAGAGTTCCCTCTCCTTATGACCTCTTCTCATCCATTTGCGTCCCATCTAGAGTTTATCGTTTTTTGTTTTTTTTTATATAGTTTTATATAGTTACCCTTCCAATCCACAGTAGCCCTTTCAGGCACAAAAACTGTGAGATTTTCATCCTTAAGTGCTCCAAAACATTTTTCTATTCTTTATAACAGTGTACAATAACCATCACCATATGTGTCTTTTAAACCTCTCCTTACATTTTAGCTTCCACAGTGTATTAAAGTTTCGCAGATGTCGAGGTACAGTTTTCATGTAGAAAGTCCGTCAGTGCCAAAGGTTTTACAAGTCACAAACATTCATGCTTTTGGAAGCCTCAGCTGTTCAGTCCTTGGTTTCTGTACCTCAAACATTGATGTCATATACAAGATTCCCCAAACTTCATCCATATACCTTACCCTTCATTGTTGAGCCTTTTCTTTGTTCTTCTGAGCATTTTGCTAAAATTCTAATTCCTAGCTTGGCTCTGCTGAATAGCATGTCTTCTCACTTTCTTTGGTCCTGGAGTTTATTTCCCTCGTGGTCTGTCTGTACATGCCCGTGTGATTCTTACAACATCATGGTCATTGTCCCTTGAGATATTCACCTGACCGTTTTGATCCTTGCAATATGCATGGTCCTTGACTAAGTCTCTAGTCACTTGATCCTGCCTGCTTGATCCTTGAAACATGGTCTCAAACTTATTTCCTCGTGGTTTGTACCTGCCAGTGCACGATTCTTTGTAATGTTAGCCTGAACTTCGACTCAAACCTGTGACTTGCATACCTGCCTGTTTGTTTGCTGCGTGGTGGTACTCCACTTGTTGCTTTTTACATGTACCTGCCAGTTGCAACGTTTTCTGTGATTCTGATCTCCTTAGCTTGTTTGAACCTGCCCATATTATATCCCTACAATGGAGTCTTTCTTCATTTCTACAATACCTCTGATTCCTGCGACATATTTTTTCATCATTTACACCCCTCATCCCTGAAGCAATTACTCCTTGATTTGTACCTGTCCACATGATCTCAGCATTTTGGACATATTTTACAACTCATATGATCTCTGTAGCATAGGCTTTGATGATTTGGACCTACCTTTGACCCCTGCAACATAGTTCTTAATCAATGACACCTGCTGATATTATCTCTGCAACATATATTCTTCCACTGATCTCACCCTCCTGTAGATATGATCTCTGTGACATGTAGTCATTGATCTCTTACAAACCTTCTCATGTCACTACGTGGGATAATTCTGCATCATTTACGCTATGACCCCTCAGCTGTATTCCTTTGATCCTCGTACCTGACCAATTGATCCTTGTCATATCGTTCTCCTGTGATCCGGAGAACCAAGTCTACGACCATTCGTACCTTCGCATATGATCCATGCTTAATAGTCCTTCGTGTCAATTGTACCCATGTGTGCCGTCCTGACCACAAGTCTTTTCATCATTTGTGATATCCTGCAAGATACAGTACAGTAATTGATCATTCACTCCTGACCTTTGATCCCTGTGATGTCATCCTAACAATGAAAGTCCTGAAGTCCCTGATCACATGTGCCTGCATGATTCCTATGTGACTTTTTGCAACCACAATCCCAAACTCCCAGAATCCTTCACATTTGCCGGCCATGCGAGACGGTCCTCCCTCCTCGCTACGCATGAAATGCACTCACTGATGTCTCACAAAGCATGGCACAAAGATTTGCTGCAATTTCTCACGCCAGAAAGGTATTGATTTATCACATGCTTCTGGCAACATTGTTAAATCTAGGAAATGTAAACCTGTAATTTTTTTGTGGGACTAGAATGCCTGCTTCAGTTTAATGCTGAACTGAATAAAAATTGTTTTGCCAGTTCATTGTAACTAACACCCAAGCTACCCCAATGAAACTGCAAAATGGTACACATTTAAAACAGATATTCGGTCAAAATGGCACATTGAAATTTAAATTTTATTTCTTAGCAATAGCATTTTCAGCACAAGTACTTCCAACATCACTTGTTTCGGTCACTTGCAAATCAAAATATAGAAGGCTGTTTATGGAGTTAGTTGCAGCAGTGCTTTAACTGTTTAGCACTTACCTCAAAGCCGATCAGCAGCTGATCCTTTTCACTTG
Organism: Stichopus chloronotus; assembly: GCA_021234535.1. NCBI lineage: Eukaryota > Metazoa > Echinodermata > Holothuroidea > Aspidochirotida > Stichopodidae > Stichopus > Stichopus chloronotus. Next base: position 14,603,348 of record CM037840.1, on the reverse strand, counting down.
ATGTGTATACAGAGGGTTTTGATGGACTATCGCTGTCTCCAGAATTGTCTGTTCTCATTTGTATCTTGAAACAGTCCAATGACAATTTCTCCTCGTCAGCTTCCATCTGTGATTGGACGCCATGGTATGACGACGAGGCGGATCTAAACGTCTCATCGGCCAGTAGCTTAGAACGGGAACTTCTCGACGATTTGAGGCGGATCCACTCTGAGCTTTGCAGCCAGCCCCTAGACATCCAGTGTGTTGTCAAATTCACCAATGTCAGCTTTGATGAAACCGGGGAGAACGCCACCTGCCTCCCCAACATCGGCCTCCGTTGCATGGCGCAGGAATTTGGCTCATGCTCAGATTATATTGTGAGATTCCTCTGTTGCAGGTCTTCAGTTGAAGTAGCACCACCTCACTCAGATATCAGTGAGTAAAGTATTTACAAACTTTCCCCATTGTTACACCCCTCCCCAACTCTTGTTATGCTCTGCCCCCCCAAGTCTTTTTCACTTGATCAAGGCCTGACCATTTTTTCCCTTTCTCTTCACTCTCCCTGTAGTTTCCCCAGCTTCTTTCCAGATGGTAACAACACCTTTGTTTCTTTCCCTTTCGTTTAAAAAATGATGCTTGTGCATTTACTTGTGCAGCAAGAGTGTCTTAAAGTTCTCTGTTGTCATCTTTTCTCCATGTGAAGTGCTGTCGTGTTGGTGCTCAGTCGTTTTTCTCCCTCCCTTTTCACTTGGATCAATATCCAAACTCTTTCTCCTTTACTCATCAACCTCTACCCAGTTTAACCAGCTCTTCTCCAGATTGTTCCTTGTTGCTTTTCTTTAAAGAATGGCGCTATTCCATCACTTGTCTAGAGTACGTATCTTTGATTTGTCATGACACCTCACTGTGGGATGTGCTAAGTTGGTGTTCTGTCAAATTCTCTACATGGAATCACCTCAGTTGTATGGTACTTTTGACAGTTTGTGCTGTTCAGGCCATTTTTGTCTCCTGACGCTGGAAAGGACCCCGTATATCCTTCCCTTTAGACACTTCAATGTGGTCAAAACCAATTGTCTACAGCTCACCAAACAAACAGAACACAAATTGGACAACTTTGAAAACCCCATGGCCAGTCTAATGTAATCACTCCAGTTTCCATACACTGTTCCATACTGACCTTCCAAACTTATTAAGGAAGTTTTGATCAATGTAAGTTACTTACATACATCCACACATTGTAAGTAGCCTGCCATTTCAAAGAAACATAACAATCACATCCGACGAGAGAAAGGTTTTGCAAGCATTCGTTTTGAGTTACCAGCGGGAGTGATGCCTGCCCTCACTACATAATGGTTCTTTTCCCTATGCATGACTCCTCCTTTTTCCTGCTTGCGTGTCCTATCGACCTCACCTGACCACATACATGCGATTTGTTCCGTAGGGAAATAACATTTTACACTTAACACTCAGACAGACCTACCTTCAAGTTAAGGCCGTCTCTTCCTAGCGACCAAGTAGATGCTGCTCCTTGCATCATAAACAATTTACACTCAGTGCTGACAGATGACCTATCTTCAAGTAATTGAAAAAACCTTCCTCTCTTTAGTGACCAAATACAGGAGGTCTCTCCATTCAGTTTGGACTATATGCACTGGATACTGACTATCTTCAAGTTATCAAGCCTTTTTCCCAAATAATAAATGTTCCCCTACTTTTCCTCTTTTTATTTTGTGACCCTACACATTTTTTTTGTTTTCCTGCATTTACATTTTGCTGTTCATGAATATTACTATGTGGTCGGGAAGAAAATTAAATATTGGCACAGGTATTTTGTAGCAATGCAGTTGTGATAAACTCCAGTTTTCCCCAAACAAAAATGTGCAAAATATTGTCAACCATATAATTTTTATCTCTTCCAAAGTGAAGTTTCAGGAGCCAGCTTACAGTTTTATACTAAGCACTGTAGCTACTGAATTTCTTGTTTAATAGAAAGAGTACATAAAGCTTGAAATGCCCCCGTTGGCGTAAGAGACCCAACTTCACCAGCTGATCGCAAACAACTAAACAATATAGTCAAAAGCTGAGATTTTTTTCATTCCCAGAAGGGTTGCATTGGGACAGTGAATGACCCCCAACAGAGGGCGATATCTCAAAACAATTCAGAAGGAGTTTCTGCCTGCTGTGGAATTCATGTTACTGAGAACTAGAGAGTATTTTTTTTTTTTTAAACAAGCAAAGAATATTGAAGAAAAGTAGCTGAAGGGATATGTTAAACTTGAAAATTATCAGTGAAAGAAGGCAGGAGAGATGATGCCTTTGATTTAAGGGGAAAGTTTGTTTGAGTGTTCCACATTTTTGAGGCAATGTCTTTTTTTGTTGTTTGGAAGTAAATTTAAGCCATTATTTAGTGTTCTGTAACTTTTTATGCAGGAAAGTGGAAGATTATGTGGACATTGATTAGGGACTGTGTTTTGCAGGCCAGATTGAAACCCCTCACGCTTGCTTTGGCCTCCAGATAGATATTTTTGTTCGTGATATTTTGAAAGGAGATGTGGGTCCAAGACCTTCATTTGTTTTGCTGGCAGAGGAGTAAAATTGTCCAAACAATAACTGAGAGATGATCAATCATTGATTATACTCTCTGGTTGGGAAGCTGCAGCCATATTCTTTGGTCTAGTGACTTTTCTTCAAACTACAAGTAAAACACTTCGGATGAGCAGTTTGTACTCAGTCGTCACATTTTGTACATTTTGATTGAAAAATATTTGCTGTGTGGTTTACAGTTGAATCTGAGGGGGATAATGACATGTGCTGTGCTCTATTTAAACATTGTGAGATGTATCTAGATGTGTATAAAATCACAACTTATACTGGCCGATGTGGTGAGTATAGTATGAATATTTTCTGTAGTAGTCTCATGTGTGCTCCACTGTGGTACACGTCCCTTAATTCTAATCAATGTGTTCAGTATGAGTAGTTCCTGTAGTGGGGGATGCATGTCCCACTGTGATATATGCCCCTTAGTTAATATGTGTTGAGTATGACCGTTTCTGGAGAAAGAACGATGTAAAATCATCTGTCCTTTATGTCCATTCTGGTCAATGTGGTGAGTATGAGTATTTTCTTTAGTGGGGGATGTGTGCTCTACTGTGATACATGTCCCTTAATTCTAATCAACATGGTGAGTATGAGTGTCTCTGGAGGAGGAAGGATGCATACCATAATTATGCATACCATAATTATGCATACCATAAACTGCATATCAGAGGTACATGCTGTTTGGTCAGTGAGGTATCACTAGTAATTATTGGTTGGGAGTAGGAGCTTGTACACTCCCATACATCAGTGAGTATCTTGGTCAGTGAGGTGAGTATATCAAGTACTGTCTGATTGAGGTGAACACTCAGTCCTCACCCTGGTCAATGTGGTGAGTACGAGAAGTGTCTGCTGACTCTTTTTGTGACCTGTATTCCATTTAGGGCTTTCATAATATACGGCTGTGATATGGCCAGTTGTTGCCATGAGGTAAGAAAGAAAAATGTGATTGAAATGCTATTTTGTCGCAGTAAAGATATGAGCATTTTATTGATTTATTTTCTGGTTCCAGCTTCAAATAAAAGTCTGAGCTACCATATATTTTTTTTTATTTATCTCCCATAGGGGTAGGATGGGGTTTGTCAGTACTAAAACTGCTACAGAGTTGGCTTCATTTTGATGTTTACATATCTATAGTGCTTTCATTTGTAAATCTTATCATCAAGACTTAGTGTTAGAAGAAACATATCCTGTGATATGTCTGCAATTCTTGAAATATGATTCTGAAGCACTTGGCTTAAACTGCCATGATAACTCAGTCCTATTATGTGGATACAATTTTGGCCAATTATCTTTCTGGCACTTACTTTCTCTCATCATCTTTGATTTGTCATATACTGACGACACATTGCCTTCTTCTCCCTCCTCGCAGCGAAGTCGACAACATGTAAGTTTTCTTCGTATCTTTTAGCTACACTTGTAGGCCTAGTTTGCTTCAGCACAGGTAGCTTGTCTAGTGATGTAATGGTTTAATCTCAGAGTACTTATCCCCTTCTACCCAAGAAATTGATGGCCTGTGGCACCCATTTCCCAGCTGGAACATTTGTACAATTCAGATCTTTTTTGAAGCTTGTTTGGTGGTAGTATCCAGATTCTCCTTTGGTTTTTGTTCGGTGGTTGTTTAATACTGATGCAAAACTTTTGACCATATATCCTGGTATCTTTGCTCGTACATGTCTGCTGTCAGATAAACTCCTTATTTCTTAGACCACTTTTTGCTGCTTTGGTGGCGGTACTTTTGTTAGTTATAGGACTGCCACCATTTGTTACCAAAATACGGTAACTTTTCTTTTCCTAAACTTTTTGTTACTTATCTTTTTTAAGGTGAAGGAGGGGGTTTTGTCAGCTCTGAAACTTCTACAGAGTTGGCTTCGTTTTGTCGTTAACACATCCAGTGCTCTCATTTGTAAATCTTATCTTCAAGACATTGTGTGACACCTAGAAAAATCATGTGATATAGTTCAGTTGAAGTATGATGTAAAACAATTGGCTTAAAACATTGTCATGTTAAATTCAGTCTTATTGTGTCTGTGCAGTTTTGGCCAATTATTTTTCTGCCAGTAAGTTTTCATCATCTTTGATTTGTCGTACTGATTGCACGTTTCTTTCTTGTCTCTCCTCGCAGCGGAGTCACCCACAACATGTGAGTGTTCTTTGTAACTTTTTGCAAGACTTGTCAGCTTTTGCTTCAGTAGCTTGCCTATATAATTAGTGTAAATGGTGAAATTCCACAGTAATCATCCCCTTCTACCTGAGAAATTGATAACCTATGGCACAAGGGGTTGAAATTATTCCCATTTCCCAACTGGAACATTTGTAAAATCCAAATCATTTCTGAAGCTTGTTTGGTGATAATTTCCAGATTCTGTCTTGGTTTTTCGATGGTTGTTACTGATGCAAAATTTTGACCATAAATTCTGGGTGTTTTTGCTTGTACATGTCTGCTGTCGGATTAGTTCCTTATTTCTTATACCCCTTTTTGGTTTCTTTGGTGGTGGTCCTTTGTTACAAGAGAAATAAGCAGGTCAATGGTCAATTGGCATTTGTGTACTTCCTTCTGACCTCAGATACTGTATCTTACGTTCCTTTTTTTTTTTTTGATACATTCATTTTTGGTGGTGGTGTTCAAAATTATTAGCTCATCCATACAACTAATTTTGATTTTGGTTTTTTTTTTGTGTGTGTGTTTGCTTGTTTTGTGTTTGTTTTGTAACCTGGCTTGACTTGCAGCAACACAGGTAGCCACTAAAATTTCAAGCCCCTCTTCCCAAACTGCCTCGACTCAGCCGTTAGTTACTACCGAACGCATAAAAACTGCTGGGACGGCCACTGGTGTCGTAACTATGGAAACCACCAAAAACTGTACCATGGAAACCACCCCCGAAGTTTCGACCACAGTACCCACTATACCGATATCTACTTCTTTTACAGCTCTCACATCAGCCTCTACAGAGGTCACCACCGGTAAGTCATTCATGATTCTGATTTTACTTACATCCCATTCCATCTTGTTTGGATCATATCGGAAAGTTTTGCCAACTGCATGCTCCATCAATCGAGGTGCCAGGGCCGCACCCTGTGGCCATTCAGAGTCACACCTAATTAGAGGTGCACCTCCATCAAAATGAGATCTTTGTAACTATAGGGTTTCTGTCTCTTCACCTTCAAATTGGATGGGGTGGAACACCTCAATGTACTTAGGTCTTTTTGAGGTGGTTCAGCTGTGTAAGAGATGGTTATCTTATTAGGAGATGGGGTTACCTGTGACATGCTGAGGGAATATGCTAAAATCCCTAAGGTACATGCCATGCCTGATGTAGGGACAATTATCCCATCAAATGGTATTAGAATACACTTGACCTCCTTTGAGGTAGCTGGTATCTATACGGGACTTTATGTGAGGGTCACGTAATGAAATCTGTGTGGTAACTTGTGACCCTCGATATGGTAATTATCATGTCATTTGGTTCAAAAAATTGTGTTTTATTTTCTTTGTGGTGTTAAAGTGATAGCTTAACTTACAACTGAAGATGGGCAGTTGAAACATGTTTAGAAGCCATAAGGTGGCTTCTTCGCACACTTAACCGTATGTCTCTGTGAGATGATAACAGGATCATATGCCGTTAGACCTAAAACACTGCTGCAGGGTTGGGAGCAAGAAAAAACAAATCGTGATGAAAAGTGTGTTCCCAGGCTTTTCCTTCTTGTGTCGTCCAAAGTGGGGCAGCTGATGTCCAAGATGCCTTGATGGATTGTGATCTGCCATGGGACCATGTTAGCAGCATCCTCATCTGAACAGTTCCATGCACACCATTTCCCCACGAAAAACTTGTAATAAAGGTAGAACTGCCACGTGGGCAAATGAATTTAACGTAACACATAGTGTTGTAATATGGCATGCTATTTACTCTTCCAAGCACTATAGACTTTATAAATATTTGTCCCATTTCATTCCCTCCTGTCGTAATTTGTCGACGAATTACATCCACACCCATCCCCTGCCCACACATTGTTTTGATCACGTATTAAATCACGTGTACTTGTTCGTAAAAAGATTAGAGATTAGAATTTTAAACATGCTATCGAAAAAAGCAAAAGTGTAAGAGTAAAAAGGTCCTGTTTTGACCATTATCGTTCATCTTCTCACTTCAACGTTCATTCACGTCAAAAGTTTTCACTTGATTTTGAAAAGTGTGTCTCATAATTACTGTCAAAATTCAAATACTGCATTGCTGTTACAACTATGTACATTCTATGCATGACTGCTCTTTCCTCATTTGATTTTTCATAATCGGTTGCACAGTAAAATTCCACATGATCAGGAAGGTTTGCGCAAGGGTCTCGAACAAAGCTGGCTGCAATTCAGATTCTGCATTTATTTTCTTATAAGCTCCAGTCACTACTTACAATATTTCCCAATTCCATCGTAAAAGTGACATGCTTCGGTAAATTCCAAGTCTTTGCCATGGTAAAATTCCCCCCCCCCCACCTCCCCTTAGCAGGGAACTTAAATTGGCACCTTATAATTTCTTACTGATGAGGTTTTACTGTGCACAATATTTACCTTTGCGATGTAACATGTAATGTATTATCAACTTGTCACAATATGAGATTATGTTTTGGGGTCATTTTTTAGCCGTATATAAGAGCAGTATTTTTTATCAGTCTTATTTGTCACTTCGAGCAACTAAAACTATTTTATGTTGGTGTGGAAGTTAACTTTACAACCCGTATTCATTTGCGATACTTTTCCTTCATGTTCATCTCCATTCTATCGCAACTTTCAGCGATTTTTTTTCCCTTTTTTCCTTTTTGCCATTTGTTTTTGTTTTTCCTGGTCACTCCATGCTCCAGACTTGAGATGTTGACCACAGTACAGTGCTCAATACCAGTTTAGCAGGTACTTCCCACGATCGAATATGCATATTTGAGTACGTTTAAACGGAGTTGGTACACGCTCCTGCCGTACCGTACAATTCGAAAGGGTCACCACAGGTCAGACTGTTGGACACTGTAGTAATTTCAAAGAACTGTAGTGATTAAAAAAGATAATGGCAAGGATCAGTGATCACTAATTCCCCCGATACGTAGATACCAAAAGTATCCGCATTGGGTAATTCCCTCCCTGGGTTACGTAAGTTGGATGGGACAATTATGGGTACGTGGATTGGTGGAGTGGGTCAGCTGTGATTGTGAACCAGCTCACTTAAATATTGTTTCCATTGAGCATGGTCTATACCTACACATGAAAAGCAAAATCATCAGGGAGCTAGGCCAATTTTTTTTTTTTTCAGGTTAGAATCCAATCAGTACCACAAAAAGTTAAGTATGTATCCATTATCGGTCGCTCACTCGGAATGAGTCACATTGATGTGTGAAAGCTACTTGAGCACTTATTTGCTATGCAGTTGTTTCTGTTAGTAAAACTTGTTTCCCATGTAAAAGCTTATACTTGTACTTGATGACATTGGATGCTGAACATGAGACTTCCTCTCAGCCCTTTGAGCTTGACTGTTCTGCTCTAAAAGGGTCACAACGACATTGAAATGTCACCATTGTTTCCCATGGCAACAGGTGACACATGCTAAATCCATACATTTGGAATGTAACTAACCACACAATTTTTTGCACCTGCAAAAGAGACTGTAGGTAATATTACTTTCTACGCAAAAGAGCAGAGTGAAGTCACTCATGGTTAACAACTACTCACTGCGTGCAAGGCGTCTGTATTTGGTAGTTCTTCCAACGATTTCTTCGTCCTTTGCATGTACTGCTGAAGCCAGATGGTCACTGGAGAACAGTTTTGAAGCCATATCTTTAGGAAGGAGAGATAATTTCTGACATGACATATTTCTATGTTGGAGCTATTATTTGGACCATTCAAGTGGCTGTCCTCTTGAAGTTCTCATTCGCTACATTTTAGTGTAATAACGTGGTTCAAGGTTGTGTGCATTGAATTGCCTTTGTTTGAGTGTTTACATTTGACTTTGGTATTTTCAGTTGGGTATTTCTTTTTGAGTTTTCCTTGCTTTGTCTTGGTTTTGATGTGATGATTTCAGCATTTCATATCATGACTGGTTTTTCGTACGTCTTGCCTCAACAAGAAACAGTGCATTTCTGCCTGGGCTCATATTTCTCGGTGGAGTCTTTGTACAATCTAAATCAGGTGGCGTGAACTCTTGGGCATCAGCATAGCCGTGGTGTCGGTCAGTAACAGTCAACTAATATTTTTCAACATTATTTGAACTGTGACCCCTTGCAGGATTTGGAACCGCTACTCAAGGTGAATCCACGGAGGAAATGTCAACCACAACTGTCCAAGCCAGCACCACTGTAAAGATAACATCCCCCTTTTATTCAACCTTAGAAACAACTACAGCTGAAAAAATCACATCAGTAGTGACAACACCACCACCACCAGGAATAACAACTCCGATAGAAACCACCACCCGACAAATAACACCATCTAAAGCAACAATGACACAAATAGCATCTTCAGTAGCTACCACCACACCACAGGTAACAACAGTTCCTGTGGAAGTAACAACTCATGTTTCAACACCTGAAACCACAACACTGGAGACAACACCTTCAGTAGAGACGTCAACAAAACAAATAACAACAACAACAACACAACAGACACCAACCTTTGTAGTAACCAATATATCAAGACCATCAACTACACAAACTACTCCAGTAGAAACTACCACACCACAAGAAACAACACCACCACCAGAGACAACAACTCCAGTACAGACCACAACAAAGCAAGTAATAACATCTCAAGTAACATCAGCAGAAACTCCAACCACTCCAGTAGAAACCACCACACAACCACCAGAAACAACAACCTCAGTACAGACTACAACACAAAGAGTAACACCATCTAAGCAAACAACACAGCAAACAACTCCTATAGCAACCACCACACTACAGCAATCAACCACACCACCAGAAACAACACCAACTGAAACTACTGCAATAAAAACTGCCACACCAAAAGTAACAACACCACCACCAGAAACAACTCAAATACTGACAACAACAAAACAAATAACAACACCATCTAAAGTAACAACACAACAGACACTAACTTCTGTAGCAACCACCACATCACAACAATCAACCACACCACAAGAAACAACACCAACTGAAGCTACTCAAGTAGAAACCAAAACACCAGAGGTAACAACACCACCTCCTGAGACAACAACTCCAGTACAGACCACAACACAACAAATAATATCATCTACAGTAGCAACACAGGAAACCACCACACAACCACCAGAAACAACAACCTCAGTGCTGACTACAACACAAAAAGTAACACCATCTAAGCCAACAACACAGCAAACAACAACTCCTATAGCAACCACCACACAACAGCAATCAACCACACCACAAGAAACAACACCAACTGAAACTACTCGAGTAGAAACCAAAACACCAGAGGTAACAACACCACCTCCTGAGACAACAACACCAGGACAAACCACAACACAACAAATAACATCATCTACAGAAGCAACACAGGAAACCACCACACAACCACCAGAAACAACAACCTCAGTACTGACTACAACACAAAGAGTAACACCATCTAAGCCAACAACACCGCTAACAACAACTTCTGTAGCAACCACCACACAACAGCAATCAACCACACTACAAGAAACAACACCAATTGAAACTACTCGAGTAGAAACCAAAACACCAGAGGTAACAACACCACCTCCTGAGACAACAACTCCAGTACAGACCACAACACAACAAATATTATCATCTACAGTAGCAACACAGGAAACCACCACACAGCCACCAGAAACAACAACCTCAGTACTGACTACAACACAAAGAGTAACACCATCTCAGCCAACAACACAGCTAACAACAACTTCTGTAGCAACCACCACACAACAGCAATCAACCACACCACAAGAAACAACACCAACTGAAACTACTCGAGTAGAAACCAAAACACCAGAGGTAACAGCACCGCCTCCTGAGACAACAACTTCAGTACAGACCACAACACAACCAATAACATCACCTACAGTAACTACACAGGTAACACCAACTTCTCCAGTAGAAACAACCACACCACAATCAACAGCACCAACTGAAATTAGGCCAACAGAAACTACCACATCACATGAAACAACACCACCAGCAGAAACAACAACTCCATTACAGACCACAACACAACCTATTATAACAACATCTATAGCAACAACACAGGAAACACCAACTACTCCAGTGGAAACCACCACACCAGAAGAAACAACGCTGCCACCAGAAACAACAATCCATGTTTCAACTACTTCCCCTGAAACAACTCCCCTAGAAACAACTATAAGTCCAACGGTAAATGTCACTTTCATAACACCCACTCCCTCTGGGAACACAGTTGCAACAACGATGTTCCTCACAAGTACAGAACAAGCTACTTCAACTGCTACTACAAGTGCTACTCCAACTCCCCCAGGTATGGACTTTTCTGTTTTTTCATTCTTTATAGATCTAACATTGCACTTGTTCAAATAGTTCACATGATTTTTCACCTGACAAAGGAATATGTGGTACCTGTTCATTTTGATACAGTTTATTGTCATTGTAGTTGAAATTTGTGCTTTGTGGTAGCTATGGGTGCACAGTGTTAAATGGCTTTCTCAGTATATGTAATTGTTCTCAACTTTGGTGTTGCTGTCTGGTGTTTATTTCGGAAGGTTGTGCTAAAGACGCAACCTCTTTTTCTCTGCTTCGTATGTACAGTAGCTATTTTGGGTGAGTAATTCTCTGCTCTTCCCCGTCAAACCTGCTTTGTCCTGAAGTGGAGTGGTGAATGGATGGGTATCTGGAGTATGAGAAAAGTTGAAAGAAACAACTAACCATCCCAGCATTTTATTTGTGGTGGTCCCTTCTGAGTATGTCGCTACCCATTGTGGATACCACAGTATTGATACACTTTGAATAATTATGCAGCAGTTGGACAAATCCCGCATGCATGCCATAAAGTCAGCTTGTGTTGTAGACTAAAGCAGTTGGTATTTCATGACATTATAACCGTGCTAAAGTGTTCAACAGACCCTCTTCCATGCCCGATTACACATGTATTACCCATGGGCATGACACCTAATACCCCTTGCCAGGCAGCTCAAGAAAGGCTGGACATTGGATTGACACACCTGAATTACTTTAGGAGAACGATGTTTAATTGACCATGTGGATTATCACAGCATGAGGTGATAAAACTGACCTAAGGCAATGAAAATTTGCAAGAAGTTGAACTTCAGTAGAACAAAAGAAGAGTGAGGTTGAAGTGAATCCCATTTTAACGTACGAGTAAAGGCATGTTAGAAGGTAGATCATCTCAGAGTTCAACCACATCATCCTCTTAATATTTCTGTTCATCAATGAGGAAATGAGGAAGTTTTCACATCAGTGAAATGATGGAAGAGTGACAGCACTTAACATTGATGCACGTCGTACATTCGTCCAGGTTTACCCATCTTACTGGCTTTGGTTGACAAGTTTATCGATGAGAGACTGGTGTCAAGCTTTGATTCTAAGCTTTGATTCTCAGAACTGATTGGAAGAAAACAAAATGAGAGCTGAAAAATATACTGCTAAAGTGCTTGATGTGAGGGTTAGTATAAGAATGGAAATTGTTGTGCACTGTATTATGCCTGATTATGAAAGGTACATTTATTATCAGGCATAGTAACAGGCATAGTAACATTAATAATAACAGGGATAAGTGTGTCACGCATCTTTGTGATGTCTTTTTTTGCTGTTTGTTTCCTTGAAATTTTTCTTATTCAGTCCTTCCATTTTGTAAATCTGCATGGACATCTTTTCTTTTTCATTGAAGATTCCTTTTTTAATCATCAGCAGCATAAATACATCTTTGCTATCATTGTGTGCCTGTCTTCTTTGAACTGACAGTGTTTGCCAGAGCATTCTTACACAGCTCTGTGAAACGTTTCTATATTTGATCATAAGTTTTGTATAATATGTTACACCGCATGTCCGGTAATTGTTGAGAATACTACTGTCAAAGTTCTACTAATAACGTGACAAAGGTAGGTAGTGTAATGCATGAAATGAAATAAATTTTATCCTACCACCTTTTTCATCACTTTTACTCCGAAGCAGAGTGCAAAGAGACACCAAAAACTGTGACGCCGACACCTTCAACGACGACGACAATTTCACCGACAAGTACTCATATCTGTTCAACAACTGAGATATGCAGTCATACTTCCACTTCAACAAGGACACCAACATCTACCCCAATTAGCACTCCAACAAGTACATTAACCTTCACCCCACCTTCTACACCGACAAGTACTCCCACGTCTACTCCAACTAGTACAGCAACATCTACCCCAATTAGTACTCCAAAATTTACACCTCATACAGGAACCGGAACTACTGAGTTGTGCTCTACAACTGAAACATGCACTCACACTGCAACTAGTACACTTACATCAACACCAGTGACTACACAAACATCTCCTCCAACTAGTACACCAACATCAACTCCAACAAGTACACCTACTTCTACTCCCACCAATACACCAACATTTACACCTCATACAGAAACTGGAACTACTGAATTGTGCTCTACAACTGAAACATGTACTCATACTTCCACTGCAACTAGTACACCATCATCAACTCCGACATCTACTCCAACCAGTACACCAACAAGTACACAAACATCTACTCCAACTAGTACACCAACATCAACCCCAACAAGTACACCAACTTCTACTCCCACCAGTACACCAACATCTACTCCAACTAGTACACCAACATCAACTCCAACTAGTACGCCAACATCAACCCCTACAAGTACACCAACACCTACCCCGACTAGTACACCAACATCAACTCCAACAAGTACACCAACTTCTACTCCCACCAGTACACCAACATCTACTCCAACTAGTACACCAACATCAACTCCAACAACTACACCAACATCAACTCCTACAAGTATACCAACATCTACCCCAACTAGCACTATAACCTTTACACCTCATACAGAAACTGGAACTACTGAATTGTGCTCTACAGCTGAAACATGTATTCATACTTCCACTGCAACTAGTACACCATCATCAACTTCAACATCTACTTCAACCAGTACACCAGCAACTACACAAACATCTACTCCAACTAGTACACCAACATCAACTCCAACAAGTACACCAACTTCTACTCCCACCAGTACATCAACATCTACTCCAACTAGTACACCAACATCAACTCCAACAAGTACACCAACATCAACTCCTACAAGTACACCAACATCTACCCCAACTAGCACTATAACCTTTACACCTCATACAGAAACTGGAACTACTGAATTGTGCTCTACAGCTGAAACATGTACTCATACTTCTACTGCAACTAGTACACCATCATCAACTTCAACATCTACTTCAACCAGTACATTAACAAGTATACAAACATCTGCTCCAACTAGTACACCAACATCTACTCCAACTAGTACACCAACTTCTACTCCCACCAGTACACCAACATCTACTCCAACTAGTACACCAACATCAACTCCTACAAGTACACCAACTTCTACTCCCACCAGTACACCAACATCTACTCCAACTAGTACACCAACATCAACTCCTACAAGTACACCACCATCAACTCCTACAAGTACACCAACTTCTACCCCAACTACAGCTGAAACATGTACTCATACTTCCACTGCAAGGAGTACACCAACATCAACTCCAACAAGTACACCAACTCCTACTCCCACCAGTACACCAAAATCTACTCTAACTAGTACACCAACATCAACTCCTACAAGTACACCAACTTCTACTCCCACCAGTACACCAACATTCACTCCTCATACAGAAACTGGAACTACTGAGTTGTGCTCTACAACTGAAACATGTACTCATATTACCACTGCAACTAGTACACCATCATCACCTCCAACATCTACTCCAACTAGTACACCAACATCAACTCCAACAAGTACACCAACATCAACTCCTACAAGTACACCAACATCTACCCCAACCAGCACTATAACCTTTACACCTCATACAGAAACTGGAACTACTGAATTGTGCTCTACAGCTGAAACATGTTCTCATACTTCCACTGCAACAAGTACACCATCATCAACTTCAACACCTACTTCAACCAGTACACAAAAAACTACACAAACATCTACTCCCACCAGTACATCAACATCTACTCCAACTAGTACACCAACATCAACTCCTACAAGTACAGCAATTTCTACTCCCACCAGTACAGCAACATCTACTCCAACTAGTACTCCAACATCAACTCCAACAAGTACACCAACTTCTACTCCCACCAGTACATCAACATCTATTCCAACTAGTACACCAACATCAACTCCAACAAGTACACCAACATCAACTCCTACAAGTACACCAACATCTACCCCAACTAGCACTATAACCTTTACACCTCATACAGAAACTGGAACTACTGAATTGTGCTCTACAGCTGAAACATGTACTCATACTTCCACTGCAACTAGTACACCATCATCAACTTCAACATCTACTTCAACCAGTACACCAGAAACTACGCAAACATCTACTCCAACTAGTACACCAACATCAACTCCAACAAGTACACCAACTTCTACTCCCACCAGTACATCAACATCTACTCCAACTAGTACACCAACATCAACTCCAACAAGTACACCAACATCAACTCCTACAAGTACACCAACATCTACCCCAACTAGCACTATAACCTTTACACCTCATACAGAAACTGGAACTACTG
The DNA here is from genome assembly GCA_021234535.1 of Stichopus chloronotus. Classification (NCBI taxonomy): domain Eukaryota; kingdom Metazoa; phylum Echinodermata; class Holothuroidea; order Aspidochirotida; family Stichopodidae; genus Stichopus; species Stichopus chloronotus. The sequence goes on along the minus strand of CM037840.1, from coordinate 14,587,961 downwards.
AATTGTGCTCTACAGCTGAAACATGTACTCATACTTCCACTGCAACTAGTACACCATCATCAACTTCAACATGTACTTCATCCAGTACACCAGCAACTACGCAAACATCTACTCCAACTAGTACACCAACATCTACTCCAACTAGTACACCAACTTCTACTCCCACCAGTACACCAACATCTACTCTAACTAGTACACCAACATCAACTCCTACAAGTACACCAACTTCTACTCCCACCAGTACATCAACATCTACTCCAACTAGTACACCAACATCAACTCCTACAAGTACAGCAACTTCTACTCCCACCAGTACAGCAACATCTACTCCAACTAGTACACCAACATCAACTCCAAGTACACCAACTTCTACTCCCACCAGTATATCAACATCTATTACAACTAGTACACCAACATCAACTCCAACAAGTACACCAACATCAACTCCTACAAGTACACCAACATCTACCCCAACTAGCACTATAACCTTTACACCTCATACAGAAACTGGAACTACTGAATTGTGCTCTACAGCTGAAACATGTACTCATACTTCCACTGCAACGAGTACAACAACATCAACTCCAACAAGTACACCAACTTCTACTCTCACCAGTACATCAACATCTACTCCAACTAGTACACCAACATCAACTCCTACAAGTACAGCAACTTCTACTCCCACCAGTACAGCAACATCTACTCAAACTAGTACACCAACATCAACTCCAACAAGTACACCAACTTCTACTCCCACCAGTACATCAACATCTATTCCAACTAGTACACCAACATCAACTCCAACAAGTACACCAACATCAACTCCTACAAGTACACCAACATCTACCCCAACTAGCGCTATAACCTTTACACCTCATACAGAAACTGGAACTACTGAATTGTGCTCTACAGCTGAAACATGTACTCATACTTCCACTGCAACTAGTACACCATCATCAACTTCAACATCTACTTCAACCAGTACAACAGCAACTACGCAAACATCTACTCCAACTAGTACACCAACATCAACTCCAACAAGTACAGCAACTTCTACTCCCACCAGTACATCAACATCTACTCCAACTAGTACACCAACGTCAAGTCCAACAAGTACACCAACATCAACTCCTACAAGTACACCAACATCTACCCCAACTAGCACTATAACCTTAACACCTCATACAGAAACTGGAACTACTGAATTGTGCTCTACAGGTGAAACATGTACTCATACTTCCACTGCAACTAGTACACCATCATCAACTTCAACATCTACTTCAACCAGTACACCAGCAACTCCGCAAACATCTACTCCAACTAGTACACCAACATCTACTCCAACTAGTACACCAAGTTCTACTCCCACCAGTACACCAACATCTACTCTAACTAGTACACCAACATCAACTCCTACAAGTACACCAACTTCTACTCCCACCAGTACATCAACTTCTTCTCCAACTAGTACACCAACATCAACTCCTGCAAGTACACCACCATCAACTCCTACAAGTACACAAACGTCTACCGCAACTACAGCTGAAACATGTACTCATACTTCCACTGCAACGAGTACACCAACATCAACTCCAACAAGTACACCAACTCCTACTCCCACCAGTACACCAACATCTACTCTAACTACTACACCAACATCAACTCCTACAAGTACACCAACTTCTACTCCCACCAGTACACCAACATCTACTCCAACTAGTACACCAACATCTACCCCTACAAGTACACCAACCTCTACTCCCACCAGTACACCAACATTCACTCCTCATACAGAAACTGCAACTACTGAGTTGTGCTCTACAACTGAAACATGTACTCATATTACCACTGCAACTAGTACACCGTCGTCACCTCCAACATCTACTCCAACTAGTACACCAACATCAACTCCAACAAGTACACCAACTTCTACTCCCACCAGTACATCAACATCTACTCCAACTAGTACACCAACATCAACTCCAACAAGTACACCAACATCAACTCCTACAAGTACACCAACATCTACCCCAACTAGCACTATAACCTTTACACCTCATACAGAAACTGGAACTACTGAATTGTGCTCTACAGCTGAAACATGTACTCATACTTCCACTGCAACTAGTACACCATCATCAACTTCAACATCTACTTCAACCAGTACACCAGCAACTACGCAAACATCTACTCCAACTAAAACACCAACATCAACTCCAACAAGTACACCAACTTCAACTCCCACCAGCACACCAACATCTACTCTAACTAGTACACCATCATCAACTCCAACAAGCACACCAACTTCTACTCCCACCAGTACACCAACATCCACTCTAACTAGTACACCAACATCAACCCCGACAAGTACACCAACTTCTACTCCTACCAGTACACCAACATCTACTCCAACTAGTACACCAACATCAACCCCTACGAGTACACCAACTTCTATTCCTACCAGTACTCCAACATTCACACCTCATACAGAAACTTTAACCACTGGGTTGTGCTCTACAACTGAAACATGTACTCATACTTCCACTGCAACTAGTACACCATCATCAACTCCAACATCTACTCCAACCAGTACACCAACAAGTACACAAACATCTACTCCAACTAGCACACCAACATCAACTCCAACTAGTACACTAACATCAACTCCAACAAGTACACCAACTTCAACTCCCACCAGCACACCAACATCTACTCTAACTAGTACACCAACATCAACTCCAACAAGTACACCAACCTCTACTCCCACCAGTACACCAACATCTACTCTAACTAGTACACCAACATCAACTCCTACAAGTACACCAACTTCTACTCCCACCAGTACACCAACATCTACCCCAACTAGCACTATAACCTTTACACCTCATACAGAAACTGGAACTACTGAATTGTGCTCTACAGCTGAAACATGTACTCATACTTCCACTCCAACTAGTACACCAACAGCAACTCCAACAAGTACACCAACTTCAACACCCACCAGCACACCAACATCTACTCCAACTAGTACACCAACAGCAACTCCAACAAGTACACCAACTTCAACTCCCACCAGTACACCAACATCTACTCTAACTAGTACACCAACAGCAACTCCAACAAGTACACCAACTTCTACTCCCACCAGCACACAAACATCTACTCCAACTAGTACACCAACATCAACCCCTACGAGTACACCAACTTCTATTCCTACCAGTACACCAACATTCACTCCTCATACAGAAACTTTAACCACTGAGTTGTGCTCTACAACTGAAACATGTACTCATACTTCCACTGCAACTAGTACACCATCATCAACTCCAACATCTACTCCTACCAGTACACCAAGAACTACACAAACATCTACTCCAACTAGCACACCAACATCAACTCCAACTAGTACACCAACATCAACTCCAACTAGTACACTAACATCAACTCCAACAAGTACACCAACTTCAACTCCCACCAGCACACCAACATCTACTCTAACTAGTACACCAACATCAACTCCAACAAGTACACCAAACTCTACTCCCACCAGTACACCAACATCTACCCCAACTAGCACTATAACCTTTACACCTCATACAGAAACTGGAACTACTGAATTGTGCTCTACAGCTGAAACATGTACTCATACTTCCACTCCAACTAGTACACCAACAGCAACTCCAACAAGTACACCAACTTCAACTCCCACCAGCACACCAACATCTACTCCAACTAGTACACCAACAGCAACTCCAACAAGTACACCAACTTCAACTCCCACCAGCACACCAACATCTACTCTAACTAGTACACCAACAGCAACTCCAAGAAGTTCACCAACTTCTTCTCCCACCATTACGACAACATCTACTCTAACTAGTACACCAACATCAACTCCTACAAGTACACCAACTTCTATTCCTACCAGTACACCAACATTCACTCCTCATACAGAAACTTTAACCACTGAGTTGTGCTCTACAACTGAAACATTTACTCATACTTCCACTGCAACTAGTACACCATCATCAACTCCAACATCTACTCCTACCAGTACACCAAGAACTACACAAACATCTACTCCAACTAGCACACCAACATCAACTCCAACTAGTACACCAACATCAACTCCAACAAGTACACCAACTTCAACTCCCACCAGTACACCAACATCCACTCTAACTAGTACACCAACATCAACCCCAACAAGTACACCAACTTCTACTCCTACCAGTACACCAACATCTACTCCAACTAGTACACCAACATCAACCCCTACGAGTACACCAACTTCTATTCCTACCAGTACTCCAACATTCACACCTCATACAGAAACTTTAACCACTGAGTTGTGCTCTACAACTGAAACATGTACTCATACTTCCACTGCAACTAGTACACCATCATCAACTCCAACATCTACTCCAACCAGTACACCAACAAGTACACAAACATCTACTCCAACTAGCACACCAACATCAACTTCAACTAGTACACTAACATCAACTCCAACAAGTACACCAACTTCAACACCCACCAGCACACCAACATCTACTCCAACTAGTACACTAACATCAACTCCAACAAGTACACCAACTTCAACTCCCACCAGCACACCAACATCTACTCTCACTAGTACACCAACATCAACTCCAACAAGTACACCAACCTCTACTCCCACGAGTACACCAACATCTACTCTAACTAGTACACCAACATCAACTCCTACAAGTACACAAACTTCTACTCCCACCAGTACACCAACATCTACCCCAACTAGCACTATAACCTTTACACCTCATACAGAAACTGGAACTACTGAATTGTGCTCTACAGCTGAAACATGTACTCATACTTCCACTCCAACTAGTACACCAACAGCAACTCCAACAAGTACACCAACTTCAACACCCACCAGCACACCAACATCTACTCCAACTAGTACACCAACAGCAACTCCAACAAGTACACCAACTTCAACTCCCACCAGTACACCAACATCTACTCTAACTAGTACACCAACAGCAACTCCAACAAGTACACCAACTTCTTCTCCCACCAGTACACCAACAATTACCCCAACTAGCACTATAACCTTTACACCTCATACAGAAATTGGAACTACTGAATTGTGCTCTACAGCTGAAACATGTACTCATACTTCCACTGCAACTAGTACACCAACAGCAACTCCAACAAGTACACCAACATCAACTCCAACTAGTACACCAACATCAACTCCAACTAGTACACTAACATCAACTCCAACAAGTACACCAACTTCAACTCCCACCAGCACACCAACATCTACTCTAACTAGTACACCAACATCAACTCCAACAAGTACACCAAACTCTACTCCCACCAGTACACCAACATCTACCCCAACTAGCACTATAACCTTTACACCTCATACAGAAACTGGAACTACTGAATTGTGCTCTACAGCTGAAACATGTACTCATACTTCCACTCCAACTAGTACACCAACAGCAACTCCAACAAGTACACCAACTTCAACTCCCACCAGCACACCAACATCTACTCCAACTAGTACACCAACAGCAACTCCAACAAGTACACCAACTTCAACTCCCACCAGCACACCAACATCTACTCTAACTAGTACACCAACAGCAACTCCAAGAAGTTCACCAACTTCTTCTCCCACCATTACACCAACATCTACTCTAACTAGTACACCAACATCAACTCCTACAAGTACACCAACTTCTATTCCTACCAGTACACCAACATTCACTCCTCATACAGAAACTTTAACCACTGAGTTGTGCTCTACAACTGAAACATTTACTCATACTTCCACTGCAACTAGTACACCATCATCAACTCCAACATCTACTCCTACCAGTACACCAAGAACTACACAAACATCTACTCCAACTAGCACACCAACATCAACTCCAACTAGTACACCAACATCAACTCCAACAAGTACACCAACTTCAACTCCCACCAGTACACCAACATCTACTCTAACTAGTACACCAACAGCAACTCCAACAAGTACACCAACTTCTTCTCCCACCAGTACACCAACATCTACCCCAACTAGCACTATAACCTTTACACCTCATACAGAAACTGGAACTACTGAATTGTGCTCTACAGCTGAAACATGTACTCATACTTCCACTGCAACTAGTACACCAACAGCAACTCCAACAAGTACACCAACTTCAACACCCACCAGCACACCAACATCTACTCCAACTAGTACACTAACATCAACTCCAACAAGTACACCAACTTCAACTCCCACCAGCACACCAACATCTACTCTCACTAGTACACCAACATCAACTCCAACAAGTACACCAACCTCTACTCCCACGAGTACACCAACATCTACTCTAACTAGTACACCAACATCAACTCCTACAAGTACACCAACTTCTACTCCCACCAGTACACCAACATCTACCCCAACTAGCACTATAACCTTTACACCTCATACAGAAACTGGAACTACTGAATTGTGCTCTACAGCTGAAACATGTACTCATACTTCCACTCCAACTAGTACACCAACAGTAACTCCAACAAGTACACCAACTTCAACACCCACCAGCACACCAACATCTACTCCAACTAGTACACCAACAGCAACTCCAACAAGTACACCAACTTCAACTCCCACCAGTACACCAACATCTACTCTAACTAGTACACCAACAGCAACTCCAACAAGTACACCAACTTCTTCTCCCACCAGTACACCAACATCTACTCTAACTAGTACACCAACATCAACTCCTACAAGTACACCAACTTCTACTCCCACCAGTACACCAACATCTACTCCAACTAGTACACCAACATCAACCCCTACGAGTACACCAACTTCTATTCCTACCAGTACACCAACATTCACTCCTCATACAGAAACTTTAACCACTGAGTTGTGCTCTACAACTGAAACATGTACTCATACTTCCACTGCAACTAGTACACCATCATCAACTCCAACATCTACTCCTACCAGTACACCAAGAACTACACAAACATCTACTCCAACTAGCACACCAACATCAACTCCAACTAGTACACCAACATCAACTCCAACTAGTACACTAACATCAACTCCAACAAGTACACCAACTTCAACTCCCACCAGCACACCAACATCTACTCTAACTAGTACACCAACATCAACTCCAACAAGTACACCAAACTCTACTCCCACCAGTACACCAACATCTACTCTAACTAGTACACCAACATCAACTCCTACAAGTACACCAACTTCTTCTCCCACCAGTACACCAACAATTACCCCAACTAGCACTATAACCTTTACACCTCATACAGAAATTGGAACTACTGAATTGTGCTCTACAGCTGAAACATGTACTCATACTTCCACTGCAACTAGTACACCAACAGCAACTCCAACAAGTACACCAACATCAACTCCAACTAGTACACCAACATCAACTCCAACTAGTACACTAACATCAACTCCAACAAGTACACCAACTTCAACTCCCACCAGCACACCAACATCTACTCTAACTAGTACACCAACATCAACTCCAACAAGTACACCAAACTCTACTCCCACCAGTACACCAACATCTACCCCAACTAGCACTATAACCTTTACACCTCATACAGAAACTGGAACTACTGAATTGTGCTCTACAGCTGAAACATGTACTCATACTTCCACTCCAACTAGTACACCAACAGCAACTCCAACAAGTACACCAACTTCAACTCCCACCAGCACACCAACATCTACTCCAACTAGTACACCAACAGCAACTCCAACAAGTACACCAACTTCAACTCCCACCAGCACACCAACATCTACTCTAACTAGTACACCAACAGCAACTCCAAGAAGTTCACCAACTTCTTCTCCCACCATTACACCAACATCTACTCTAACTAGTACACCAACAGCAACTCCAACAAGTACACCAACTTCAACACCCACCAGCACACCAACATCTACTCCAACTAGTACACTAACATCAACTCCAACAAGTACACCAACTTCAACTCCCACCAGCACACCAACATCTACTCTCACTAGTACACCAACATCAACTCCAACAAGTACACCAACCTCTACTCCCACGAGTACACCAACATCTACTCTAACTAGTACACCAACATCAACTCCTACAAGTACACCAACTTCTACTCCCACCAGTACACCAACATCTACCCCAACTAGCACTATAACCTTTACACCTCATACAGAAACTGGAACTACTGAATTGTGCTCTACAGCTGAAACATGTACTCATACTTCCACTCCAACTAGTACACCAACAGTAACTCCAACAAGTACACCAACTTCAACACCCACCAGCACACCAACATCTACTCCAACTAGTACACCAACAGCAACTCCAACAAGTACACCAACTTCAACTCCCACCAGTACACCAACATCTACTCTAACTAGTACACCAACAGCAACTCCAACAAGTACACCAACTTCTTCTCCCACCAGTACACCAACATCTACTCTAACTAGTACACCAACATCAACTCCTACAAGTACACCAACTTCTACTCCCACCAGTACACCAACATCTACTCCAACTAGTACACCAACATCAACCCCTACGAGTACACCAACTTCTATTCCTACCAGTACACCAACATTCACTCCTCATACAGAAACTTTAACCACTGAGTTGTGCTCTACAACTGAAACATGTACTCATACTTCCACTGCAACTAGTACACCATCATCAACTCCAACATCTACTCCTACCAGTACACCAAGAACTACACAAACATCTACTCCAACTAGCACACCAACATCAACTCCAACTAGTACACCAACATCAACTCCAACTAGTACACTAACATCAACTCCAACAAGTACACCAACTTCAACTCCCACCAGCACACCAACATCTACTCTAACTAGTACACCAACATCAACTCCAACAAGTACACCAAACTCTACTCCCACCAGTACACCAACATCTACTCTAACTAGTACACCAACATCAACTCCTACAAGTACACCAACTTCTTCTCCCACCAGTACACCAACAATTACCCCAACTAGCACTATAACCTTTACACCTCATACAGAAATTGGAACTACTGAATTGTGCTCTACAGCTGAAACATGTACTCATACTTCCACTGCAACTAGTACACCAACAGCAACTCCAACAAGTACACCAACATCAACTCCAACTAGTACACCAACATCAACTCCAACTAGTACACTAACATCAACTCCAACAAGTACACCAACTTCAACTCCCACCAGCACACCAACATCTACTCTAACTAGTACACCAACATCAACTCCAACAAGTACACCAAACTCTACTCCCACCAGTACACCAACATCTACCCCAACTAGCACTATAACCTTTACACCTCATACAGAAACTGGAACTACTGAATTGTGCTCTACAGCTGAAACATGTACTCATACTTCCACTCCAACTAGTACACCAACAGCAACTCCAACAAGTACACCAACTTCAACTCCCACCAGCACACCAACATCTACTCCAACTAGTACACCAACAGCAACTCCAACAAGTACACCAACTTCAACTCCCACCAGCACACCAACATCTACTCTAACTAGTACACCAACAGCAACTCCAAGAAGTTCACCAACTTCTTCTCCCACCATTACACCAACATCTACTCTAACTAGTACACCAACATCAACTCCTACAAGTACACCAACTTCTATTCCTACCAGTACACCAACATTCACTCCTCATACAGAAACTTTAACCACTGAGTTGTGCTCTACAACTGAAACATTTACTCATACTTCCACTGCAACTAGTACACCATCATCAACTCCAACATCTACTCCTACCAGTACACCAAGAACTACACAAACATCTACTCCAACTAGCACACCAACATCAACTCCAACTAGTACACCAACATCAACTCCAACAAGTACACCAACTTCAACTCCCACCAGTACACCAACATCTACTCTAACTAGTACACCAACAGCAACTCCAACAAGTACACCAACTTCTTCTCCCACCAGTACACCAACATCTACCCCAACTAGCACTATAACCTTTACACCTCATACAGAAACTGGAACTACTGAATTGTGCTCTACAGCTGAAACATGTACTCATACTTCCACTGCAACTAGTACACCAACAGCAACTCCAACAAGTACACCAACTTCAACACCCACCAGCACACCAACATCTACTCCAACTAGTACACTAACATCAACTCCAACAAGTACACCAACTTCAACTCCCACCAGCACACCAACATCTACTCTCACTAGTACACCAACATCAACTCCAACAAGTACACCAACCTCTACTCCCACGAGTACACCAACATCTACTCTAACTAGTACACCAACATCAACTCCTACAAGTACACCAACTTCTACTCCCACCAGTACACCAACATCTACCCCAACTAGCACTATAACCTTTACACCTCATACAGAAACTGGAACTACTGAATTGTGCTCTACAGCTGAAACATGTACTCATACTTCCTCTCCAACTAGTACACCAACAGTAACTCCAACAAGTACACCAACTTCAACACCCACCAGCACACCAACATCTACTCCAACTAGTACACCAACAGCAACTCCAACAAGTACACCAACTTCAACTCCCACCAGTACACCAACATCTACTCTAACTAGTACACCAACAGCAACTCCAACAAGTACACCAACTTCTTCTCCCACCAGTACACCAACATCTACTCTAACTAGTACACCAACATCAACTCCTACAAGTACACCAACTTCTACTCCCACCAGTACACCAACATCTACTCCAACTAGTACACCAACATCAACCCCTACGAGTACACCAACTTCTATTCCTACCAGTACACCAACATTCACTCCTCATACAGAAACTTTAACCACTGAGTTGTGCTCTACAACTGAAACATGTACTCATACTTCCACTGCAACTAGTACACCATCATCAACTCCAACATCTACTCCTACCAGTACACCAAGAACTACACAAACATCTACTCCAACTAGCACACCAACATCAACTCCAACTAGTACACCAACATCAACTCCAACTAGTACACTAACATCAACTCCAACAAGTACACCAACTTCAACTCCCACCAGCACACCAACATCTACTCTAACTAGTACACCAACATCAACTCCAACAAGTACACCAAACTCTACTCCCACCAGTACACCAACATCTACTCTAACTAGTACACCAACATCAACTCCTACAAGTACACCAACTTCTTCTCCCACCAGTACACCAACATCTACCCCAACTAGCACTATAACCTTTACACCTCATACAGAAACTGGAACTACTGAATTGTGCTCTACAGCTGAAACATGTACTGATACTTCCACTCCAACTAGTACACCAACAGTAACTCCAACAAGTACACCAACTTCAACACCCACCAGCACACCAACATCTACTCCAACTAGTACACCAATAGCAACTCCAACAAGTACACCAACTTCAACTCCCACCAGTACACCAACATCTACTCTAACTAGTACACCAACAGCAACTCCAACAAGTACACCAACTTCTTCTCCCACCAGTACACCAACATCTACTCTAACTAGTACACCAACATCAACTCCAACAAGTACACCAACATCAACTGCTACAAGTACACCAACTTCTACTCCCACCAGTACACCGACATCTACCCCAACTAGCACTATAACCTTTACACCTCATACAGAAACTGGAACTACTGAATTGTGCTCTACAACTGAAACATGTACTCATACTTCCACTCCAACTAGTACACCAACAGCAACTCCAACAAGTACACCAACTTCAACACCCACCAGTACACCAACATCTACTCCAACTAGTACACCAACAGCAACTCCAACAAGTACACCAACTTCAACTCCCACCAGTACACCAACATCTACTCTAACTAGTACACCAACAGCAACTCCAACAAGTACACCAACTTCTTCTCCCACCAGTACACCAACATCTACTCTAACTAGTACACCAACATCAACTCCTACAAGTACACCAACTTCTACTCCCACCAGTACACCAACATCTACTCCAACTAGTACACCAACATCAACCCCTACGAGTACACCAACTTCTATTCCTACCAGTACACCAACATTCACTCCTCATACAGAAACTTTAACCACTGAGTTGTGCTCTACAACTGAAACATGTACTCATACTTCCACTGCAACTAGTACACCATCATCAACTCCAACATCTACTCCTACCAGTACACCAAGAACTACACAAACATCTACTCCAACTAGCACACCAACATCAACTCCAACTAGTACACCAACATCAACTCCAACTAGTACACTAACATCAACTCCAACAAGTACACCAACTTCAACTCCCACCAGCACACCAACATCTACTCTAACTAGTACACCAACATCAACTCCAACAAGTACACCAAACTCTACTCCCACCAGTACACCAACATCTACTCTAACTAGTACACCAACATCAACTCCTACAAGTACACCAACTTCTTCTCCCACCAGTACACCAACATCTACCCCAACTGGCACTATAACCTTTACACCTCATACAGAAACTGGAACTACTGAATTGTGCTCTACAGCTGAAACATGTACTCATACTTCCACTCCAACTAGTACACCAACAGCAACTCTAACAAGTACACCAACTTCAACTCCCACCAGCACACCAACATCTACTCCAACTAGTACACCAACAGCAACTCCAACAAGTACACCAACTTCAACTCCCACCAGCACACCAACATCTACTCTAACTAGTACACCAACAGCAACTCCAACAAGTTCACCAACTTCTTCTCCCACCAGTACACCAACATCTACTCTAACTAGTACACCAACATCAACCCCTACGAGTACACCAACTTCTATTCCTACCAGTACACCAACATTCACTCCTCATACAGAAACTTTAACCACTGAGTTGTGCTCTACAACTGAAACATGTACTCATACTTCCACTGCAACTAGTATACCATCATCAACTCCAACATCTACTCCTACCAGTACACCAAGAACTACACAAACATCTACTCCAACTAGCACACCAACATCAACTCCAACTAGTACACCAACAGCAACTCCAACAAGTACACCAACTTCAACTCCCACCAACACACCAACATCTACTCCAACTAGTACACCAACAGCAACTCCAATAAGTACACCAACTTCAACTCCCACCAGCACACCAACATCTACTCTATCTAGTACACCAACATCAACTCCTACAAGTACACCAACTTCTACTCCCACCAGTACACCAACATCTACTCCAACTAGTACACCAACATCAACCCCTACGAGTACACCAACTTCTATTCCTACCAGTACACCAACATTCACTCCTCATACAGAAACTTTAACCACTGAGTTGTGCTCTACAACTGAAACATGTACTCATACTTCCACTGCAACTAGTACACCATCATCAACTCCAACATCTACTCCAACCAGTACACCAACAAGTACACAAACATCTACTCCAACTAGCACACCAACATCAACTCCAACTAGTACACCAACATCAACTCCAACTAGTACACTAACATCAACTCCAACAAGTACACCAACTTCAACTCCCACCAGCACACCAACATCTACTCTAACTAGTACACCAACATCAACTCCAACAAGTACACCAAACTCTACTCCCACCAGTACACCAACATCTACTCTAACTAGTACACCAACATCAACTCCTACAAGTACACCAACTTATTCTCCCACCAGTACACCAACATCTACCCCAACTAGCACTATAACCTTTACACCTCATACAGAAACTGGAACTACTGAATTGTGCTCTGCAGCTGAAACATGTACTCATACTTCCACTCCAACTAGTACACCAACAGCAACTCTAACAAGTACACCAACTTCAACTCCCACCAGCACACCAACATCTACTCCAACTAGTACACCAACAGCAACTCCAACAAGTACACCAACTTCAACTCCCACCAGCACACCAACATCTACTCTAAGTAGTACACCAACAGCAACTCCAACAAGTTCACCAACTTCTTCTCCCACCAGTACACCAACATCTACTCTAACTAGTACACCAACATCAACCCCTACGAGTACACCAACTTCTATTCCTACCAGTACACCAACATTCACTCCTCATACAGAAACTTTAACCACTGAGTTGTGCTCTACAACTGAAACATGTACTCATACTTCCACTGCAACTAGTATACCATCATCAACTCCAACATCTACTCCTACCAGTACACCAAGAGCTACACAAACATCTACTCCAACTAGCACACCAACATCAACTCCAACTAGTACACCAACAGCAACTCCAACAAGTACACCAACTTCAACTCCCACCAGCACACCAACATCTACTCCAACTAGTACACCAACAGCAACTCCAATAAGTACACCAACTTCAACTCCCACCAGCACACCAACATCTACTCTATCTAGTACACCAACATCAACTCCTACAAGTACACCAACTTCTACTCCCACCAGTACACCAACATCTACTCTAACTAGTACACCAACATCAACCCCTACGAGTACACCAACTTCTATTCCTACCAGTACACCAACATTCACTCCTCATACAGAAACTTTAACCACTGAGTTGTGCTCTGCAACTGAAACATGTACTCATACTTCCACTGCAACTAGTACACCATCATCAACTCCAACATCTACTCCAACCAGTACACCAACAAGTACACAAACATCTACTCCAACTAGCACACCAACATCAACTCCAACTAGTACACTAACATCAACTCCAACAAGTACACCAACTTCAACTCCCACCAGCAAACCAACGTCTACTCTCACTAGTACACCAACATCAACTCCAACAAGTACACCAACCTCTACTCCCACCAGTACACCAACATCTACTCTAACTAGTACAGCAACATCAACTCCTACAAGTACACCAACTTCTACTCCCACCAGTACACCAACATCTACCCCAACTAGCACTATAACCTTTACACCTCATACAGAAACTGGAACTACTGAATTGTGCTCTACAGCTGAAACATGTACTCATACTTCCATTCCAACTAGTACACCAACAGCAACTCCAACAAGTACACCAACTTCAACTCCCACCAGCACACCAACATCTACTCCAACTAGTACACCAACAGCAACTCCAACAAGTACACCAACATCAACTCCCACCAGTACACCAACATCTACTCCAACTAGTACACCATCATCAACTCCAACAAGCACACCAACTTCTACTCCCACCAGTACACCAACATCCACTCTAACTAGTACACCAACATCAACCCCAACAAGTACACCAACTTGTACTCCTACCAGTACACCAACATCTACTCCAACTAGTACACCAACATCAACCCCTACGAGTACACCAACTTCTATTCCTACCAGTACTCCAACATTCACACCTCATACAGAAACTTTAACCACTGAGTTGTGCTCTACAACTGAAACATGTACTCATACTTCCACTGCAACTAGTACACCATCATCAACTCCAACATCTACTCCAACCAGTACACCAACAAGTACACAAACATCTTCTCCAACAAGTACACCAACTTCAACTCCCACCAGCACACCAACATCTACTCCAACTAGTACACCAACAGCAACTCCAACAAGTACACCAACTTCAACTCCCACCAGCACACCAACATCTACTCCAACTAGTACACCAACAGCAACTCCAACAAGTACACCAACTTCTTCTCCCACCAGTACAACAACATCTACTCTAACTAGTACACCAACATCAACTCCAACAAGTACACCAAACTCTACTCCCACCAGTACACCAACATCTACTCTAACTAGTACACCAACATCAACTCCTACAAGTACACCAACTTCTTCTCCCACCAGTACACCAACATCTACCCCAACTAGCACTATAACCTTTACACCTCATACAGAAACTGGAACTACTGAATTGTGCTCTGCAGCTGAAACATGTACTCATACTTCCACTCCAACTAGTACACCAACAGCAACTCTAACAAGTACACCAACTTCAACTCCCACCAGCACACCAACATCTACTCCAACTAGTACACCAACAGCAACTCCAACAAGTACACCAACTTCAACTCCCACCAGCACACCAACATCTACTCTAAGTAGTACACCAACAGCAACTCCAACAAGTTCACCAACTTCTTCTCCCACCAGTACACCAACATCTACTCTAACTAGTACACCAACATCAACCCCTACGAGTACACCAACTTCTATTCCTACCAGTACACCAACATTCACTCCTCATACAGAAACTTTAACCACTGAGTTGTGCTCTACAACTGAAACATGTACTCATACTTCCACTGCAACTAGTATACCATCATCAACTCCAACATCTACTCCTACCAGTACACCAAGAGCTACACAAACATCTACTCCAACTAGCACACCAACATCAACTCCAACTAGTACACCAACAGCAACTCCAACAAGTACACCAACTTCAACTCCCACCAGCACACCAACATCTACTCCAACTAGTACACCAACAGCAACTCCAATAAGTACACCAACTTCAACTCCCACCAGTACACCAACATCTACTCTATCTAGTACACCAACATCAACTCCTACAAGTACACCAACTTCTACTCCCACCAGTACACCAACATCTACTCTAACTAGTACACCAACATCAACCCCTACGAGTACACCAACTTCTATTCCTACCAGTACACCAACATTCACTCCTCATACAGAAACTTTAACCACTGAGTTGTGCTCTACAACTGAAACATGTACTCATACTTCCACTGCAACTAGTACACCATCATCAACTCCAACATCTACTCCAACCAGTACACCAACAAGTACACAAACATCTACTCCAACTAGCACACCAACATCAACTCCAACTAGTACACTAACATCAACTCCAACAAGTACACCAACTTCAACTCCCACCAGCAAACCAACGTCTACTCTCACTAGTACACCAACATCAACTCCAACAAGTACACCAACCTCTACTCCCACCAGTACACCAACATCTACTCTAACTAGTACAGCAACATCAACTCCTACAAGTACACCAACTTCTACTCCCACCAGTACACCAACATCTACCCCAACTAGCACTATAACCTTTACACCTCATACAGAAACTGGAACTACTGAATTGTGCTCTACAGCTGAAACATGTACTCATACTTCCATTCCAACTAGTACACCAACAGCAACTCCAACAAGTACACCAACTTCAACTCCCACCAGCACACCAACATCTACTCCAACTAGTACACCAACAGCAACTCCAACAAGTACACCAACATCAACTCCCACCAGTACACCAACATCTACTCCAACTAGTACACCATCATCAACTCCAACAAGCACACCAACTTCTACTCCCACCAGTACACCAACATCCACTCTAACTAGTACACCAACATCAACCCCAACAAGTACACCAACTTGTACTCCTACCAGTACACCAACATCTACTCCAACTAGTACACCAACATCAACCCCTACGAGTACACCAACTTCTATTCCTACCAGTACTCCAACATTCACACCTCATACAGAAACTTTAACCACTGAGTTGTGCTCTACAACTGAAACATGTACTCATACTTCCACTGCAACTAGTACACCATCATCAACTCCAACATCTACTCCAACCAGTACACCAACAAGTACACAAACATCTTCTCCAACAAGTACACCAACTTCAACTCCCACCAGCACACCAACATCTACTCCAACTAGTACACCAACAGCAACTCCAACAAGTACACCAACTTCAACTCCCACCAGCACACCAACATCTACTCCAACTAGTACACCAACAGCAACTCCAACAAGTACACCAACTTCTTCTCCCACCAGTACAACAACATCTACTCTAACTAGTACACCAACATCAACTCCTACAAGTACACCAACTTCTACTCCCACCAGTACACCAACATCTACTCCAACTAGTACACCAACATCAACCCCTACAAGTACACCAACTTCTACTCCCACTAGTACACCAACATTCACACCTCTTACAGAAACTGGAACTACTAAGTTGTGCTCTACAACTGAAACATGTACCCATACTTCCACTGCTACTAGCACACCAGCATCAACTCCAACTAGTACACCAACATCAACACCAACAAGTACACCAACTTCAACTCCCACCAGCACACCAACATCTACTCTAACTAGTACACCAACATCAACTCCAACAAGTACACCAACCTCTACTCCCACCAGTTCACTAACATCTACTCTAACTAGTATAGCAACAGCAACTCCTACAAGTACACCAACTTCTACTCCCACCAGTACACCAACATCTACCCCAACTAGCACTATAACCTTTACACCTCATACAGAAACTGGAACTACTGAATTGTGCTCTACAGCTGAAACATGTACTCATACTTCCACTCCAACTAGTACACCAACAGCAACTCCAACAAGTACACCAACTTCAACTCCCACCAGCACACCAACATCTACTCTAACTAGTACACCAACAGCAACTCCAACAAGTACACCAACTTCTACTCCTAAAAGTACACCAAC